>CM066033.1:85786124-86386124 GCA_033557465.1 Ichthyophis bannanicus
GAAATCTCAAAGCATATGCAGAAAAGCCAAAAATCTGACTTTGAGTTAGAACGTTCAAACTAGTCTCAAAAGATGCCTTACCATTTAACATACTGGCTGTGTGAATTAGAAACCCCTAGTGTAGTTCTAAGTGTATGAAATCTCAAAGCATATGCAGAAAAGCCAAAAATCTGACTTTGAGTTAGAACGTTCAAACTAGTCTCAAAAGATGCCTTACCATTTAACATACTGGCTGTGTGAATTAGAAACCCCTAGTGTAGTTCTAAGTGTATGAAATCTCAAAGCATATGCAGAAAAGCCAAAAATCTGACTTTGAGTTAGAACGTTCAAACTAGTCTCAAAAGATGCCTTACCATTTAACATACTGGCTGTGTGAATTAGAAACCCCTAGTGTAGTTCTAAGTGTATGAAATCTCACGCATATGCAGAAAAGCCAAAAATCTGACTTTGAGTTAGAACGTTCAAACTAGTCTCAAAAGATGCCTTACCATTTAACATACTGGCTGTGTGAATTAGAAACCCCTAGTGTAGTTCTAAGTGTATGAAATCTCACGCATATGCAGAAAAGCCAAAAATCTGACTTTGAGTTAGAACGTTCAAACTAGTCTCAAAAGATGCCTTACCATTTAACATACTGGCTGTGTGAATTAGAAACCCCTAGTGTAGTTCTAAGTGTATGAAATCTCAAGCATATGCAGAAAAGCCAAAAATCTGACTTTGAGTTAGAACGTTCAAACTAGTCTCAAAAGATGCCTTACCATTTAACATACTGGCTGTGTGAATTAGAAACCCCTAGTGTAGTTCTAAGTGTATGAAATCTCACGCATATGCAGAAAAGCCAAAATCTGACTTTGAGTTAGAATGTTCAAACTAGTCTCAAAAGATGCCTTACCATTTAACATACTGGCTGTGTGAATTAGAAACCCCTAGTGTAGTTCTAAGTGTATGAAATCTCAAAGCATATGCAGAAAAGCCAAAAATCTGACTTTGAGTTAGAACGTTCAAACTAGTCTCAAAAGATGCCTTACCATTTAACATACTGGCTGTGTGAATTAGAAACCCCTAGTGTAGTTCTAAGTGTATGAAATCTCAAAGCATATGCAGAAAAGCCAAAAATCTGACTTTGAGTTAGAACGTTCAAACTAGTCTCAAAAGATGCCTTACCATTTAACATACTGGCTGTGTGAATTAGAAACCCCTAGTGTAGTTCTAAGTGTATGAAATCTCACGCATATGCAGAAAAGCCAAAATCTGACTTTGAGTTAGAATGTTCAAACTAGTCTCAAAAGATGCCTTACCATTTAACATACTGGCTGTGTGAATTAGAAACCCCTAGTGTAGTTCTAAGTGTATGAAATCTCAAGCATATGCAGAAAAGCCAAAAATCTGACTTTGAGTTAGAACGTTCAAACTAGTCTCAAAAGATGCCTTACCATTTAACATACTGGCTGTGTGAATTAGAAACCCCTAGTGTAGTTCTAAGTGTATGAAATCTCAAAGCATATGCAGAAAAGCCAAAAATCTGACTTTGAGTTAGAACGTTCAAACTAGTCTCAAAGATGCCTTACCATTTAACATACTGGCTGTGTGAATTAGAAACCCCTAGTGTAGTTCTAAGTGTATGAAATCTCAAAGCATATGCAGAAAAGCCAAAAATCTGACTTTGAGTTAGAACGTTCAAACTAGTCTCAAAAGATGCCTTACCATTTAACATACTGGCTGTGTGAATTAGAAACCCCTAGTGTAGTTCTAAGTGTATGAAATCTCACGCATATGCAGAAAAGCCAAAAATCTGACTTTGAGTTAGAACGTTCAAACTAGTCTCAAAAGATGCCTTACCATTTAACATACTGGCTGTGTGAATTAGAAACCCCTAGTGTAGTTCTAAGTGTATGAAATCTCAAAGCATATGCAGAAAAGCCAAAAATCTGACTTTGAGTTAGAACGTTCAAACTAGTCTCAAAAGATGCCTTACCATTTAACATACTGGCTGTGTGAATTAGAAACCCCTAGTGTAGTTCTAAGTGTATGAAATCTCACGCATATGCAGAAAAGCCAAAAATCTGACTTTGAGTTAGAACGTTCAAACTAGTCTCAAAAGATGCCTTACCATTTAACATACTGGCTGTGTGAATTAGAAACCCCTAGTGTAGTTCTAAGTGTATGAAATCTCACGCATATGCAGAAAAGCCAAAAATCTGACTTTGAGTTAGAACGTTCAAACTAGTCTCAAAAGATGCCTTACCATTTAACATACTGGCTGTGTGAATTAGAAACCCCTAGTGTAGTTCTAAGTGTATGAAATCTCAAAGCATATGCAGAAAAGCCAAAAATCTGACTTTGAGTTAGAACGTTCAAACTAGTCTCAAAAGATGCCTTACCATTTAACATACTGGCTGTGTGAATTAGAAACCCCTAGTGTAGTTCTAAGTGTATGAAATCTCACGCATATGCAGAAAAGCCAAAAATCTGACTTTGAGTTAGAACGTTCAAACTAGTCTCAAAAGATGCCTTACCATTTAACATACTGGCTGTGTGAATTAGAAACCCCTAGTGTAGTTCTAAGTGTATGAAATCTCACGCATATGCAGAAAAGCCAAAAATCTGACTTTGAGTTAGAACGTTCAAACTAGTCTCAAAAGATGCCTTACCATTTAACATACTGGCTGTGTGAATTAGAAACCCCTAGTGTAGTTCTAAGTGTATGAAATCTCAAAGCATATGCAGAAAAGCCAAAAATCTGACTTTGAGTTAGAACGTTCAAACTAGTCTCAAAAGATGCCTTACCATTTAACATACTGGCTGTGTGAATTAGAAACCCCTAGTGTAGTTCTAAGTGTATGAAATCTCACGCATATGCAGAAAAGCCAAAAATCTGACTTTGAGTTAGAACGTTCAAACTAGTCTCAAAAGATGCCTTACCATTTAACATACTGGCTGTGTGAATTAGAAACCCCTAGTGTAGTTCTAAGTGTATGAAATCTCAAAGCATATGCAGAAAAGCCAAAAATCTGACTTTGAGTTAGAACGTTCAAACTAGTCTCAAAAGATGCCTTACCATTTAACATACTGGCTGTGTGAATTAGAAACCCCTAGTGTAGTTCTAAGTGTATGAAATCTCAAAGCATATGCAGAAAAGCCAAAAATCTGACTTTGAGTTAGAACGTTCAAACTAGTCTCAAAAGATGCCTTACCATTTAACATACTGGCTGTGTGAATTAGAAACCCCTAGTGTAGTTCTAAGTGTATGAAATCTCACGCATATGCAGAAAAGCCAAAAATCTGACTTTGAGTTAGAACGTTCAAACTAGTCTCAAAAGATGCCTTACCATTTAACATACTGGCTGTGTGAATTAGAAACCCCTAGTGTAGTTCTAAGTGTATGAAATCTCAAAGCATATGCAGAAAAGCCAAAATCTGACTTTGAGTTAGAACGTTCAAACTAGTCTCAAAAGATGCCTTACCATTTAACATACTGGCTGTGTGAATTAGAAACCCCTAGTGTAGTTCTAAGTGTATGAAATCTCAAAGCATATGCAGAAAAGCCAAAAATCTGACTTTGAGTTAGAACGTTCAAACTAGTCTCAAAAGATGCCTTACCATTTAACATACTGGCTGTGTGAATTAGAAACCCCTAGTGTAGTTCTAAGTGTATGAAATCTCACGCATATGCAGAAAAGCCAAAAATCTGACTTTGAGTTAGAACGTTCAAACTAGTCTCAAAAGATGCCTTACCATTTAACATACTGGCTGTGTGAATTAGAAACCCCTAGTGTAGTTCTAAGTGTATGAAATCTCACGCATATGCAGAAAAGCCAAAAATCTGACTTTGAGTTAGAACGTTCAAACTAGTCTCAAAAGATGCCTTACCATTTAACATACTGGCTGTGTGAATTAGAAACCCCTAGTGTAGTTCTAAGTGTATGAAATCTCAAAGCATATGCAGAAAAGCCAAAAATCTGACTTTGAGTTAGAACGTTCAAACTAGTCTCAAAAGATGCCTTACCATTTAACATACTGGCTGTGTGAATTAGAAACCCCTAGTGTAGTTCTAAGTGTATGAAATCTCAAAGCATATGCAGAAAAGCCAAAAATCTGACTTTGAGTTAGAACGTTCAAACTAGTCTCAAAAGATGCCTTACCATTTAACATACTGGCTGTGTGAATTAGAAACCCCTAGTGTAGTTCTAAGTGTATGAAATCTCACGCATATGCAGAAAAGCCAAAAATCTGACTTTGAGTTAGAACGTTCAAACTAGTCTCAAAAGATGCCTTACCATTTAACATACTGGCTGTGTGAATTAGAAACCCCTAGTGTAGTTCTAAGTGTATGAAATCTCAAAGCATATGCAGAAAAGCCAAAAATCTGACTTTGAGTTAGAACGTTCAAACTAGTCTCAAAAGATGCCTTACCATTTAACATACTGGCTGTGTGAATTAGAAACCCCTAGTGTAGTTCTAAGTGTATGAAATCTCACGCATATGCAGAAAAGCCAAAAATCTGACTTTGAGTTAGAACGTTCAAACTAGTCTCAAAAGATGCCTTACCATTTAACATACTGGCTGTGTGAATTAGAAACCCCTAGTGTAGTTCTAAGTGTATGAAATCTCAAAGCATATGCAGAAAAGCCAAAAATCTGACTTTGAGTTAGAACGTTCAAACTAGTCTCAAAAGATGCCTTACCATTTAACATACTGGCTGTGTGAATTAGAAACCCCTAGTGTAGTTCTAAGTGTATGAAATCTCACGCATATGCAGAAAAGCCAAAAATCTGACTTTGAGTTAGAACGTTCAAACTAGTCTCAAAAGATGCCTTACCATTTAACATACTGGCTGTGTGAATTAGAAACCCCTAGTGTAGTTCTAAGTGTATGAAATCTCAAAGCATATGCAGAAAAGCCAAAATCTGACTTTGAGTTAGAACGTTCAAACTAGTCTCAAAAGATGCCTTACCATTTAACATACTGGCTGTGTGAATTAGAAACCCCTAGTGTAGTTCTAAGTGTATGAAATCTCAAAGCATATGCAGAAAAGCCAAAAATCTGACTTTGAGTTAGAACGTTCAAACTAGTCTCAAAAGATGCCTTACCATTTAACATACTGGCTGTGTGAATTAGAAACCCCTAGTGTAGTTCTAAGTGTATGAAATCTCAAGCATATGCAGAAAAGCCAAAAATCTGACTTTGAGTTAGAACGTTCAAACTAGTCTCAAAAGATGCCTTACCATTTAACATACTGGCTGTGTGAATTAGAAACCCCTAGTGTAGTTCTAAGTGTATGAAATCTCACGCATATGCAGAAAAGCCAAAATCTGACTTTGAGTTAGAACGTTCAAACTAGTCTCAAAAGATGCCTTACCATTTAACATACTGGCTGTGTGAATTAGAAACCCCTAGTGTAGTTCTAAGTGTATGAAATCTCACGCATATGCAGAAAAGCCAAAAATCTGACTTTGAGTTAGAACGTTCAAACTAGTCTCAAAAGATGCCTTACCATTTAACATACTGGCTGTGTGAATTAGAAACCCCTAGTGTAGTTCTAAGTGTATGAAATCTCAAAGCATATGCAGAAAAGCCAAAAATCTGACTTTGAGTTAGAACGTTCAAACTAGTCTCAAAAGATGCCTTACCATTTAACATACTGGCTGTGTGAATTAGAAACCCCTAGTGTAGTTCTAAGTGTATGAAATCTCAAAGCATATGCAGAAAAGCCAAAAATCTGACTTTGAGTTAGAACGTTCAAACTAGTCTCAAAAGATGCCTTACCATTTAACATACTGGCTGTGTGAATTAGAAACCCCTAGTGTAGTTCTAAGTGTATGAAATCTCAAAGCATATGCAGAAAAGCCAAAAATCTGACTTTGAGTTAGAACGTTCAAACTAGTCTCAAAAGATGCCTTACCATTTAACATACTGGCTGTGTGAATTAGAAACCCCTAGTGTAGTTCTAAGTGTATGAAATCTCACGCATATGCAGAAAAGCCAAAATCTGACTTTGAGTTAGAATGTTCAAACTAGTCTCAAAAGATGCCTTACCATTTAACATACTGGCTGTGTGAATTAGAAACCCCTAGTGTAGTTCTAAGTGTATGAAATCTCAAAGCATATGCAGAAAAGCCAAAAATCTGACTTTGAGTTAGAACGTTCAAACTAGTCTCAAAAGATGCCTTACCATTTAACATACTGGCTGTGTGAATTAGAAACCCCTAGTGTAGTTCTAAGTGTATGAAATCTCAAAGCATATGCAGAAAAGCCAAAAATCTGACTTTGAGTTAGAACGTTCAAACTAGTCTCAAAAGATGCCTTACCATTTAACATACTGGCTGTGTGAATTAGAAACCCCTAGTGTAGTTCTAAGTGTATGAAATCTCAAAGCATATGCAGAAAAGCCAAAAATCTGACTTTGAGTTAGAACGTTCAAACTAGTCTCAAAAGATGCCTTACCATTTAACATACTGGCTGTGTGAATTAGAAACCCCTAGTGTAGTTCTAAGTGTATGAAATCTCAAAGCATATGCAGAAAAGCCAAAAATCTGACTTTGAGTTAGAACGTTCAAACTAGTCTCAAAAGATGCCTTACCATTTAACATACTGGCTGTGTGAATTAGAAACCCCTAGTGTAGTTCTAAGTGTATGAAATCTCACGCATATGCAGAAAAGCCAAAAATCTGACTTTGAGTTAGAACGTTCAAACTAGTCTCAAAAGATGCCTTACCATTTAACATACTGGCTGTGTGAATTAGAAACCCCTAGTGTAGTTCTAAGTGTATGAAATCTCACGCATATGCAGAAAAGCCAAAAATCTGACTTTGAGTTAGAACGTTCAAACTAGTCTCAAAAGATGCCTTACCATTTAACATACTGGCTGTGTGAATTAGAAACCCCTAGTGTAGTTCTAAGTGTATGAAATCTCACGCATATGCAGAAAAGCCAAAAATCTGACTTTGAGTTAGAACGTTCAAACTAGTCTCAAAAGATGCCTTACCATTTAACATACTGGCTGTGTGAATTAGAAACCCCTAGTGTAGTTCTAAGTGTATGAAATCTCACGCATATGCAGAAAAGCCAAAATCTGACTTTGAGTTAGAATGTTCAAACTAGTCTCAAAAGATGCCTTACCATTTAACATACTGGCTGTGTGAATTAGAAACCCCTAGTGTAGTTCTAAGTGTATGAAATCTCAAAGCATATGCAGAAAAGCCAAAAATCTGACTTTGAGTTAGAACGTTCAAACTAGTCTCAAAAGATGCCTTACCATTTAACATACTGGCTGTGTGAATTAGAAACCCCTAGTGTAGTTCTAAGTGTATGAAATCTCACGCATATGCAGAAAAGCCAAAAATCTGACTTTGAGTTAGAACGTTCAAACTAGTCTCAAAAGATGCCTTACCATTTAACATACTGGCTGTGTGAATTAGAAACCCCTAGTGTAGTTCTAAGTGTATGAAATCTCACGCATATGCAGAAAAGCCAAAAATCTGACTTTGAGTTAGAACGTTCAAACTAGTCTCAAAAGATGCCTTACCATTTAACATACTGGCTGTGTGAATTAGAAACCCCTAGTGTAGTTCTAAGTGTATGAAATCTCACGCATATGCAGAAAAGCCAAAAATCTGACTTTGAGTTAGAACGTTCAAACTAGTCTCAAAAGATGCCTTACCATTTAACATACTGGCTGTGTGAATTAGAAACCCCTAGTGTAGTTCTAAGTGTATGAAATCTCACGCATATGCAGAAAAGCCAAAAATCTGACTTTGAGTTAGAACGTTCAAACTAGTCTCAAAAGATGCCTTACCATTTAACATACTGGCTGTGTGAATTAGAAACCCCTAGTGTAGTTCTAAGTGTATGAAATCTCAAAGCATATGCAGAAAAGCCAAAATCTGACTTTGAGTTAGAACGTTCAAACTAGTCTCAAAAGATGCCTTACCATTTAACATACTGGCTGTGTGAATTAGAAACCCCTAGTGTAGTTCTAAGTGTATGAAATCTCACGCATATGCAGAAAAGCCAAAAATCTGACTTTGAGTTAGAACGTTCAAACTAGTCTCAAAAGATGCCTTACCATTTAACATACTGGCTGTGTGAATTAGAAACCCCTAGTGTAGTTCTAAGTGTATGAAATCTCACGCATATGCAGAAAAGCCAAAAATCTGACTTTGAGTTAGAACGTTCAAACTAGTCTCAAAAGATGCCTTACCATTTAACATACTGGCTGTGTGAATTAGAAACCCCTAGTGTAGTTCTAAGTGTATGAAATCTCAAAGCATATGCAGAAAAGCCAAAAATCTGACTTTGAGTTAGAACGTTCAAACTAGTCTCAAAAGATGCCTTACCATTTAACATACTGGCTGTGTGAATTAGAAACCCCTAGTGTAGTTCTAAGTGTATGAAATCTCAAAGCATATGCAGAAAAGCCAAAATCTGACTTTGAGTTAGAACGTTCAAACTAGTCTCAAAAGATGCCTTACCATTTAACATACTGGCTGTGTGAATTAGAAACCCCTAGTGTAGTTCTAAGTGTATGAAATCTCACGCATATGCAGAAAAGCCAAAAATCTGACTTTGAGTTAGAACGTTCAAACTAGTCTCAAAAGATGCCTTACCATTTAACATACTGGCTGTGTGAATTAGAAACCCCTAGTGTAGTTCTAAGTGTATGAAATCTCAAAGCATATGCAGAAAAGCCAAAAATCTGACTTTGAGTTAGAACGTTCAAACTAGTCTCAAAAGATGCCTTACCATTTAACATACTGGCTGTGTGAATTAGAAACCCCTAGTGTAGTTCTAAGTGTATGAAATCTCACGCATATGCAGAAAAGCCAAAAATCTGACTTTGAGTTAGAACGTTCAAACTAGTCTCAAAAGATGCCTTACCATTTAACATACTGGCTGTGTGAATTAGAAACCCCTAGTGTAGTTCTAAGTGTATGAAATCTCAAAGCATATGCAGAAAAGCCAAAAATCTGACTTTGAGTTAGAACGTTCAAACTAGTCTCAAAAGATGCCTTACCATTTAACATACTGGCTGTGTGAATTAGAAACCCCTAGTGTAGTTCTAAGTGTATGAAATCTCAAAGCATATGCAGAAAAGCCAAAAATCTGACTTTGAGTTAGAACGTTCAAACTAGTCTCAAAAGATGCCTTACCATTTAACATACTGGCTGTGTGAATTAGAAACCCCTAGTGTAGTTCTAAGTGTATGAAATCTCAAAGCATATGCAGAAAAGCCAAAAATCTGACTTTGAGTTAGAACGTTCAAACTAGTCTCAAAAGATGCCTTACCATTTAACATACTGGCTGTGTGAATTAGAAACCCCTAGGGTAGTTCTAAGTGTATGAAATCTCACGCATATGCAGACAAGCCAAAAATTTGACTTTGAGTTAGAACGTTCAAACTAGTCTCAAAATATGCCTTACCATTTAACATACTGGCTGTGTGAATTAGAAACCCCTAGTGTAGTTCTAAGTGTATGAAATCTCAAGCATATGCAGAAAAGCCAAAAATCTGACTTTGAGTTAGAACGTTCAAACTAGTCTCAAAAGATGCCTTACCATTTAACATACTGGCTGTGTGAATTAGAAACCCCTAGTGTAGTTCTAAGTGTATGAAATCTCACGCATATGCAGAAAAGCCAAAAATCTGACTTTGAGTTAGAACGTTCAAACTAGTCTCAAAAGATGCCTTACCATTTAACATACTGGCTGTGTGAATTAGAAACCCCTAGTGTAGTTCTAAGTGTATGAAATCTCACGCATATGCAGAAAAGCCAAAAATCTGACTTTGAGTTAGAACGTTCAAACTAGTCTCAAAAGATGCCTTACCATTTAACATACTGGCTGTGTGAATTAGAAACCCCTAGTGTAGTTCTAAGTGTATGAAATCTCAAAGCATATGCAGAAAAGCCAAAAATCTGACTTTGAGTTAGAACGTTCAAACTAGTCTCAAAAGATGCCTTACCATTTAACATACTGGCTGTGTGAATTAGAAACCCCTAGTGTAGTTCTAAGTGTATGAAATCTCAAAGCATATGCAGAAAAGCCAAAAATCTGACTTTGAGTTAGAACGTTCAAACTAGTCTCAAAAGATGCCTTACCATTTAACATACTGGCTGTGTGAATTAGAAACCCCTAGTGTAGTTCTAAGTGTATGAAATCTCACGCATATGCAGAAAAGCCAAAAATCTGACTTTGAGTTAGAACGTTCAAACTAGTCTCAAAAGATGCCTTACCATTTAACATACTGGCTGTGTGAATTAGAAACCCCTAGTGTAGTTCTAAGTGTATGAAATCTCACGCATATGCAGAAAAGCCAAAAATCTGACTTTGAGTTAGAACGTTCAAACTAGTCTCAAAAGATGCCTTACCATTTAACATACTGGCTGTGTGAATTAGAAACCCCTAGTGTAGTTCTAAGTGTATGAAATCTCACGCATATGCAGAAAAGCCAAAAATCTGACTTTGAGTTAGAACGTTCAAACTAGTCTCAAAAGATGCCTTACCATTTAACATACTGGCTGTGTGAATTAGAAACCCCTAGTGTAGTTCTAAGTGTATGAAATCTCAAAGCATATGCAGAAAAGCCAAAAATCTGACTTTGAGTTAGAACGTTCAAACTAGTCTCAAAAGATGCCTTACCATTTAACATACTGGCTGTGTGAATTAGAAACCCCTAGTGTAGTTCTAAGTGTATGAAATCTCACGCATATGCAGAAAAGCCAAAAATCTGACTTTGAGTTAGAACGTTCAAACTAGTCTCAAAAGATGCCTTACCATTTAACATACTGGCTGTGTGAATTAGAAACCCCTAGTGTAGTTCTAAGTGTATGAAATCTCACGCATATGCAGAAAAGCCAAAAATCTGACTTTGAGTTAGAACGTTCAAACTAGTCTCAAAAGATGCCTTACCATTTAACATACTGGCTGTGTGAATTAGAAACCCCTAGTGTAGTTCTAAGTGTATGAAATCTCACGCATATGCAGAAAAGCCAAAAATCTGACTTTGAGTTAGAACGTTCAAACTAGTCTCAAAAGATGCCTTACCATTTAACATACTGGCTGTGTGAATTAGAAACCCCTAGTGTAGTTCTAAGTGTATGAAATCTCAAAGCATATGCAGAAAAGCCAAAAATCTGACTTTGAGTTAGAACGTTCAAACTAGTCTCAAAAGATGCCTTACCATTTAACATACTGGCTGTGTGAATTAGAAACCCCTAGTGTAGTTCTAAGTGTATGAAATCTCACGCATATGCAGAAAAGCCAAAAATCTGACTTTGAGTTAGAACGTTCAAACTAGTCTCAAAAGATGCCTTACCATTTAACATACTGGCTGTGTGAATTAGAAACCCCTAGTGTAGTTCTAAGTGTATGAAATCTCACGCATATGCAGAAAAGCCAAAAATCTGACTTTGAGTTAGAACGTTCAAACTAGTCTCAAAAGATGCCTTACCATTTAACATACTGGCTGTGTGAATTAGAAACCCCTAGTGTAGTTCTAAGTGTATGAAATCTCACGCATATGCAGAAAAGCCAAAAATCTGACTTTGAGTTAGAACGTTCAAACTAGTCTCAAAAGATGCCTTACCATTTAACATACTGGCTGTGTGAATTAGAAACCCCTAGTGTAGTTCTAAGTGTATGAAATCTCAAAGCATATGCAGAAAAGCCAAAATCTGACTTTGAGTTAGAACGTTCAAACTAGTCTCAAAAGATGCCTTACCATTTAACATACTGGCTGTGTGAATTAGAAACCCCTAGTGTAGTTCTAAGTGTATGAAATCTCAAAGCATATGCAGAAAAGCCAAAAATCTGACTTTGAGTTAGAACGTTCAAACTAGTCTCAAAAGATGCCTTACCATTTAACATACTGGCTGTGTGAATTAGAAACCCCTAGTGTAGTTCTAAGTGTATGAAATCTCACGCATATGCAGAAAAGCCAAAAATCTGACTTTGAGTTAGAACGTTCAAACTAGTCTCAAAAGATGCCTTACCATTTAACATACTGGCTGTGTGAATTAGAAACCCCTAGTGTAGTTCTAAGTGTATGAAATCTCACGCATATGCAGAAAAGCCAAAAATCTGACTTTGAGTTAGAACGTTCAAACTAGTCTCAAAAGATGCCTTACCATTTAACATACTGGCTGTGTGAATTAGAAACCCCTAGTGTAGTTCTAAGTGTATGAAATCTCAAAGCATATGCAGAAAAGCCAAAAATCTGACTTTGAGTTAGAACGTTCAAACTAGTCTCAAAAGATGCCTTACCATTTAACATACTGGCTGTGTGAATTAGAAACCCCTAGTGTAGTTCTAAGTGTATGAAATCTCACGCATATGCAGAAAAGCCAAAATCTGACTTTGAGTTAGAACGTTCAAACTAGTCTCAAAAGATGCCTTACCATTTAACATACTGGCTGTGTGAATTAGAAACCCCTAGTGTAGTTCTAAGTGTATGAAATCTCACGCATATGCAGAAAAGCCAAAAATCTGACTTTGAGTTAGAACGTTCAAACTAGTCTCAAAAGATGCCTTACCATTTAACATACTGGCTGTGTGAATTAGAAACCCCTAGTGTAGTTCTAAGTGTATGAAATCTCAAAGCATATGCAGAAAAGCCAAAAATCTGACTTTGAGTTAGAACGTTCAAACTAGTCTCAAAAGATGCCTTACCATTTAACATACTGGCTGTGTGAATTAGAAACCCCTAGTGTAGTTCTAAGTGTATGAAATCTCACGCATATGCAGAAAAGCCAAAAATCTGACTTTGAGTTAGAACGTTCAAACTAGTCTCAAAAGATGCCTTACCATTTAACATACTGGCTGTGTGAATTAGAAACCCCTAGTGTAGTTCTAAGTGTATGAAATCTCAAAGCATATGCAGAAAAGCCAAAAATCTGACTTTGAGTTAGAACGTTCAAACTAGTCTCAAAAGATGCCTTACCATTTAACATACTGGCTGTGTGAATTAGAAACCCCTAGTGTAGTTCTAAGTGTATGAAATCTCACGCATATGCAGAAAAGCCAAAAATCTGACTTTGAGTTAGAACGTTCAAACTAGTCTCAAAAGATGCCTTACCATTTAACATACTGGCTGTGTGAATTAGAAACCCCTAGTGTAGTTCTAAGTGTATGAAATCTCACGCATATGCAGAAAAGCCAAAAATCTGACTTTGAGTTAGAACGTTCAAACTAGTCTCAAAAGATGCCTTACCATTTAACATACTGGCTGTGTGAATTAGAAACCCCTAGTGTAGTTCTAAGTGTATGAAATCTCAAAGCATATGCAGAAAAGCCAAAAATCTGACTTTGAGTTAGAACGTTCAAACTAGTCTCAAAAGATGCCTTACCATTTAACATACTGGCTGTGTGAATTAGAAACCCCTAGTGTAGTTCTAAGTGTATGAAATCTCACGCATATGCAGAAAAGCCAAAAATCTGACTTTGAGTTAGAACGTTCAAACTAGTCTCAAAAGATGCCTTACCATTTAACATACTGGCTGTGTGAATTAGAAACCCCTAGTGTAGTTCTAAGTGTATGAAATCTCAAAGCATATGCAGAAAAGCCAAAAATCTGACTTTGAGTTAGAACGTTCAAACTAGTCTCAAAAGATGCCTTACCATTTAACATACTGGCTGTGTGAATTAGAAACCCCTAGTGTAGTTCTAAGTGTATGAAATCTCAAAGCATATGCAGAAAAGCCAAAAATCTGACTTTGAGTTAGAACGTTCAAACTAGTCTCAAAAGATGCCTTACCATTTAACATACTGGCTGTGTGAATTAGAAACCCCTAGTGTAGTTCTAAGTGTATGAAATCTCAAAGCATATGCAGAAAAGCCAAAAATCTGACTTTGAGTTAGAACGTTCAAACTAGTCTCAAAAGATGCCTTACCATTTAACATACTGGCTGTGTGAATTAGAAACCCCTAGTGTAGTTCTAAGTGTATGAAATCTCACGCATATGCAGAAAAGCCAAAAATCTGACTTTGAGTTAGAACGTTCAAACTAGTCTCAAAAGATGCCTTACCATTTAACATACTGGCTGTGTGAATTAGAAACCCCTAGTGTAGTTCTAAGTGTATGAAATCTCACGCATATGCAGAAAAGCCAAAAATCTGACTTTGAGTTAGAACGTTCAAACTAGTCTCAAAAGATGCCTTACCATTTAACATACTGGCTGTGTGAATTAGAAACCCCTAGTGTAGTTCTAAGTGTATGAAATCTCAAAGCATATGCAGAAAAGCCAAAAATCTGACTTTGAGTTAGAACGTTCAAACTAGTCTCAAAAGATGCCTTACCATTTAACATACTGGCTGTGTGAATTAGAAACCCCTAGTGTAGTTCTAAGTGTATGAAATCTCACGCATATGCAGAAAAGCCAAAAATCTGACTTTGAGTTAGAACGTTCAAACTAGTCTCAAAAGATGCCTTACCATTTAACATACTGGCTGTGTGAATTAGAAACCCCTAGTGTAGTTCTAAGTGTATGAAATCTCAAAGCATATGCAGAAAAGCCAAAAATCTGACTTTGAGTTAGAACGTTCAAACTAGTCTCAAAAGATGCCTTACCATTTAACATACTGGCTGTGTGAATTAGAAACCCCTAGTGTAGTTCTAAGTGTATGAAATCTCACGCATATGCAGAAAAGCCAAAAATCTGACTTTGAGTTAGAACGTTCAAACTAGTCTCAAAAGATGCCTTACCATTTAACATACTGGCTGTGTGAATTAGAAACCCCTAGTGTAGTTCTAAGTGTATGAAATCTCACGCATATGCAGAAAAGCCAAAATCTGACTTTGAGTTAGAACGTTCAAACTAGTCTCAAAAGATGCCTTACCATTTAACATACTGGCTGTGTGAATTAGAAACCCCTAGTGTAGTTCTAAGTGTATGAAATCTCACGCATATGCAGAAAAGCCAAAATCTGACTTTGAGTTAGAACGTTCAAACTAGTCTCAAAAGATGCCTTACCATTTAACATACTGGCTGTGTGAATTAGAAACCCCTAGTGTAGTTCTAAGTGTATGAAATCTCACGCATATGCAGAAAAGCCAAAATCTGACTTTGAGTTAGAATGTTCAAACTAGTCTCAAAAGATGCCTTACCATTTAACATACTGGCTGTGTGAATTAGAAACCCCTAGTGTAGTTCTAAGTGTATGAAATCTCAAAGCATATGCAGAAAAGCCAAAAATCTGACTTTGAGTTAGAACGTTCAAACTAGTCTCAAAAGATGCCTTACCATTTAACATACTGGCTGTGTGAATTAGAAACCCCTAGTGTAGTTCTAAGTGTATGAAATCTCACGCATATGCAGAAAAGCCAAAAATCTGACTTTGAGTTAGAACGTTCAAACTAGTCTCAAAAGATGCCTTACCATTTAACATACTGGCTGTGTGAATTAGAAACCCCTAGTGTAGTTCTAAGTGTATGAAATCTCACGCATATGCAGAAAAGCCAAAAATCTGACTTTGAGTTAGAACGTTCAAACTAGTCTCAAAAGATGCCTTACCATTTAACATACTGGCTGTGTGAATTAGAAACCCCTAGTGTAGTTCTAAGTGTATGAAATCTCAAAGCATATGCAGAAAAGCCAAAAATCTGACTTTGAGTTAGAACGTTCAAACTAGTCTCAAAAGATGCCTTACCATTTAACATACTGGCTGTGTGAATTAGAAACCCCTAGTGTAGTTCTAAGTGTATGAAATCTCAAAGCATATGCAGAAAAGCCAAAATCTGACTTTGAGTTAGAACGTTCAAACTAGTCTCAAAAGATGCCTTACCATTTAACATACTGGCTGTGTGAATTAGAAACCCCTAGTGTAGTTCTAAGTGTATGAAATCTCAAAGCATATGCAGAAAAGCCAAAAATCTGACTTTGAGTTAGAACGTTCAAACTAGTCTCAAAAGATGCCTTACCATTTAACATACTGGCTGTGTGAATTAGAAACCCCTAGTGTAGTTCTAAGTGTATGAAATCTCAAAGCATATGCAGAAAAGCCAAAAATCTGACTTTGAGTTAGAACGTTCAAACTAGTCTCAAAAGATGCCTTACCATTTAACATACTGGCTGTGTGAATTAGAAACCCCTAGTGTAGTTCTAAGTGTATGAAATCTCACGCATATGCAGAAAAGCCAAAAATCTGACTTTGAGTTAGAACGTTCAAACTAGTCTCAAAAGATGCCTTACCATTTAACATACTGGCTGTGTGAATTAGAAACCCCTAGTGTAGTTCTAAGTGTATGAAATCTCACGCATATGCAGAAAAGCCAAAAATCTGACTTTGAGTTAGAACGTTCAAACTAGTCTCAAAAGATGCCTTACCATTTAACATACTGGCTGTGTGAATTAGAAACCCCTAGTGTAGTTCTAAGTGTATGAAATCTCAAAGCAGAAAAGCCAAAAATCTGACTTTGAGTTAGAACGTTCAAACTAGTCTCAAAAGATGCCTTACCATTTAACATACTGGCTGTGTGAATTAGAAACCCCTAGTGTAGTTCTAAGTGTATGAAATCTCAAAGCATATGCAGAAAAGCCAAAAATCTGACTTTGAGTTAGAACGTTCAAACTAGTCTCAAAGATGCCTTACCATTTAACATACTGGCTGTGTGAATTAGAAACCCCTAGTGTAGTTCTAAGTGTATGAAATCTCAAAGCATATGCAGAAAAGCCAAAAATCTGACTTTGAGTTAGAACGTTCAAACTAGTCTCAAAAGATGCCTTACCATTTAACATACTGGCTGTGTGAATTAGAAACCCCTAGTGTAGTTCTAAGTGTATGAAATCTCACGCATATGCAGAAAAGCCAAAAATCTGACTTTGAGTTAGAACGTTCAAACTAGTCTCAAAAGATGCCTTACCATTTAACATACTGGCTGTGTGAATTAGAAACCCCTAGTGTAGTTCTAAGTGTATGAAATCTCAAGCATATGCAGAAAAGCCAAAAATCTGACTTTGAGTTAGAACGTTCAAACTAGTCTCAAAAGATGCCTTACCATTTAACATACTGGCTGTGTGAATTAGAAACCCCTAGTGTAGTTCTAAGTGTATGAAATCTCAAGCATATGCAGAAAAGCCAAAAATCTGACTTTGAGTTAGAACGTTCAAACTAGTCTCAAAAGATGCCTTACCATTTAACATACTGGCTGTGTGAATTAGAAACCCCTAGTGTAGTTCTAAGTGTATGAAATCTCACGCATATGCAGAAAAGCCAAAAATCTGACTTTGAGTTAGAACGTTCAAACTAGTCTCAAAAGATGCCTTACCATTTAACATACTGGCTGTGTGAATTAGAAACCCCTAGTGTAGTTCTAAGTGTATGAAATCTCAAAGCATATGCAGAAAAGCCAAAAATCTGACTTTGAGTTAGAACGTTCAAACTAGTCTCAAAAGATGCCTTACCATTTAACATACTGGCTGTGTGAATTAGAAACCCCTAGTGTAGTTCTAAGTGTATGAAATCTCACGCATATGCAGAAAAGCCAAAAATCTGACTTTGAGTTAGAACGTTCAAACTAGTCTCAAAAGATGCCTTACCATTTAACATACTGGCTGTGTGAATTAGAAACCCCTAGTGTAGTTCTAAGTGTATGAAATCTCAAAGCATATGCAGAAAAGCCAAAAATCTGACTTTGAGTTAGAACGTTCAAACTAGTCTCAAAAGATGCCTTACCATTTAACATACTGGCTGTGTGAATTAGAAACCCCTAGTGTAGTTCTAAGTGTATGAAATCTCACGCATATGCAGAAAAGCCAAAAATCTGACTTTGAGTTAGAACGTTCAAACTAGTCTCAAAAGATGCCTTACCATTTAACATACTGGCTGTGTGAATTAGAAACCCCTAGTGTAGTTCTAAGTGTATGAAATCTCAAAGCATATGCAGAAAAGCCAAAAATCTGACTTTGAGTTAGAACGTTCAAACTAGTCTCAAAAGATGCCTTACCATTTAACATACTGGCTGTGTGAATTAGAAACCCCTAGTGTAGTTCTAAGTGTATGAAATCTCACGCATATGCAGAAAAGCCAAAAATCTGACTTTGAGTTAGAACGTTCAAACTAGAGTCACAAGATGCCTTACCATTTAACATACTGGCTGTGTGAATTAGAAACCCCTAGTGTAGTTCTAAGTGTATGAAATCTCACGCATATGCAGAAAAGCCCAAAATCTGACTTTGAGTTAGAACGTTCAAACTAGTCTCAAAAGATGCCTTACCATTTAACATACTGGCTGTGTGAATTAGAAACCCCTAGTGTAGTTCTAAGTGTATGAAATCTCAAAGCATATGCAGAAAAGCCAAAAATCTGACTTTGAGTTAGAACGTTCAAACTAGTCTCAAAAGATGCCTTACCATTTAACATACTGGCTGTGTGAATTAGAAACCCCTAGTGTAGTTCTAAGTGTATGAAATCTCAAAGCATATGCAGAAAAGCCAAAAATCTGACTTTGAGTTAGAACGTTCAAACTAGTCTCAAAAGATGCCTTACCATTTAACATACTGGCTGTGTGAATTAGAAACCCCTAGTGTAGTTCTAAGTGTATGAAATCTCACGCATATGCAGAAAAGCCAAAAATCTGACTTTGAGTTAGAACGTTCAAACTAGTCTCAAAAGATGCCTTACCATTTAACATACTGGCTGTGTGAATTAGAAACCCCTAGTGTAGTTCTAAGTGTATGAAATCTCAAAGCATATGCAGAAAAGCCAAAAATCTGACTTTGAGTTAGAACGTTCAAACTAGTCTCAAAAGATGCCTTACCATTTAACATACTGGCTGTGTGAATTAGAAACCCCTAGTGTAGTTCTAAGTGTATGAAATCTCACGCATATGCAGAAAAGCCAAAAATCTGACTTTGAGTTAGAACGTTCAAACTAGTCTCAAAAGATGCCTTACCATTTAACATACTGGCTGTGTGAATTAGAAACCCCTAGTGTAGTTCTAAGTGTATGAAATCTCACGCATATGCAGAAAAGCCAAAAATCTGACTTTGAGTTAGAACGTTCAAACTAGTCTCAAAAGATGCCTTACCATTTAACATACTGGCTGTGTGAATTAGAAACCCCTAGTGTAGTTCTAAGTGTATGAAATCTCACGCATATGCAGAAAAGCCAAAAATCTGACTTTGAGTTAGAACGTTCAAACTAGTCTCAAAAGATGCCTTACCATTTAACATACTGGCTGTGTGAATTAGAAACCCCTAGTGTAGTTCTAAGTGTATGAAATCTCACGCATATGCAGAAAAGCCAAAAATCTGACTTTGAGTTAGAACGTTCAAACTAGTCTCAAAAGATGCCTTACCATTTAACATACTGGCTGTGTGAATTAGAAACCCCTAGTGTAGTTCTAAGTGTATGAAATCTCACGCATATGCAGAAAAGCCAAAAATCTGACTTTGAGTTAGAACGTTCAAACTAGTCTCAAAAGATGCCTTACCATTTAACATACTGGCTGTGTGAATTAGAAACCCCTAGTGTAGTTCTAAGTGTATGAAATCTCAAAGCATATGCAGAAAAGCCAAAAATCTGACTTTGAGTTAGAACGTTCAAACTAGTCTCAAAAGATGCCTTACCATTTAACATACTGGCTGTGTGAATTAGAAACCCCTAGTGTAGTTCTAAGTGTATGAAATCTCACGCATATGCAGAAAAGCCAAAAATCTGACTTTGAGTTAGAACGTTCAAACTAGTCTCAAAAGATGCCTTACCATTTAACATACTGGCTGTGTGAATTAGAAACCCCTAGTGTAGTTCTAAGTGTATGAAATCTCACGCATATGCAGAAAAGCCAAAAATCTGACTTTGAGTTAGAACGTTCAAACTAGTCTCAAAAGATGCCTTACCATTTAACATACTGGCTGTGTGAATTAGAAACCCCTAGTGTAGTTCTAAGTGTATGAAATCTCAAAGCATATGCAGAAAAGCCAAAAATCTGACTTTGAGTTAGAACGTTCAAACTAGTCTCAAAAGATGCCTTACCATTTAACATACTGGCTGTGTGAATTAGAAACCCCTAGTGTAGTTCTAAGTGTATGAAATCTCACGCATATGCAGAAAAGCCAAAAATCTGACTTTGAGTTAGAACGTTCAAACTAGTCTCAAAAGATGCCTTACCATTTAACATACTGGCTGTGTGAATTAGAAACCCCTAGTGTAGTTCTAAGTGTATGAAATCTCACGCATATGCAGAAAAGCCAAAAATCTGACTTTGAGTTAGAACGTTCAAACTAGTCTCAAAAGATGCCTTACCATTTAACATACTGGCTGTGTGAATTAGAAACCCCTAGTGTAGTTCTAAGTGTATGAAATCTCACGCATATGCAGAAAAGCCAAAAATCTGACTTTGAGTTAGAACGTTCAAACTAGTCTCAAAAGATGCCTTACCATTTAACATACTGGCTGTGTGAATTAGAAACCCCTAGTGTAGTTCTAAGTGTATGAAATCTCAAAGCATATGCAGAAAAGCCAAAAATCTGACTTTGAGTTAGAACGTTCAAACTAGTCTCAAAAGATGCCTTACCATTTAACATACTGGCTGTGTGAATTAGAAACCCCTAGTGTAGTTCTAAGTGTATGAAATCTCAAAGCATATGCAGAAAAGCCAAAAATCTGACTTTGAGTTAGAACGTTCAAACTAGTCTCAAAAGATGCCTTACCATTTAACATACTGGCTGTGTGAATTAGAAACCCCTAGTGTAGTTCTAAGTGTATGAAATCTCACGCATATGCAGAAAAGCCAAAAATCTGACTTTGAGTTAGAACGTTCAAACTAGTCTCAAAAGATGCCTTACCATTTAACATACTGGCTGTGTGAATTAGAAACCCCTAGTGTAGTTCTAAGTGTATGAAATCTCACGCATATGCAGAAAAGCCAAAATCTGACTTTGAGTTAGAATGTTCAAACTAGTCTCAAAAGATGCCTTACCATTTAACATACTGGCTGTGTGAATTAGAAACCCCTAGTGTAGTTCTAAGTGTATGAAATCTCAAAGCATATGCAGAAAAGCCAAAAATCTGACTTTGAGTTAGAACGTTCAAACTAGTCTCAAAAGATGCCTTACCATTTAACATACTGGCTGTGTGAATTAGAAACCCCTAGTGTAGTTCTAAGTGTATGAAATCTCACGCATATGCAGAAAAGCCAAAAATCTGACTTTGAGTTAGAACGTTCAAACTAGTCTCAAAAGATGCCTTACCATTTAACATACTGGCTGTGTGAATTAGAAACCCCTAGTGTAGTTCTAAGTGTATGAAATCTCAAAGCATATGCAGAAAAGCCAAAAATCTGACTTTGAGTTAGAACGTTCAAACTAGTCTCAAAAGATGCCTTACCATTTAACATACTGGCTGTGTGAATTAGAAACCCCTAGTGTAGTTCTAAGTGTATGAAATCTCACGCATATGCAGAAAAGCCAAAAATCTGACTTTGAGTTAGAACGTTCAAACTAGTCTCAAAAGATGCCTTACCATTTAACATACTGGCTGTGTGAATTAGAAACCCCTAGTGTAGTTCTAAGTGTATGAAATCTCAAAGCATATGCAGAAAAGCCAAAATCTGACTTTGAGTTAGAACGTTCAAACTAGTCTCAAAAGATGCCTTACCATTTAACATACTGGCTGTGTGAATTAGAAACCCCTAGTGTAGTTCTAAGTGTATGAAATCTCAAAGCATATGCAGAAAAGCCAAAAATCTGACTTTGAGTTAGAACGTTCAAACTAGTCTCAAAAGATGCCTTACCATTTAACATACTGGCTGTGTGAATTAGAAACCCCTAGTGTAGTTCTAAGTGTATGAAATCTCAAAGCATATGCAGAAAAGCCAAAAATCTGACTTTGAGTTAGAACGTTCAAACTAGTCTCAAAAGATGCCTTACCATTTAACATACTGGCTGTGTGAATTAGAAACCCCTAGTGTAGTTCTAAGTGTATGAAATCTCACGCATATGCAGAAAAACCAAAAATCTGACTTTGAGTTAGAACGTTCAAACTAGTCTCAAAACATGCCTTACCATTTAACATACTGGCTGTGTGAATTAGAAACCCCTAGTGTAGTTCTAAGTGTATGAAATCTCACGCATATGCAGAAAAGCCAAAAATCTGACTTTGAGTTAGAACGTTCAAACTAGTCTCAAAAGATGCCTTACCATTTAACATACTGGCTGTGTGAATTAGAAACCCCTAGTGTAGTTCTAAGTGTATGAAATCTCACGCATATGCAGAAAAGCCAAAAATCTGACTTTGAGTTAGAACGTTCAAACTAGTCTCAAAAGATGCCTTACCATTTAACATACTGGCTGTGTGAATTAGAAACCCCTAGTGTAGTTCTAAGTGTATGAAATCTCAAAGCATATGCAGAAAAGCCAAAAATCTGACTTTGAGTTAGAACGTTCAAACTAGTCTCAAAAGATGCCTTACCATTTAACATACTGGCTGTGTGAATTAGAAACCCCTAGTGTAGTTCTAAGTGTATGAAATCTCAAAGCATATGCAGAAAAGCCAAAAATCTGACTTTGAGTTAGAACGTTCAAACTAGTCTCAAAAGATGCCTTACCATTTAACATACTGGCTGTGTGAATTAGAAACCCCTAGTGTAGTTCTAAGTGTATGAAATCTCAAAGCATATGCAGAAAAGCCAAAAATCTGACTTTGAGTTAGAACGTTCAAACTAGTCTCAAAAGATGCCTTACCATTTAACATACTGGCTGTGTGAATTAGAAACCCCTAGTGTAGTTCTAAGTGTATGAAATCTCAAAGCATATGCAGAAAAGCCAAAAATCTGACTTTGAGTTAGAACGTTCAAACTAGTCTCAAAAGATGCCTTACCATTTAACATACTGGCTGTGTGAATTAGAAACCCCTAGTGTAGTTCTAAGTGTATGAAATCTCACGCATATGCAGAAAAGCCAAAAATCTGACTTTGAGTTAGAACGTTCAAACTAGTCTCAAAAGATGCCTTACCATTTAACATACTGGCTGTGTGAATTAGAAACCCCTAGTGTAGTTCTAAGTGTATGAAATCTCACGCATATGCAGAAAAGCCAAAAATCTGACTTTGAGTTAGAACGTTCAAACTAGTCTCAAAAGATGCCTTACCATTTAACATACTGGCTGTGTGAATTAGAAACCCCTAGTGTAGTTCTAAGTGTATGAAATCTCACGCATATGCAGAAAAGCCAAAAATCTGACTTTGAGTTAGAACGTTCAAACTAGTCTCAAAAGATGCCTTACCATTTAACATACTGGCTGTGTGAATTAGAAACCCCTAGTGTAGTTCTAAGTGTATGAAATCTCACGCATATGCAGAAAAGCCAAAAATCTGACTTTGAGTTAGAACGTTCAAACTATTCTCAAAAGATGCCCTACCATTTAACATACTGGCTGTGTGAATTAGAAACCCCTAGTGTAGTTCTAAGTGTATGAAATCTCAAAGCATATGCAGAAAAGCCAAAAATCTGACTTTGAGTTAGAACGTTCAAACTAGTCTCAAAAGATGCCTTACCATTTAACATACTGGCTGTGTGAATTAGAAACCCCTAGTGTAGTTCTAAGTGTATGAAATCTCAAAGCATATGCAGAAAAGCCAAAAATCTGACTTTGAGTTAGAACGTTCAAACTAGTCTCAAAAGATGCCTTACCATTTAACATACTGGCTGTGTGAATTAGAAACCCCTAGTGTAGTTCTAAGTGTATGAAATCTCACGCATATGCAGAAAAGCCAAAAATCTGACTTTGAGTTAGAACGTTCAAACTAGTCTCAAAAGATGCCTTACCATTTAACATACTGGCTGTGTGAATTAGAAACCCCTAGTGTAGTTCTAAGTGTATGAAATCTCAAAGCATATGCAGAAAAGCCAAAAATCTGACTTTGAGTTAGAACGTTCAAACTAGTCTCAAAAGATGCCTTACCATTTAACATACTGGCTGTGTGAATTAGAAACCCCTAGTGTAGTTCTAAGTGTATGAAATCTCAAAGCATATGCAGAAAAGCCAAAAATCTGACTTTGAGTTAGAACGTTCAAACTAGTCTCAAAAGATGCCTTACCATTTAACATACTGGCTGTGTGAATTAGAAACCCCTAGTGTAGTTCTAAGTGTATGAAATCTCACGCATATGCAGAAAAGCCAAAAATCTGACTTTGAGTTAGAACGTTCAAACTAGTCTCAAAAGATGCCTTACCATTTAACATACTGGCTGTGTGAATTAGAAACCCCTAGTGTAGTTCTAAGTGTATGAAATCTCAAAGCATATGCAGAAAAGCCAAAAATCTGACTTTGAGTTAGAACGTTCAAACTAGTCTCAAAAGATGCCTTACCATTTAACATACTGGCTGTGTGAATTAGAAACCCCTAGTGTAGTTCTAAGTGTATGAAATCTCACGCATATGCAGAAAAGCCAAAAATCTGACTTTGAGTTAGAACGTTCAAACTAGTCTCAAAAGATGCCTTACCATTTAACATACTGGCTGTGTGAATTAGAAACCCCTAGTGTAGTTCTAAGTGTATGAAATCTCAAAGCATATGCAGAAAAGCCAAAAATCTGACTTTGAGTTAGAACGTTCAAACTAGTCTCAAAAGATGCCTTACCATTTAACATACTGGCTGTGTGAATTAGAAACCCCTAGTGTAGTTCTAAGTGTATGAAATCTCACGCATATGCAGAAAAGCCAAAATCTGACTTTGAGTTAGAATGTTCAAACTAGTCTCAAAAGATGCCTTACCATTTAACATACTGGCTGTGTGAATTAGAAACCCCTAGTGTAGTTCTAAGTGTATGAAATCTCAAAGCATATGCAGAAAAGCCAAAAATCTGACTTTGAGTTAGAACGTTCAAACTAGTCTCAAAAGATGCCTTACCATTTAACATACTGGCTGTGTGAATTAGAAACCCCTAGTGTAGTTCTAAGTGTATGAAATCTCACGCATATGCAGAAAAGCCAAAAATCTGACTTTGAGTTAGAACGTTCAAACTAGTCTCAAAAGATGCCTTACCATTTAACATACTGGCTGTGTGAATTAGAAACCCCTAGTGTAGTTCTAAGTGTATGAAATCTCACGCATATGCAGAAAAGCCAAAAATCTGACTTTGAGTTAGAACGTTCAAACTAGTCTCAAAAGATGCCTTACCATTTAACATACTGGCTGTGTGAATTAGAAACCCCTAGTGTAGTTCTAAGTGTATGAAATCTCAAAGCATATGCAGAAAAGCCAAAAATCTGACTTTGAGTTAGAACGTTCAAACTAGTCTCAAAAGATGCCTTACCATTTAACATACTGGCTGTGTGAATTAGAAACCCCTAGTGTAGTTCTAAGTGTATGAAATCTCACGCATATGCAGAAAAGCCAAAAATCTGACTTTGAGTTAGAACGTTCAAACTAGTCTCAAAGATGCCTTACCATTTAACATACTGGCTGTGTGAATTAGAAACCCCTAGTGTAGTTCTAAGTGTATGAAATCTCAAAGCATATGCAGAAAAGCCAAAAATCTGACTTTGAGTTAGAACGTTCAAACTAGTCTCAAAAGATGCCTTACCATTTAACATACTGGCTGTGTGAATTAGAAACCCCTAGTGTAGTTCTAAGTGTATGAAATCTCAAAGCATATGCAGAAAAGCCAAAAATCTGACTTTGAGTTAGAACGTTCAAACTAGTCTCAAAAGATGCCTTACCATTTAACATACTGGCTGTGTGAATTAGAAACCCCTAGTGTAGTTCTAAGTGTATGAAATCTCAAAGCATATGCAGAAAAGCCAAAAATCTGACTTTGAGTTAGAACGTTCAAACTAGTCTCAAAAGATGCCTTACCATTTAACATACTGGCTGTGTGAATTAGAAACCCCTAGTGTAGTTCTAAGTGTATGAAATCTCACGCATATGCAGAAAAGCCAAAAATCTGACTTTGAGTTAGAACGTTCAAACTAGTCTCAAAAGATGCCTTACCATTTAACATACTGGCTGTGTGAATTAGAAACCCCTAGTGTAGTTCTAAGTGTATGAAATCTCAAGCATATGCAGAAAAGCCAAAAATCTGACTTTGAGTTAGAACGTTCAAACTAGTCTCAAAAGATGCCTTACCATTTAACATACTGGCTGTGTGAATTAGAAACCCCTAGTGTAGTTCTAAGTGTATGAAATCTCAAGCATATGCAGAAAAGCCAAAAATCTGACTTTGAGTTAGAACGTTCAAACTAGTCTCAAAAGATGCCTTACCATTTAACATACTGGCTGTGTGAATTAGAAACCCCTAGTGTAGTTCTAAGTGTATGAAATCTCACGCATATGCAGAAAAGCCAAAAATCTGACTTTGAGTTAGAACGTTCAAACTAGTCTCAAAAGATGCCTTACCATTTAACATACTGGCTGTGTGAATTAGAAACCCCTAGTGTAGTTCTAAGTGTATGAAATCTCAAAGCATATGCAGAAAAGCCAAAAATCTGACTTTGAGTTAGAACGTTCAAACTAGTCTCAAAAGATGCCTTACCATTTAACATACTGGCTGTGTGAATTAGAAACCCCTAGTGTAGTTCTAAGTGTATGAAATCTCACGCATATGCAGAAAAGCCAAAAATCTGACTTTGAGTTAGAACGTTCAAACTAGTCTCAAAAGATGCCTTACCATTTAACATACTGGCTGTGTGAATTAGAAACCCCTAGTGTAGTTCTAAGTGTATGAAATCTCACGCATATGCAGAAAAGCCAAAAATCTGACTTTGAGTTAGAACGTTCAAACTAGTCTCAAAAGATGCCTTACCATTAACATACTGGCTGTGTGAATTAGAAACCCCTAGTGTAGTTCTAAGTGTATGAAATCTCAAGCATATGCAGAAAAGCCAAAAATCTGACTTTGAGTTAGAACGTTCAAACTAGTCTCAAAAGATGCCTTACCATTTAACATACTGGCTGTGTGAATTAGAAACCCCTAGTGTAGTTCTAAGTGTATGAAATCTCACGCATATGCAGAAAAGCCAAAAATCTGACTTTGAGTTAGAACGTTCAAACTTAGTCTCATCTTTTAACATACTGGCTGTGTGAATTAGAAACCCCTAGTGTAGTTCTAAGTGTATGAAATCTCAAAGCATATGCAGAAAAGCCAAAAATCTGACTTTGAGTTAGAACGTTCAAACTAGTCTCAAAAGATGCCTTACCATTTAACATACTGGCTGTGTGAATTAGAAACCCCTAGTGTAGTTCTAAGTGTATGAAATCTCAAGCATATGCAGAAAAGCCAAAAATCTGACTTTGAGTTAGAACGTTCAAACTAGTCTCAAAAGATGCCTTACCATTTAACATACTGGCTGTGTGAATTAGAAACCCCTAGTGTAGTTCTAAGTGTATGAAATCTCAAAGCATATGCAGAAAAGCCAAAAATCTGACTTTGAGTTAGAACGTTCAAACTAGTCTCAAAAGATGCCTTACCATTTAACATACTGGCTGTGTGAATTAGAAACCCCTAGTGTAGTTCTAAGTGTATGAAATCTCACGCATATGCAGAAAAGCCAAAAATCTGACTTTGAGTTAGAACGTTCAAACTAGTCCCTGTGAAGAGGGGGTCTGAGAGGCTCTCCTGGAAAAGAGGAGGGTGGTATCTGGCTGAAGTGAAGCAAATAGCCCCTTTGGACTATTTGCAGGACCCAGATATCCGAGGTGATGGCTGGCCACCTGTGGGCGTACAGGGTTAGCCTGCCTCCTGTGCATGGCCTTACCACTGGCGGAAGAGAGACTATGCCTTGGGAGTCAAAAACCCCCTCCCAGCTGGGTAGGAGCCGTGGCCTGGGGTCTTCTGCTTACGCGGGCCATGCCCCTGTCCCTTGGCCTGCTGCCCCTGTTGGGGAGCTGGAGTGGCTTGCTAAGTGGGGTAGTTGCGGTAAGCAGTACCCTTCCTCGGGAAAAAGGGCCTTTTACCCAAGCCCTTCTTCTAAGAAGGGGCAGAAGTCTTCTTTGAGAGTCTTGTCCGGGTCAAGTACTCGGACTCGAGCTCAGCAGCCTTTTCAGTCATGAGTTTGCCAAAGAGGTTGTCACCTCGGCAAGGGACATCGACCAACTTGTCCTGAACCCATGGCTCCAGATCCGACATTATCCAGGCCTGGTGGCTGCACCAATGCCAGCCGCGGCTATGTGGGCCGAAGCCTCGAAGCCATCATAGGCTGCTCGAGATATGAACTTCGAGAACTCCTGAATCCCAGTGGACAAGGCATTGAAGTGCTGCAAGGGTGCCTCTAAGAGGCCAGCTGAGAACCTGGCAATCTCTTTTGCCAGATCCCTCAAGTACATGCCCATGTACAGCTGGTAGGTTTGGACACGGCATGACAGCATCGAGCCCTGGAAGCATTTTCTACCGAGGGCGTCCAGGTTCCGGGTCTCCCGCCCAGGAGGTACCGAGGATTGCGTTTTTTGACTCTTGAGCCTGTGCATGGACGATTCCACAACCATGGAGTTGTGCGGCAGCTGTGCCTTTTGGAACCCAGGGCTCTTGTGAACTCGATAGATGGAATCGACCTGCTTGCTGAGCACCAGCATCGAGGCCAGCAACTCCCACATCTGGAGCATCAGCCGTTCCAGCATTGGAGGAACCGGCACAGTAAGGGCTTCCCTTGGGGGAAAGTCATACTCGAGGTTCCTCCTCGATATCCGCCGGGAATGCCAAAGCCTTGGCCATGTCCCTGGTAAAGTCCGAGAACCAGGTATCCTCCGGAAGGGACCTTCTCCGAGCCTCCGAACCCGGTGAGTCCGATGGGACATACCGGGTTCGATGGGTGTTTGGGGACTCTTCATCTTCCGTCTCACATGATGATCCCTCCGAGGAGGAATCGAGCGGCTCTGGCCGTGAGGGCTTCGGCCCTGACCGCCCCGACGCCGAGAGCACCGGCGTCGACGACCTCGGTCCTGAGCGGGAGGTAGAGAGAGACCTTGGCTACTGCTCCATGAAGGCAGACATGCTGCGCTCTAGGGCCGTCATCCTGAGACCGAGCTCAGAAGACTCCGCAGCCTACTGCTCGGGCCCCGACGCCGGCTCTCCTGGAGGGGAATCCACTAGGACAACAGGCTTACCCTCCTTGGCGTCTCCAGCTCCGTGCGAGGTATCTTTGCAGGCTGCTCCAGCTCCGAGGACCCGCGGTGGCGGTCAGACTTCCGCAACCTGGCCTTCGAAGGCCCAGGGCGATCGGAGGCATCCAACGACGCCACCCTCATGGGTTTCCTCTTCTCCGGTGTTCCCGGGAGGGAGACCCCCACTCAGAAGACCCCCGACGGTGCTCGGGTTCAGACAGCTCCCGAGACGTCGAGGCTTCTGATGAGTTCCAGATCTGGGGGGGATGCGGACTCCGAGAAAATCCTTTCACGCTGCTGCTGCCTAATTCAAAGTGCCTTAGAGGACATCTTCCCACACGGGCCACAGACCTTCGGGTCATGGTCGGGCCCGAGGCATCAGAGACAGCAGTAATGTGTGTCGGTGAGGGACATTAACTTCTTACACTGATCACACTTTTGAAACCCACTGGCAGCCATCGGGGGAAAAAGGGCCCCTGCAAGATCGAAGGACTGGGCTGCCAGTGAAAATAAAAAAAAGAGCGTGAACGCTAGTCACTAAGGACAAAAACGCAAAACATTGACTGGACTCATTACCGGTGTACCGAGCCGTACGCGGGAAGGGGAACCGGCGTCGAACCGGTCCAAGAGAGGAATTCTTCTCAAGTTTTGACGCACTTTTTCCACAAGGAATTAGGGACAACGTCCGTTGGGCTCGCGGAAAAAGGGAGACTGAGCAAGATGGCACCCTTGGGCAGGAAGGGGACTGCACATGCGCGATGCAATCACAAAGGCTTTCTTTGAAAGCTGGGGAATTGCTCCGCACGAGGGCTCCGTTGGCACCGTCACCCATATGTGAGGACTGACTTCCTGCTTGTTCCTGGAGAATGTCTCTTACACGTCTATGCAGAGCAGCATACATCCTATAGCGCTATATAAATGCTTAGTAGTAGTAGATAATAAAATACAATGCTAGCCCTTTAAATCAAGAAATTTTCAGTTAAATTTCCCAGCGATTTTTGTTAGAAAACAAGGGCTAACATCAGACTTAATAAAGACAGCTCTTTGCCCTGGTGATGCACTTACCAAGAGTCACAACATAAATTTTTCATATAACTTATTAACAATTTATCCCAGGATGTGCATAATCCTTTAAAACAGAGAAAAAAATACTGCTTCTCAGAGCCTATGGAAAAGTAAAATATTGAAGTACTTTTTTTTTTTTTTTTTTTTTTTTAATTTTTAACAGAATTATTTCATGCATAACTCTCGACAAGTCCTACAATAAAATGGAGATGTCTCTTTAAAAAAAGATATTTGCACAAACAGATCTGCATGTTATGAAAAGAAATATGGACTGATACAATCATTGCTTTGGATAAAATTGCTACTTAATCTTTCATGGTACCCTGGTCATCACCATTTCTGCTCTCAGCAAATATGTAATCTTTTGCAGCTTTATTAGAAAGTTTGACATTTTCTTTTTTACTATCAACTTCAAGAACATTTTCAAGAGACCTCTGTGTGGATTCTTCCCTCACTTCAGTGTTTGGCTTGGTGTTTGATCCATTCTGTTCCACAGAATGACATTTTATGTCCATTTCTTCCTCCCTCTGTTTGCTGCTTTCAGCTTTGCTTTCAGGATCATACTTCTTTCCTTGGAATACTTCCACTCCCATCATTCTCAGATAATGCAGGCGCTCATTCTTAGGTACAAAAGAACGGATGGAAGTTTTACCCCGCCAGCCACACAGAATGATAGGACACTGTAGGGTGTCAGGTTTCCTAGAAACGAGAAAAAAAGACAAAAAAGTGAAATAAATACACCATTTGGTAGTAGGAATAGCGTAGTTACTCACCTGTAACGTGTTCTCCGGGGATGACAGGAATCAGCCCTCACATATGGGTAACATCGGTGCCAATGGAGCCCACACGGTAACCCCATCCCCAACTTTCAAACAAAAACCTTTGGGAGATGTACCACACATGCATGGTCCCTTTCCCGCCGAAGGGTGCCATCTTGCCTCAGTATGACAACATAGCACAAGATGGCAAAAAGAAAAGCAACTCCATGGGGAAGAGGGTGGGTTGTGAGGAGATTCCTGCTGTCCCTCCGGGAACAAGCAGGAAGTCACTCCTCAAATATGGGACTCCCTAACTACAGGCTACCGAAAAAAACTGTAAAAAGCCATGGATGACTAGAAAAGGTGAGTTGTTAGAAGCAGCAAACGAGTCAAGGACACCAGACCCATGATTGGCCCTGGTTTCCAGCAAGGAACCAGTTTTCTCGTAGCCTGAACACACTGAAGGGCCGGAAGGCAGGCGTTGCCTTACACCCCAAACAAATGACAGAGTACTGCCTGGCCGACGGTGCTGTCCCAGTGGGACTCCCTTTCCAGGCACTAATGAGCTGCGAATGTATGGACCATGTGGTGGCCCAGCAGATTTCTGACAAGGGAACGCAGGTTCACCACAGATGCTGCCATGACCCTGATGCTGTGCCCCGTAACACAGCACGCCAATGAAAGACCAGTCTGCTCACAGCTGAAGGCGATGCAGTCTGCTACCCAGGTGGACAAGGTGCGTTTAGAGACCGCTGCCCCCAACTGACTTGGGTCATACAAGACAAAGAGCTGAGGAACTCGGCAGTGGCCCTTGATGTGGTGCAGGTAGGGTCCGCGCTTAGGTAGGGTGTGGAGAATGGCTTCTGCCTTACTGGCGTGAGGAAACGGAAAGAAGGTGGGAAGCACCACCTGCTGGTTAAAGTGGAATGGAGACACCACCTTGGGTAGAAACTTGGGATGTGTGCGGAGTATGACCCTGTTCCTGTAGATCCTAGTGTACGGTGGGTCTGCCACTAATACTTGAAGCTCATTGACCCTGCGAGCAGAGGTAAGTGCCACAAGGAACACCACCTTCCAGGTGAGATACCTGAAGGGCAAGAGCTGAGAGGCTCAAAGGGTGGCACGTGAGCCTGGAGAGCACAATGATAAGGTCCCACTGCTGCTGGAGGGCGGATGGGTGGCTTCGTCAGGAGGCGGCCCCTCAAGAAGCAAGTCATGAGGGGCTGAGCTAAGAGGGGCTTGCCCTTGATTAGATGGTGGTGCACCGCAAGCGCGCTAACATATGTCCTAATGGAGTTGGGTTTCAGCCCCACCTGTGACAGGTGAAGTAGCTACTGCAGCACCAGCTGGACGGAGGAGAAGGGGTTGATCTGCCTCTCCGTGCACCAGACCAAGAACCTCCGCCACTTGAAGGCGTATGCCCGGCGGGTGGAAGTCTTATTAGAGGCTAGAAGGACCAAGGATATTGAAAGGGGCCAAGGATACCTTTTCAGCAGTAGGCCTGGACAGGCAGAGGAGCAGGGGAAACTATGGCCCATTGTGGAGCCACCAGAATCACTGTGGCCCTGTCGTGATGGACTTTGAATACGAGTAGAGTCTTGGTGATCAGAAGTATGGATGAGAAGGCATAAAAAGGAGGCCCTCTGCCCATGAGATCAGGAAGGCATGTGCCGCTATCTGGGCAGGGTGTGGCTACCATGAACAGAAGCAGGGCAGCTGGGCATTGACTGGACTGGCAAAGAGGTTCATCCGGGGGAGCCCCCAGTGCTGGAATAGCTGGCTGGTCATCCTGGGGTCCAGATGCCACTCGTATGGCTGGAGGACCCGGCTGAACTGTTCTGCCAGGGCGCTGTCCTGGCCAGGAGGTATACTGCTCTGAGGAGCATTCTGTTGCTGCTGGCAGAGGCTCACTACTTCCTGGTAAAGCAGGAACAAACCCGTGCCGCCTTGCTTGTTGATGTAGCATTAGGCCACCTGATTGTCTGGACCAGTACCGTTTGATGCTGCAGGTGGTGATGAAAAGCCCGGAGGGCTAAGGATACGACTGAGCCACAGGATTTGCTGGAGACTTTTCGTTGACAATCATCTGCCCTGAGTGCAGAGGTCATTGCAATGGGCTCCCTACCCCAGCTTGGAGGCATCCATGCTGAGGATCCTCTGAGGTGTGAGGGGATCTGGAAAGGCATCCCGGACAGTAGGTGGTGGATGTGTTTCCACCAGTTGAGAGTGTTAGCCAGGGGATAGGTGACGGTCACCCTGTTACTTAGGCACTCTGTGGCCTGGGACCACTGGGAGTGAAGGGCCCACTGGGCTGTTTGCATCTGCAGGCGGGTATCCGGGGTGATGTGCACCATGGATGCCATGTGCCCCAGCACGCAGAGGCGGCAGGCTGACACCAAGAAATGGTGCTGGGTGCTTGCTGCAAGCGCCTGGAGGCACAAGACCCTGTCCCATAGGAGAAAACCTTTGGCCTGGGTGGTGTCCAGCTGCACCCCTATGAACTCCAGGTTGAGGTCCTGCAGATCTAGGTTGGGACATAACCCTCCAGTCCTTTTGGGGAGCAGGAAGTAGCAGGAGTAAAAGTTCCCATCCCAGAGGTGAACGGGGACAGGTTCCACTGCCTGGTCTACTAGGAGGTCTGCGAGTTCCTGCTGGAGCAGAGCCCAGTGAAAGGGAATCCTAAGGGGCTCTCCCGGGTAGAATGGTGGGGCATCTAATGGAGGTGAAGTAGGTAACCCTCCTTCACCACCTGAAAAGTCCACGTGTCAGCAGTAATGGAGGACCACCTGTGGGTGCAAAGCACCAGATGCCCCCCCCCCCATGTGCTGTGGGACTGCACCTCCTGGGGGAAGAGAGGCTATGCCCAAGGAGTCAAAAGCTCTCTCCAGATTGCGCTGGAGGTGCAGTTTGGGGCTTATGTGGCTGTGCCCCTGTTCCTTGGCCTCCTGGCCCTGTTGGGGTGCTGGGAAGGCCAGGTACTGGGGGTAGTTTCTGTAAGCCTTCCTCTTTTTTGGGTATGAGGACTTTCTACCCGAAGCCTTCCTTAGAGAAGTGTCAGCGGTCTTTTTGGAGAGCCTGGTCCTTGTCATGAACTTGGACTCCAGCTCAGTAGCGTTATCCATCATGGGTCTGACAAAGAGATTGCCTCCTCAGCAAGGGACATTGATCACCTTGTCCTGCACCCACTGTTCCAGGTTGGAGGACTGTAGCCAAGCATGGTGGCAAGCACTACTGCCTGCCACAGCTACTCTAGCCGCCAACTCGAAGCCATCATAGGCCGCTTGAGTTATAAATTTGGAGCATTCTGACTGCAGAGGCCAGAGATTGGAACTGCTGGAAGGGTTCCTCCAAGAGACTAGCTGAAAACCTGGCGAGTTCCTTCACCAGGTCCTGCAAGTACATTGCCCATGTACAGCTGGTAGGTCTACCTGTCCAGGGCATCCATGGTGCGGGCCTCCCTACCCGGGGATGATCAGCTACACATGACCTGGGGACGGGGAGCCTACACTTGACCAACTCTACCACCATGGAGTTGTGAGACAGTTGAACTAATTGGAAGCCAGAGCTCCGGCAGACCTGGTACATTGAGTCCAGCCGCCTGCTTACTTCGAGTACCGAGGCAGGGGTCTCCCACATGCAGAAGAGCAGCCGTTCCAGGAGGGGGGGGGGGGAAATAGGCATTTTGAGTGCCTCCTTTGGGGGAGCCTCATACTGGAGGATCTCAAAGTCCTCTGCCCGAGGCTCCAGAACCTTTGCTATATATCCCTCATGAAGTCCAGGAAAGCCATGTCCTCAGGTGGGGACTGGCGCTGGGACTCCAGGGGAGACAGGTCCAAGGCACATCCCGGTGGAGGCAGGTGTCCTCGTCATCCTCGGTCTCCCAGTCTGACTGAATTTGTGGAGACATCGAGGGTTCTCTGGGCATCTGAGTCATGCCCTGGGCCTGATGGTCCCGGGGCCCCTGCAGTCAGAGCTAGAGCATAAATGGAAAAACCGTGGTCCTGAGGATCGGGGACCAGGACAGATGCCGAGGCATCTCTCGAGGCTGATGGCGCTCGAGGAATGACTCGACCTCTGGGGAGTCCCTTGACATGGAAGAGCTGACAAACTGCGTTCCAAGTCTACCATCTGGGCTCCAATCCAGAGACATTGGTGGTTCCTGATGGGGCAGCTTGGTAGGCCTATATTGGCCGTTGCCCTCAGGCTTGTTTTGAGGGCTTTGGGTCGGAGGCCCGGAGGACATACCCATTTTCCTGGCTCTTCACGGAGCAAACCTTGTCGAGGGAACTCCGGCTCAAGATTCCGTGGCCTTGGAGCTCAGAGGCAGCCCGGTCTTCGCGAGGGCCCGATGTCCCAGAGGCGGCCTTCAAGTGATGTCTCATAGACCATTTAAAATCACTTGCCATTGTTTGGCTGAGATGTGGAACGCCGATCTTATTATGTCTTTAACAGGAGAAGATCTATGGAAACTCATTGGCAAGATTCCACAGTTCACGGCCACGATTTCTCTACAAGACATGCACTATCAGGTGATCAGATGTGCCTACCTCTCGCCCAGTTGCCAGTGTGCGATGGGGTATGACAAATGGCCAAACTGTCTCAAATGATATTCTGCCTCTCTGGTGTTATAATGAACCTTTCCTCTTGTCTCTTCTATTTCTTTGACTATCACTATCTCTTACTCTGTTATTAATGGCGTTCTTTTCATATTTTCAGTATCATTTATGTAATATTGTAAACCGCTCTGATGCTTTGGCCTGAGCAGTATATCAAATGTAATAAACATGTGACGCAGAAGACATCCCACTTATTTATTTATTGTGGTCCTGTCCGAAGGTACAGGACTACTGGAGGAAAATCCATTTGGTTGTTGAATGGGTCCTTCAGCAACAATGGGCATTGACCCTGCAGGTTACTCTGCTTCATGTGTTGGAAGGGGTGAGGGTCACTGGACAAGGCAGATGGCGTTGGCTGAAACAGTCCTGGGCATTGGCAACACAAATAATTTTGATGGGCTGGAAGTCCGCTGAACCCCTGAATTATTGGCAATGGCAGACTGCTCTGCAGCAGTACATGCAAACTGACAAGCTGTGGGCCAAAGTGGAGCGGAGATATATACCCCGATTCCATGTGGTATGGGATGACTATATATCCCTGCGTAGCCACAGTTATGTACTAAATGACCTCTAGGAGATGGCGGGTAGGATATTTAATGGAACGGGACACAACAGGAAGGAAGGGGAGGTGGGGAAGGGCAGTCAGGGGATCAGCATGCTGTATGCTACCAGGAGCATGTAAGAGCACCCACATCCCAGAATGAGCAAACTGGCTATTTGGCCGCACCAGCCTATGTTCGGCCCAAGGGGGGAGAAGAGAGTTGGTATAATGGGGGGAGGGGGGAGATATGTTAATCAATGTTATATTGACCTGGACAACTTGTCATTGGTTGTATATTCTGATTTGGCCTGACTTCTGTAATGTTTGGTTTAAATAAACAGTTTGAACATAAAAAAGATTTGGACAAGTTCCTGGAGGAAAGGTCTATAAATCACTATTAAAGAGGTCCTGAGAAATCCACTGCTTACCCTGGGACAAGCATTGTGGAACCTATGTATCTTTTTTGGCCACTGTTGGAACCTATGACCTGGATTGGCCACTGTTGGAAACAGGATACTACGCTTGATGGACCTTGGTCTGACCCAGTATGGCGTTTCTTATGTTCTTTCTTATTTATTCATTCATTCATTCATACTGCATTTCCTAGGATCAATGCAGTTTACAGAAAACCAAACTTTAACTATACATGGAACAATTTTACTAGAATTGGATTACTTAAACATGTTAGGTAAAAACAGAGAACTATAGCAGAGAGGTTGCTCAAAGTCCAGTGCATATCTTAAATTAGGGTGGGAGGGGGGAGGGAGGAAGGAATGGGTAGGGAGAGAGAGTTCATAGGTGGGCAAATCAAGCGATCCCATTGAAACGTTCCATGAACAGGTGGGTTTTTAGCAGTTTCCTGAAGGCTATTAAGTTGTGGGTGTCTATGATGTGGTGTGGTAGGGAATTCCAGAGTCGAGGAGCATATATGGAGAAATGGTCTGGTTGCTCTTGGTCAGTTCGGGAGGCAGGAATAGAAGGTTTGATGCATTGTTTCTTCTCTGGCGATTTTCAGAGGTGTTTGTTATGATAGATGGCAGGTACTGGGAGAATAACTGGTTGACTATTTTGAACGTAGTTATTAGGGTTTGTACTTGATTCTACTGAAGAGAGGTAACCAATGTAGCTCTTTTAGAATAGATGTGAAGTGGCTGAATCTGTTTGAGTACATCAGAATATGGGCAGCAGAATGCTGCGCAAGTTACAGTGGATGTAATGTGTTTTTCAAAATTCCATGAAGGATGGCATTACAGAAGTTGAAGTGTGGTAGAATCATTGCCTGGAAAATTGTCCAAAAGTCATGAGGTTCAAAATGGGGCCATAAATGTTGGAGTGTTCTTAACTTTCTATAAATGCATTGAGACACATTATTTATATGTGATTGGAATGTGAGATGCTTATCTACGGTAATGCTGAGGTAACTTACTTCTGACTTACTTCTAGGTTGGAGCTGTTCACCTTTTATTGACTTTGGGGGGAGGAAGGATTGATTTTTGGTGAAGAACAGAACCTCTGTTTTCTTGAGATTGATCTTGAGATTATGTTCTGATAGCCATTAGTTTATAGTGTTGAAACAGGTCATAATTATTCAGTAGTCTGGGTGTGTGGTGGTGAAGGGAGCATATATCATATCATCATCTGCATATAGATTATAGTGGATGTTGAATGTGCTTATGATATTGCAGATTGGCTGTATACAGATGTTAAATAGTAATGCTGAGAGGGCAGAGCCTTGAGGGATGGCTTGTATCTGGGTGAATTGTTTGGAGGTCTTTAGTCCAATTTTTACATATTGGGAGCAACTTGTGAGGCATGACCATAGCCATTCTAGGGCAGAATCCTATATTGAATCAGACAGATTCCTATATTGAACAGTCGCAGGAGGAGGATGCCATAGGATATTGTGTCAAAAGCCGCTGCAATGTCTAGAAAGATAAGAATGAAGCCTTGTTTTGTGTTTTCTATGCCCTTGATAAGCTGGTCTGTTTAAGAGATGAGCAAGGTTTCCACTCCATGGTTGTTGCGGAAACCGTACGGGTATATGTCCAAGGCAGAGTGTGAGTCGATATGTTCTTGTAACTGGTAGAGGACAACCTTCTCGATAACTATGGCAATAAATGGTAAGCTGGAGATAGACCTGTATGAGCTTGGGACTTTTGAGGATTGGGTGGATTGACACAGATTTCAAGTATACAGGAAAATATCCTTTGGAGGAGGTGGTAGCTTATATATATAATTGGAGCAAGCTCTGTTTTTGTGATTTTGAACCAGGTGGCAGGGCATGGGTCCAGAAGAGAAATTGTGGGGTTGATGCTATGTATTATAGAAACATGACAGAAAAAGACCACATGGCCTATCTAGTCTCTTCTTCCATATCAACAACTACAACAGTCCCCTTTTTACCTTTAGAGATCCTCTGTGTTTGTCCCATGCTTTTTTGAATTCAGTTACTGTCCTCATCTCTACTGCCACTGGGAGACTATTCCACGGATCCAATCTTTCCGTAAAGAAATATTTCCGCATATCACTTCTGAATCTATCCCCCTTCACCCTCATCCCATGTCCCCTCGTAGCAGAACTTGCTTTCAATTGAAAGAGGCTCTCTCCCTGAACATTTATGCCACGGACGTACTTAAACATCTCAATCATATCACCTCTACCCCGCCTTTCCTCTAAGGTGTACATATTAAGATACCTAAGTCTGTCCTCATATGCTTTATAATGAAGACCACTAATCATCTTAGTAGCCACCCTCTGCACCGACTCCATCCTGTTCACATCCTTTTGAAGGTGTGGTCTCCGGAATTGCACACCATATTCCAAATGAGGTCGCACCAAAGACTTATACAGAGGCACTATCATCTCCTTTTTTCTGCTAGCCATTCCTCTCCGTATGCACCCAAGCATCCTTCTAGCTTTTGCTGTCGCCTTTTCTACCTGTTTAGCTATTTTGAGATCATCAGACACAACCACGCCTAGGTCCCGCTCTTCTTTAGTGGACAAAAGTACTTCACCCCCTATGCTATATTGCTCCCTTGGATTGCTGAAGCCCAAATGCATGACCTTACATTTTTTAACATTAAATCCCAGCTGCCAAATTCTAGACCATTCTTCAAGCTTAGCTAGATCCCTCCTCATGCTATCTACAACTTCCTGGATGTCTACTCTATTGCAGATTTTGGTATCATCCGCAAAAAGGCAAACCTTACCCGACAGCCCTTCCACTATATCACTAACAAAGATGTTAAAAAGAATCGGACCAAGGACAGATCCCTGGGGCACACCACTGGTAACATCCTTCTCCTCAGAGTGATCTCCATTTACCTGTACTCTTTGTCGCCTCCCACCCAACCAATTTCTAACCCAAGCAGTAACTTTAGGGTCCATCCCTAGGGTGCTCAGTTTGTTTATAAGTCGCCTATGAGGAACAGTGTCAAAGGCTTTACTGAAATCCAAACACACCACATCTAGGGCTCTCCCTCGGTCCAACTCCCTGGTCACCCAGTCAAAGAAATCAATCAGATTTGTCTGACAAGACCTGCCTCTGATGAATCCATGCTGCCTCGGATCCTGTAATCCGCTGGACTCCAGAAACCTCACTATTTTCTCTTTCAGCAGTGTTTCCAATAATTTACTCACCACCACCGAAGTTAAACTAACCGGTCTGTAGTTTTCAACCACATCCTTATTTCCCCTTTTGTGTAAAGGCACCACATGAGTCTCTCTCCAGTCCTTTGGCACCACTCCTGTGCTCAAGGTGCTCTGTGAAAGTGGGGCTAAAGGACCACAGTAGTGTATCTGTGATGTTTAGGTCTGTGAGGTTGTCACAGGTGATGGGAACAGGCAGGCTGAGCGATGGCATGGGGTGTTTTGATTGCAGTATGGGTCAAGGGTATAAGTCTGGTGGGGTTGGCTGTTGTTTTTGCTAGTCTAGTAACTATGTTGAATAGTTCTCTGGGTTTATTGCATTCATTAATAATTTAGTGATGTGTTCTCACTTTGCGTTGTTGGTCTCTGAACGGTACATTTGGAGGGTGAGCCAGTAGGTTTGTTTTGTCTGATCAACATATGTGCTTCTCCATCTGCGCTCAAGTTTTCTCAGTTTCTGCTTTAGTTCTTTTAGGCTTGACATGTACCATGAGCCATGAATTTGGTGGTATGATTTCACAATATTGGTGAGAGGTGAAGCGGCAAAGGTTTGTATTGTTCATGCTAGTGTTCTTCATCAAGAGAAGGGAGCACTTCGTCAACAAAAGTAGGTTTATCGTGGGGCTTGAAATGGTGGCGGCATATATTGTGGATGGTCTGTGATATCTGGGTAGGGTATACAGGTAGGTAGCAGTGTGGTGGTCTGACCATGGTACTTCAGTGAGCAGCGGTTTGGGGACTGTGTGGGTTTCCAGAAGTTGGGATTGGATGAACATGAGATCCAAGGTGTTTCCTTTGGTGTGTGTTGGGGATTGGACCAGTTGGGTGAACTGGAAGTGTCTCATGGCTTCCAAGAAGGATTTAGTTCTTGTCCAAGCAGTAATGGGCTGTGAAGGTATGGATAGAGGACCATGTAGCAGCTCAGTAAATCTCGTCACTGGCTACTGACGGAGGTTAGCAACAGATGTATCATTGCTCGGGCATTATGTGCAGTTATGTGTCCTGTGAGGGAAAGACCTGCTTGGTCATATGTGAAAGAAATACAGTCTGCTTTCCATTTGGATAGTGTACGTTTGGTCACAGGAAGGCCCAGGTGAGAAGGATCAAAGGCGATAAAGAACTGAGAGGACTTTGTAATGTCTTCAGGCCTTTGGAGATAGAAGGCCAGAGCCCTCTTACAGTCAAGTGCATGTAGGGTTGCTTCTGCACGAGAAGTGCGAGGTCTTGGGAAAAAGACTGGCAGGATTACTGACTGATTGAGGTGGAAAGTGGGGATGTATCTGAAGGACGATCTTGTCATGATGAAAATGTGTATATGGAACATTAGCCACTAAGAACTGAAGCTCACTGATGCGCCTGGCCGATGTCAGGGCGATGAGGAACAAAACCTTCCACGATAAGTATCGGAGCTGTATGATTGCTAAAGGGCTCAAACGGCAGTTTGAGAAGCTGAGCTAGTACTACATTGAGATCCCATGCCATTTGGGGTGGTGATAGGAAGACCTCTCATAAAACGTGCTACCAGAGGAGCTGTGGAGATGGGCCTGCCTTCCACAGGCTTATGGAAAGCTGAAATAACATCAAGGTGCACTCGCACAGAGTTCGTCTTAAGATTAAGAGAAGATAAATGCAAAAGATACTGAAGGAACGTAGGTACTGATGCTTCAAATGGACTGTGACCATTTTGAGAGCACCATGAAGCATATTTAAGCCACTTGAAAGAATAGGTCTTTCTGGTGGAGAACTTTCTGGAAGATAGGAGAATGTCAGCAGCCATGCAGTCAGTCAAAGGGACTGTAGATTGAGATGGAGAAGTGCTTCGTTGTCCTGAGATAGGAGACCCAGCCTGAAACCCAGTGGGATTGGTGATGTTTTTGTCAGATGAAGTAGAAGAGGAAACCAGGGTTGATGGGGCCAGCAAGGGGCTATGAGAATCTTAGAACCCTTGTCTGCTTGTAGTTTGAGGAGGGTCTTCAAGATGAGGGGAATGGGGAAAGCACAGAGGAGTCCCCGACCTCAGTGGATCATGAAGGCATCTGACGCCAGGCTGAGTTTGGACAGACCTCTGGAGCAGAACTGAGGAAGTTGAGTGTTCTGCAGAATGGCAGAGGTCTATCACTGGTATTCCCCACATGTGGAACAGTTTTGCTGCTGCTGTTGGGTCTAAAGACCATTCGTGGGGTTGCAGGATCTGACTCAGCTTGTCCGCTAGGAGATTGGATTCTCCTGGAATGTAAACTGCACGGAGGTGCACGTGGTGGAGGATGGCTAACTCCCAGAGTTTGCAGGCTTCTTGGCTTAGAGGGAGGGAGCCCCCCCCCCGTTTGTTTATATAAAACATGGCTACCTGATTGTCTGTCTTGACTAGGAACTGACTGCCTGAGAGGTGGTGCTGGAAGACCTTGAGGGCATTCTTGACTGTCCAGAGCTCCAGGAGGTTTATCTGCTGCATGGATTCCTGGGTTGTCCACAGGGCCCTGTGTGGAGACGGAATCCAGATGTGTTCCCCAACCCTGCTTGGAGGCATCTGTTGTCAGTGCATATTGAGGTAGGGGTGTCCAAAAAGGTGACCCTATGAGAAGATCTGCTGTGGTGCACCACCACAGGAGAGATTCGGTCATGGGTGGTGTTATCTGGATGACATCCTGAAGGCTCCCTGTGGACGGGGTCCCACTGGGTTGAGAGAGTCCATTACAATTGACACATGTGAAGTCTCACATAATGGACTACGTGTACTGTGGAGGCCATATGTCCCAAGGAGGGATAGAAAGCAACAAGCCATAGCTGTCTGTTGGTGGCTAGTTGCAGTAACCTGTTCATGCGATTTTCCTGACTTGTTTGACATTTTATATTTTATATTTGCAATTGCATATTATTTTATGGATTATGACGACTCTTAAATAAATGAAGCACTCTTTAGGGAGAATCTAGCAGCTATTCTTCAAATTCTGAGAGAGCTGAGAACCACACATAGGAGCAAATTAAAGGTCAGATGTACTAAAGGATTTTTCCTGTTTCACGGTCCATAGAGAAAAAAATGTTTAATGCCTCCCATATTTACCACAAATTCAATAATGGTCATTAACATCACAGCCATGGTCTGTCCATCTACCCCCTTGAACTCAAAAAGTGCTGTTGGGCATCCTGACAGTTATGTCTTATCCACTCTTTACCTTATCCAGTCTAGTCAGCTCCCATCTAGACTATTGCTACCTCCTCCTTGCTCTGGACTGTGTTGTGTCCAGAATGGCTCCTATAAATTCCAACCTTTGTGATGGAGTGAGTTGGGACTTTGGGAAGTTTATCACAAAACCCAGGTACTGCGGTAGTGCAAGAGTTTTTTGTTGAGATGAACAGAGTTCTCCAGGAGAGTCCGTTTTTATGAGCCAGTCGTCTGAGTAAGGGAAGATGAAGACTTTGCTGCTCCGGAGATGAGCTTCTACGACGGCCATGTAGTTTGTGAAGACCCTTGGTGTGGAAGCCAAACCAAAAGGAAGGACCCTGTATTGGTAATGGGTGCCCTGACAGATGAAGCGAAGATACTTTTGTGGTCTGGATGTATCAAGATTTGAGTGTAGGCCTCTGAGGTCTAGGGAACAAAGCCAGTCTTGTTCTTGTAGGTAGGGAAGAAGGGTTCCCAGAGAGATCATTTGGAATTTCTCTTTGACAAGGAATTTGTTCACCTCTATGAGGTCGAGAATGGGTCTGTGGCCTCCTGACTTCTTTGGAATGAGGAAATAGGGGGGGGAATAGAAGCCTTTGAACCGTTGGTTTGTTGGAACTGGTTATACGGTTCCTCGGGAAAGGAGAATGTTTATCACTTGCTTGAGCAGTGTATTCAGGGGAGGTTTGGAATGAAGCTCTCCCCTGAAATGGTGAGGCGGAAGCTCTCAGAAATTTAGCTGGTACCCTCTCTGGATTATGTTGAGAGTCCACTGCTCTGTGATGAAGGAATGCCAATACTGAGCAAAATGAGAGTCTTCCTGGGATGGTGGTGGGCTCTGGTCATGGAGAAGGCTGGACATGCTCCCAATGTAGGAGTCAAAACTTTGATGTGCCAGGAGTTGGCTGAGTGGCAGGTTGTGGCTTGGCTAGCCTGGGCTTTTTAGCCTGTTTAGGGCCCTGTTGTTTTTGTGGAGCCTGGTAGACTGGCTAGGAGTATAAAGGATAGAATCTCCTCTTTGTAGGGTAGAAAGGCTTATAGTTAGGTGTCTTCTTTTTAGAAGGATCAGAAATCTTTCTGGAGAACCTCTTGAGTGTTGTGTCATCTGTCTTCAGCTCTCCTGCTTTCTCCCACCAGTTCTTCCCAAACAGGTTTTCACCAGTACAGGGGATGTTGCCCAATTTATCTCGGACCCACTGTTCCACCAATGGCGTCAAAAGCAGCTCTATTCATGAATTTTGAGACACTCTGGCTGTGAACCAGAACAGTCTGGAAAGCTGGACGTTTATCCTCTGGAAGAAAAGGGAGAAATCCCTCCCAGTCTTTATTAAGCTCCTTTAAAAACATTCCCATGAAAAGGATGTACGAATTTATCCTACTGGATAGCATCGATGCTTGGAAGGAGCAACAGAGGAATGAATGCATGATTTTTCCCACTTTTTATATGGCGCATCACTGATTCCACTACCATAGAATGGTGTGGGAGTTGTCGTTTTTGGAAGTTGGGGCATTCAGGCACTTTATACATGGTGTCTAACCGGCGACTTATGGGAGAAACTGGAAGGGGGGTTTCCCACATCCTGAGAATTATGTAGGATCCAGTTTTCCGGGAGGATTGCTGCCTCTTTCGGGGCTGTGGGATACTGTGGGTTCCTCTGATCTCTGTTCCGGTTCAGATGCTGCTGGGATGGAAAGGCTAGCCGACATGTCTCGGATAAACTCCTGAAAGGACATGTCTTCAGTGGGGGATTTACGGCAAGTAGAAATGGACGGTGGCGAGGGCTCTGAGACAATGTCTTGGAGGTCATTGGAATCAAGGGATCAGTGATTGGAATCGGAAGTTTTCCGGACCTGTCGTCGGAAAGTATCACCGATGTCAACGGTGACATGAGCAGCGGTGATGTTCCTCGATACCTTTGGTTAACCGCTGTGTAGACCAGGGAAGTTCCATGGTCTGTGCCAATACCGGGCCTGGTATCGATACCTTGCGATGCATCAATGTCAAAGGCAAGACGAATGCCGACTGTTGCACCAAATACTGTAGAGTCATTGAGGTTGATGCTCTTAGCTGCATTCCCAAGGCTGTCGGTGCTAACGGTACCGAAGCCGCCAGAAGAGCCGCTATGGTCCTTTCCAAAGACAGCATACGCTGATCCAGGGAAGTAGCCTGCATCTGGGCCACTGAAAGAACAGGGCTGGGGGCATCAGAAGCTCTTCCAGAGACCAAGGCCTCGGGTGCCTCTCGAATTCCATAAAAGGACAAGTCTTTCCACCGGGGATGTCTGGACCTATGACCAGAATCAGAGGAAGTCCTGGATGAGTCCCGGTGAGTTGAAGGGGATCTTCCTCTGGATTCCCAAGACTTTCCCGAGGTGTCCTTTGATTTTTCTCTTGTTTCCTTCAGTTTCTCCGAGGAGTCTCAGATTTTTGACTTATCTTTTGGAGATGTGGTTTTCTTAGCCTTTTTTTCTGAGTGCCTCAGCTCCTTGGAATGCTTTGAACCAGGAGAGCAGGATGATGCTCTGGATGAAGTAGAGGCCAACGATGATGAGTCTGAAAGGAAGAGTCCCCCAAAATCTTTGGCCTCGTTCCCTAGGCCCCACTTCATCATCTGCTTGCAGAGGGAACAGTCCTGGGGAATATGGTCAGGACCAAGACACTTCAGGCACCAGTCGTGTTTGTCGGAAACAGAGATGGTGCTGGAGTACTTGGTGCATTTTTTTGAAACCGCTGGAGGGTTTCTCTACCTTAAAGATAGCGGGCAAGGCCCAAGGGAAAAAAATAAAGTTGTTTTTTTTAAAGAAAATAAATAAAAAGTAAAAGATGAAGGGAGTAGTATCGAACGATACTGGTTTGCTGTTAGGCAGAGCGGTTAATAAAAGGTTTTAGAAATTCTTTTCTGCAGTGATAGGGTAATGACCTGTTGACTCCATGGAAGAAAAAAAAGAACTGAGGAGAGGGAGTTGGGAGAGTGGGAAGGCAGTAGCGCAGGCACAGTGGATTGCTCCCAAAGGCTTTTCTTTTGGAAGCTGTGGAGCTTCCCACACGGGCTCCGTCTGTACTCAATGTCACTCATATGTTAAGACTATATTCCTGCTTGCTCCTGGAGATTGGAAGTTACAACAGGCTCCTTGTGTAATAGGACGGCCCCATATGTTTCTGCTAGCTTGCAGGAGGATAGGATGTTTGGCGAGGCTATGAAACTGGTAGTAGCATCTTGCTTGATGCATTGCTTTATATCATTTAACGGTCCCAGCCTAAGGGCTCTCTGGTGAGGCCCTCAGGCGCGGGTACGCCTGTGCACGGCAGGTTTAAATGTCCTGATGGAGGGTGATAGCGTAGTTACTCACCTGTAACAGGTGTTCTCCAGGAGCAGCAGGAATCAGTCCTCACATATGGGTGACGTCGGCGCCGATGGAGCCCTCGCGGAGCAATTTTCCCCAGCTTTCAAAGAAAGCCTTTGGGAATTGCAGCGTGCATGCGCGGTCCCCTTCCCGCCCAAGGGTGCCATCTTAGCCAGTCAGATGACATAGCTAAAAGACAGCATAAAAATTTGCAAAAAAAAACTAAAGCAGATAATTGCAACTCCAAGGGGAGGAGGGAGGGTTGTGAGGACTGATTCCTGCTGCTCCTGGAGAACACCTGTTACAGGTGAGTAACTACGCTTTCTCCAGGACCAAGCAGGAAGTCAGTCCTCACATATGGGACTCCCAAGCTTAAGGCTACCGGAGACCCTAAGCACAAAAATGAGCTCCCTCTAGCTCAGCAACACAGAAGGAAGGAATCTTCACTGAATTATAACCCACCGGTAGCCCTCATCCGGGATGGAGGGTAGGAGTTGCTCAAACCTCGAAGAGATTTCGGAGGACTGCCTGTCCGAAAGCAATGTCCCTGCGGGACTCCCTCTCGAGGCAGTAATGGACCGCAAAAGTCTGGCTCGAAGACCAAGTAGCGGCCCGGCAGATGTCTGCCAATGGAACAGAGCGGAGGTAAGCCACTGATGTAGCCTTCGCCCGAACACAATGAGCCGTGACCCGACTATCTAGCGAGAGTCCGGCTGCCCCATAAGCCCAAGCGATACAGTCAGCAACCCAGATGGACTGAGTACGCTTGGAGACAGGGAGCCCCAATTTATTGGGGTCAAAAGACACGAAAAGCTGAGCAGCTTTACGGTGCTCCCGCGTACGGTCAAGTTAGAAGTTTAATGCCCTTCTACAGTCCAGGGTATGCAGGACCATTTCAGCTCGGCTGGAGTGTGGCCTGGGAAAGAAGGTCGGAAGTACCACCTCCTGATTGATGTGAAAAGGGGAGACCACTTTTGGAAGAAATTTTGGGTGAGTCCGTAGGACTACCCTATTCTTGTAGAACCGAGTGTAAGGGGGATCAGACACGAGGGCCTGCAATTCACTTATGCGTCTAGCGGAAGTGAGGGCTACCAGGAATAAGGTTTTCCAAGACAGAAAACGGAGAGAACAGGTAGCCATAGGTTCAAAAGGCGGACAGGTGATCCGCTGTAAAACCACATTCAGATCCCAGTCAGGTGCTGGCGGGCGCAGAGGTGGTTTAAGTAGAAGGAGACCTCGGAGAACCCTCGCTACGAGAGGGTCGCTGGAAAGAGGTCTACCGTCCACCGGCACATGATGTGCTGAAAGAGCACTGAGGTGAACTTTGACGGAGTTGGACTTAAGTCCCAGATTAGAGAGGTAGAGCAAGTACTGCAAGATCACCGACACCGAGCAGGAGAAGGGATCCTGAGACTGCTGGGCACACCAAGCGGAAAAGCGACGCCATTTAAGGGCGTAGCATTTGCGGGTAGAAGGTTGCCGGGAAGCTAGGACGACCTCTTCCACCTCTGCCGGCAGTAGAAGGGGAGCAAGGACTACCCTTTCAGCAGCCAGGCCATCAGATGCAGAGATCTGAGGTTGGGGTGTAGCAGGGACCCCTGATCCTGTGTTAGGAGATCTGGTTGAAACCCCAGAGGGAACGGATCCTCTACCGCTAATTGCAGCAGGAGTGGAAACCACGGCTGTCTGGGCCAGCGAGGAGCTATCAGGATCATGGAAGCTTTGTCTCAGAGAACCTTGAAAAGAGTCCGAGAGACTAGCGGTATGGGAGGAAAGGCATACAGAAGGCTTTTCGACCATGAGAGCAGAAAAGCATCCGCCGCTACTCGAAGGGGATGCGGCTGCCGAGAGCAGAAGCGAGGAAGTTGCCGGTTGAGAGGACTGGCAAAGAGATCCATCGTGGGGAGGCCCCACTTCAGAAAAAGTTTCTGAACTACCAAGGGATCCAGGCGCCACTCGTGCGGCTGGAGGATCCTGCTGAGTTTGTCCGCCAGGCAATTTTCTTGGCCTGGGAGATAAACTGCCTTGAGAAGAATGCCGTGGCTGACGGCCCAAGAGCAGACCCTCTGTGCTTCTCGACAGAGAAGGAAGGAGCCCGTGCCTCCCTGTTTGTTCACGTAGAACATGGCAACTTGATTGTCCGTCTGGACAAGGACGGACTGGTGAGAAGTCAGGTGGGAGAAAGCCTTGAGAGCCAGACGGATTGCTCTGAGCTCCAGGAAGTTGATCTGCTGCGCAGACTCCCACATGGTCCAGAGATCCTGAGTACATGCCCCTTGGCAATGCGCTCCCCATCCTAGGAGAGAAGCATCGGTCATCAGCACTTGAGCCGGCGGAGGAGACTGAAAAGGCATTCCGAGCACCAGGTTCGGCCGATGAAGCCACCACTGTAGAGAAGAGGCCAGCGGGCCGGAGATGCGCACTAAGTCGGCTAGGCCGCCCGTGGCCTGTTGCCACTGCTTGCGAAGGCACCACTGAGCAGGCCGCATATTCAGGCGGGCATTGGGTGTCACGTGGACAGTGGAAGCCATATGGCCGAGCAGTCTCAGGAAGCGCCTGGCTGAGACCAGGGACTGGCTGCGAAAACGGCCGGCTAGGTCCATGAGCCGTTGAGCCCTGTCGAGAGGCAGGAAAGCTCGTGCCTGAAGAGTGTGCAATCTTGCGTCGATGAACTCGAGATCTTGCGAGGGGAGCAAAGTGGACTTTGCGAAGTTTATGACAAAGCCCAAGTACTGCAGAAGAGTCACAGTGCGGTGTGTGGCCTTTATGACTTCTGGAGAGGACGATGCTCTGATGAGCCAGTCGTCGAGGTACGGAAAGACATAGAGGCCGTGAAGCCGGAGATAAGCCGCAACCACCGAGAGACACTTTGTGAAGACTCGTGGTGCGGAGGATAGGCCAAAGGGCAGTACTCTGTACTGGTAATGATTTCCTGCCACCACAAACCTTAGGTATTGGCGGTGGCTTGGGTGGATGGGGATGTGCATGTAGGCATCCTTTAGATCCAAGGAGCATAGCCAATCTCCCTGCTGGAGGTAGGGCAGAAGGATTCCAAGGGTAAGCATCTTGAACTTCTCCCTGACGAGGAACTTGTTGAGGTTGCGCAAGTCCAGGATGGGTCTGAGGCCTCCCGTTCTTTTTGGTATTAGGAAATACCTGGAATAGAAGCCTTGACCCCTCAGGTGGTGGGGCACCGGTTCCACAGCCTGTTCCTGAAGAAGACTTGCTAACTCCTGAAGGAGTAAGTCCCTGTGCAGAGGGAGTCGTGGAGGTTCTCCCGGGAAATAGGAGGGAGGGACCTGGTGGAAGCGGAGAAGATAGCCTTCTCTCACAACATGAAGCACCCAGGCATCTGAGGTGATGTTGGACCACCTGTGGGCAAAATGAACCAGCCGGCCTCCTGTGCTGGGAGGAATCAGCTGAGGGGGAGAGGCTATGCTGATGAAGTCAAAAACCCCCACCCTGCTGAGCAGGGGCCGGTGGTGCAGGCTTGGGGGCTTGCTGCCTACGGGACCCGTTACTCCGTCCCTTGGCCTGCTGACCCTGTTGGGGAGCTGCGGAGGCCTGATATTGAGGGTAGTGTTTATAGGCAGCCGCCTTTCTCGGGTAAAAGGACTTTTTTCCCGAGCCCTTCTTCTTCTGGGAAGGGGCGGAGGTCTTCCTAGAGAGCCTAGTTCTGGTGAGAGTCTCCGTCTCGATTTGTGCAGCCTTCTCAGCCATGGGCTTGCCAAAGAGGTTCTCACCTCGGCAGGGGACATCGACCAACTTGTCCTGCACCCAGGGTTCAAGGTCAGACGACTGAAGCCAAGCCTGTCGGCGGGCACCGATGCCGGCTGCGGCCACTCGAGCCGATGCTTCAAAGCCATCATAGGCTGCTCGAGAAATGAATTTGGAGCAGTCCCAAATACCAGTTGTCAAGGCTAGGAACCTCCGCAAAGGTTCCTCGGACAGCCCAGCGGAGAAGCCGGCTATCTCTTTAGTCAGGTCTCTAAGGTACATGCCCATGTAGAGCTGGTAGGTCTGGACCCGACAAGCAAGCATAGAGCCCTGGAAACACTTCTTACCGAGGCCATCCAGGTTGCGGGCCTCCCTGCCAGGAGGCACCGAGGAGTGCATTTTCTGGCTCTTAAGCCTATGCATGGCCGATTCCACAACCATGGAATGGTGCGGCAGCTGTGCTTTTTGGAAGCCAGGGCTCTTGCGGACTCGATAGATGGAATCGACCCGCTTGCTTAATACCGGCGACGATGCCGGACTCTCCCACATGCGGAAGAGTAGTCGTTCCAGCATGGGAGGAACCGGTACAGTAAAGTGCTCCCTGGCGGGAGAGTCGTACTGAAGGGCGTCGAGTTCTTCGGCTCGAGGCTCCTCCTCGGGATCTGCAGGGAAGGCCAAAGCCTTGGCCATATCCCTGACGAAGTCCGAGAACCGGGCATCCTCCGGAGGGGACTGTTTCCGAGGTTCGGACTCAGGCGAGTCCGAGGGGACACACCGAGTCCGAAAAGAATCAGGTGACTCTTCCTCTTCAGACTCCCAGGCCGACTCCGAGGAGGAATCGGTGGGGTCGGTCCGGGCGGGCGGAGGCGTCGGCCGCCCCGACGCCGAGGGAGTCGGCGTCGACGACCTCGGTCCCGAACGGGAGGCCGAGGGTGACCTCGACCGAGGATCGACTCGAGCCCGCATGGACTTGAGGATCGGCTCGGTCTCCGGGGTCGACTTAGACGTTGACGTCCCGGCGGTCGGGGCAGAGGCGCCAGCGAGGCTAGCGATCAGTGCCCGCTGCTGGTCCATGAAGGCAGATAGTCTGCTCTCCAAGGCCGTCAACCTGAGTCCGACCTCAGGTGACCCAGCAGCCCCCGACTCGGGCCCCAACGGCGTCGGGCCCGACGTCGGACCCCTCGGAGGCGAGTCCAGGAGGACTACAGGACTTACCCGAGCAGGCAACTCCGATTCCAGACGAGGTCGCTTCGGGAGATGTTCCTTCTCCAAAGACCCGGGACGGCTATCGGGGCTATGCGACCTGGCCCTCGCGGAACCAGGAGCGTCCACCGACGACGCCCTCGCGGGTTTCACCTTCCGATGATGGTCCCCGGAGGGAGAACCCCTGTCGGAGGAACTCCGGCGACGGTCAGAGCTGGAGCCTCTGGACGCCGAGGCCTCCGACGAGGTCCGGGTACGGGTGGGATCAGCGAAGATTCGTTCCCGCTGATGCCGCCGACTCCTTAACGCTTTGGAGGACATTTTGCTGCAGGCCCCACAGATCAGTTCCTCGTGATCCGGGCCAAGGCAGCGGAGGCAATTATTGTGTGTGTCAGTGAGTGACATATTTCTGTCACACTGAACACACCGCTTGAAACCACTGGCAGCCATCGGGGGAAAAAGGGCCCCTGCAAGGTCCAAGGACCGGGCTGCCAGCGAAAAACCGAAAACGAAACTGACAGAAAATCAGAAAAACCGAAAAATAAGAGAAGGACTCGCAACGGCGTCGCGAGTCCGGGCAGGAAAGAGACCGGCGTCGAACCGAAGAAAAAAGAGAAATAAATCACGAAAAATCAACTTTTTCAGCGGGGACAAGAAGACCACGTCTGTAGGGCTCCGCGGAAAAAAGAAGACTGGCTAAGATGGCACCCTTGGGCGGGAAGGGGACCGCGCATGCGCGCTGCAATTCCCAAAGGCTTTCTTTGAAAGCTGGGGAAAATTGCTCCGCGAGGGCTCCGTCGGCGCCGACGTCACCCATATGTGAGGACTGACTTCCTGCTTGGTCCTGGAGAAAGTATGATATTCAATGCCAGGGATATATCCAGCCACCGGTATTGAATATTTGGTTTGCCGCAGAAACCAGAAGCTAACTGGCAGCAGCGATATCCAACTGTAGCTCAATTAGCTTCTGAGGTTAAAGTTAGGCCAGTCTTTGCTGCGCACATCTTTACTTGCTTGTCTCTAACTAGGCAGTAGCTCAATTATCACCGCTGCTCTGCCCCGGAATGCCCACAATATGCCCAAATGCTAACCAGGGCATGTAGCAGTGGCATCCAGGGATATCTACAGTAGTGGCACTATTTGTTCAGTGGCTTTCAGTTCTGCAAACCATGTAAATGCCTTTGAATATCCTCCGATGGTCTTTGTCATAATTTTCTATGTTTAAGTAGATGGAAGCTGGTAGGTAGCTGAAATATAAAAGGACTGGAGAAGGGCAAGGAGGGGTGAAATTTAAGTGAACAAAGGCGAACAAAAGAAATAAAGAGCTAAAAGGAAAAGATCAATGTCAAAGATAAATATAGGAAAGGAATGGAAGACGACAAAAGAGCTGAGAAATTGCAAAATGGACAGCACACCCTAGAAAGAGTAAGAGGACATAAAGAAGAAAGCAGAAAAGAGAAAATGGGATCAACCCAATCAGAAAAATAAAATGTTCAAACAACAAAGGTAGAAAAATGCATTTTATTTTGAATTTGTTAGAATATTTTGCTTTTAGAAATATGCATCTCTGATGTATATGTATTTTCCTCAGTATAAGAAGAAATGCATATTTGTTTCTATTTCTCTAATGCTGAACTGCATGAAAAGCCTGGGTCCATTTGTGGTCTCTTCACCAATATTTGGTAGGTATCTGTGTTTTGCATGTGTGGCAGAAGTGAGCGATTCTCTAGCATGTAACTTCTGTATAGGAAATGTGTAGCAAGCCTGCTTGTACTGTTTTCCTAGCAGCAGATGTGTATTGATGTTATGGATCCTGCTGTAGTGTTGCCTTTCCATAGCTGGGATTGGTGCTGTGTTGGTACTGGCTGTGCTGCTATAATAAGGCAGGTTTGCTATGGGCTCCAAGAGGTCTATTCAGGGTTCTGCATTACTTCATAATATATTTGACAGATGGCAATGGGGAAGAAGCTAAACCATTCACTCAAACGCAGGGCATACCCCAGGGTTCAGCTCTCTCGGCACTGCTGTTCAATATTTACATGCAACCCCTCTGCGACATTTTTAAAAGGCATAATATCAACTACCACATCTATGCGGATGATATTATGCTCTACACACAACTGGACGTAGCGGACCCTAAATATGCACAGCTCGAAAACTGCCTGGACGAGATGTTGCTATGGCTACAAAAAAATAACATGACGATAAACCACAAAAAAACGGAGGTAATGTATATGTCCAGCAAACCCAACTTCAAGCCGCCTGATTCAATCACCCTGTGCGACAACACGTACAAAGCAAAAGAAGAAATCAAATATCTAGGAGTCACACTCGACTGCAACCTAAGAATGGAGACACACCTGCGTAAAACAAACAAAGCCATCTTCCATAAACTTAGGGTGATACAACCTCTAAGGAAAATACTAGCACCATGCGACTTCAGGTCAGTGGCTCAAGCACTCATAATGCCGCACCTCGACTACTGTAATGCCATCCTCCAAGGTCTACCCAAAAAATCACTAAATATCCTTCAAATGGCCCAAAATGTGACAGCCAGGATCATAATGGGAACAAGGATATCTGAACACATCACCCCAATATTAATCGACCTTCATTGGCTTCCAATTGCAGCTAGGGTACAGTACAAGATGCTAGTAACAACGTTCAAACTTATCAACAACATAGCCCCCTCTTTCCTGTCCTCTCTTATCAGCACACAACCGGCAAATAGGAATAGAAGAACTAACAACTTGGGCACCCTGCAGGTCCCCAACACAATCAGAACTGTGAAAACAAGTACATGTCGCAGAGCCTTCTCTTTCGCTGCGCCTACTATATGGAATCAACTCCCTGTTGACCTGCGTTTAGTCCAGGACATTAAAAGTTTCAGGAAAGAGTTAAAAACCCACCTATTTCAATGCTACTACAACCAGCCATAAGTCGCAAATTCCATGGAAGCGTAGCAAAGTAAACTGATAATTATATGCTTTTGAATCCGCCTTAGGTGTAACTATGTATAGCCATGTAAAATATGTGAATTCCAAAATGTGTAAATATGTATTGTATAAATGTAAATATGTTTAACTCCATTCCCCAAAACATTAACCATGTGTGCTGTGACCCCCCTCAGAACTATGTATGTACTCTCCCCACCCAGTCCTGATTGACAACTCCCAAAAGAAGAATCAAACCGCTGCTGATCGCTGGAAGCAGCGGTATATAAATGTGTTCTAAATAAATAAATAGTTTACTTTTACTGATGTTAAATGCCGTCAAGTTGGTGATGACTCATGGCAACTCTCTGGATAGTTGTTCTAAACTGTGACACAGTGGCATTCATAGCTGCTATTCAAAATTTAATATTGAATTTAAAATAAATATTTTAAGAGTACTATGCCCAATTATGTTTTTTTATTTTTTATTTTTTTAACAGGATCATTCTTGGAGAGGGTATGGAAAACGTAATTACTCACCTGTAACAGGTGATCTCCGGAAACAGCGGGAATTTAGTCTTCATATATGGGTGACGTTGGTACCGATGGAGTTCGCATGGGAACGTTCCCCAGCGTCCAACAGGAAAGGCTTTGGGAGCATCCCACTGCGCCTGCGTAGCTGCCTTCCCGCCTTTCCCACTCTCCCTCCTCAGTTGAGATTGTAGCTGAGATAAAAGGAGAGAAACTCTACAACTCCTAGGGGAGGAGGGTGGGTTGTGAAGACTAAATTCCTGCTGTTGCCGGAGATCCCCTGTTACAGGTGAGTAACTAGGCTATCTCCAAGAACAAGCAGGAATGTAGTCTTCACATATGAGACTCCCTAGCTAGAAGATGCCAGAAAGATGACCTCAGAATTGGCTGTGGTTTGCCCCAGTTATGTCTAAAGAGGTCATGTATCCTCCATGGATGTCTGCAATCGAAATCGGGGAAAGAGGGTAGGAGTTCCTCTAAGTCTGAAAGAGATCCTGGAGAACAGCCTGGCCAAACATGGCATCATGGGGAGTCCTTGTCTAGACAGTAGTGAGCAGCAAAAGTATGGACCGAAGACCAAGCTGCTGCTTTGCAGATCTTGTCAATAGCTGCAGATTGTAGATTTGCTATCGAGGTAGCCATGGCTCGAACATTATAGGCAGTGACATAACCCTCGAGGAAGAGTCCTGCCTTCTTATAAGCAAAGGTGATGCAGTCATCTATCCACTTGGAAAGAGTATGTTTGGAGACTGGCAACCCAAGGTGACTAGAGTCAAAGGAGATGAACAGCTGAGAAGCTTTCCGGTGCTCTTGAGTTCTCTGAAGATAAAAAGCTAAGGCACGTTTACAATCCAGAGTGTGAAGGGTTGCTTCTGCCCTAGATGAGTGTGGTCTAGGGAAAAACACAGGGAGGTAGACTGACTGGTTCAAATGGAAGGACGAGACCACCTTCGGCATGAAGTGAGTCCTAAGGACTACCTTATCATGGTGAAACCGTGTGTAAGGCCTGAAGCTCACTAATGCAGTGAGATGACCTTCCATGTGAGAAACTTAAATGACATAGTGGCTAGAGGTTCAAAGGGCGGCTTGAGAAGCTGTCCTAGAACAACATTGAGGTCCCATGCCACTGGTGGTGGCTTAATGGGAGGCTTGGTTAATAGAAGACCCCTCGTGAAGTGTGCTATGAGTGGCTGAGAAGAGATGGGTTGGCCATCTAAGGGCACATGAGAGGTCATAATTGCACTTAGGTGTATTCTTACCCAATTGGTTTTGAGTCCAGAAGACGACAGGTGGTGGAGATACTCAAGCAGCGCTTCCACCGGAGCTGAGAAGGGATTAAGTTCTTCTGAGAACACCAGAAAAAAACCTCTATGCCACTTGAAAGCATAGGACCATCTGGTGGATGGCTTTCTAGAAGCTAAGAGAATGTCCTCAACCTCCTGGGGAAGGTTAATACCTTGGAAGGGTATGCCTTCAGCAGCCATGCTGTGAGATGGAGAGACTGTGGATTGGGATGGAGCAGCGTTCCCTCCTCCTGAGAGAGATCTGGAGAAGACCCCAGATCTATGGGTTGAGTCTGAGACAGACGTAGAAGGAGAGGGTACCATGGTTGACGTAGCCATGAAGCCCCTGTCTGTCTGGAGTTTGAAGAGAGTCTTGGGAATTAGGGCAATGGGAGGGAAAGCATATAGGAAACCGTGTCCCCAGTGGAGGTGAAAAGCATCCACCTGTTGGCTGTCCGGCACAGGAGTCCTGGTACAGAAGTAAGGGAGCTTGGCATTCTGAGGACTTGTGAACAGGTCTATCTCTGGAGTCCCCCAGATCTGAAAAATACAGGAGACTGTGTCTACATGAAGAGACCACTCGTGGGGGAGAAGGATTCGACTTAATCTGTCCGCTAAAACATTGTGTTTGCCCGGGAGATACACTGCTTGGAGGTGAATGTGATGATGTATGGCAAAGGATCAGAGATGCAGAGCCTCACTGCAGAGAGTCCAAGAACCTGTTCCACCTTGCTTGTTCACATAGAACATGACTACTTGATTGTTGGTTTGGACTAGGATTCTGCGGCAACAAAGATGGTCCTGGAACACTTTCAGAGCATTAAGAATAGCTCTGAGCTCCAGCAGATTTATGTGGAGTTGTGACTCCTGCTGAGACCAGAGTCCTTGAGTGGAGAGAGACTGCAGATGTGCTTCCTCAGCCCAGTTTGGATGCGTCCTTCGTCAGGGTACATTGATGTGCAGGCATCTGAAAAGGTAACCCTACAAAGAGATTTTCTGGGGATTGCCACCACTGGAGAGACGAGACCAAAAGGGTAGAGACGTTTTATCTTGTCCCCCAGGCGACCTAATGCCTGAGACCACTGGGATGCTAGTGTCCATTGGGCTGTGCTCATGTGTAAACAGGCATATGGAACTATATGCCTCATTGATGCCATATGATCCAGAAATTGCAGCATTTCTCGAGCAGTCTGATAATTCTCAGACATGCCTGCGACGCCAACTGATTGAGATGAGCACAGCGGAGCTGGGGCAGAAATGTCCTTAACTGTTGAGTATTTAAGAGGGCCCCTATGAACTCTAGAGTTTGAGAGCGGACGAGTTGGTACTTTGGAAGATTTATGACAAATCCCAAGTGTGAGAGGGACAGACTGGCCTCTTGAAAGGTGCTTGCTCTTATGAGCCAATAGTCTAAGTAAGGGAAGACAAATATCACTAGAGTCCTTAGAAATGCGGCTACTACCGCCATGCATTTTGTGAAGACTTTTGGGGCAGAGGCGAGGCCGAAAGGCAGGATTCTGTACTGATAGTGTCTTCCCTGAAACATGAAGCGCAGGAACTTTCTGTGCTTCGGATGGATAAGAATATGAGTGTATGCTTCCTTTAGATCTAGAGAACAGAGCCAGTCCTGATTCTGGAGATAAGGAAGAAGGGTCCCCAGGAAGACTTCTCCCATAGGAGAAACTTGTTTAGGCCCCTGAGGTCTAGAATGGGCCTGAATCCCTCCCCGTTTTCTTTGGAATAAGAAAGTAGGAAGAATAGAAGTGGAGGAGTAGCCTAATGGTTAGAGCACTGGCTTGGGAACCCAGAGACCAGGGCTCAATTCCCACCAGCACTCCTTGTGGCCTTGGGCAAGTCACTTAACCTTCCATTGCCTCAGAAAAATCCAAGTTATCAATATCCCTGTTTAATGTTCATTACCAAGTTTAAGTTACAATGTAAACCACTTTGATTGAAATGATAAAGCAGTATATAAAACCTGTTAAATGCTGCTGGAACCTCCTCTATTGTGCCCTGTAGTAGGTGACCTCTTGTAGTAACAGAGCAATGAGAGGGGGCTGAGAATGGAACTCTCTTGGAAAAGTCTGGGGGGGGGGGGGAAAAGGCTTTGTAGATGAAGTCTGTATCCCTCCCGTACTATTGTTACGCTGCTCCAAGGTAATGAGATTCCATCTGTGGGCATAATGGCAGAGTCTGCTGGGAATGTAGGTGGGTTCAGGATTCTCCAGAGGCAGGACAGCTATGTTCTCTAGAAAGGAGTCAAAAAAACTGGAGCAGACTCAGACTGCTGAGGAGTCTGAGACCTCTTTTGCTGTTTTGGAGGTTGCTGTCCCTTCTGAGGAGCATGATGCTTATAATGAACAGCAGGCCTATAAGAAGGGTTGGCAGTAGATCTAGAGAGCCTATTTAGGGTAGTGTTCTCAGATTCCAACTGAGAGGCCTTATCTTGCCAATCTTTACCAAAAAGATTTTCACCGGTGCAAGGGATATTACCCAGCTTATATTGAACTCATTGTTCAAGAACTGATGCTTGGAGTCAAGCAACCCTATGTGCACCGATGCAGATGAATGAAATTCTGCTGATGCACTCAAAGCAACCAAAAGTTGCTCTTTTAACAAGTTTTGAGACATTCTGAGCATGCTTTACAAGGGTGAGATTATCCGCCCTCTTGTCATTGGGAAGAAGAGGAGCCATTAACTTCAAATCTTTAGCCACCTCTTGAGGAACATACCCATATAGAGTACGAGGAGTGACAAAAAAAGAAAACGAGACTGTGGCAGCCACGCCATGACTCAATGCCAATTGGCTAACCGCTTATGTCACTGTGTTGTGCAACATCTCGCACTATTCTGCTATAATATTTTTCATCTCTCTCACTCTGTTTTTCATTTTCAGGTTTTTTTTTGTAGCACACTGCTCCATCGCTTTGTCACACAACTGGAGGTGGCAGAAATATGGAGCAAAGAATCAACTTGAAATTTCTGGTTAAGTTGGAGAAGGCCCAAACGAGTGTCTCCAACTTCTCCAAAAGGCTTATGGAGAAGATGCAATGTCAAGGCTGCGAGTCTTCGAGTGGCACAAGTTCTTCAAGACTGGCCGCGAGGAGGTGGAAGATGACCCCCAAGTCAGGACGGCCTTCCACGACAAAGACGGCTGAGAACATTGACAGAGTGAACCAGCTGGTGCAGAGTGATCGCAGATTGACGGTGTGGATGATAGCTGAGAAGCTCAGCCTGAACAGGGAGTTAGCAGACCATCTTGGACAGGAGCTGGGGATGCGAAAGGTGTACGCCAAGATGGTGCCAAGCTTTTATCGGATGACTTGCTAGACTTTTGTCAAGACTTGCTAGAGACGTTCGGAGAAGATCCAGTGTTCATTGGCTGAGTCATCATAGGAGACGAGACTTGGGTCTTCCAGTACGACCCTGAAAAGCAAGAGACAGAGCCTGCAGTGGAAAACTCGACTGTCACCCAGACCCAAGAAGGCACGCATGTCCAAATCAAGGATCAAGGTCATGCTGATTGCATTCTTCAACCAGAAGGGAGTGGTCCATCATGAGTTTGTGACTGAGGGTCAGACAGTCAACCAGCACTTCTACCAGCAGGTCCTCAATCGCCTCCATGACCGGGTTCGGCACAGCAGGCGGACTCTGTGGAGAGACAAGTTGTGGCTGATCCACCATGACAACACGTCCGCACATACCGCGCTCAGTGTGAGGCAGTTCTTGGCCAACAACAGATCACAGCTCTCGACCACCCTTCTCGATTCCCTAACCGGAGGTCTTGAGGAAAGTGTTTTTGCGCCCTTGATTCGATGAATTGCCAATTCCACTACCATAGAATGGCATGGCAAATTGTGTCTTTTGAAAACCAGGACACTCCAGTACCCGTAGATGGTATCGAGCCGGCGGGTATGGGGATAAATAGTCAGAGGTCTCTCCCACATATGAAGCATGAGGGCATGAAGTATCCGATGAATAGGGAGCATAGCTGCCTCTTTTGGAGCCATCCAGTATTGAAGAATTTCCAATTCTTCGGCCTTAGGCTCTTTCTCCGATGTTACTATTATGGGCAGGCCCCTACAACATCATGAATAAAGTCTTGGAAATACATGTCCTCTGGTGGGGACATGCGGAGTTGTGCAGACAGAAACAGGTCCTCTGAGAGAATTTGCATGTCTCAAGTATCGTCCAAGGAACTGTAATCTGAAGACTCGAAGTATCGTCGAACAGGGTGTTCCCACGCCATACGAACTCGGTACCGGTTGAAGCCGTTACCTGGAATCTGTGTAGTCGGAACCTCGGTACCGGAAACAGATTCGAGGGCCGGCATGGGCGGTAGCGTGGAAAGCAGCAAAAAAGTAGATGGTCTGTATCGGTACAGATGCCGGTACCGACGCCTGCGGAACTGACTCTAAAGGTTTCACTGGAACAGAGGCCGTCAGTAAGGCCACTAAGCTCCGCTCAATTGCAAGGATACGTTGATCCATGGAGCTTGCCGATGTTTGGGTATCAGTACCGGAATTGCGGGCCACGATCTATGAGCATGGCAGCAGGAGCTCTCCAGAGGTGGAGGCCTTGGGAGCATCCTGGGACCCCACTAAGGCTTTGAAGGGAAGTTCCTCCCGCTGGGGTTGTTTAGCCGGTGTGTCCCCCTCCAGGGCAATGCCTGAGGCATCTCGATGCTTAGGAGGAGATCCACCCTTGGGGGGATGGCCAGCCTTCGATGAAGACTTAGGTTTTGATACCTGAGATCCTTGTAAGGAAGATGAAGCTCTCGTGACATCGATGCTAAAGAGACGGCATTGGAGGCGAAGAGGGTGCCCAGCTTTGCAGCTCGATTCTGTAGGCCTCTGTTCGTCATCTTTTTACAGAGAGGACATTCTGATGGTTGATAATCACGCCCTAGGCATTTTAGACACCAGTCATGGATGTCTGTGGCCAAGATGGTACCACCACATTTAAAACACTGGATAGTTTCTCTATTTTATCAGAGACAAATGGAAGGGCCTAGGCCTAAGATGGTGTCGATGCGCCTGAAGAAAGGAAAACCACCTTCTTCACAGTGGGGTTTTTTAAAGAGAAGAAAGAAAGAAAGTAGTACCACCGATGGAGGTCGGTACCAGTGTTGATGGGAAGGCAGACGCGAACCATAAAAATATAAAAAACAAGAATTTTCTGTGGTGACAGGATTTGCTTCCTGTCTGTTCCGTGGAAAACAAAGAACTGAGGAGGGAGAGAAGTAAAGGCAGCTACGCAGGCGCAGTGGGATGCTCCCAAGGCTTTCCTATTGGACGCTGGGGAACATTCCCACGCGGGCTCTGTCGGTACCGATGTCAACCATATGTGAAGAATACATTCCTGCTTGTTACTGGAGAAGATTCATTACAGCTTTGATAATCAAAATGCTGAGCCTGGGTTCTGATTCTTTTAAGTATCTAATGATGCTTTTATCAATGTTCATATGTGCATCTGTCATCTTTTTTCTGTCACTTCTCAAGCTCCCTCCTCTTCCAATTCCAGCTGTCAGCAGGAGAGTAGAGTCTGTGGCATGACAGGCCAGAAACTTCTCTAACCCATTCTTTCCTGTTGCCAGTGTCTCTCTGTGTGCAGCAGAAATCTGCAGAGCACCAGACAGGTCAAACAGCTGATCTGAATTACAAATTGCATGAGTAGGAGAGACATCAGTTACAAGAGCAGCAGGGTAGAGAACCATTAGACCAATTACACTATCAGCTGTTCTCTTTTGCTATCAGCAGAAACTGCACTGTCTTGGAGGGGAGGCATGGGGCCAGAGGTGGCATATGTGTGGACAAGTGGGGTTCAAATATAAATGCGGGTCCCCAAGTGCCGAAAACTTACACTACGCCATGGCTACTGATGGAGAGTGTAGATCTCAGGAGATACATTCCTGTCATTGTGCTATTCTCAGCAGGACAACAATCAATTTCAGTTGATTTTTGTATATTACCACCACCATTACCTCCTCTATGCTGAAGCCCCTGTACTCTATAATAAGTAAACCCCTTCACAACAACTGATGCAAAACCATTAAAACCTCTTTCTGGCACCAAGATTCAGTAACAGCCAAAATCTCTCTTCCAATCTTGAATTATATAAAACAATATTTTTCACTGTTGGTCAATCTTCCCTGACTTCACTTGTTGAACAGTCAGTCGTGAAACATCAAATTCACTATCCTGTTACTGTTCACTCTTCCACTAAAATCACTACGAGGAAAGGCTTCAAAGGTTAGGGCTCTTCAGCCTAGAAAAGAGATGACTTGGGTCTATAAAATGATGAGTGGGGTGAATGGGCCACATTGGTTGTTTACTCCTTCAAGAAGTAGAAAGACAAGGGGGCACACAATGAAACTACAACATAGCATTTAAGAGTAATCGGAGAAAATATTTTCTCGCTCAACATGTAACACTGGTCAACATTGAAATCGTTACTGACTTTAAAAGGCCCTAATCTGTAGTATCTTGGTGAGCTGAACGCAAATATAACATTAAAAAAAAATTATTGGCTCTCGTTTTGAAGATATTGCATGTAGTTCATTTTTGACGTTTCACTGTGTAAATTTATCCAGTAGGACATCAGCAACATCCCAAATATGCCTTGAATGATGTAATATTGCATCACATTGCATAATACCAGCATGCACACATCATCCAGAGTTGATTGCATCATCTTCTGATGCAATGCAATGCTACTGCCAGACGGCTGCTGAAGCCATCTGACGTCAGCAATGTGCTATACGCAGTTGGAAAGGAAAGTAATCTGGTATTCTGTTCTGATATTGAAAGCCTCATGAATGCCTTAAAAATCACTCTTGACTGGAGACTATTTATAGACTCTTTGAAACTGAATCTGAAGGCTGTGCTTTTAAACAATGGAAACAGTCTTCCATCTATTCCAGTAGCGCATGCCGTCCACATGAAAGAGACATACGATAACTTAAAGCAATTACTGACTTCCATTAACTATAACAAGTACAGCTGGCACCTCTGTGGTGACTTGAAGGTAGTTGCCCTTTTAATGGGACTGCAGCAGGGATATATAAAATACATGTGTTTCTTATGTGAGTGGAATAGCCGAGCAAGGGATTGGCACTACTTGCGGAAGGAATGGAATCGCAGACAAAATGTAGCAGTTGGAGAGAAGAATATCCAGCAACCAGCTCTGGTGGAGGCTCACAAAATCCTGCTACCACCCCTTCACATCAAACTAGGTTTGATGAAAAACTTTGTGAAAGCCATTGACCGCACTTTGCCAGCTTTCTGATACCTGCATGAAAAATTCCCTCGACTCAGCGAAGCAAAGATTAAAGAGGGAGTTTTTGTGGGTCCTCAGATTTGAGAGCTCTTCAAAGATGACCGGCTCAACAACTTGCTGCGGGGTGATGCGAAACAAGCATGGAATGCTTTTCGCCTAGTGTCAACAAACTTTCTCAGGAATATTAGGGCAGAAAACTACAAGGAACTAGTAGAAGACATGCTGATGCAGTATCAGAAACTTGGCTGCAATATGTCTCTAAAGATCCATTTCCTTGATTCCCATCTCAATTTCTTTCATGAATAGGCGAACGTTTTCACCAGGATATCGCAACGATGGAGCAAAGATACCAGGGAAAATGGTCAACTACAATGCTGGCTGACTACTGCTGGACACTCCCCAGAGAAGCTCCCGAACAGCTGTACAAGAGCAGGCGAGAAAATCTAAGTAGTCTATGACTTGTTTTTTTTACAGGTATTAACCGAAGGCCTATTATATTTACTATTGAAATGCATTTCGTGATGTAAACATTAATTCTTGTAGATTACAAAAATACTAGAGCCAACTTTGCAATTTCACTGTCTTATTCATGTTCAGCATATTGTCACAAGCACAACGCCCAAAGCCACTTGCCTTTAGTGGTCAAGGGGCATGGTGGTTGAGGATTCCTTCTTCTATCAGCTCTTAGCAGCCTATTTCTTCGTGTTGGCTTCTGGGAAGTGTAGTACTGCTAAAATATGTTGGTGCTTTAAGTAGGTGGTTTGTAGTTGAGGTAACCGAGGGTAAGGCTTGTAACAGAAAGTTTATTTCCATAACACAAAACACAGCAAGTTCAAGGTATCATTTACAGGATTATAACTGTAGGATTTGCTTAAGGTACAGCAAATAATGGCAAACAAACCAAAAGAACTCAGAAATGGCTTCTTAGTCCTCTTACTTGCAGAAGTATTGCCTTTAGAAACTAGGCTGCCATGTTCCTTTTTTAGTCCTTGTTAAACAGAGCATAAAGAAAAATTCAAGCTTAATTCTTCTACAGCAGTTTGGTTTCTGTCAGCCTCAAAAACCTCTCTAGGCTGCATTTCTACGTGAAACCAAACTTAGAACAAAACAAACATTCCAAGCTGTTATCAAAACTCTTAGCAGGCTTTTTATATAATAGAGGAGCAAGCAAAAACTCTTATAGCAGCTAACTTGGCTTTTTTCTTGCCGTTGCACAGTTCAAACACAGGTGATAAACAAGCATGAATCAGAGCTTCCAGATCAGGCTTACGTTGCAGTAAATTTCCCTTTTAAAACATACAGGAATTTACCTCCACACTGCTTGTGCCATATGGTTAACTTCCAAGGAGAATTACTTCTTTCAGGGCTAGCTTTCCTCACGACCTCCTGTCTAGAGCTTGGCATAGAGAGCAATCCATAAAGCAATCTTCTTCCCCCAACTCTGACACTGGTTCTCCCAACTGCATGGGTTCTGACTCACCAACCTGGTCAGACTGCTCAGCTGACAACCTCTCTGGTGGTCTGAAAGCTTCTCCACTTCCTGGCCCCCACCTCTGTTGCCAACCTGTTGCAGGGAATTCAGCTCTCTCAGCTCTGGGTAGCTCAGCTCTTCTCCAAGAATCAGCTCCTTCTCTCAGCCTCTGTCTCAGCTGCTCTCCTTCTAGTCTCCCTCTCTCTGCATAATCTAACCCAGGCTTATACCGCCAGGATTCTAACCCCACCTCTTTCTTTCCCAGGTGTTGGTAATCCCCCTGCCTTCTGGTATTAGAATAATTAGTGCACTTGTTAAAGTAAGGGCTTTGGTCCTCATGCTTGCAATCCCTCTTTCTTCCTTTATCAGTCATTGTGTGAAACTTGTTCCAGCTGGGGTTTTTCTGTCTTTGAAACCTGGCTGTGGCTTTCTCTCCCTGCACTCCTAGAAGGGGACCCTTAACTAGGGTGAATTCGTTATGCTTCTCACCTCCCCCACTCTCAGGATAGCTGACTTTGCCACAATATAAAAATTGATAAGAAATGACTATTTTTATTTCAGTAACATGACTTTTGTAAAAATTTGTTGACCAGTGATCAGACTCTGGAATTCATGTCTGGAGGATGTAGTAAAAGCTGTTAGTGTAGCTGGGTTTGGACAAATTCCTGGAGGAAAAGAGCATAGCGTAGTTACTCACCTGTAACAGGTGATCTCTGGAAACAGCAGGAATTTAGTCTTCACATATGAGCGACATCGGATATCGACAAAGACTGCGCAGGAAGCTCCCCAGTCATCCACCACTGCCTTCCCGCTCTTCCCGCTCTTCAGTTGAGTTTGTAGCTGAAAGGACAGAGTATAAAACAAAAAAATAGAACCCTATAACTCCAAGGGGAAGAGGGTGGGTTGTGAAGACTAAATTCCTGTTGTTCCCGAGATCACCTGTTACAGATGAGCAACTACGCTATCTCCAGAAACAAACAGGAATGTGGTCTTCACCTATGGGACTCCCTAGCTCCCAAATCTCTGAAGAGTTAGACCAGGTCAGAAAGTCGGACAAGGTCAGGTTAACCTAGACTTCCCCGCCATGGAGATCTGATAGGAATATTGGGCCGGGGTAGGAGTGATTCATGTTCCAAAGAGATGTTGAAGGACTGCCTGGCCAAATGCTGCATCCCGGAGGGAGACTTTGTCCAAGCAGTAGTGGGCAGCAAAAATGTGTGAAAGGAAGCTTGTCTGTACACAGCCAGGGTACTTAATAACATCATATTACTAAAAGCCCTCAAAAAGAGTTAACACTACAGACATTCCAGAGCTTATTACTCAGCAACAACCTTGAAAGACTCTACTGAAATAACTAGGCTAAACTTTCCTAAAACAAAGACACTAAGTTTGTTATGAAAAAGATAGTACAGGGAGAAGTTGTTTCTTCAGTCTGTCAGACGGCTGCCTGGGTGAGAATGTTCACAGTCTTGGCAAAGGCATATATCAATATGATTTGCAAGGGATTGTGGGAAATGCAGTCCATTCACACCAGACACAGATGCTCACAATAATTAGTTGTGCTTGAGTGTAAAGCCAATAAGATATTTATTTATGGGGTTATTTCTCCCAACACAGATATGCTTGGTAGCACATAAAACAGGATACTTGGTTTCAGTGTTAAACTTAGAAAAACAAAATCAGGAAAACAACAGCTGACCTTGTCAGGCAATCAAAGCAAAAGAATAAAGACCTGGTTGGTAACAAACTGGTCTTTTCTGTAGGCTTTAGCTAATATTTTCTTAGCAGTGTTTCAAACAACAAGAAAAACCGACAAAGAAGGGAAAAACTGTTCTTTTCAGGTTAACTTCTTATATCTTCACACATAGATTCAGAAGTGATTCCCTCAGAGCTCACAAGCAATTAGGTAAGGCTCAATTGCAAGCAGTTATCCAGCTGAAACCCCTTAGCTGGCTTGCTTTCTACTGCGTGGCCCAAAATCCTACTCAGGAGCTTTTCTGAGTAGATTAAAGAACAAGTTTGTATTTCTTAGTGATGGTTGCTGTACTTTGTAACAGTAAATTACCAAAGGAGTTTAGACAGAGAGCAATCCATATATTCACAGCCTGTATCTAAGACCGCTCCCCTTTCTTCAACAATCATGGGTTCAATATCATGGATTGGCACAGAGGAATTTCTCAATGTAGCGCTCTCAGGAGAATACTTGTTTCCCTGCTGTCTTTCAAGGTTATAGCTAGGGCATAGATCAGTGTTCATACCTGAGCTTCCATTGTTGTTAGAGTTCCTCTCTAAATAGCCTGGCCAGTATGTAGTCCAGTTCTTATGTCCAGCCTTCTAATCCAGATCCCTGGACACTGGATCTCTCTTCACATATCTTCTGGCATGGGTCCTAGGGTCCCTTCCACGTGCAGCCGTCTCCCTCACAGGTACCGTCTGGAGATTCCTAGCTCTGCAGCACCACTCCTCTGGTTTTCCCCAGTCCAATGGTGTATGCTGGCCTTTTGAATGTCTCCCAGTATACGTACTGCTCTGGACTCCTCTAGACCTCCCAAATGCTTTCCTCTTCTTTCTTCCAAAGGGTTTCTTGCCCTCTCTGTCCTTCTGCTCTGGCTTCTGCTTCTGATGATCCTCCAAATGATGAAGCTGTCCAAGATGAGGATATCCAAGCTGATCAAGACACTGAGGATCTCCCAGATGAAACTGAGGATGAGGATAATTCTCTGTAGAATAAACTCTACCTTTATTCTGCCTTGATGAGTGCTCCACCCTAGCAGAGGGCAGCTGTGCTGAATCAGGCCCTGCCCTTTGAGATGAGTGCCTGGGGATTACCTCATAGCCCTCCTGATTGAACATACGTTTCCCCACTTCAGCTCCTCTAATGGCTGTTGGAAACCTGGTGCATTCTGGGACTGGTAGTCTTTTATGGGAAAATTCTGTTTTCTTATTTCTACCAGAACTGACAGGTTGCTTGTTCAGAGTCACTTCACCTTTTCTATAGCTCCTTCCTGAGCTATGATAAGCTTCCTTATCACAAGTCTCACAGTCTCGATTCAGAGATATCAAAACTACAAGTGTTAGAATTATTGTTTAAGAAGTTATATCTGGGAATACATGTATGTCTCCTAATGATGACCTATGCTAATAAGAACTGACCTATGACTATGGCTGTGATGGCAGAGTAAACAAGGTGCTAACTTGGTTTGCTCTCCCAAAGCTTTGGTAGTTTTTTTTAAATATAATACAAGTGTGTGTTGTGTATTATTAACCATGCTTGCTTCCTTCTCATTGCTTTGTGTGTGGACATCCGTTACCCAAGAGCCCTGGTGAATTACCGGTGAGGGGAGGTGCAGAGTACACTTTCAATGTGGATGGAAGACCAAGTTGTAGCCCAGCAGATCTCTTCAATGACTACTGAATGTAGTTTCGTCACCAATGTTGCCATGGCTCAGACATTATAAGCAGTAACGTGCCCAGTGAGGGTAAGTCCTGCTTTGTCATACGTATGCCAATCTGCTATCCATCTGGACAGCGTGTGTTTTGTTACAGGCGGTTAGGGTCAAAAGGCACAAATAATTGAAAGGATTTTCTGATATCCTATGACCTTTGGAGATAGAAGGCTAGAGCCCTTTTGCAGTCAAGTGTGTGCAGGGTTGCCTCTGCGCGAAGTCTTGGGAAGAAGATCGGAAGGATTACTGATTGATTAATGTGGAAAGGTGACACCACCTTTGGCAAAAAGTGGGAATGTGTCCGAAGGATGACCTTGACACGATGGAATCTGGTATATGGTGGATTCTCCACTAAAGCTTGCAGCTCACTGAGATCAAGACAACGAGGAATAAAACTTTCCAAGATAATTATCACAGGTGTGAGGTTGCTAAGGACTCAAACAGAGGCTTGAAGAGTTGAGCCAATACCACATTAAGATCCCACACTACTGGAGGTGGTCGAAGGGGTGGCTTGGTGAGGAGGCGGCCCCTCATGAAATGTGCCACTAGAGGAATTGTGGAGATGGGTTGACCAACAATAGGCTAATGAAAAGCTGAATTAGCACTGAGGTGCACATGTACTGAATTTGTTTTGAATCCTAAAGAGGACAAATGCAAAAGGTATTGAAGCAGCATGGGCACTGATGCCTCAAAGGGATTGTGGTTATTTTGAGAGCACCATGAAGCGTATCTACGCCATTTGAAAGAGTACTTCCTCCTGGTGGAGGGCTTTCTGAAAGAAAGGAGGATATCCTTCATGGCTGTTGATAGTGGTAGATGTTGAAACATGCTCTCAGCATCCACGTTATCAGTCGGAGAGACTGCAGATTGGGATGCAGAACTGTTCTTCTGTCCTGGTACAGAAGACCTGGCTTGGATCCCAATGGAATTGGAGAAGTCTGCGTCAGCTGAAGTAGGAGGGAAAACTAAGGCTGACGGGGCCAAAGAGGGTTTATGAGAATCATATATCCTTTGTCTGCTTGGAGTTTGAGGAGGGTCTTCAGGATCAGGGGTATGGGGGGAAATTCATAAAGCAGTCCCTGACCCTAGTGAATCATGAAGGCATCTGAAGCTAGACTGAATTTGGATGGTATCCAGGAGCAGAACTGCATAAGGTGAAATTAGACTTACCTGCTAATTGTTGTTCCTTGAGGAACTCCAGTCTAGTCCCAAAATTCTGGTTTGTGCACCTCTTCCAGCAGCCTGGAGACTGATAAAAAACGTCATCGTTTTGATGTTACTGGAGTATATATCCCGAGGAACTGCCTCCTTCTTCCAGTAACCTATTGACAAAGCAGACTCACCGGAGCAACAATTAAGTAAGAACACCATTCAAACTAACGGTAAACTAACTAATGACCCAACTGAGGTCTGAACTGTTCAAGCCTGCTCCTTCCCCTGTATGGAGCAAAGGGACCCCGGTATACTCCCCTGATTCAATAGTACCCTTAGAGAATAAAATACTGCTTATCTGTGATAACCCACCCTCTTCAGGCCGCACTTCAAGCAGCAATCCTCCGGGCGGGATATGGGACTAGACTGGAGTTCCTCAAGGAACAACAATTAGCAGGTAAGTCTAATTTCACCTTCCTTATCGTCCCTCCAGACTAGTCCCGAAACTCTGTTAACAGAGCAGTGAAAGAAAATTAATGGGAGGGACCTGCTAGCCCAGCCTGAAGCACCGCTGTGCCGAAACAGGTGTCCCTTGCCGCCTGCACGTCCAGGCGGTAGTGCCGCACAAAGGTATTCAACGACAACCATGTTGCTGCTTTACAAATGTCCAACACTGGCACCAACGAACTCAGTTTACGAAGCTGCCTGAGCTCTAGTCGAATGCGCCTTTAGCCCATCCGGAATCCGTTTACCCTTTAAGACATACACTGCGGAAATTGCCTCCTTAATCCATCTAGCAATGGAAGCCTTAGACGCCGCTTCCCCCTTCTTACTCCCATCGAAGAGAACAAACAGTCTATCTGATTTTCGAAACTCCTGCGTTCGCCGAATATAGCACTTCAAACTCTGGTGCACATCCAACAGATGCACACGCTCCTCTGCTGACGAACCTGCCCCTCTTTCGGGAACTGGCAGCGAAACCACCTGATTAACATGAAATGGCAAAACCACCTTCGGCAGAAAAGACGGAATGGTCCTTAAAACCACCTTGGAATCGTAAAAGGATAAAAATGGCTCCCGGCAGGACAAGACCTGTAACTCTGACACTCTCCTGGCTGAACAGATCACTACCAGGAATACCACCTTAAGGGTAAGATCCTTCAATGATGCTCTAGCCAAAGGCTCAAACGGTTCTTGCACCAACGCATCTAAAACCAGAGAGAGATCCCAAGGAGGAACTACCTGTCGACATGGAGGTCTCAAAAGCAACACTGCCCTTAAAAAACGCTTCACATCGGAGTGAGCCCCTATAGCTTCCCCTTTGATCTTCCCTCTATAACAGGACAGCGCTGCCTATTGTACTCACAAAGTGGACGCCGCTAGACCCTTCTGAACTCCATCTTGCAAGAACGCTAGAATCTGTGGAATTGATGCTCTTATCGCTTCCACCTGCTTGTTTAAACACCAAGTTTCAAAGATCCGCCAAACACGAATATACGCCAAAGACATCGACCTCCTACGCGCCTGCAGCAAAGTGGTAATTACCTCCTCTGAATATCCTTTCGCTCTCAACCTAGCCCTCTCAAGAGCGAAAACCGATCCACCTGAGGCATGAAGAGGGGACCCTGAGACAACAGATCCCTCCTGCCTGGCAGCCGCCAAGGCCGCTCCACTAGTAGCCTTCTGAGATATGCATACCAAGGCCTCCTTATTAGCATCCGGTGCAATCAAGATCACCACCCCCTCGATCCTTTGCACTATGCGGCCTATCAACACCCAGGGTGGAAAGACATACAAGAGCTGGTCCACCGGCCAGTCCTGAATGAGAGCATCAAAGCCCTCTGACATCCTTTCTCTCCGCCTGCTGAAGAACCGGCTGACTTTCGCCGACTGAAAGGTTGCCATGAGGTCCATTACTGGCGACCCCCAACGACACACCACCATGTCGTACACTTCCGGATGAAGAATCCATTCTCCTGGATCGATCCTCACCCGACTCAAAAAATCGGCTTCAACATTGTCCACTCCTGCCACATGTGCCGCCGACAGCACCTGAAGATTCCGTTCGACCCATTCGAACTGCTCGGCCTCCGACTCCAGCGCCACACTGCTGGTGCCCCCTTGCCTGTTGATGAACGCTACCGTAGTTGCGTTGTCTGAGAACACCCGAACTGCTCTCCCGTGCACTGAAAGCTGAAACCCGCGTAAAGCTAACGCCACTGCCCTGATCGCCAACCTGTTGATTGACCAATTCTTTTCCAAATTGGACCACTGTCCCTGTACGAACTTGCCTTGGAAGTATCGCCAACCTGTTGATTGACCAATTCTTCTCCAAATTGGACCATTGTCCCTGTACGAACTTGCCTTGGAAGTGAGCTCCCCAGCCCAGCAGACTGGCATCTGTTGTCAAGGGAACCTAATCCGGCGTCTCCAGGGGCATTTCCTTCTCCAGACACCCTGGGGCCAACCACCACTGTAGCGCATACCGCGTCTCTATCGGACAAGGCAATATTCGGGATGACGAGTCGTTTTGGTGCGACCACAGCCTGAGCAGTGACCTCTGCAACAGTCTCATGTGAGCCCTCACCCACAGCACTAATTCGAGAGTTTCCGTCATCGTCCCGAGCAATTGCAAGTAATGCCATGCCGTGGGTCGCGGTCTGTTCAGGAACTCGCACACCAGCTTCCTCAACCCGAGCACTCGGTGCTGGAGAAGAAACATCTTGCCCACCTTCGTATCGAATCTCGCTCCCAGATATTCCAGACTCTGCGAGGGAGCCAACGTGCTTTTTGCCATATTGACTACCCAGCCTAGGCTTTGCAGGAATGCGACCACGCTGCTTGTGGCCTGCTTGCTCTCGGCTCTTGACTTTGCTCGAATGAGCCAATCGTCCAGATAAGGATGCACTAAGATGCCTTCCCTTCTGAGAGCTGCCGCCACCGCAACCATCACCATGACCTTGGTGAACTTACGCGGAGCTGACGCCAGCCCAAAAGGCAACGCTCGGAACTGAAAATGACCCATGGGAAGCACAAATCTGAGAAACCTCTGGTGTTCCTGCCGAATAGGGATGTGTAGATACGCTTCCGTCAAATCCAAGGACGTCAGAAATTCCCTTTCCTAACTGCCACTATGAATGACCGCAACATTTCCATGCCAAAATGAGACACTCGTAGACAATGATTCACTCTTTTGAGATCCAGGATCGGCCAATACGCACCATCCTTCTTTGGCACCACAAAATAAATGGAGTATCAACCGGACCCGCATTCGTCTCAGGGCACCGGCACTATTGCATTGAGGTCGACCAGTCGATCTACTGTGTGTCTGATGGCTACACCCGCCGGGAGACTGTACGAACGAGTTGGACACCGGCCGAAGCAGCTCCAGGGCGTAACTCTCTCGAATAACCTCCAGTACCCACTGGTCGGAAGTAATCTGGACCCAGGCAGGGTAAAACTCTCTTAGTCATCCCCCTACTGCAACCAAGCCCACCTGGGTCCACCTCACTTCATTGCGATTTTCTAATATTGGAGGGGGCGGGGGCCGCAAAACCTCTGCCTGCGCCTCTGAAGCCTCAAAATCCCTGGCTTCTGTAGGGAAAACGGCCCCTTTGACCTTGGTTGAACCTTGGAGAACGAAAACGTCAAAACTCTCTCTGCGGTGTCTTAGCCAGTAAATTGGACCGTCCCTGTTTCTGCTTATCCTCCAGAAGGCGGCCACCCTTGGACTCGCCTAGGTCTTTCACTAACTTATCTAAATCCTCTCCAAACAGAAACTTACCCCTGAATGGTAACTTATTCAACCTAGCCTTGGACGACCCATCAGCCGCCCAGTTGTGCAGCCACAAATACCTTTGCGCCACCACTACCAACGCCATACTATTCGACAACCCTCAGATCAGATCATAATGTATTTCGGCCAAATATGCCATCCCCGACTCCAATCTGGCCGCTTCAGTGACTGCCAAGTCCGCCTGCTCCACCTGGAGCTGTTGAGACCACCGCAGACATGCTCTGGCTACCCATACCCCACAGATGGAGGCCTGTACGGACAGAGCGGTCACATCAAACACCTGTCTTAACAAGGTATCCAACTTCCTAACCTGCGGATCCTTAAGTGCCATGCTACCCTCTACCGGGATGGTAGTCTTCTTGGTAACCGCCGCCACTGCACCCTTGGGGACTGAAACAACTCCTTGTCCTGCTCCATCAGTGGGTAAAGCCGACCCATCACTCTTGCTCCTTTGAGACTCGCTTCGGGAGACTCCCATTCTCCCTGAATCATCTCCCTGACCACCTTGTGTATCGGAAACGCTCTCTGATTCTTCTGAAACGTCTGTAGTAAGGGGTCTTCCAAGGTCGACTCCTCCGTTGCTCCTACTACCGGCATGTTTAGTGCCTTGAGCGTCTCCGAAATGAGCGCCGGTAACTTCTCCCTATGAAATATGCGGACCACCCATGCCTGGTCCTCTTGCCATCTCACCTTCCTCTAACTCCTCCTCGAGGTCGAGGTCCTGCTCACCCTCTTCTGAGAACAGCCCTCGGACGTTACTGACAGCTCTGTGCCCTTCTCCATTCTAGCTCTTTTCGCCTGCACCTTTGCCACACCCGCCTTTAAGGGCATCCCCGGTCTCTTCTCTGCTAGGCCCTGCCTAGAGCCCGCAGCCGGAGATCCCTTGTTAGCATCCCCAAAGGCCTGCTGAATTAAGGTAACAAATTCTGCGGAAAAAATTGCCTCCAGACCACCCGCCAAAGGATTTGACGGTGGGAGACCCACCGGAGCCGTGGAAGGGCCCCGCCACGGCCTCCAGCGGGTGATGTTCCTGAGACCCTGTCTCCTGTGGATCCGTTATTCCTTTGAGCCCCTCAGACCCCTCCTCCAAGGGCTTCTCCATGGAAGTTGCCTCCAACTCAGTCTCTGCACACCCCCCGTGTCAGAGATTGCTCCTCGTCTAGACCCACAGAGCACGCACTGTGGCTTAGATGGTATCCCCCCCACCTAACCCAGCACCAGGTCTCTGCCACTCTGCGCCCCTCACACAGCCTCAGATCACTGCCTGGAGCCCCTTAACTCCGTTCCGTTTTTTTTTTTTTTTTACAATACACTTTCCACGCTGTTGCCTCTCCTTCTGTGAGAGCACTATCCCCCAACTGAAGAAACAGCACTGCACCTCTTAACCGCGCGCCCTTGCAGGACTCTGCACTGCTGCGGTGTTTCGCGCTCGGCAGCCATGTGGCCAGGCCTACCTGGCGGGCCGAAAATTACCGCATCGCGCTCAAGCCCCTTTGGCCGCTTACCTGCTGTCAGGCTCAGCTCCTTCTCCCGCAGACAGCAGCCTCCAGATGCCCGCCGCTGAGTGAGCAGCCCACGCGAAGCAAAGCCGCTGCCTCACTTTGCCGCCATCACTCGCCGGAGCCCCGCCATCTGTTCTCAGCACTTGCAGGAAAAACCTCTGGCGTGCTGTAGAGCTTACAGCCCCGGCTCCCTAACCATCTCCGTGGGATCGGGAACCGGCACTTAACCCCCTCCCGACCCGTTAAAATGGGGTAAGTTCTACCGAGACCCTTGACGCTCAGGAACTGAAAGGGGAGGGGGGGCTGTCTCTTCACCGACCTCACCGTACTTAAAGGCCCAGCTACCTAAAACCAAAAGAAAAAACAAACACCAAACTTGATCTATACGATCCAGCACCTATATCCCAGCTACCCTAGCTGACCAAATCCCTAATTGCTCCTTGAGTGAGCCCCGAAGCTCTGGGCTCACCGCTCTCCAGCTGCTTGGAGACTGATAGAACTGAAAGGAGGAGGCGGTTCCTCGGGATATATACTCCAGTGACATCAAAGTGATGACGTTTTTTATCAGTCTCCAGGCTGCTAGAAGAGGTGCAAAAAACAGAGTTTCAGGACTAGACTGGAGGGACAATAAGGAAGTTGGGAGTTCTGTGGAGTGGCAAAACGATCTATGGACTGGGGTTCCCCAGGCCTGGAAGATTTGTGCCACTATCTCCAGATCCAGAGTCCACTTGTGTGGATATAAGATCTGACCGGGTTTGTCTTCCAAGTGATCGATCTCTCCTGGAATATAATCTACATGAAGGTGCATGTGGTGGAGAATGGCGAAGTTCCATAGGCAGCAGGCTTCATGGCAGGGAGGAAGAGAGCCCAACCCCCTTGTTTGTTTCGTAAAACACTGCCACCTGATTGTCCTGACCAGGATCTGGCTGTTGGAGAGGTGGTGTCTTGAAGGACTACAAAAAGGGACTACAACTTCTGGAGAGAATTCTGCAATTGTATTTACTTCTCGGAATTTTTCTAAATCTTGGTGAAAAGGGAATTCTTTAGATTAAAGCTGATTAATCTGTGAATCCAGTGTATTTGTTAAATCAGTCAGGGCCTAGTATCAGCAAAGAGTTTGTAGTTAAATTAAAAACTCAACAGGTAGTTTTCAGTTTAAGTTTAAAACCCAGCAGAGCATTTCTAGTTTAAATTTAATACTCTGTCAGGGTCTAACAGCAGCTAAGAGCTTTCAGTTTAAATGTAAAACACAGCAGAGAGCTTTCTGGTTAAATTTAGAACTCAACACTCCCTCAATCCAAGAAAGGGCTGTGTGAATCACTCAAGAAATTGGTCACAGATTACCTTAGAAGCATAGGACAGGGTACTGTATAGCAGCCAGTTTGTTACTGTCTTCTTTCCCTCCCTCCCTCCCCGACACCCACCCAGCCCTAGGATAATCGTACCTTTATAGGTGCTTAAATCTCTTAAGGTGGTGCCATATTCACTCTCAGGTGCAGCTGTTTATCCTCATCAGGCATACATTAAGGACCTGAGATTGACTAAACTTCAGGTGAACAAATACATTCAACGTATTAGGTATAGTTTTATTAGTATAAGTATACCCAGCAACCCTTACTAAGTAAAGAACTTAAATACCGAAGCACAACCTTAAAACTAAGATGCAGACAGCAGTCTAGCAGTGAGATGCGTGTATTCCAGTGTTTTGCATTAAGTGTTACATGTATGATTTTCTCAAAGGAGAGAGGTCACGTGACAGGAGAGCATCACCCTGGTGTGGCAGGAAGTGATCCTGTAGCTAGGACCTGTACTCCAGGTGATGTAGTACCCTCTCGCACCAAGAAGGTTTCTCCAGGGCCATGTGCTCACGAGGGAAGGGTTAGCATAGCCGTTATAGTTGGTGATTCGATCATTAGGCATGTAGATAGTTGGGTGGCTGGTGGACGTGAGGATCGCCTGGTATTATGCCTGCCTGGTGCGAAGGTAGGGGACCTCATGTGCCACCTAGACAAGGTCTTGGATAGTGCTGGGGAGGAGTCTGCTGTCTTTGTACATGTCAGTACCAATGACATTGGCAAGTGTGGTAGGGAGGTTCTGGAGGCTAAATTTAGGTAGGAAGTTGAAATCCAGAACTTCCAGGTTCTCCAAAATGCTTCCTGTTCCATGCGCAGGATCCAAAAGGCAGGCAGAGCTCCGGAGTCTCAATGCGTGGATGAGAAGATGATACAAGGATGAGGGTTTTGGATTTCTAAGGAATTGGGGAACATTCTGGGGAAAGGAGGGGCTCTTACGAAGGGATGGGCTCCACCTTAACTGGGATGGAACCAGGCTGCTGGCATTAACCTTAAAAAGGAGATAGAACAGCTTTAAAACTAGATAATAGGGGAAAGCCGACAGTCACCCAAGAGCTCATGGTTCGGAACAATGTACACTTGAAGGACACTAGCAAAAGACTGAAGTTAGGGCATATCAGCTGAGAGGTTCCAATAAAGACAAAAGTAGTCCAAATAGCCTTGAGTACGGAGCAAACAGAGCTTAAAGATTCCAAATTACCCTTGCCTACCGATAGCCAGATTAATATGAATAAAATACAGCCTCTAAAATGCTTGTATGCAAATGTTAGAAGTCTAAAAAATAAGATGGGAGAGTTAGAATATACAGCACTAAATGAGAGGCTAGATATGATTGGTATCTCAGAAACATGGTGGAAGGAAGACAATCAGTGGGACACTGATACTTGGGTATGAAATTTTATCATGATGATAGAGTGCAACCCCTCTACCAATTTGATCTGCTCTATGTTAGAGAGGGCAATGAGTCAGAAAGGATTGAAGTTTTGCAGGAAACAAAATTGGCTGTAGAATCTCTATGGATTGGAATTCCTTTAAAAAGGGGAAGTGGAAGGCGATGGCAATGGGGGGTGTACTATCGACCGCCTGGCCAGAATCAACAAATGGATGATGAAATGCTCAAAGAAATCAGGGAAGCTAACAAAAGTTACAACACAATAATAATAATGGGTGATTTCAATTACCCCAGTATCGACTGGGTCAGTGTCACGGCAGGACATGCTAGGGAGACAAAATTTCTCTCCTTCCTCTATTCTCACCTCTCCTGTCATAACTATGGTGTTCCTTTCCTTTTCCGGCAGTTTGTTTTTACTGCATTGTAAACCGCTTTGATGTTTACACTTTAAAGTGTAGTTACTCACCTGTAATAGGGGTTCTCCGGGGACAGCAGGAATCAGTCCTCACTTATGGGTGACGTTGGCACCGCCAGAGTCCACGTGGAGCAATTCCTCAGCTTTCAAAGAAAGCCTTTGGGATTGCTGCCATGCATATGTGGTCCTCTTCCCGCCCAAGAGTGCCATCTTGCTCAGTCAGGTCCCTTAGCTCGAGCCCTACAATGCAGATGGCAAGGTAAAGACAAAAATCTAGCAACTCATTAGGGGAAGCGGGAGGGTAGTGAGAACTGATTCCTGCTGTCCCTGGAGAACACCTGTTACAGGTGAGTAACTACGCTTTCTCCAGGAACAAGCAGGAAGTCAGTCCTCACTTATGCCCCAGCTACAGGCTACCGAACCTGTAACCAAAAAACACCTCCGCGAGGCCATGAGCAGAAGCCAATGCTCGAAGGAGACCGAGTCCTCAGGGCGAATCACTTGGTAGCCATGAAGAAGGGTCAGAGGGCAGGAATTGCTTATACCCCGAACAGGTTACGGAGTACAACCTGGCCCAAGGCGCTGTCCCGGCAGGACTCCCTCTCCAGGCAGTAGTGGGCAGCGAAGATATTTGTGGAAGACCAGGTCTCTGCCTGGCAGATGTCCATCAGGGGCACGGAGCGTAGCGAGGCCACCGACGCTGCCTTGGCCCTAACTCCATGTGTGGTGATCCGACGATCTAGCGGGGCACCCGCCTTCGTATGAGTGAAAGCAATGCAGTCCACCACCCATACCGAGAGGGTGCGTTTGGTAACTGCCTGTCCCGGCCTATTGGGATCGCAGGTGACAAAGAGTCGGCCAAACTTGCAATGAGTCTGGGTGCGCTTCAAGTAGAAGGTGAGAGCCCTTCTGCAGTTGAGGGTGTGGAGAGCCACCGATGCCTGGTCGGCGTTTTGGCCTCAGGAAGAAAGCCAGCAGCACTATCTCTTGGTTAAGATGGAAGTCCAAGATGACTTTAGGCAGGAATTTCGGGTTGGTACGGAGGACCACCCTATTCCGATAGAACGTGGTGTAAGGGGCATCAGCCATGAGAGCCTGGAACTCACTGACTCGGCAGGCTGAGGTCAGCGCTACCAGGAAGGCCACCTTCCAGGATAGGTGCCGGAGCAAGCACGTTGCCATTGACTCGAAGGGTGAACGGGTAAGCTGCATGAGCACCACATTCAGGTCCCATTCCGCTGGAGGAGGACGGATGGGCGGCTTAGAAAGCAGAAGACCTTGCATAAAGTGAGAAACTAACGGCTGCCCTAAGAGAGGCTTTCCCTCGATGGGGAGGTGGTTCGCCGAGATGACGCTAAAGTGGACCCTGACAGAGTTCGACTTCAGCTCTGCCTTCGAGAGATGGGGCACGAGAACGGGTCGATCTGGAGCTTCGAGCAACAGACCAAGAATCGCCTCCATTTGAAGGCGTAGGCTCGTCTTGAGGCGAGGACGACTTCCTTGACCTCCTCCAGGAGGGCCAGTGAGGCTAGGGAAACCCATTCAGCCACCAGGCCGTGAGGGGTAAGGAGGCTAGGTTCGGGTGCTGCACCCGCCCCTCCTCCTGAGTTAGCAGACCTGGGGCAGAGTCCAGGGGAACAGGAGGCTCCGTCAACAGACAGAGCAGAAGCTTGAACCAAGGCTGCCGAGGCCACAAGGGGACTATGAAGATCAACAATGCCCGATCTCGTTGAGCCTTGAAAAGGGTTCTCGCAATGAGAGGGAAGGGAGGGAATGCATAGAGCAGGCTGGATGACCAGTCCAGAAGGAATGCATCAGGGTTTTCCCTACTTGGGTGCGGTACCAGCCCACAAAAGCGGGGGAGCTACGTGTTCTGGGGACTGGTGAAGAGGTCCATCGCCGGCGTCCCCCAGTGGAGAAACAGCCAGTCCGCTACTGCTGGATCCAGCCGCCATTCGTGGGGGCGAAGAATCCTGCTGAGCCTGTCTATCAAGACATTCTCCTGGCCCGGAAGGTAGGTCGCCTTGAGGGACATCTTCCGTCGAACAGCGAAAGTGCAGATGAGGACCACTTCCCGGCAGCGGGAGCATGATCCCGTGCAGCCCTCTCTGTTGACATAGAACATCGCCACACAGTTGTCAGTCTGCAAGAGAACCGACCTTTCTCTGTGGTGTTCCTCGAAGGCCCTCAGGGCCCACCGAATCACCCAGAGTTCGGGCAAGTTTATCTGCTACTGAGACTCCTCGGGCGACCACTGCCCCCGCATGCATAGCAGCCAGCAATGGGCTCCCCACCCTATCAGGGAAGAGTCTGTCATCAGCACCGCATCGTGCTGTGGACCCTGAAAGGGCAATCCCCACAGGAAGTTGCGTGGATTTTGCCACCAGCTCAGGGACAAACGGAGGTCAGGGAAGACTCTGACGGGGTCCATGATGTGACCGAGGGAGTGACTCCATTGGGCATTGAGGCACCACTGAGCCGCTCGCATGTGCAGGCGAGTGTGGGGGATCACATGCACGGAAGAGGCCATGTGGCCCCGGAGACGCAGCATGGTTTCAAAGGTGATCCGAGGAGTGCTTTGGATGTGGGCCGCCAGGGCTCGGAGGCAATTGGCGCGATCCATCGGTAGGAAGGCGATCACCTGCTGAGTATCGAGGTGCACCCCAATAAACTTGAGCGCCTGCACCGGCTCGAGGTGAGACTTTGGGTAGTTGACCAAGAACCCCAAGCTCTCCAGCAGAAGGATGGTGCGTGACACTGCCCGCCAGGCTTCTTCGACCGAAGAGCCCGTGACAAGCCAGCCGTCAAGGTAGGGAAAGATCGGCACGCCCTGACACTGGAGGTAGACAGCGACCACGACGGGGCAGACGCGAGGCAGAAGTGCTCTCCCTGCACCCTGAAGCGCTGTGCTGACGGTGGATTAAGATGTGGGCGTAAGCGTCCTTTAGATCCAAGGAGCATAGCCAGTCGCCCTGCCGAAGGAAGGGCAGCAGAACACCAATAACTTGTTCAGCTTGCGGATGTCGAGGATGGGTCGCAGACCTCTGTCTTTTTCGGGACAAGGAAGTACCGGGAGTAGAAGCCCCGACCTCGAAGGTGCGGAGAGACCTTCTCGACTGCCTGTTGTGCAAAGAGAGTGTAATTCCCGCTGTAGCAGAAGTTGGTGCACGGGGAGTCGAGGAGGCTCCGCCGGGGAGAAGGGAGGTGGGAGCCTGTCGAAGCAAAGGTGATAGCCATTTCGGATGACCTGGAGAACCCAGGTATCTGAGGAGATGTAGGCCCACGACAGGCCGAAATGGGACAGGCATCCTCCTACTGGCTGCTGCATCGCTATGCCGATGGCGTCAAAACCCCTGAGCGGGATGTGGAGGAGCCAGGGCTATGCCGATGGCGTCAAAACTCCTGAGCGGGATGTGGAGGAGCCAGGGTTTGGGTTTTCAGCCCTTTTGGCTTACGATGCCCTTGGCCCGATTTAGCCTGCGCCGGGGTGGTCGGCGCGGGGGTAGCCGGGTATGGCTGCTTGTTTCTTTCATGGCAGAGTGGAGGTTTTGCGTGAGGGATGGGTTCGGGTGACAAACTCCGTCTCTATCTCTGCAGCTTGCCAAAGAGCTGCTCGCTGAGGCAGGTCATGTCCAGGAGTTTCTAATGCACCCATTGCTCCAGATCCGAGATAATGCCTGCGACCGCCACTCGAGCCGATGACTCAAACACATCGTAGGCAGCTCGGGAGAGGTATTTAGAGCAGTCTGCGACAGACTTTAACAGAGTGCCGAATCTATTGAGGGGCTCTCCCTAGAGGCCTGCAAAGAAATCTCTCAGCTCCTTGGCTAAATCGCACAGGAACATACTGATGTAAAAGTCGGTATGCCTGAATGCGACAAGAGAGCATGGAGTCTTGGTAGGCCTTATGGCCCAGGGCTTCAAGGTCTTGTCACTCTCGACCGGGTGGTACCGATGAGTGCGATTTCAGGCTCTTTTGCTTCCTCATGGCCGACTCCACCACCATAGAGGTGTGGAAGTTGGGTCTTCCTGAAGCTTGGCCCACGTTGTACCTTGTACATAGTGTCAAGGCGCTTGCTCATGATGGGGACCAAGGTGGAGGCCTCCCAAATGCGGAGCAGCAGCAGAGAAAGAATCAGAGGAACCGGCACAGTGAGGGATTCCCTGGGTGGGGACTCATACTGAAGAATATTGAGTTCTTCAACACGAGGATCCTCCTCGACCTGAGTGGACAGTTAAGGGCCTGTGCCATGTCCCGAACGAACACCAGGAAGGAGGTGGCGATTGCCACTGGATCACGGGCAGGGAGGGGGATCTGATGGAAGGTCCCGATGGGTACGGGTTTCTGGGGAGTTGTCACCATCGGACTCCCACTATGAGAAATCGGTCGAGGAGTCTGAGCTGGGCAGATCGCCCTGTCCAATGGCTGGTGCCCGCTTGAAGCCTGAGGCCCTGGAAGATCTCGCCTCCGAGGAACGGGAGGGCGAGCGAGAGCGATGTCAAGGACCCTCACGAGGCCCACGGGGGTTTCCTGGACAAATTTCGGTGTCCCACGTGACGGACCCGTGGTCTCTGGGCATGAGTCAGCAAAGCTGGCCGTGAGTGCCTGCTGGGAAGCAATGAACGCAGAAATGCTGCGTTCCAGCGCCAGCATGTGGGACTCCCACGCGGGCGTGGGGCCCTGCGACACCGATCCCGGGGTCACCAGGTCGGGCATCAAGGAAGACAGGGGGTCCTCACCGGGACGGCCCTCGGGAGACCGGGTGCCTACGCCGGAGGCCTCCATTTCCGTGCAGGGTACCATGCGGGCCGCTCCCTGTCCGACTCTCAGGAACGCCTAAGGGGGCTGAGCGACCAAGCACAGGAGCGTTCACGCTTGTTGGGAGCCCCCGACAGTGACTTTGAGGCCTTCTTCTTGCGCGGCTCCACCTCAGGGGATCCCTGCTCAGAGTGCCGCCGAGAGCGCGGGGCTGCGGGGGGGAACCCCACCGGCAGAGAGATGACAGAGGGTGCCACTGGGGATTCTGAGGCGACCTTTCGGAAAAAGTCTTCAGACTTCTGCTTACAGCTGAGAAGGGCCTTAGAGGACATTTTCTTGCAGGGCAAACAGAGCTCCGTATCATGGTCGGCTCCGATGCACCGCTGACAACAGTCGTGAGTGTCCGTAAGAGATATGTTCCTGGCGCATCTATCGCATTTTTTGAAGCCGGTGGCCATGGGGGCAAAAATGGCCCCTTTGAGGTCAAAGACCCATACGGCCAGCGGATCGGGAAGAAAAGGGCGCGAAGCCCGAAACAAAAAATGAAAAGGAGAAAACTATCCACAAAGCTCTAAAAATGTAGAGAAGGGGAAGGACAGGTTAGATGACCGGTGCAACTGTAAAAACACAAGGCCTGGAGGCCCAAAATGAAACTTTTTCTGAGGGATGAGGACGTGCGTCTGAAGGGCTCCACAGAAAAAGGGAGACTGAGCAAGATGGCACCCTTGGACAGGAACAGGACCACACATGCGTGGCAGAAATCCGAAAGACTTTCTTTGAAAGCTGGGGAATTACTCGCACGGGCTCTGTTGGTGCCGACTGTCAGCATACATCAGCATGACATTATGCCTAGCATAGGTGTCATGTCTTTTCCCAGACCTTGGATTGCAAGCAGCTTTGACCCTCTGGTGATGTCAGCCTCCAGCCTTAATGAGCGTAGTTTACCTGATGAGATTAGCTCTGACCCCTTGGTGATGTCAGTCTCCAGACTTAATGAGCATAGTTTACCTGATTAGTCTGAAGGACAAACAGCCCCTCCTTGCTAATCAAGTGATAGCAGACCTCAAACAAACCAAATTATGACAAAGGGAGGTGCTGAAGAATTCCTATTCCTCTTCCTATTCATCGGACACACACACTTCTCCTTACCTCCCCCCCCCCCTTTTTGTTCTCTCTCTCTCCCCATTCATGGGACACTTCTTACTATGAGGCTCTGACACACACTTCTTGCCCCCCCTCTCTTTCTCTCACACCCACACACAGTCTCATTGATATACATGGAAGCAGCTCTGTAACAACCTTATATCTCTGTTCTGTACCTATATAATAAGCCTATTTCTATATAAAGACCTTTTTCCAAGCCACGCCAGTTTTGGTTGTCTTATTGTGCTACTAAGCCTGTCTCTGTGAAATGAACCCAGGACCAAACGGAGCGTAACCGAAAGTAGAGAGCGGCGAAAGATTACACCGTCGTCATCCATAAGTGAGGACTGACTTCTTGCTTGTTCCTGGAGAAAGCAGAATATCAAGAGCCGAATAAAGATAAAGTTAAAGATTAAATAAATGACTGCCTCTAGGAGCAGATGGTTCATGAACCAACCAGAGGGGGAGCCATTTCGGACCTAGTCCTTCGTGGAAGACAAGATCTGGTGCAAGAGATAAGGGTGTTGGGGCCACTTGGCAATAGTGATCATAACATGATCACATTTGATTTAATAAATGGAGGAGGGAGGATAAGGAAATCCACAGTACTACCTTTTAACTTTCAAAAGGGAGACTATGATAGAATGAGGAAAATAATTAAGAAAAAACTAAATGGAGCAATTGCAAAGCTTAAAGATTTATATCAAGCTTGGGTGTTGTTTAAAAATACTATCTTGGAAGCCCAGACCAGCTGTATTCCATCAAGCCCAGTATCCTGTTTCCAACTTGTGACCTAGAATGGCCAATCTAGGTCACAAGTACCTAGCAGTTTCCCCAAAAGACACAATGCTTGCACTGGGACAAACTGTGGATGTTCTGGGTCCACTTTAATAATGGTTTATGGACCTTTCCTCCAGAAACTTTCCAAACCTTTTTTAAACCCAGCTACACTAACAGCTTTTACTACATCCTCCAATAGCAAATTCCAGAGTTTGATTACATGTTGAGTGAAAAAATATTTTCTCTTATTAGTCTTAAATAGGTTACCCTGTAGCTTCATTGCATGCCCCCTAGTTTTTCTATATTTTGATGGCATAAACAATGGATCAAAGTTTACCCTTTCCACTCCATTCATTAATTTATAGAGCTCTATCATATCTCCCCTCAGCCTTCTCTTTTCCAGGTTGAAGAGCCCTAACCATTTTAGCCTCTCTTCATAGGGGTAATCCTTCCATCTCCTTTACCATTTTGGTGGCTCTTCTCTGTACCATTTCCAATAATGTTATATCCTTTTTAAGATACGGCAGCCAGAATTGCACACAATATTCAAGGTGAGGTCGCACCATGGAATGATACAGAGGCATTATAATATCCTTCGTTTTATTCTCCATTCCTTTCCTTATAAAGCGTAGTTACTCACCTGTAACAGGTGATCTCCGGGAACAGCAGGAATTTAGTCTTCACATATGGGTATCGTCGGTACCAACGGAGCCTGCGCGCTGCTTTTGGAAGCATCCCTCAGCACATGCGCGCTGCCTTCCCGCCTTTCCAACTGTCCCTCTTCAGTTAAGTTTGTAGCTGAGTGAAAGGATAGAGGGAGATAGAGAGAGAACTCCTAGGGGAGGTGGGTGGGTTGTGAAGACTAAATTTCCTGCTGTTCCCGGAGATCACCTGTTACAGGTGAGTAGCTACGCTATCTCCAGGAACAAGCAGGAATGTAGTCTTCACATATGGGGACTCCCTAGCTGAAGCTGCCAGGGAGATAGCCCCAGGAAGGTGCCGCTCTAGAAGGTGGGAATCCTTCCTCCCATGGATCTCTGGCATCCCACCAGGGTTGGTGGGTAGGAGTTGATTTAGGTGTGAAAGAGATTTTGAAGAACAGCTTGGTCAAAGAACGCATCCTGACGGAAGGCTTTATCCAGGCAGTAGTGGGCTGTGAAGGTGTGTACTGAAGCCCAGGTGGCTGCTTAACAAATGTCATCAATAGACACAGGGTGGAGATTAGCCATAGAAGCTGCCATGGCTCTTACATTATGAGCTGTGACATGGTCCTGAAGAGGAAGACCCTTACTCTCATAAGCAAAGGATATGCATTGGGCAATCCATTTAGATAAAGTTCTTTTGGAGACTGGAAGTCCCTAATGACTAGGGTCAAAAGCTATCAAAAGTTGTGAGGACTTTCTATGTTGCTGTGTTCTTTGTATGTAAAAGGCTAAAGCCCTTTTTACAATCCAAAGTATGAAGGTTTCTTTCTGCATTAGAGGCGTGAGGCCTCGGGAAAAAATACAGGAAGATAAATTGATTGATTTAAATGAAAAGGCGAAACCACCTTTGGTATAAAGTGTGGGTGGGTTCGAAGAACAACCTTATCATGATGAAACCTAGTATAAGGGGGATCAGCCACTAAAGCTTGCAATTCACTAATGCGATGGGCAGAGGTGATTGCAATTATGAAGATGACCTTCCAGGTCAAAAACTTAAGGGCTGTAGTGGCCAAAGGTTCAAAAGGCGGCTTCATGAGCTGCCCGAGAACTAGATTTAGATCCCATGTCACCGGTGGTGGCTTGATGGGAGGTTTAGTTAATAAAAGGCCTCTCATAAACCTTGATAGGAGTGGATGAGAGGAAATTGGTTGTCCATTCAGAGGCTTATAAGAAGCTGCAATTGCACAAAGATGGACTCTTACCAAATTGGTCTTTAGACCAGAATTCGATAAGTGAAGGAGAAACTCTAGTATCGATTCTAAGAGTATGACCAGGGGGTTTAATCCCTTCTTGGAACACCATATAGTAAAACGTTTCCACTTGAAGGCATAAGTTTCCTAGAAGCCTGAAGGATATCTTTTACCTGTTGGGACAGGTTGAAATCTTGGAGGTCTAAACCTTCAGCAACCAGGCCGTGAGATGCAGGGACTGGGGATTCGGGTGCCATAGCGTCCCATTCTCCTGGAAAAGGAGATCTGGAGCATGCCCTAACTCCAGAGGTGCCGTTTGAGAGAGATGTAGAAGCAGGGAATACCACGTTTGGCGTGGCCATCGTGGTGCTATGAGAATTATGCGACCCCTGTCTCTCTGAAGCTTGAAGAGTGTTTTGGGGATGAGGGGAATGGGTGGGAAGGCATAAAGGAAGTCCTGACCCCAGTGAAGGAGGAAGGCATTCCTTGCCTGACAGTCGTGAGCCGGAATCCCGGAAAAGAACCGGGGAAATTTGGCATTCAGTGGACTTGCAAAGAGGTCTATGTCTGGAGTGCCCCAGAGATGAAATATCTTTGCCACCTGGTCTAGGTGTAGGGACCACTCGTGAGGCAGCAGTACTCAACTGAGTTTGTCTGCCCAAAGGTTTTGAATGCCTGGAAGATATACCACTAAAAGGTGAATTTGATGCTTTCTGGTGAAGGCCCACAGTCGTAAAGCTTCGTTGCATAACGACAGAGAGCCTGTTCCGCCCTGCTTGTTCACATAGAACATGGCTACTTTATTGTCCATTTGGACTTGGACTGCCTTGTAGCTGAGCTGAGCGTAGAATACTCGAAGAGCTAGATTGTTCTTAATTCCAGGTGGTTTATGTGTATACCAACCTCTTGTGGAGTCCAGGTGTCCTGGGTAGAGAGATGATTCAGGTGTGCTCCCAAACCCACCTGTGATGCATCTGTTGTTAGGGTGGCCTGAAAGAGGGGTTGATGGAAAGGGGACCCCCCTGTCAGATTTTCTAGTGATTGCCACCATTGAAGGAACAAAATTAGTCGTTGAGAGATTATTATTTTGTCTGACAAATGATCCGTGGCCTGTGTCCACTGTGTGGAGAGGGTCCACTGATCTGCTTGCATGTGCAGGCGAGCATATGGGACTACATTTATTTATTTATTTATTTATTTTATTTTATAACTTTTATATACCGCGCTATTTGTTATCAGTGCGGTTTACATACAACAAGGGTGCACAGTCAGAAGTCTGTTCTGTGCTTACATTGTAACAGGAGTTATGATGCCATATGTCCCAGTAACTGCAGTAGCTCTCGAGCAGTGAGGGAGGATTTGCTTGCTGCTTGAGAAGCTAGTTGCATTATGCAAAGACACCGGGCTTGTGGAAGGAAAGCCCTTGCCTGTCTGGTATCTAGACAGGCTCCTATGAATTCTAGGCATTGGGAAGGGACTAGTTGAGATTTTGGGAAGTTTATTACGAATCCCAAGTATTGGAGGATTCGCATTGTACGGGACAGTGCAGTGCTGGCCTCTGCAACTGTAGGGGCTCGAATGAGCCAGTCGTCTAAGTAAGGGAAGATGAAAATCCCCAGGGTTCATAAAAATACAGCTACTACTGCCATACATTTCGTGAATACCCTTGGTGCTGAAGCCAGACCAAAGGGAAGAACCCTGTACTGGAAATGTTTTCCCCTGAAAAGGAAACGTAAGAATTTCCTGTGATCTGGATGGATGAGAATGTGAGTGTATGCATCCTTTAAGTCTAGAGAGCAAAGCCAATTCCTGGCTTTTAAGGTATGGCAGAAGAGTTCCTAGAGAAATCATTTTGAGTTTCTCTTGAAACAGATATTTGTTCAATTCTCTGAGGTCTAGAATGGGTCTGTGTCCTCCTGTTTTCTTTGGAATAACCCTGCACCCCGTTGAAGAATGGGTACTTCTTCTATTGCCCCTTGGGCAAGAAGAGTGGAGACCTCGTGATCTAGCAGATTGTCTGCAGAGGTTTGTGAATTGAATTGCTTTAGAATTGTAGGAGGGGGCATGGTGTGAAAATGAAGCTTGTACCCCCTCTCCTACAATGGACAAAGTCCAATCTTCTGCTGTTATCTGATGCCATCTGAGGCAGGGAGGCAAAGCTCTCTAGGAAGGAGTCAAAGCCCTTGAGGGGGCTGAACCTGGAGAGCTGGTTGGGCTCTGAGGCCTTTTGGCTTCTTTGCCTGTCTAGTTTGTCCCTTTTGGGCAACCTGACCTGGAGTTTGACTCTGCTGGGATAAAACTTCCTCTTTTTGCTAAGAGGGTTTTTTGTAAGGCTTCCTTTTGGCTGGAGTGGCTGTAGACTTTGACAATCTAAGATAGAATTGTCAGCATCTAACTCATTAGCCTTTTCCTGCCAGTTCTTGCCGAAGAGATTCTCCCCCATGCAAGGAATGTTGCCTAACTTGTCCTGTACCCAAGTCTCCAAGTCCGATGCCTGTAGCCAAGCAATCCATCGTGCGCCAATGGCAATAGCAGAGGTTCTGCTGATACATTTGAAGCAGTCTAAGGCTGCACGATTAACAAACTTGGAGACATCTTGAGCATGCTTAACTAGAGCAAGAAAATCTTGTCTCTTGTCATCTGGGAGAAATGGGCTCATAAGTTCCAAGTCTCCTGTGACTTCCTTGAGGAACATTCCCATATATAGGATATATGAACTGATCCTAGTTGAAAGCATGGAAGCTTGAAAAGTTCTGCGCCCAAAAGCTTCCAGAGGCCTGCATTCACGACCTGGAGGATTGGATGCATGCCTCTTTGCACTTTTCATCCTACGTATGGCTGATTCCACTACCATTGAATGGTGTGGCAGCTGAGTTTTCTGAAATCCAGGACATGGCAGAACTCGATACATAGTATCAAGTCTCCTAGAGTGAGGAGAAGTAGTCAGAGGTGTCTCCCACATTCTAAGCATCAAACTATGCAGAATTTCATGGATAGGCAGAGTGGCTGCCTCCTTAGGAGCTTTAGGATATTGGAGAATTTCCAATTCCTTTGCTCTGGGTTCCTCCTCAGGAGCTAGTGATTTAAAGACCTTTGGCCATATCACGGATCCTGAAATGACATGTCCTCTGGAGGTGACATTCTGTGTTGGGGAGAAGAGGGATCTTCTAGGAGAAACCGTCTAGTGCCAGCAGAATTGTTAGTCTTCGGAATCGGAGGAATCAAAGTACTCCTGACCCCGATGCTCCTGCAAAGCACGATCCCGGTACCGATCGAAGTCAGTACCGAGTTGACCCGATACCGATTTGTCAATTCCAGCCAGAGATGGCATGGGAAGAGTTCCCACCGGGGCCGGTACCGGTGTCTGTACCGGTGTCGTTACCGGCATCGGTGTCGATGTCGGTACCTGTGGGACCACCGGTACTGCAGCTGAAAGAAGAGCTGCGATGCTGCGATAGCAAGGAACCTCTGGTCTATCGACGCTGCCGATGCCTGGGTGTCGGTACCGGTAAGGACGGCCGGAACCATTTAGCATGGCACAGGTAGTTCTTGCGAGGTTGAGGCCTCAAGAACATCCTGAAGCCCCATCGATGCTTTGGAAGCCGAAGTTTCCCACCGGGGCTGTTTTGCTGGTGTGGTTACCTCAAGGGCAACGCCCATGGCCTCTCGATGCTTAGCAGGAGAGCTACCCTTTGAGGATCGGCTTTTATGTTTAGTTACCTGAGATCCATTTGAGGAAGAAGAGGCCCTTGACGATGTTGATGCAATGGATCTGGCATCTGAAGAAAAGAGGGAACCGAGCTTTGCAGCTCGGTTCTGTCTTCCTCTTTTAGTGATCCCCATACAGGAGAGACATTCAGTTGGAGAATGTTCAGGTCCTAAACATTTCAGACACGAATCATGGGTGTCAGTGACGGAAATGGTACCGTCACACTTAGTACATTTTTTAAAACCACTAGTTGGCTTTTCCATGTTTTAGGAATATGGGGTCTAGTGCCCAAAATGGCACCTAGCACCAAAGAGAAAAGTTTCTGAAAAGAAACAGTCTAAAGCCTAAGTTTGGGGTTTTTTTGTATGAAAAGAAAAGAAAAGAAAAGAATCGGCGGTACCGGTAGGCATCGTGCGGTAGGCAAACACGACCACAAGAAAAGAAATTTAAAGACGGAATTTTCTGCGGTGACGGGGAATAGATCCTGTAGGCTCCGCAGAAAACGACGAACTGAAGAGGGACAGTTGGAAAAGTGGGAAGGCAGCGTGCATGTGCTGAGGGATGCTCCCAAAAGCGTTCCTATTGGACGCTGGGGAGCGTTCCCACGCAGGCTCCGTCGGTACCGACGATACCCATATGTGAAGACTACATTCCTGCTTGTTCCTGGAGATTACCTAGTATTCTATTTGCTCTCTTGTTCGCCGCTGCACACTGGGCGGAGGGTTTTAACATGTTATCCACGATGACCCTTAATTCTTTGTCCTTGGTGATGGTGGTTACTAATGTGGAAACTTGCATCGTGTAACCATAGTTTGGGTTTTTCTTTCCTAGGTGCATAACTTTGCACTTATCCACATTAAATTTCATCTGCCATTTGGATGCCCAGTCTTCCAATTTATCAAGATCCTCTTGAAATTTTACACAATCCTCATGGGTTTTAACAATTTTAAATAGTTTTGTGTCATCTGCAAATTTGATAACCTCACTCGTTATTCCCATTTCCAGGTCATTTATGAATATGTTAAAAAGCAGGAGGACCCAACACAGATCCCTGGGGTACTCCAATATTCACCTTTCTCCATTGGAAAAATTGGCCATTTTAATGATAGTTCACAGATTACTAATAGGAGGTCTGCAATCTCGTCTTTCCATCTTTTAACCAGTTCCTGATCCAAAATAGTACACTGCCTCCTATCCCATAACTCTTTAATTTTGCGAAAAGTCTCTCATGAGGGATCTTGTCAAAGGCTTTCTGAAAGTCCAGATACACTATTATCAATTGACTCACCTCTGTCTACCTGTTTATTCACACCTTCAAAAAACATAACAGATTAACAAGATCTTCCTTGGCTAAAGCCATGTTGGCTGTCTCCCATGAAACAATGACTATCTACATCTTCTTTATGATGGTTTCTACCATTTTTCCCAGTACTGATATCAGGCTCACCAGTCTGTATTTCCCGGATCACCCCTGGAACCCCTTTTTAAAAATTAGCCTTACATTGACCATCCTCCAATCTTCAGGTATTACAGATGATTTTAATGATAGTTCACAGATTACTAATAGGAGGTCTGCAATCTCGTCTTTCAGTTCTTTCAACACTCTTGGATGTATACCATCAGGTCCCGGTGATTTTCTACTCTTCAGTTTATCAAATAGTTGTAATACATCTTCCCGGTGTATCAATATCTCTTTCCATTCTTCTGCAGCATCTCTTTTAAATACCATTTCAGTCATGGGTAACATTCCTATATTTTCCTCAGTAAAGACTGAAGCAAAGAATTCATTCAGTCTCTCCGATATGGTCTTGTCCCCTCTGAGTGTCCCTTTGACTCCTCTATCATCTAATGGTCCAACTGACTCTCTCACAGGTTTTTTGCTATGAATGTACTTGAGAAAGTCTTTATAATGCGTTTTTGCTTCTACAGCAAGCTTCTTCTCAAATTCTCTCTTTGTTGTTTCAAAGGTATGCTGCCACACGGCCATGCATTTTGTGAAGACTTTTGGTGCTGATGCAAGGCCAAAGTGAAGAACCCTGTATTGATAATGGGTGCCCTGACAGGTGAAGCGAAGATACTGCCTGTAGTCTGGGTGAATCAGAATGTGAGTGTAGGCCTCTTTGAGGTCTAGGGAACAAAGCCAGACCTGTTCCTGCAGGTAGAGAAGGAGGGTTCCCAGAGAGATCATTTTGAATTTCTCCTTGATGAGGAATTTGTTTAGCTCTCTGAGTTTGAGAATGGGTCTGTAGCCCCCTGATTTCTTTGGAATGAGGAAGAAGGGTGAGTAGAATCCATTTAGCAGCTGGTTTTGAGGAATACTTCTATGGCTCCTTGAGAAAGGAGATTGTTGACCAGGGTGTCGAGGGGAGGAAGGGTGGGAAAATCCCTCCTGAAGTGGTGAGGGGGACGTTTATGAAAATTTAACTGGTAACTGTTATGAACTATGGAAGGAGTCCACTGTTCTGTGGTGATGGAGGTGCCATCGATGTGAAAAATGGCAGAGTCTCCCTGGGATGGTAGTAGGTTCATGAATGTGCAGGGACAGCCTGGCTGTGCTCCCTAGATGGGAGTCAAAACTGGGTGCTTCCGGCACCTAGGTGGCTGGCTGTGGTTTAGCTATCCTGGGCTTTTTTGCTTGCTTAAGACCCTGTTGATTTGCTGGGGCAGATAAGCAGGCTGAGAATAGGATGGGTAGAACCTCCTCCTCTCTGAGTAAAATATATAAAATATATATATATATATGTTGTTGTTAAGTGCTGTTGAGTCGGAGTCGACTCATGGCGACCCTCTGGATAGCTATCCTAAATTGTGTTTGGTCTTCAGTCAGGCGGCTCATTGTTGACAGACTGGTACCCGTAGCTGCTGTTATTGTATCGATCCATCTCATTGCTGGCCTTCCTCTTTTTCACTGACCTTCTATCTTGCCAAGCATGATGTCTTTCTCTAATGATCTCTCTCTTCGCATGATGTGTCCAAAGTATGAAAGTCGAAGTCTTGTCATCTGAGCTTCTAAAGAAAGCTTAGGTTTGATCTCCTTTAGTACCGACTGGTTTGTTCTTTGGACAGTCCATGGCATACACAGTATTCGCCACCAGCACCATAATTCAAAGGCATCAATTTTCTTCCTATCTTTTTCACTGTCCAGCTTTCACATCCATATGATACTATTGAAAATACCATGGCTTGAACAAGTCAAATCTTTGTATGGAGAGAGACATCTCTGCTCTTGAGAATCTTATCTAGGTCTTTCATAGCCATTCTGCCAAGAGCAATGCATCGTCTGATTTCTTGACTGCTTGTTGCTTCTTTATTGATAGCACAGGTACACTAAAAAAATTTTTTTTTAAACTGCCTCTAATGTTTCGATTGATTTTTACGTTTTTTGGTGCGCTGAATCCAAATCTGGTAAACAATTTGCTCCATCACGTACAGATATTTTGCTACATTGGGTTAGCAGTTTGAGGTGAACGGTTCAGATTGAGTGCGATCGAGATAAAAGTTTCTTGGATGAATTCTTTATACTAATTGTTTAGTAGTTATTCAAATAAGAATAAAGAAAATTGTAACAAGGCAGCACATAAGAATAGAGTAATGTCAACAAAACACACTGTGATGGTAGCAAAATTGTCTGCACTTAAAAAAGCCACATGCATGTGCACAAACATTGAGCATATAAGAGCGAGGTTAGACACAAAACAAAGCAAAGAAATGTGCAAAAAATGTTGTACAGGTATGTATGTAAGAATAGAAAACGCAAACCGCACCATTGCAATACATGAAGACAAACACCCGATGGTGTGAAAATAAAATTCCAATAAATGAGATCCGACACTGTGGTAATAACTAGCAAATTTTTATTTCAAAGTTTAGTAAAAACACGATATTTGTCAACACAGTTTAGATTTTAAAGTCATTCTTGGGTCAATCAATCTCCTGGTGGGCCCGTTTCTTCTTCCCCCGAATGCTTCTCTTGGTGCGCTGCTTGGCGTATTTTTCATCTGGGGTTTCCCGCAGCAGCAACCAGCAGAAATCAGCCATCATAGTGGTGTTCCATCTTCCTTGGTACCTTCTCTCTGCGTCCTTGATGTCCTGGTGAAACCTTTCACCTTGTTCTTCACTGTACGCCCCCAAGTTTTCGGGAAAGTAGTTCACATGGGAGTGCAAGAAATGGACTTTCAGGCTCATGTTACAGCCTTGTTCTTTGAAGGCATTGAGCATCCTGGCAACAATATCCTTATAGTTCTCATCCCGCCTGTTCCCCAAGAATTTGAGAACAACATCCTTGAAGGAATCCCAGGCTTCTTTTTCCTTCTCAGACATCGTTTCAGCGAATGCTCCATCTGAAATGAGTTTCCTTATATCAGGGCCAACAAACACTCCTTCGTTTAGCTTTGCTTCAGAAAGTCGGGGGAACTTTGAGCAAAGGTACCGAAAGCACTCACCATCTTTTGGAAGGGACTTGATGAATTGCTTAATGAGACCCAACTTAATGTGGAGAGGTGGTAATAGAATTTTATCACGAGGTACCAAGCTCTCATGAAGAACATTTTTCTCACCGGGTCTCAAATACTCCCGAATTGGCCAGTCTTTTTTCCCCCAGTGTAGGTCGCGGGCCCGGCTATCCCACAAGCAAAGGAAGCAGGGATATTTGGTGAAACCGGATTGCTGCCCTAATAGCATGGATAGAATTTTAAAGTCTCCACAAATCATCCACTTATGCTCATCATAACGAATCTTCTGAAGAATCAGGGCCAAATTCTCGTATTTTTCTTGGAGAATAACAGAGTGAGCAATAGGAACTGAAGCGAATGTGTTGCCATTATGAAGAAGAACACCTTTTATGCTGTCTTTTGATGAATCAATGAACAGCCGCCATTCAGCAGGATCATACTTGAGTTTAAACTTTTCCATCACTCCGTATATATCGTTGCAAAATACCAAATCTTCCTCTTTGCTGAAATACTTCAAAAATTGTGTCTCGCGGTTGCGGTACCAATAAAAAGTTGTTCCTGGTGACAATAGATTTTTCTGTTTAAGCCGAGAACCTAGCAGTTGGGCAGCATCTTTTGGGAGTCCTAAATCCCGGACTAAATCATTCAATTCAGCTTGAGAGAAAAGTTCAGGTTTCGGATCTGGTTCAGTTTCAAACTCGGAAGTACTGGACTCATCGGGAAAAGCCATCTGATGAGTCTCATCATGATCAGAACCGTCCACACAAATATGATCCAAAGATTTTGGTGGTTCAGGCACAGGTACTTCGTTGCTATGAGGCATAGGCCTAATTGCTGAGGGAAGGTTGGGGTAACTTATTACGTTCTTATTTTATAAGTTGTATCCCTTCACAATGCAAGAGCAAAAATAGCAGTCACAGCTGTGGTCTCTTTGTTCACGCCACATCATAAGTATTCCGAAATGAAATGCTTGTTTTTTACCTTTCATCCATAAGCGTAGATCTTCCTCACATGTCTTGCACACTTTGTGAGGAGCCCACGGTTTGTCGTGATCGCCTAACTTCAAACCGAAATAGGCGAAATATACTTTTAAATAAATGCAGAAATGTTCCTCTGCCGCTTTTTCACGGTATATTCCCCACAAATAAAACAAAAACTGTCCGGAGAGTTGACGCAACCTCTGGCTCTGTGAGCCATCACAAATACACAGCACTGCAAACTACAACTGTAGTGAACCACTTCGGAATAAAGCTGGATTACGACTGAGCAAACAAAAGGTAATAATGAACTTGCAAGAAACTGAAATTTGACAGGAACGTTCATGTCGCAACCACCGTGTTTGAGCGAGCGAACGAGGCGAGGCGAACAGGAAAGAACATGCGCCAGCGCGAGTACTGGATTTAGCCCCCCGCCTCCCAATTGTCCTGTTAATGTATAAAATGAATACAAAACACTCTAAAATATCATGAGGGAGTGTTTCTAGTTAGTTAACCATTACAACTTCTATTTTGGGCCAAGAAAATAAACTGCAGTCGGCTAAAAAGAAATTATGTGAACATTCCTTATATGGGTAAGAAATCTAATTTTGCAAGAAAACGTGACGTGATGGAACATTTTGGCTATTTTTCCTGGATTCAGCACCCCAAAATCTATAGGAATCAGTTGCAAAACTGGAGGCAGTTTTTTGGTAGTGTACCTGTGTAGTTGATCCAAGTAGGTTAAAGTTGTTCACGATTTTAATTTCTTCTCCTTCAACGATGAACCTGTTGATTATGCCAGTTGTCATTATCTTTGTCTTCTTTACATTAAGGTGCAGGCCCATTTTGAGACTATGTTCTTTGATTGTGAGAAGCAAATGTTTCAGATCATCTTCACCTTCAGCAAGTAATGTGGTATCATCAGCATAGCGAAGGTTGTTGATGAGTCCTCCACCAATCTTCACACCTCTGTTGTCTTCATACAATCCTGCTTCTCTGATGATTTGTTCTGCATATAAATTAAACAGGTAGGGGGAAAGTATGCAGCCTTGTCTTACACCTTTGCTTATTTTAAACCATTCTGTTTCTCCTTGTTTTGTTCGAACTGTTGCTTCTTCATCAATGTATAGACTGTGCAAGAGTATGATCAGGTGTTCTGGTATACCCATGCTTCTTAATGTGGCCAAGAGTTTCTCATGGTTTACACAGTCAAAAGCCTTGCTATAGTAGATAAAGCACAAATAGACATCCTTTTGGTATTCTTTAGTCTTTTCAAGGATCCATCTCACATCCGCAATGATGTCTCTCGTTCCTCGCCCTTTCCTGAACCCTGCTTGCACTTCAGGTAGTTCTTGTTCCAGGTATGGTTGTAGTCTCTTTTAAATAATCTTCAGTAGAATCTTGCTAGAGCGATTGTGCGATAATTTTCACAGTCAGTTGGATCACCTTTCTTTAGTATTGGTATAAACACAGATCTTTTCCAGTCAATTGGCCATATTTCTTGGCAGAGCCTTGTAAGTACGGTAACAGCTGCATCAGATTGCTGTAATACTTCTATGGGAATGCTATCAATGCCTGGTGCTTTGTTCTTTGATAAGGCTTTCAATGCTGCTTCAACTTCTTCTTTCATCACCAATGGCTCCGGATCATAAGGTACAGGTTGAAACGGCTATTGGTCCACTTGATCTTTATCATATAAAAACTCTGTATATTCCTTCCACCTTTTCTTGATCTTCTCAGCGCCATTCATAGAAACATGATGACAGAAAAAGACCACATGGCCTATCTAGTCTGTCCTTTCATATCAACAACTACAACAGTCCACTTTTTACCTTTAGAGATCCTCTGTGTTGGTCCCATGCTTTTTTGAATTCAGTTACTGTCCTCATCTCTACCACCTCCACTGGGAGACTATTCCACGGATCCACTACTCTTTCCGTAGAGATATATTTCCGCATATCACTCCTGAATCTATCTCCCTTCACCCTCATCCCATATCCCCTTGTAGCAGAACTTGCTTTCAATTGAAAGAAGCTCTCTCCCTGAACATTTATGCCACGGAGGTATTTAAACATCTCAATTATATCACCTCTATCCCACCTTTCCTCAAAGGTGCACATATTAAGATCCTTAAGTCTGTCCTCATATGCTTTATAATGAAGCCCACTAATCATTTTAGTAGCCACCCTCTGCACCGACTCCATCCTGTTCACATCCTTTTGAAGGTGCGGTCTCCAGAATTGCACACTATACTCCAAATGAGGTCGCACCAAAGACTTATACAGAGGCATTATCACCTCCTTTTTCTGCTAGCCATTCCTCTCCGTATGCACCCAAGCATCCTTCTAGCTTTTGCCGTCGCCTTTTCTACCTGTTTAGCTACTTTAAGATCATCAGACACAACCACGCCTAGGTCCCGCTCTTCTTTAGTGGACAAAAGTACTTCACCTCCTATACTGTATTGCTCCCTTGGATTGCTGCAGCCCAAATGCATGACCTTACATTTTTTAACATTAAATCCCAGCTTCCAAATTCTAGACCATTCTTCAAGCTTAGCTAGATCCCTCCTCATGTTATCTACACCTTCCTGGGTGTCTACTCTATTGCAGATTTTGGTATCATCTGCAAAGATGCAAACCTTACCCGACAGCCCTTCCGCTATATCACTAACAAAGATGTTAAAAAGAATCGGACCAAGGACAGATCCCTGGGGCACACCACTGGTAACATCCTTCTCCTCAGAGTGAGCTCCATTTACTTGTACTCTTTGTCGCCTCCGACCCAACCAATTTCTAACCCAAGCAGTAACTTTAGGGTCCATCCCTAGGATGCTCAGTTTGTTTATAAGTTGCCTGTGAGGAACAGTGTCAAAGGCTTTACTGAAATCTAAATACACCACATCTAGAGCTCTCCCTCGGTCCAACTCCCTGGTCACCCAGTCAAAGAAATCAATCAATCGTTTCTATGTTTCTATAGACACCCAGGAAGGTGTAGATAACATGAGGAGGGATCTAGCTAAGCTTGAAGAATGGTCTAGAATTTGGCAACTGGGATTTAATGTTAAAAAATGTAAGGTCATGCATTTGGGCTGCAGCAATCCAAGGGAGCAATACAGTATAGGAGGTGAAGTACTTTTGTCCACTAAAGAAGAGCGGGACCTAGGCGTAGTTGTGTCCGATGATCTTAAAGTAGCTAAACAGGTAGAAAAGGCGACAGCAAAAGATAGAAGGATGCTCGGGTGCATGCGGAGAGGAATGGCTAGCAGAAAAAAGGAGGTGATAATGCCTCTGTATAAGTCTTTGGTGCGACCTCATTTGGAGTATGGTGTGCAATTCTGGAGACCGCACCTTCAAAAGGACGTGAACAGGATGGAGTCGGTGCAGAGGGTTGCTACTAAGATGATTAGTGGTCTTCATTATAAAGCATATGAGGACAGACTTAAGGATCTTAATATGTACACCTTAGAGGAAAGGCGGGATAGAGGTGATATGATTGAGATGTTTAAATACCTCCGTGGCATAAATGTTCAGGGAGAGAGCCACTTTCAATTGAAAGCAAGTTCTGCGACGAGGGGACATGGGATGAGGGTGAAGGGAGATAGATTCAGGAGTGATATGCGGAAATATTTCTTTACGGAAAGAGTAGTGGATCCGTGGAATAGTCTCCCAGTGGAGGTGGTAGAGATGAGGACAGTAACTGAATTCAAAAAAGCATGGGACCAACACAGAGGATCTCTAAAGGTAAAAAGTGGACTGTTGTAGTTGTTGTTATGGAAGGACAGACTAGATGGGCCTTGTGGTCTTTTTCTGTCATCATGTTTCTATGTTTCAATCAAATTTGTCTGACAAGACCTGCCTCTGGTGAATCCATGCTGCCTCGGATCCTGTAATCCGCTGGACTCCAGAAACCTCACTATTTTCTCTTTCAGCAGCGTTTGCAATAATTTACTCACCACCGAAGTTAAACTAACTGGCCTGTAGTTTTCAACCACATCCTTACTTCCGCTTTTGTGTAAAGGCACCACATGAGCCTTTCTCCAGTCCTTTGGCACCACTCCAGACTCCAACGAGGCACTGAAAAGGTCAGTCAGTGGAGTTGCTAGAAGGTCCCCAAGTTCCCTCAGTATTCTAGGGTGTATCCCATCCGGTCCCATCGCTTTGTCTACTTTAAGTTGAGCTAGTTTCTCACAAACACAGTCTTCTGAAAATTGTTCAAGATGTCCCTCGCTTCTGTTCCTATTTGTGGGTGTTTTCTGAGGTCCTGCTCCTGGTTCTTCATCTATGAACACAGAACAAAAATATTTGTTAAGCAATTCCGCTTTATCCTTATCAGCTTCTACATATTCCCCCCCTACACCCTTGAGTCTGAGAATACCACTTTTGCCCTTCCTCTTCTCACTAATATATCTGAAAAATGTCTTATCCCCTCATTTTATTGCATTGGCTATTTCCTCCTCCTTTTGAATCTTTGCTAGCTTCTCTACGTTTTTCCAAATACAGATGCCTGTCTTCCTGTCTCTGTGATCTCTTGTATTTCATGAAGGCCTCCCTCTTTTTCTTCACTTTTTCAGCTACTTCCTTAGAAAACCATAGTGGTCTCCTTTTCCTTTTGCCTTTATTTACCATTATAACAAAAAGGTTGGTTGCCCTTAAAATATCCCCTTTCAGTTTTGCCCACTGTTTTTCTACATCCCCCAGCTGTTCCCATCCCACTAACGACTCCCTGAGGTATTGGCCCATCTTCGCAAAGTTAGTCTTCCTAAAGTCTAAGATCCTCACCTTGGAATGTATTCTAACAGCCCTAGTCCTAATACTGAACCACACCATCTGGTGATCACTGGATGCAAAATGATCTCCCACTACAACATCAGAAACACTTTCACCATTGGTAAGCACCAAGTCCAGTATGGTCCCTTCACGTGTGGGGTCTGTTACCAATTGCCTGAATAGTTCTCCCTGTAGAGAATCCAGGATCTCCTTACTTCTAGATGATACTGCAGCAGGAATGTGCCAATCAACATCTGGCATATTGAAATCTCCTATCAGTAGCACTTCCCCTTTCTTAGCAATGCTGCCTATGTCTTCAATTAACTCTCTGTCCACCTCTTCCTCTTGTGAGGGAGGTCTGTATATCACACCAATGCAAATAGATTTCTCTTTCCCTCTTTCTAGTTTAACCCACAATGCCTCCTCTCTCCCTTTTAAGCTCTAATTCCAAAGCTTTAATAGTAGTTTTTACATATAGTGCCACTCCTCCTCCCCTTCTTCCTACCCTGTCCTTTCTGAATAAAGTATAGCCAGGTAAAGTTACATCCCAGTCATGGTTTTCTGTGAACCATGTTTCTGTAACTGCCACTAAATCCAAGTCAGCCACTCCCACCAAAGCTTCAACATCAGGGATCTTATTTCCCATGCTACGGGCATTTATACACACTGCTTTCCATATGTTACCCCTGTTACCCATTTCCATAAAGGTATTTAATGTATCACCTACCTGGGGGCTTTCTTCACTATCCCCAACGAATCTAGTTTAAAGCCCTCTTCAGTAGATTAGCCAGTCTACTACCGAAGATGCGTTGACCTTTCTTGGACAGATGGATGCCATCTCTGCTCTGCAACCCTTGGAACAGCATCCCATGGTCTAGGAAACCAAAACGCTCTTGATGACACCATCCACGCAGCCATGCATTCATCTCCAGGATGCGAGCCTCTCTGCCTTGGCCTTTACCCTCAACAGGGAGGATTGAAGAGAACACCACCTGTGCACCTAACTGCTTCACCCTCTGTCCCAGAGCCATGAAGTCACTTTTGATACATTCCGAGGTATACCTGGCAGTATCATTTGCTCCAACATGGATTAGCAACATTGGGTAATAGTCAGTGGGCTTGATGAGTCTCGGCAAACATCTTGGATTTTGGCACCAGGCAGACAGCATACCTCTCTGGACATCAAGTATGGTTGGCAGATGGACGCCTCAGTACCCCTCAGAAGAGAGTCTCCAACCACCACTACCCTTCGTTTCCTTCTGGTCACCGATTCTGCAACTTTGGGGTACTTGAACTCAACATAGAACCTTCAGCATCTTGTAACATTCCAATTTGAGACTGGAACTTTTTCTTTAACTCTCATATCTAGAAAAGCCAATCTTGTTCTTCCTCTAATAGTTTCTGCTTCTATTTCCTTGCATGCGTCGTTGTAGTACTTTTCCTTGTCCTGTCTTGCTGCACGTTGGAAATCTCTGTTGAGTTCTGTTATTGTCTTTCTTTCTCCTCTGGCTTTAGCTTCTCTGCGTTTCTGGGCAATTTTCAGAGTTTCTTCAGTCATCCATTTTGGCCGTTTTTGCTTTTTCACCTTTTGTAGAGGCTTCTCGCTTTCTTCCAACACAACCTTCTTGATGTCATTCCATAACTCTTCTGGAGATCTGTCATTTGTATCTAAAGCAGCAAATTGCTTTTGTAGGCAGTCTTTAAATTCCAGTGGTATATTCTGAAGGTCATATTTTGCTGCAGTCATGAGTGGTTTGCTCTTTTTCAACTTTAGCTTGAGTTTGCATATTAGTAGTTGATGATCTGTACCAGAGTCAGCTCCAGGTTTTGTCTTTGTTGATGTTCTAGAACTTTTCCATCGTTGACTTCCACAGATGTAGTCAATTTGATTTTTATACAATCCATTGGGTGAAGTCCATGTGTACAGTCGCCGCTTGTGTTGATGGAAGAAGGTGTTTGAGATGAATAGATCGTTGGTCTTGCAGAATTCTATCAGTCTTTCTCCAGCTTCATTTCTGTTGCCAAGTCCATATTTTCCCAACTACTTTGGCCTTCTTCTTTGTTGCCAACTTTTGCGTTCCAGTCACCCATGACTATCAGGATATCCTGTTTTCATATTGTGTCAATTTCAGCTTGTACTTGTTCATAAAACTCTTCAATTTCATTCTCTTCTGCAGCTGTTGTTGGGGCATATACTTGAATTATAGTTGTGTTGATAGGCATTCTTCGTAGACGAACAGAGGTTAAGCGTTCGCTGACTGCATTGTATTTCATTACAGTTCTTGCAAGTTTCTTCTTTATTATAAATGCAACACCATTTCTTCTTTGTCTTTCATTTCCAGCATAGTAGACCATGTGATCATCTGATGCAAAGTGCCCAATGCCAGTCCATTTCAGTTCGCTGACACCCAACAGATCAAGCTGTACACGTTCCATTTCATTCTTGACCACCTCCAACTTCCCTTGGTTCATGCTTCGTATGTTCCATGTTCCAATGCGTAAGACAAACCATCAACATTCTAGGCAAACCAATAGCAGTCAAGGATGAAGTTAAGTACCTGTGCATCACAATGGACAGAGCCCTGAACCTGAAATCTCACATAGCCAAAACCGCAAACAAGGCCTATCTACGTTTGAGGACCATCAGAAAGCTCAAACCAATACTCCACCAAGACCACTTCCTCACAGTGTGCCAAGCACTCATCACACCTCTGCTTGATTACGGAAACTCACTGTATCAAGGCCTTCCCCAGCAGACTTTGCACCCAGTCCAAATGGTACAGAACACTACAGCACGCATCATTACGGACACTGCAAGAACTGAGCACATCACCCCCGCCTTACAGCGGCTGCACTGACTTCCAATGATTGCCAGGTCAAAATTCAAAACAATCATGATCATCTATAATATCTTTCACCATCAATCGTCAGATGCACTCCAAGATATCATAACAAAAGATAACAGCAGTAGACCAATTGAAAGGACATGTCAGGAAATACTTTTTCACTGAAAGGGTGGTGGATGCTTGGAATGCCCTCCCGATGGAAGTGGTGGGGGCAAACACAGTGACAGAATTCAAAATGGCATGGGACAAACACAGTGGATTCCTTTACAGCAACAGGATAAAATCAAAATAAACTGAATATTGGGCAGACTGGATGGACCATGCTGGTCTTTATCTGCCGTCATTTACTATGTTACTATGTTACCAAGAAGAACCAATAATGACAACAGAATTGGCACACCTGCTGGATATCACAAAACTAAACAAGCAACCTCAAGAAGAGCTCCTTCGCTGCTGGCGTCCACACTCTGGAACTCCCTCCCGATGGGTCTGAGGGCCATGGAAGATTCCAAAGACTTCCGCAAGGCCCTCAAAACCTTGCTCTTCACAGAAACTTATGAACAAACAGACAACCAACAAACTCCACCCGAACAGTAACGCAACTACCTCAATGCAACTACCTCTACCATCTCAATACCCACCCTAACTAGACCTATAAGTGTAATGTATAATGTTGTTAAGTATCCCATGTATAATGTATAATTTTATTTATTTATTTATATTCTCTTATATACCGTGCTATTCTGCATCAGTGCGGTTTACATTGAACAAACTGAAATTACATTGAACAGGGCATTATAACTTGGAGATAACTATTTTACAGGGAACATGGGCTATGGAGGGTTAAGTGGCTTGCCCAAGACCACAAGGAGCACCTTCCGGCCCAAGGTTGCTGTCCTCTAGTGGGATTTGAACCCCCAACCTTCCGGCCTGAAGTACCTTGCCCCAACCACTAAGCCACTCCTCCACTAAGTACCCATAATGTATAATGTATTATGTTGTATGTTGTTAAGTACCCTCATGTTAAATGTAACCCTCCAATTGTGATGTGACCACTTTGATTGTAGGATAAGGTGGTATACAAATCTGTCTAAATAAATAAATAAAAGGGGTTTTTAGCTGCTGCCTCTTTCTTTGTTTGGTCAGCAGTCTTCTTGGAGAGCCTTTTAAGTGTTGTGTCATCTGTTTCCAGCTCTCCAGCCTTCTCCCTCCAGTTTTTACCGAAGAGGTTCCCTCCTGTACAGGGATTACCACCAAGCTTGTCCTGGACCCATTGTTCTAGGTCTGATGCTTGGAGCCATGCTATCCGGCATGCACCTATGTGAATAGATGAGGCTCTACTGGTGGATTCAAAAGCTGTCCTATTTACAAATTTTGACTGTGCAAATTTTGCACATTTTGGCTGTGTGCAAGCATAGCATGAAAAGCAGATCTCTTTTCCTCAAGAAGGAATGGAAGAAAACCTTATTAAGTTCCTTGAGGAACATTCCCATATGAGAATATAAGAGTTGATTCTGTTGGCTAGCATTGAAGCTTGAAAGGATCGGCTAGCAAAGGAATTGAGATTCCTGGATTCTCTTCCTGGAGGTACAGAAGAGTGTTTTTTGCCACTCTTGATACAATGCATCACCGATTCAACCACCATAGAGTGGTGTGGAAGTTGTGGTTTTTGAAAACCATGACATTCCGGTACCCTGTATCAAGCCTACGGGGTCTCCCACATCCGGAGCATCAAGTTGTGGTGGATGTGATGCACTGGGAGGATCATGGCTTCTTTCAGAGCTGTAGGGTACTGGAGTATTTCCAGCTCCTCTGACCTCGGTTCTGGTTCTGAAGCCGCCGGAATCGATAACCCCATCGCCATGTCTCAGATAAATTCTTGGAAAGACATGTCTTCTGGTGGTGATTTTCTGCAAGTGCTGATGGTTGGAGGCGAGGGCTCGGAGACAATGTCATGGAGGTCCATGGAATCGAAGGAGTGGTGGCCAAAATCGGATGTATCTGAGTCTGATACAGGTGAGTATTGATGCTCCTTGATACCTTCAGGGTCTAGAACTGTGGTTCTCACCCATGGGATCTTGGTGGCTGAGACCGATGTCGGTGTCTGTACCGAAGCATCAGGTCTCGAGGCAGTTTGAATTGGTAGCGATGGTGGTACAGATGTCGATGCCTGGATTGGCATCGATGGGGTCACTGATGTCAATGCACTGGCATGCAACCCCCCAGCCATCGGTGCAAGAGGAACCAATGCTGCAAGGAGGGCCATTAAAGTCCTCTCCAAGGATAGCCTGCGTCTGATCCAATGCAAGAATGGGGCTTGTCGCCACCAAATCAGAGCAAGGCATCAGGGGCTCTCCAGAGGTTGAGGTCTCAGGTGCCTCCCAATTCTCCACTAAGGCTTTGGAGGACAAGTCCTCCTGCCGGGGATGCCTGGGCCAATGCCAGAGTCAGAAGAGGTCCTGCAAGACTCCTGGTGTGTAGAATAGGATCTTTCCCTCGATTCCCGAGACTTCTTGAGGAATCCTTGGACCTCTCCTTTGATTTCTCTGAGGATTCACGAGGCTTTTGCTTTTCCTTGGAAGACCTTGAGGGAGATGTGGGTCTTTTGGACTTTTTCTCCAAGTGTGGCGTCTTTAGAAAGCTTGGAGCCCTGAGAGCATGAGGATGCTTTGGAGGAAGTTGAGGCCAATGACAGAGTCTGATAGAAAGAGTTCACCAAACCTATTTGCCAAGTTCCCTGGGCCTCTCTTCATCATCTGTTTACAGACGGAGCAGGCTTGGGGAACATGGTCAGGACCAAGGCATTTCAGACACTAATCGTGTTTATGTTACCAAAATGGTGCTGGAGCACTTGGTGCATTTATTGAACCCACTCGAGGGTTTTTCCATCGTGAAGATGGTGGGCAAGGTCGAGTGGGCACAAGGCCCTGAGGAAAAAATTTTGAAAAAAGAAAAAGATTATTGGATTTTAGGGGAAAAACAAAAAAGAAAATGATACCAGAATCAAGTGATACCAGTGCGGCGCGGCAGATTCTGGTGCAGCGGCCTTGACACGGGTATGATGGATCCACGGAGCAATTTCGGCCACCTTGATAGCCGTAGGGGTGGCCAGCAGAACAGTATACGGGCCTCGCCACTGAGGAGTCAGCGGGTTCTTCTTCCACTCCTTGACCCACACTTGCGAACCAGGTTGATGTGTATGGAGTGCTTCTGTCAGGTTGATGGGGAGCCGCTCCTGAACCCACTGGTGCAAATTGTCTCATGTTTCTAGTCGTTAGTTCCTGACACTGCCAAACAATTGCTAAACATCTATTTAAAGCAAAGCTCAATCAATAACAGAGTCCCCAGTCCAATCTCTAAGAACACTCCTCTTTGTACTCCAAGTTACAGTTAGGATGGAACAACATTATTGACATAGGCTTTATTAAAAGAGTTTTCTGCCAGTTTCCAAATGTGTCTCTGAGAAAGGGCTGGGATGTTACCATCATAAAATCTTCATTCACAACATTCCAAGATTTTGTCCTCTACTGTATATCAATCCTCTCCTCCTCAAACATACTTAGTTTAGTCACAGCAGTGACAATCCTTGGCTAGGCGCCATGCTCCTCCCAGAACTTTACAATCATGGGACCTGACTTCAGCAATGAAAAGGACTCCCTCCCCCCAGGGGTTTGTGAACACTGCCTCTGCAGCATCCCTCATCCCAGGTAACTCGGGGAGCAGAAGACCCTACTTGGGGATTAAACACAGGCCCTTCTGCATGGAAGTGTCCAGCACTACCAGTAAGCCACCGGGTTGGACCAGGAACACAAAGCATAGACAAAAATATATTAAGCAAGTCCATTCTCAAGGAAAAACCTATAACATGCTTGCTGGCCTTTCTCTAGATATCCTAATGAACTAACATGGCAGCAAAACTATTTTTCATGTAACCTCTGAGAATGGCTCTGGCTCTCCAATCTTCCCTTATTCACCTTCAAGTTCACAAGCATGGATGGAAAATATTTCTGAAATTCTGGGTGTAGAAAGGGACTTATAGAGGTAATGGGATCTCATGAAGAAAGTCTGTTGAGTAAAAGCATCTTAAAAAGTGCTATCAATGTTACATAGGATGTTTATGAATAAAAAAAGACATCTTGCAAGACAGGAGATTTCTGTTTGCAGGAAGCTTGTCCCAATTAAGCATGAGCAAAATGCTCGTGCTTGGCATGACCTGTAACATGTAGATATAGATAAACAAAAAGTAAAGCAATAAGCATGACGCAGAGGGATAAGACAAAATTGTACAATGTGGCAGTTTTTAACTAATAAAAGAAGGAGTTGCGGCCAAGCTAATGGAGGGTGTTACAGGTAACCACTCAAGTTTGTAGATCTGTAATTTTCCTTCCTAAAAGCTTTAGCAGAACTTTGTTATTGTTAAGATATAATTCTGTGTAGGTTGTGTTTTTGTTTCTTCTCACTTGCATCTGGGACCGGAGATAGAAAACCAAGGGCCGAGGATGGATCCCCTATGTTTGCTGCCCCTGGCTAGTAATTCGTTACATGCAACACTGGGCACCAATCAAAATATCTTTGGAGATGGGTAAACTCCTCCTCCCCTTGATAATATTTAGAAAAAAAGAAAAGAAAAAAATTGTATGGCTCTTTTGTATTCTGTTGTTCTTATTTCCCTTTTGTCTTTGTTTTTCTTCAAACCTGTATTCTCCTTCTGCCCTTTGAACATTCTCCTCTCCACTCACTCTATCACCACGTGCTTTAGGCCTGGGCCAGCAGAAGTTTCTATCACTAGGCTTGAGCAATTGTAGCAGCTCTAATCAGCAAGACAGGTTTAAACATTTTGTGGACACTAGGCAAAGAAGCAAATGGGTAGCTCCATCAACATACAAATACATTTTAAATCTTCCATAAACTGGCCCTGCATAGTTATGACTGAAAAGGAAAATCAGCAGAGGATAACACATCAGGTATGAAGGGCTCCTCCTACTGAACAGAGGACAACACACAGAGGTAGGGAAGAATACAGAGACCTTTGCAGGCAGTTATAGCTCTGGCGTTCCCTTCCCCCACTCTCTGAGTTCTTCCTTCTACCAGTAGCTGACTTACCAGGGCAAAAACCTGCCTTGGGGGCCAAAGAATTAAAACATCTGAAAGGGCCTCTCAAACATTTGGGTCCTTTCATATGCCTAGTTTGCCTATGCCTTAATCCCATCCTGCTTATTAGGCTATACATAAGCTTTTATATGAAACTTAAATACTTACTGCAGGTCTGGATCATATTTCAGAATGATGCTCCCCATAGCTGAAAAAGGAATTGTCAGACTTTATCAAAGTTGATTGTACACCACCTTTAGTTTATTTACTTTTCTTGTAAATAAAAAAGCTACCAAAACGAAAAGAAAACCTTTGCAAAATAGGAGGCCAGCCTACACATCCTATAACAGCATTTGCAGACTCATCAGAGCAGTGGTCTCAACCCAGTCCTCAGGGACCCACAGGTCAGTCACGTTTTCAGGGTATCCACAATGAATATGCATGAGCTAGATCTGCATACTATGGAAGCAGTGCATGCAGATCTATCTCATGCATATTCATTGCGGATATCCTAAAAACCCAACTGGACTAGGGGTCCCAGAGGACTGAGTTGAGAACCACTGCATTAGAGGAACAGGTAGGTCACTAGAAATGTACCATCTTAGACTGTACCATTCAGCTGCCTGCATTAATGATAATTACAAACTAAGGTCTCCATATCAGGGACAAAATCAATATGATACTAATTGGATTATTTTTATGAACATGAACACACACAACTATCATTGCATTATTATGCTAGAAAATGCAACTTTATTATTTTTTTGCTTTTTAGCCAATCCTGTGTTCTTTGCTCACCCACTCCCACAACAAATTATTTTGCTGGCCCGATTAGAAGGGAATTCCCCCCCCTCAAGATTTAATGGAAAATATTCCTGCGCACAGTAAGGGTTACTTTTGAATATCTGACATGAATATGCATCTTTTATTTTGCTTAGATATATCATGGGTGGAGTTCTCTTCTCAAAGTGTCCTCTACACTCAGCACTGAAACTCATTACATTCCACCTACCACAATATCACTACCTTTTTTTAAAATTTCCTATGACTCTACTACATCAGCTGTTTTCCACACTTCAAGCCACTAAAACCAGTTCTGTTGTTCCTATTCTCTACCTTCTCCTCAGTCATCATTGGTACAGTTCAGTCTTCATCTTCTCCCATATGCAATTTCCAAATCTCTGTCACAGAAAATCCCTTCCTGAATACCGTTGCTACACCTGCACCATTGTTCTGTATGCTCTCATCTTCCCCCTTCTGCAATTAGATAGTGATATTAATTCCAATTGTTACCATTCTAGACAGCCTTATCCCAAGTCTCTTCCTTTTATTCCCGCTTAATTTCCAATAAATTTGCTTGAATTCACAACCCTTCTCTTTCTCATGTTTTTGTTCTCCTTAGGTTGATAACTGAAACCCAGCTTCTTTCAGAGGATGCTGCCTCAGCTTCAGTTTATTTATTTATTTAACAGGTTTTTAATACCGACTTTAAATCAAAGCGGTTTACAGTGAACAAACTCAGATAAGTTGTAGTTACTTAGGGGTGATACTTAGGGGTGATACTACTGTAACTTGGAGTTAACAACAGGGGATATGCATATTTCAGCAGGAGGTGGTAAACGTTAGCTTATATGGAGTTATGTGATTTCATTGGTACCATGAAATGATGTTCAATGAAAAGATGAGTCTTTGGTAATTTCTTCAGGTCCTGTGTAGACTATGCGTATCTTATGTGTTCCAGGAGTGAGTTCCAGAGAGTGGGGGCGAACAGAGTGAAGGCTCTATTGCTTGCTGGGTGCATCTGGTCTTGAGGGGAGGGATGAATAGTAGGTTCTGGTTTGCTGAACTTCTTGCCCTTGTTGAGGGCACTCTATTGATTAGTGTATCAAGGCAGGGAGCTGATAAGTTGTATAGGATTTTGTAGATAATAGTTGCGACTTTGTGTTTTATACTTTGAGCTATTGTTGTCATGGAGGCTAAATCTTCTCACATACACCTTGCTACTTATCTCCCCTCCACTTCAGATATTAACCCCTCTTTCTGCCTCAGTCTCATTCCACCTCTTCCTTTGAGCGCCACTTCATTTGACTGTTCACCCCACTCCAGCTTGCTTTCATCTATAGGCTTCCATATAAGTTCTCATCCAGCTTTCTCACCGATTTTGACTCCGGTTTCTTTTATCTTACCCATCTTACCTTTAGTGTTGCCTTTTGGAGAGCCTCCTCCACCGCTATCCTATTTACAACAGACAATCCTCTGAGAGGCACCAGTGACAGGCCTTTCTCCTCCTCTCTCCATTCATTCCCTTTGATGACTGTCTCTTCCCACAACTTCCAGTACCACATTTATACTGATGACTCCCTGATTTCTCTCTCTGCATCTGAATTCTCACCCAATTGTCATGCCTAAATCTCAGCTTGCCTGAAATTGTTGCCTGGATGTTCTGCCATCTTGGCCATAATTTAATATGGCCAAAATGGAATCTCTCATCCTTCTCTCAAACCCACCTTCTTACACTTTTTTTGGTACTATCAATTAGGGATGTGCATAGGCAAGAAAAATTCTGGTGGTTTTGTTTTTTTCAGTTGTCGGGGTCTTTTTTGGTTAGTTTCATACATTCATTTTAACACAACCTAATCAACGAATTAAGGCATGCCAATTCTATTAGTACATGCTAATCAATTTATTGCACACTATTTATTTATTTAATTTATTTAACATTTTTTATATACCGCCTTTTCATTTAATAAAGGCGGTTTACAATAACTAACTTTTACAAAGAACTTGCAAATTTAAACAATAACAGAAAACTTGCAATTTTAGGCAGTATCATCATGACTTCGATAACTTAAACAGTCTCTTGTAGCATCTACTAATTGCTAGTGTAAATCGGCTTGTGGAGTGGTTAGTGTGATTGGGGTCTATATTTAAGGCACTATATTTAAGGCACCATACCTAACTTAATGCATACAAACAAATGCATGCCCCTACTATCCATTCAATCTCCTTGGCCTATAACCTTGGTGTTACACCTTCTCTGTAAATGAGTTGAAAATTGTAGTCTCCTCATTGCTAAAATACACTCGAAGAGAAGACATGGATTTTGAAAAACAGAATCCTCATCCACTCCCTTTATCATCTCCCACTTAAACTACTGAATCCAATGCCAAGCAGCACTCTTATGAAATCATCTATAGCAACTTCAATCTATTTGGTTTATCTTCCATCTTCATGGCTACAATCATTTAACTCCTCTTCTCAAAACACTACCTTTGCTCCCAATCTACTCCCACATCTAATTCAAGCTTCTTGTACCCCTCTACATTCTGCAGCTCCCCATTTCCCATTTCCTATTGTCCCTCCTTGCACCTCCCACTCTATCTCCTGAACCCGCTCTTTATTTAAGATGCTACTATCTGTGACTACCTTCACCATCACTAAATCCTGACATCGTGTCTTCCACCTTGCTTCACCAAATGTTTGGCATGATCTTCCCAAATCAATACATCTGGCTTCCTTGCCTAGCCACATTCAAAACAAACCTTTTTTGACACGGCTTTCAAATCCTAAACTACCTCTTCCATCATTCTCAAAATTCTATGAACATCATAGAAACATGATGGCAGAAAAATACCGCATGGCCTGTCTAGTTTGCCCTTCCATATCAACTACTACAATAGTTCCCTTTTTTCCTTTAGAGGACTGCTACTTTTCCTTTAGGGGACTGCTACTTCTGGAGAGAGATCTGCAATTATAAGTATTTACTTCTGGGAATTTTTCTAAATGTTGAGGAAAAAGGAATTTTTTAGATTAAAGCTGATTAATCTATGAACCCAGTGTATCTGTTAAAACAGTAGCAGCAAAGAGCTTTCAGATTAAATTTAAAACACAGCAGAGAGCTTTCTGGTTAAACTTAGAACCCAGCAGAGAGCTTCTAGTTTAAATTTCATACTCAGTCAGGGCCTAGTTGCAACAAAGATCTTTAATTTAAGTCAAATCAGAATATAACTTGGCATAAAAGGCAAAACAGAGTCAGTATTCTTTGAACAATATTTAGGCATAGGGGAAAGTGTAGTTACTCACCTCTAATAAGCGATTTCTGGGAACAGCAGGAATTTAGTCTTCACATATGAGTGATGTCGGTATAGACAAAGCTCACGCCGGAACGCTCCCCAGCGTCCAATAGGAAAGCTTTTGGGAGCATCCCACTGGGCCTGCGTAGCTGCCTTCGCAACTCTCCCATCTCAGTTGAGTTTGTAGCTGAGAGAAAGCGTAGTTACTCACCTGTAACAGGTGTTCTCCAGGAGCAGCAGGAATCAGTCCTCACTTATGGGTGACGTCGGCGCCGACGGAGCCCTCGCGGAGCAATTTTCCCCAGCTTTCAAAGAAAGCCTTTGGGAATTGCAGCGCGCATGCGCGGTCCTCTTCCCGCCCAAGGGTGCCATCTTAGCCAGTCAGATGACATAGCTAAAAAAGACAGCATAAAAATTTGCAAAAAGACTTAAGCAGATGATTGCAACTCCAAGGGGAGGAGGGAGGGTTGTGAGGACTGATTCCTGCTGCTCCTGGAGAACACCTGTTACAGGTGAGTAACTACGCTTTCTCCAGGACCAAGCAGGAAGTCAGTCCTCACTTATGGGACTCCCAAGCTTAAGGCTACCGGAGACCCTAAGCACAAAAACGAGCTCCCTCTAGCTCAGCAGCACAGAAGGAAAGAATCTTCGCTGAATTATTACCCACCGGTAGCCCACATCCGGGATGGAGGGTAGGAGTTGCTCAGACCTCAAAGAGATTACGGAGGACTGCCTGTCCGAAAGCACTGTCCCTGCGGGACTCCCTCTCGAGACAGTAATGGACCGCAAAAGTCTGGCTCGAAGACCAAGTAGCGGCCCGGCAGATGTCTGCCAGCGGAACAGAGCGGAGGTAAGCCACTGACGTAGCCTTTGCCCGAACGCAATGAGCCGTGACTCGACCTTCCAAGGAGAGTCCGGCTGCCCCATAGGCCCAAGAGATACAGTCCGCAACCCAGATGGACAGAGTACGCTTGGAGACCGGGAGCCCCAATTTATTGGGGTCAAAAGACACAAAAAGCTGAGCAGCTTTACGGTGCTCCCGCGTACGGTCAAGGTAGAAGTTCAATGCCCTTCTACAGTCCAGGGTATGGAGGACCGTTCCAGCTCGGCTGGAGTGTGGTCTGGGAAAGAAGGTCGGAAGTACCACCTCCTGATTGATGTGAAAGGGGGGAGACCACTTTTGGAAGAAATTTTGGGTGAGTCCGTAGGACTACCCTATTTTTGTAGAACCGAGTGTAAGGGGGATCAGACACGAGGGCCTGCAATTCACTTACGCGCCTAGCGGAAGTGAGGGCTATCAAGAACAATGTTTTCCAAGAAAGAAAACGGAGAGAACAGGTAGCCATAGGTTCAAAAGGCGGACAGGTGATCCGCTGCAAAACCACATTCAGATCCCAGTCAGGCGCTGGCGGGCGGAGAGGTGGTTTAAGTAGAAGGAGACCTCGGAGAAACCTCGCTACGAGAGGGTCGCTGGAAAGAGGTCTGCCGTCCACCGGTACATGAAGTGCTGAAAGAGCACTGAGGTGAACTTTGACGGAGTTGGACTTAAGTCCCAGATTAGAGAGGTAGAGCAAGTACTGCAAGATCACCGACACCGAGCAGGAGAAGGGATCCTGAGACTGCTGGGTACACCAAACGGAAAAGCGACGCCATTTAAGGGCGTAGCATTTGCGGGTAGAAGGTCGCCGAGAAGCTAAGACGACCTCTTCCACCTCTGCCGGCAGGAGAAGGGGAGCAAGGACTACCCTCTCAGCAGCCAGGCCATTAGATTGAGAGATCTGAGGTTGGGGTGTAGCAGAGACCCCTGATCTTGAGTGAGGAGATCCGGTTGAAACCCCAGAGGGAATGGATCCTCCACCGCTAATTGCAGCAGGAGTGGAAACCACGGCTGTCTGGGCCAGCGAGGAGCGATCAGGATCACGGAAGCTTTGTCTCGGAGAACCTTGAAAAGAGTTCGAGAGACTAGCGGGATGGGAGGAAAAGCATACAGAAGGCTCTCCGCCCATGAGAGTAGAAAAGCGTCTGCCGCAACTCGAAGGGGATGCGGCTGACGAGAGCAGAAGCGAGGAAGTTGCCGGTTGAGAGGGCTGGCAAAGAGATCCATCGTGGGGAGGCCCCACTTTAGAAAGAGCTTCTGAACTACCAAGGGATCCAGGCGCCACTCGTGCGGCTGGAGGATCCTGCTGAGTTTGTCCGCCAGGCAATTTTCGTGGCCTGGGAGATAAACTGCCTTGAGAAGAACGCCGTGACTGACGGCCCAAGAGCAGAGCTTCTGTGCCTCCCGACAGAGAGGGAAGGAGCCCGTGCCCCCCTGCTTGTTCACGTAGAACATGGCAACTTGATTGTCCGTCTGGACAAGGACGGACTGGTGAGAGGTCAGATGGGAGAAGGCCTTGAGAGCCAGGCGGATCGCTCTGAGCTCCAGGAAGTTGATCTGCTGAGCAGACTCCCACGTGGTCCAGAGGCCCTGAGTACGTGCCCCTTGGCAATGTGCTCCCCAGCCCAGGAGGGATGCATCGGTTGTCAGCACCCGGGCTGGTTGAGGTGACTGGAAAGGCATGCCGAGGTACGGAAAGACATAGAGGCCGTGAAGCCGGAGATGGGCCGCCACCACCGCGAGACATTTTGTGAAGACTCGCGGTGCGGAGGACAGGCCAAAGGGTAGTACTCTGTACTGGTAATGATTTCCGGCCACCACAAACCTTGGGTACTGGCGGTGGCTTGGGTGGATAAGGATGTGCGTGTAGGCATCCTTTAGATCCAAGGAGCATAGCCAATCTCCCTGCTGGAGGTAGGGCAGAAGGATTCCAAGGGTAAGCATCTTGAACTTTTCCCGCACGAGGAATTTGTTGAGGTTGCGCAAGTCCAGGATGGGTCTGAGGCCTCCTGTCCTTTTTGGTACTAGAAAATACCTGGAATAAAAGCCTTGACCTTTCAGGTGGTGGGGCACCGGTTCCACCGCCTGTTCCTGTAGAAGACCTGCTAACTCCTGAAGGAATAAGTCCCTGTGCAGAGGGGGTCGTGGAGGTTCTCCCGGAAAATAGGAGGGAGGGACCTGGTGGAAGTGGAGAAGATAGCCTTCTCGCACGACTTGAAGCACCCAGGCATCTGAGGTGATGCTGGACCACCTGTGGGCGAAGTGAACCAGCCGGCCTCCGGTGCTGGGAGGAACCAGCGGGGGGGGAGAGGCTATGCTTAAGGAGTCAAAAGCCCCCACCCTGCTGAGCAGGGGCTGGTGGTGCAGGCTTGGGGGCTTGCTGCCTACGGGACCCGTTACCCCGTCCCTTGGCCTGCTGGCCCTGTTGGGGAGCTGCAGGGGCCTGATATTGGGGGTATTGTTTGTAGGCAGCCGCCTTTCTCGGGTAAAAGGACTTCTTTCCCGAGCCCTTCTTTTTCTGGGAAGGGGCGGAGGTCTTCCTAGAAAGCCTAGTCCTGGTGAGAGTCTCCGTCTCAATTTGTGCAGCCTTTTCAGCCATGGGCTTGCCAAAGAGGTTTTCGCCTCGGCAAGGGACATCGACCAACTTGTCCTGCACCCAGGGCTCAAGGTCAGACGACTGAAGCCAAGCCTGTCGGCGGGCACCGATGCCGGCTGCGGCCACTCGAGCCGATGCTTCAAAGCCATCATAGGCTGCTCGGGATATGAATTTTGAGCATTCCCGAATGCCAGTGGACAAGGCCAGGAACCTCCGCAAGGGTTCCTCGGACAAACCAGCGGAGAATCCGGCTAGCTCTTTAGCCAGGTCTCGGAGATACATGCCCATGTATAGCTGGTAGGTCTGGACACGACACGCAAGCATAGAGCCCTGGAAACACTTCTTACCAAGGCCATCCAGGTTACGGGCCTCCCTGCCAGGAGGCACCGAGGAGTGCATCTTCTGGCTCTTAAGACGATGCATGGCCGATTCCACTACCATGGAATGGTGTGGTAACTGTGCTTTTTGGAAGCCAGGGCTCTTGCGGACTCGATAGATAGAATCGACCCGCTTGCTCAGGACCGGCGAGGTGGCCGGACTCTCCCACATGCGGAAGAGTAGTCGTTCCAGCATGGGAGGAACCGGTACAGTAAAGTGTTCCCTGGCGGGAGAGTCATACTGGAGGGCGTCGAGCTCTTCGGCTCGAGGCTCCTCCTCGGGATCCGCAGGGAAGGCCAAAGCCTTGGCCATATCCGTGACGAAGTCCGAGAACCGGGCATCCTCCGGGGGGGACTGCTTCCGAGGTTCGGACTCAGGTGAGTCCGAGGGGACACACCGAGTCCGAAAAGAATCAGGCGACTCTTCCTCTTCAGACTCCCAGACCGACTCCGACGAGGACTCGGTGGGGTCGGCCCGGGCAGGGCGCGGCGCTTGCTGCCCCGACGCCGAGGGAGTCGGCGTCGGCGACCTCGGTCCCGAACGGGAGGCCGAGGGTGACCTCGACCGAGGATCGACTCGAGTTCGCATCGACTCGAGGATCGGCTCGGTCTCCGGGGTCGACTTGGACGTCGACGTCCCGGCGGTCGGGGCAGCGGCGCCAGCGAGCAGTGCCCGCTGCTGGTCCATGAAGGCAGACAGTCTGCTCTCCAAGGCCGTCAACCTGAGTCCGAGCTCAGGTGACCCAGCAGCCCCCGACGGCGTCGGGCCCGACGTCGGCTGTCGCGGAGGCGAGTCCAGGAGGACCACAGGACTTACCCGAGCAGGCAGCTCCGACTCCAGGCGAGGTCGCTTCGTGAGGTGCTCCTTCTCCAAGGACCCGGAACGGCTATCGGGGCTATGCGACCTGGCCCTCGCGGAGCCAGGAGCGTCCACCGACGCCGCCCTCGCGGGTTTCACCTTACGTCGACGGTCCCCGGAGGGAGAACCCCTGTCGGAGGAACTCCGGCGACGGTCCGAACTGGAACCCCTGGACGCGGAGGCCTCCGACGAGGTCTGGGTACGGCTGGGGTCAGCGAAGATCCGATCCCGCTGATGCCGCCGACTTCTCAACGCTTTGGAGGACAGTTTGCCGCAGGGCCCACAGATCATTTCTTCATGATCCGGGCCCAGGCAGCGGAGGCAATGGTCGTGTGTGTCAGTTAGTGACATATTTCGGTCACACCGACCACACCGCTTGAAACCACTGGCAGCCATCGGGGGAAAAAGGGCCCCGGCGAGGTCAAAGGACCGGGCTGCCAGGGAAAAACCGAAAACGAAACTGACTAAGTCAGAAAAACCGAAAAAGAAGAAGAGGACTCGTGACCGGCGTCGCGAGTCCGGGCGGGAAAAAGACCGGCGTCGAACCGAAGGAAAAAAGAGTAAATTATGAAGAAAATATCAACTTTTTCGCGGGGACACGACGGGTACGTCTGTAGGGCTCCGCGGAAAAAAGAAGACTGGCTAAGATGGCACCCTTGGGCGGGAAGAGGACCGCGCATGCGCGCTGCAATTCCCAAAAGCTTTCTTTGAAAGCTGGGGAAAATTGCTCCGCGAGGGCTCCGTCGGCGCCGACGTCACCCATAAGTGAGGACTGACTTCCTGCTTGGTCCTGGAGAAAAGGACAGTAAAGAAAAACCTACAATGCCTAGGGGATGAGGGTGGGATTGTGAAAACTAAATTCCTGTTGTTCCCGGAGATCACCTGTTACAAGGACAGCAGGAATCAGTCCTCACATATGGGCGATGTCGGCACCGAAGGAGCCCGTGCGGAGCATTTTCCCAGCTCTCAAAGAAAGCCTTTGGGAATGCGACCACGCATGCATGGTCCCCTTCCCGCCCAAGATGCCATAGCTATAGCCCCTTCAAGAAGATGGCAAAAATATACAGCAACTCCAAGGGGAGGAGGTAGGGTTGTGAGGATGGATTCCTGCTGTCCCTGGAGAACATCTGTTACAGGTGAGTAACTATGCTTTCTCCAAGAACAAGCAGTAAGTAAGTTCTCACATATAAGACTCCCTAGCTACAAGCTACAGAGGACCTGTTGGAAAAAGCATGGCTGCGCCGTGAGCAGTCGCCAGTGAAGACTCCCAATAGCTAGAACAAGAAGAGTCGGAGGGCAGGAGCTGCTTAAACCCCAAACAGGTTACGGAGTACCGCCTGGCCAAAGGCGGCATTCCGACAGGACTCCCTCTCCAGGCAGTAATGCACCGTGAATGTGTGAGTGGAGGACCAGATGGTGGCCCAGCAGATGTCTGCCAGTGGCGCTGAGCGCAGGCTAGTGACTGATGTTGCCATCGCTCAGACATTGTGAGCCGTGACTTGGCGGTCCTGAGGAAACCTGGCCTGGGCCAAGGCGATGCAGTCCGCCACCCAGATGGACAAGATATGCTTGGTAACTGCCAGCCTCAGACAGCTGGGATTGAAGGAAAGGAAGAGCTGCCCGGATCTGTGGTGGTCCTGAGTCCGCTGCAGGTAGAAAGAGAGAGCCCACTTACAATCCAGGGTGTAGAGAACTGCAGACACTCGGTCGATGTGGGGCTTCGGGAAGAAGGTGGGCAGCACTATCTCTTGATTGAGATGAAAATCCGAGACAACCTTCAAGAGGAACTTGGGGTGAGTCCGCAGGACCACCCTGTTCCAATAAAACCTTGTGTACGTTGCCTTGGCCATCAGCGCCTGGAGTTCGCTGACCCTCCGGGAGGAGGTGAGAGCCCCCAGGAAGGCCACCTTCTACGATAGATGCTTCAGCAGGCAGCTAGCCATGAGCTCAAAGGGAGGTTTGGTCAGCTGCATGAGGATCTCATTGAGGTCCCACTCCACTGGAGAAGGGCGGGTAGCAGGCCTGGAAAAGAGCAGGCCTCGCATGAAGTGAGAGACCAGCAATTGCCCCAAAAGAGGTTTGCCCTCGATGGGTTGGTGGTTCGCTGAGATGGCACTCGGGTGAACCCCGATCGAGTAAGACTCCAGACCAGACTGCAAGAGGTGGAGCAGGTACTGCAAGACCAAACTGGTAAAGCATGAAAATGGGTTCGCTTGGAGCTCTGAGCATCACTCCGAGAACCAACGCCACTTGAAAGTGTAAGCCCATCTGGTTGATTCCTTTCATGAGGCCGAAAGAATGTCCTCGATCTCCACAGAGAGATGGTAGGAGGCTAGAGCGACCCGCTCAGCCACCAAGCTGTGAGAGGCACCTCAGATTGGAGTGAAGCAGCAGACCCTCCTCCTGCGTCAGCAGCTCCGGTAAGAACCCGAGCGGGACCGGGGGCTCCGTCGAGAGGTGGAGCAGCAGGGGAAACAAAGGCTGCCTAGGCCACCTCGGGGCTATAAGGATCATCGAGGCCCTATCCAGCTCGACCTTGAGAAGGGTCCGGGCATACAACATACATACATACATATGGAGGGGGGCATATAACAAGCCCGTTTCCCACAAGATGCGAAAGGCATCGAGGGTCACCTTGCCCGAGTATGGAAGGGGACCGCAGAACCAGGGGATCTGCAAGTTCGCAGGACTGGAAAAGAGGTCCAGGTCTGGACTCCCCCAATGCTGGAAGAGCCACTGCACTGTCTGGGGACACAGGTGACACTCATGTGGCCGGAGAACTCTGCTGAGCCGGTCGGTCAATACATTGTCCTGACCCGGGAGGTAAGTGACCCGGATGGTTATGCCCTGGCGCACCGCAAAGGAGCACAGGGCCGTCGCCTCTGAACAGAGGCTGTAGGAGCCGGTACCTCCCTGCTTGTTCACATAGAACATTGTGAACTGGCTGTCCATCTGGACCATCACCGCTTGGTGCTGCAGGCGGTTCCTGAAAACTCTGAGAGCGAGGCAAATGGCCCGGAGCTCCAGCAGGTTGATCTGCTGCCGGGTCTCATCGAGGGACCAGGTCCCCTGACTGCGCCACCCCTTGCAGTGGGCTCCCCAGCACGCCAGGGAGGCCTCTGTTGTTAAGACCACCTGATGCGCCGGAGCTTGGAAGGGCATGCGTCGAAGCAGGTTCTGAAATTCCTGCTACCAAGCCAGAGACTTCGCCATGCTGGGAGAGACTGAGATGGGGTCTCGGAGGCGGCCAGTCGACTGTGCCCATTGCGCTCAGAGGCACCACTGCATCGTCCACATGTTGAGACGGGCGTTGGGCACGACATGGACCGTGGAGACCATGTGGCTGAGAAGGCGAAGCATTGTCTGGGCCGGTGCTGCAACTGCGCACTTTGGAACCCAGGGACACGAGACAATCCGCCCTGTCCTGAGGAAGAAAAAACATGGTCCAAAGGGTGTCTAGGCAAGCCCCAATGAACTCCAAGGACTGAACTGGAGTGAGGTGGGACTTTGGGTAATTGATCACGAACCCCTGATGCTCCAGGAGGCAAATGGTGCAGTCCGTGGCCCCTGTTACGAGCCAGTTGTCGAGATATGGATAGACGAAGGTTCCTTGCAGCCGTAGATGGGCTGCAGCCACGGCGAGGCACTTCATGAAGACCCGTGGGTCGGACACGAGGCCCAAGGGAAGTACCCTGTACTGGTAGTGGTTCCCCTGAACCATGAAATGGAGGTACTTTCTGTGTTTGGGATGGACGAGGACGTGAGCATAAGCATCCTTTAAGCAAGGAGCATAGCCAATCGCCCTGCTGGAGGTGGGGCATCTTGAATTTCTCCCGCACCAGAAACTTGTTGAGGTTCCGCAGGTCAAGGATGGGCCGGTCCCCTGTCCGCTTCGGGATGAGGAAGTATCGGGAGTGCATCTTTTGAGGTGCAGTGGGACTGGTTCTACCGTGCTGTCCTCGAGGAGGCCTGCAAGCTCCTGACTCAGGAGGCCTGGTGCTGGGGAAGCCAACATGGCTCCCTGGGGAAGTACGGAGGAGGGGCCTGGTCCACATGGAGAAGATAGCCCTCCCAAATGACCTGGAGGACCCAGACGTCAGTGGAGATGGACTCCCACCTGTGGAAGAAATGGGCCAGATGCTCCCCGACGGACAGTTGTCCTGCCAGAGGACGAGAGGCTATGGTGATGGTGTCAAAACCCCAAAGGTGGCTGAGCCAGCGCTGAGGGTTGGGTCTTGGGACCCTTCAGCTTATGAGGGCCATGGACCATGGTCTTGCCCAGACTGCCTGGAATGGGGGTCAATGCCGGCAGATAGGCCGGGTAGCCCCTGTACGAGAGCCCCTACTGATGGAAGAAAGGCTTCTTGCTCTGCTGCTTCTTCCTGGGAAGGAAGGAAGTTTTCCGGGAGAGGCAAGTACGAGTCACGTATTCCGTTTCAATCTCCGCTGCCTTATGGGCTTGCTGAAGAGTTGCTCCCTGAGGCAAGGGACATTTAAGCAGCTTCTCCTGGACCCACTGTTCCAGGTCAGAGGACTGGAGCCAAGCCTGTTGGTGGGCTCCAATGCCAGCCGCACCACCCGGGTGGAAGACTCGAAGCTGTTATACGCTGCTCGCAAGAGGTACTTCGAGCATTCTCTGACGGACTTCAAAAGGGCCTGAAAATGCCAGAGGTGGTCTCTGTCAAGGCCCGCCGCAAAGCCTCCGAGCTCTCTAGCGAGGTTATGGAGGAACATCCCAATGTATAACTTAGATGTGGCATGATGGCATTGAGCCCTGATAAGCCTTGTGCCCGAGGACATTGAGGGTGCGAGACTCTGTGCCTGGCAGGACCGGCGAATGAGTCTTCGGGCTCTTTAGCTTCGGCATGGCCGATTCAACCACCATCAAGGTGTGGGGAAGATGGGCTTTCTGAAACCCTGGGCTCTGCTGCACCCTATACATAGCATCCAGGTGCTTGCCCATGATAGGGACTGGGGCCGGGGTCTCCCACATGCGGAGGAGTCATCGGTTCAGAATGGGAGGAACCGGCACTGAGAGAGCCTCTTTCAGAGGAGCTTCATATTGTAGAATATCAAGCTCCTCGGCACGGGGCTCCTCCTCTGACTCGGTGGTGAGCGCCAGGGCGTGCATCATGTCCTGGATGAACTCCATAAAGGAGGTGTCCTCGGGAGGTAATCGCCGCCTATGGGTCAGCGGGGAGGGGTCAGAGGGGAGGTCTCGTTGGGACAGAGCCTCCAGGGAAGTCTCCCTGTCGGATTCCCAGTCCGAGTAGTCTGTGGGAGATGAGGTCGGGCGGCTCGAGATGGGTCTGTATACCGCGCCAGGTCTCTGAGGCCAAAACTTGCCCAGAGCCGGAAGCGCTCGTCTGAGAAGACCTTGCATCTGAGGTTGGAGGAGGCGGAGGCTAGGATAAGTAGTACAGAAGACACTCAAGCATGGATGGGGGAAGAAGTTTCCTGCCTTCAGCAGCAACTGGGATGGCTCCAAAATAAAGCAGAAGAGATGGAGAATAGAGAGCGTCGCTCGAATGTGCAGACTTTCGGGATTCTGGAAGATGAGGAAGGGCAAGACCCACTGGTCTTTGTGAGGGTTTTTTTTTTAGCACTGTTTTCCAGGCTGCCCCTCCGCTGCTCCTTATGAAATAGAAAGAGCACACCAAGAGCTCAGGCCTCACCCTGAGAATAATGCTAGACCTCGGGCACTGATAGTTAAATAATTGAGGTTCCAGGACAGAGAGTTTCAGTGTTTCCGGACCTGGCTGCGGAGACTATGCAAAGGCATAGAGATCTGCTTCATCTGAAGGAGAATCTGGCACAAAAAGAAGTACAAATTGCGATATGGTACCTGGCTTGTATTGTCCTGATGGAAAAGGGGGGAAAGAGATTCTTCAGCAGCGTAGAGGCTCTTGAAAAGCACCTACTACAGAGCGGTGTACGCAAGGGCAGCTTAAGTGCACAAGGCAGGGGACAAGAACGGAGGCATCGGCGGCCAAGGAGCGGAGCGAGACGCTGGTTCGCAAGAGGAAAATCCGGGAGAGTCGTCCTTGACCATGGAGGAGCGTTGGGAGATCGTGAAGCGACAAGGAGAGGGAGTTGAGCAGCAAGAGGACAGTCAGCAGGAAGAAGGATGTGCGGCGACGTGATCAGGACAGGTTGATATTGGCAGGAGGAGACGGAGGAGAAGGCGGCATCCAGACGTAATATAATATGTTCCTGGTTACTAGAAGGACTTTAACTGCTAGTTTGAGGGGATAATGGAGGGGGGGGGGGAAGGGTTGGGGGGGTGAAGTGCACAGGATGAAATAAAGTATTTCGGAGATGCCATGGAAGGGAAAATGATGAAAAGTGGAACCAGGGGAACTCAACAAGGGAGAAAGAGGAGAGTGGGAAAGGGGGGAATGTTGAACGTTATATGTTGTTGCTTGGTGTTGGTGTGGCTTTGCTGTCAGGAGAGAGGATAAAGGGCAAAGATGGAGAATACTGAAATTATGGGGGGGGGGGGGGGTACATCGTTGCCTCATTAAATGTTAGAGGAATACACAGTCCTATTAAGAAAAAGAGTAGTTACTCACCTGTAACAGGTGTTCTCTAGGGACAGCAGGAGTCAGTCCTCACTTATGGGTGACGTCGGCACCAACGGAGCCCGTGCGGAGTAATTCCCCAGCTTTCAAAGAAAGCCTTTGGGATTGCTGCCACGCATGCATGGTCCTCTTCCTGCCCAAGGGTGCCATCTTGCTCAGTCAGGTCCCTTAGCTCGAGCCCTACCAAGCAAATAGCAAGGGAAGGACAAAAATCCAGCAACTCATCAGGGGAGGTGGGAGGGTAGTGAGGACGGATTCGTGCTGTCCCTGGAGAACACCTGTTATAGGTGAGTAACTACGCTTTCTTCAGGAATAAGCAGGAAGTCAGTCCTCACATGGGACTCCCCAGCTATAGGCTACAGAACCTGTAACCAAAAAACGCCTCTGCGAGGCCGTGATCAGAAGTCGATGCCCGGAGGAGCCCGAGTCCTTGGGTCCTCGAGGCGAAGCCCTCGGTAGCCATGAAGAAGGGTCGGAGGGCATGAGTTGCTTATACCCCGAACAGATTATGGAGTACAGCCTAGCCGAAGGTGCTGTCCCGGTGGGACTACCTCTCCAGGCAGTAATGTGCAGCGAAGATATTCGTGGAAGACCAGGTCGCCGCCCAGCAGATGTAGGGCATGGAGTGCAGCGAGGCCACTTTGGCCCGAATTCCATGCATGGCGACTCGCTGATCTAATGGGGCACCTGCCTTCATGTGAGCGAAGGCGATGCAGTCCGCCACCTAAACAGAGAAGGTGCACTTAGTAACTGTCTGTCCCGATCGATTGGAATCGTAGGTCACAAAGAGTCAACCAGACTTGCGATGAGCCTGGGGTGCACTGCAAGAACCCTTCTGCAGTCGAGGGTGTGAAGAGCCGCTGACATCTGGTCGGCATGTGGTATTGGGAAGAAAGTCGGCAGGACTATCTCCTGGTTGAGATGGAAATCAGAGACAACTTTAGTCAGGAATTTGGGATGGGTACGGAGGACCACCCTATTCCTATAAGGGGCAGCCGCCATGAGAGCCTGGAGCTCACTGACTCGACGGGCTGAGGTCAGTGCCACCAGAAAGACCACCTTCCAGTACAGGTGCTGAAGCAAGCACGTTGCCATCGGCTCAAAGGGTGGACATGTCAGCTGCATGAGCACCACATTCAGGTCCCATTCCGCCGGGGGAGGCTGGATGGGCGGCTTGGATAGCAAAAGACCTTGCATAAAGCGGGAGACCAACGGCTGCCCCGAGGGGCTTTCCCTCGACGGGGAGGTGGTTTGCCGAGATGGTGCTCAAGTGTACCCTGACGGTGTTCGACTTCAGACCTTCCCTCGAGAAATGGAGGAGGTACTGAAGGACCCATTGAATGGGACACGTGAATAGGTTGATCTGGAGCCCTGAGCACCAGACCAAGAAGTGCTGCCACTTGAAGGCATAGGCTCGTCTACTCGAGTCCTTCCTTGACACAAGGAGGACCTCCTCTAGGAGAGCCAGCGAAGCTAGGGAGACCCATTCAGCCGCCAGGCCGTGAGGGATGCTAGGTTTGGGTGCTGCACCCACCCCTCCTCCTGCGTTAGCAGATCCGGGACAGAGCCCAGGGGAACAGGGAGCTCCGTGGACAGCCAGTGCAGAAGCAGGAACCAGGGCTGCCGTGGCCATGACGGGGCTACGAGGATCATCGATGCCTGATCTCGCTGAGCCTTGAAGAGGGTTCTTGCAATGAGAAGGATGGGAGGACCAGCTCAGAAGGAATGCATCCAGACTCTCCCTGCTCAGGTGTGGTACCAGCCCACAAAAGTGGGGGAGCTGCGCGTTCTGGGGACTGGCGAATAGGTCTATCACCAGCCCGCCACTCCGGGATCCAGCCGCCACTTGGTGAGGCGAAGGATCCTGCTGAGCCTTTCCGCCAGGACATTCTCCTGACCGGGAAGGTAGGCCGCCCTGAGGGACATCTTTCATCGGCCAGCAAAGGAGCAGAGGAGGACCGCTTCCTGGAAGAGGGAGCGTGATCTAGTACCCCCTCCTCATTGACGCAGAACATCATCAAGTGGTTGTCGGTCTGCACGAGTACCGACCACCCCCTGAGGTGGTCTTCGAAGGCCCTCAAGGCCCACCGAATCACCCGGAGTTCGAGCAAGTTTATCTGTTGCTGAGACTCCTCCGGTGACCACTGCCCCTGCATGCACAATGACCCACAGTGGGCTCCTCATCCTAACAGGGAAGCATCCATTGTCAGCACCTCATCGTGCTGTGGGGCCTGGAAGGGCAACCCTCAGAGGAGGTTGCGGGGGTTTTGCCACCAACTCAGGGACAAGCAAAGGTCAGGAAAGACCCTGACGGGGTCCCTGAGGTGACCGATGGACGGGCTCCACTGGGCGCTGAGGCACCACTGAGCTGTCTGCATGTGCAGGTGGGCATGGGGGACCACATGGACGGTAGAGGCCATGTGACCCAGGAGGTGTAGCATAGTCCGAGCTGTGACTCGGGGGGTACTTTGGACCCGAACCATCAGGGCTCGAAGGTGGTCGACACTGGCAAGAATGCAGTCGCCCGCTGAGTATCAAATAGTGCCCCGATGAACTCTAAGGCCTGCACCGGCTTGAGGTGGGACTTTGGGTAGTTGACCAAGAATCCCAAGCCTTCCAACAGAAGGATTGTGTGCGACGTCACTCGCTGAGTTTCCTCGACCAAGGATGCCTTAATGAGCCAGTTGTCGAGGTAGGGAAAAACCAATATAGCCTGACGCCTGAGACAGGCAGCGACTGTGGAGAGGCATTTCGTGAAGACCCATGGGGCAGATGTGAGGCCGAAGGAGAGCACCCTGTACTGGAAGTGCTCTCCCCGCACCCTGAAGCGCAGGTACTGCCTGTGCTGGGGGTGGATTAAGATGTGAGCATAAGGAGCATAGCCAGTCGCCCTTCTGGAGGAAGGGCAGCAGAACACCAAGGGATAACATCTTGAATTTCTCCTGCACCAAGAACTTGTTTAACTTTCGGAGGTCGAGGATGGGCCGCAGACCCCCCGTCTTCTTCAGGACGAGGAAGTACCGGGAATAGAAACCCCGACCTTGAAGGTGCAGAGGGACCTTCTCAAATACTCGTTGGGCGAGGAGAGAGAGAGTAGTTCGCGCTGCAGCAAAACCTGGTGTGCGGGGAGTCGAGGAGGCTCCTCCGGGGAGAAAGGAGGTGGAAGCCTGTCGAAGCGAAGGCAATAGCCGTCTCGGACGACCTGGAGAACCCAGGTGTCCAAGGTGATGGAAGCCCACAGAGGGGCGAAAGAAGACAGGTGTCCCACCACTGGCTGCTGTGTCTACGGAAGGCAAGGGGCATCAAAACCCCTGTGCAGGTTGTGGTGGAGCCAGAGTTTGGTATTTTGGCCCTTTCAGCTTGCGATGCCCCTGGCCGGACTTACCCTGCGCTGGAGTGGTCGGCGTGAGTGTGGTCAGATATGGTGGCTAGCCACAGTACTGAAGGCCCTTCCTCAGAAAGAAAGGCTTTTTGGCCTGTTGCTTTTTCCGGGGAAGAGTGGAGGTTTTGCGCGAGAGACGGGTTCTGGTGACAAACTCCATCTCTATCTCTGCGGCCTTATCCTCCATCAGCTTGCCAAAGAGCTGCTTCCCGAGGCAAGGAACGTCCAGGAGCTTTTCCTGCACCCGCTGCTCCAAATCTGATTGGAGCCATACTTGGTGGCGGGCCCCTATGCCTGCAGCCGCTACCCGAGCCGATGACTCAAATCCATCATAGGCGGCTCGGGAGAGGTATTTTGAGCAGTCTGCAATGGATTTCAACAGAGTGCTGATCCTATTGAGGGGCTCGCCCTCGAGGCCCACAAAGAAACCTCCGAGCACTTGGCCAAGTCGCGTAAGTACATGCCCATGTATAGTTGGTACGCTTGAATGCGACAAGATAGCATGGAGCCTTGGTAAGCCTTGAGGCCCAAGGCGTCAAGGGCTTTTGACTCTTGGCCCGGAGGGACCGACAAGTGCAATTCTGGGCTCTTCTGTTTCCTCATGGCAGACTCCATCACCAAGGAAGGTATGGGGAAGTTGGGTCTTTCTGAATCCAGGGCCACGCTGTACCTTGTACATAGTATCAAGGCACTTACTCACGATGGGGACCGAGGCTGGTGCCTCCCACATGTGGAGCAGCAGCCGAGACAGAATGGGAGGGACTGGAACTTTGAGAGACTCCCTAGGCGGGGACTCGTACTGAAGAATGTCGAGTTCTTCAGCTCAAGGGTCCATATCCCGGACGAACACCAGGAAAGAGGTGTCTTCGGGTGGCGAGCGCCGCTGGAACGTGGGCGGGGAGAGGTCTGACGGAAGGTCCTGATAGGTACGGGTTTCCAGGGAGGTATCCCCATCAGACTCCCAGTCTGAGAACTCTGTTGAGGAGTCCGAGCCCAGCAAGTTGCCTTGGAAGACCTCGCCCCCAAGAACAGAAGGGTGAGTGAGACCAATGTCGTGGACCCTCACGAGGCCCTCAGCTCTCAGGGGTTTCCAGGACGGATTTTGGTGTCCCACGCGAGGGACCCACGGTCTCTGGGCATGAGTCAGCGAAGCTGGCTGTGAGCGCCTGCTGGAGAGCAGCGATGAACACAGAAACGTTGCGTTGCAGCGCCAGCATGCGGGACTCCCACGCGGGCGTAGGGCCCTGTGACGCCAACCCCGGGGTCACCGGGTCAGGCATCGAGGAAGAGTGGGGGTCCTCACCGGGATGGCTCTCAGGAGACCGGGTGCCTTCACCGGAGGCCTCCATATCTGTGCGGGGTACCGTGCGGGGCTGCTCCTTGTCCAACTCTCGGGAACGCTGAAGGGGGCTAAGTGACCAAGTACGGGAGCACTTGCGTTTGTCAGGAACCCCCAACAGCGACTTCGAGGCCTTCTTCTTCTTGCGCCGCTCCACTACAGGGGACCCCTGGTCAGAGTGCCGCTGAGAGTGCGGGGCCAAAGTGGGGGATCCCACCGAAGGAGAGACGACCAAGGGTGCCACCGGGGATTCCGAGGCAGCCTTTCGGAAAATGTCTTCAGACTTCTGCTTACGACTGAACAGGGCTTTAGAGGACATTTTCTTACAGAGTGAACAGAGCTCCGTATCATGATCAGCCCCGAGACACCGCAGACAACAGTCGTGGGTGTCCGTAAACATCATGTTCCAAGGGCATCTATCGCATTTTATGAAGCCAGTGGCCATCGAGGCAAAAATGGCCCTCGCAAGGTCGAAGACCCACAAAGTCAGCAGTTAGGTAAAGAAAAAGGGCGCGAAACTCGTTGGCAAAAAAGGCCCCTAACAGCCCCTAAGAGCTCTAAAAAAGGTAGAACAGGGGAAGGACAGGTAGAGGACCGGTGCAACTGGAAAATAGAAGGCTAGTAGGCCAAAATGAAAGACTTTTTCCGAGGGATGAGGATGTGCAACCTAAGAGCTCCGTGGAAAAAGGGAGAATGAGCAAGATGGCACCCTTGGGCGGGAAGAGGACCACACATGCGTGGCAGCAATCCCAAAGGCTTTCTTTGAAAGCTGGGGAATTGCTCCGTGCAGGCTCCATCGGTGCCGATATCACTCATAACTGAGGACTGACTTCCTGCTTGCTCCTGGAGAATTATAACGAGTTTGACTAGGGTACGGGCTGATTCTGCACTTCTCTAGGAAACGCATTTAACTAGAGAGGAACAGGATAAATTGAAAAGTGCTGGTTATACCCAGATGTACTGCTCAGCATATAATACAAAAAAAGAGGGGTAGTGATTCTTATTCCTTTCATTCCAGGGGAGGTGGATGGGGGGGGTGGGGAAGGAGATACCCAGGGGTGGGTAGTCTGGGTCACAGGCAGGGTTGATCAGGCGAAGGTGTCTGTCTTGAACATCTACGCCCCCAATGGACCTAAGGGTAACCTTTATCGGAAGGCGATGCAGGGATTTGCAAGGATGGCCTGGGGGGACTGGATAATTGGGGGAGCTCTTAATTGTACTCTGGAGAGAGAGGACAGGGTAAATTATTCACCCAAACCTCATGGGAAGGAGGGTAGGGAACTGAGTAGATGTCTCAAAAGTGTGACTTAGCGGACCTGTGGAGGGTGGAGAATGGCTCACAGAGAGGGTATACATGTTTTCCCCCCAGATCGGGAGCTTACTCTCGGGACAAAGGAGGCAACTTGGAGTTTTGAGTAAGTTACAACTGCACCCAATTATGCTATTTGATCACGGGATGGTGACCTGTAGGTGGTCGCTGGGGGGAGGTGGCGGAGGTAGGGTGCACAAGGAATGAAGGGTCAACGCTTCCCTACTGCAGAAAGAAGAGGTTCATAGGTGGTTAAGGGTTGCATGGAAGGACTTCCTTCTTATGAATGACACAGGAGAGGTAAGTGGGGATACATTGTGGGATGCAGGGAAAGCGTACATGAGAGGAATGATTATTCAAATTAGAACTAGATGGAGGAGGGAGAGGGAGAAAGAACAGGAACGATTAGCAAAGTTGATCAGCTATCGCCAAGTAGAACATAGTTGAAAAGGCAGGAAGGAAGGATGTAAAGGGATGTGAACAGGATGGAGTCGTGCAGAGGGTGGCTACTAAAATGATTAGTGGTCTTCATTATAAAGCATATGAGGACAGACTGAAGGATCTTAATATGTACACCTTAGAGGAAAGGCGGGATAGATGTGATATGATTGAGATGTTTAAATACCTCCGTGGCATAAATGTTCAGGGAGAGAGCCTCTTTCAATTGAAAGCAAGTTCTGCTATGAGGGGACATGGGATGAGGGTGAAGGGAGATAGATTCAGGAGTGATATGCGGAAATATTTCTTTACGGAAAGAGTAGTAGATTCGTGGAATAGTCTCCCAGTGGAGGTGGTAGAGATGAGGGTACTACGAAAGCAAGTACCACACAAAAAGCAGAAACCAGTCCAAAGGCATGGTGTGGTGGAAAAACGGAGCTTTATTGAACAAATGCCAACCCGACACAGGCCGTGTTTCGTCACACTTCGTCAGGAGTTTATCTGGCATATACTGAAAATATAAACATATAAATACTTAAAAACAAAGGAACAAAACAATAGCAACATGTTCCATAAATTAATAATAAAGTAATTAACAACAATAAGAAAATAAATGATTAAAAATAAAAACATAAAATAGAATAAATCATCATATAAAAATAAACAGACAAATACAAAGAACAAACGAGTATACCCAAAAGGTTAAAAAAATTTGACATATAAAAATATAAATACCTCTATAAAAGACCATTAAACAAAGGGTCTCATAACGTACTGTTTCAGACACCTATGAATCTGTATGCTCTAAAGAAAGGATAAATAAATAGATTAACAACAATCATAAATAATACATATAGAAATTATGAACAGTGGAACATGGAAGGGCAGATAAATTTAAAAAGATATGGATGACTGAACATGAATGTATATAAAGCAAAGAAGAGAAGCAGGAGTGAGTCAGCAGTAAGGGAACACTTAACAACTAATTCAAAAGGTACCATCTTAAACTTGCATAAAAACGGGAAAAGGGGAGGTTAAGCATATATAACCACAGAGGACATTCTGAAAGACTGCTAAAAATATCAAACTTAAAAACGAAGCTTTGTATCAAAACAAAAATGTTTAAAAGGGGGTTTAAACTACCTTTAAAACAGCTAAAAATATCACCAATAAAAGTAATGGAAGTGTGCACGCGAACGTGAAACACCATCCAAATCTTAGCGTTGTAAAATAAGATTGAAAACACATCTTTAGAACAATTTGCTCATGATTATAGACCATAACCATCGTAAATACCAAATCTAATCCATGAGCGTTTAATGTGCATGATAAAACATCATCGTAAAGATGTCTCTAAAAACAGGATATCTATATATTATTGAAATAAAAAAGTGGAATAGGATCAGTTATTGTTTAAGAAGAGAAGTTCCATTTTCGATCATAAAGACAGTATTATAGATAATCAATATAATGATACACCTCTTGAACAAAAAAAGAAACGTAGCAGGAGTGAGTCAGTAGAGTTTGACGCATCTGTCTCTTTTTTCCCATAATGCAGAACGAGGTCCATCTCAGAAAGATAAAATTCAGAAAAATCCACCTTTAGGTAACAAGAAAGATTCTTCTTTTTTCAATATGGACCACATGTGGAAGGGAGGTGGTCGAGACAGTTCTCGTGCGCACCCACGTCCCGTAGAGTCAGACAAACAATATTATCTGGAAGACTACAGGCCTCATGTACAACAAAACCATTACATAGGACGTGGCCGAGGGAGGAGGGTTTGGAAGTCAAAAAGGTCAGAAGAGAAGAGGTATTGACAATAGAACCACCTAATAATGTTATCAATATCTCCAAGTATGCACTTTCACTAGATGAGGAATCCCTGTTAAATAAAGGTTTATCCTTTGTACCTAAAAGGAGATTAGACCCTTTTGATATTCAAGTAGATCTATATAAATTCTTCCATAAGTTACGTATTCGGTATTTTTTTGCTAACCATCCGGATAATTGCTCCAAAGACATATCCATCATTTGTTTGTCTGAAGGTTTAAGATGTTCTGTTGCAGTGTTAATTATAAAGGATACGGAGGTTGTGTTTGTAAACGTGGACATTCTTGATATATTTAAATGGGTTGTGGTGGAGATCAGGCCAGAGGGGTGAACGAGAAGGGGGGAGAGGGGAAAGAGTAGTTACTCACCTGTAACAGGTGTTCTCCAGGTGCAGCAGGAATCAGTCCTCACATATGGGTGACGTCGGTGCCGACGGAGCCCCGTGCGGAGCATTTCCCCAGCTTTCAAAGAAAGCCTTTGGGAATGCAGCGCGCATGCGCGGTCCCCTTCCCGCCCAAGGGTGCCATCTTGCTCAGTCTGATGACATAGCTAAAAGACAGCAAAAAATCAAAATGAAGTATGAGTGCAACTCCAGGGGAGAAGGGAGGGTTGTGAGGACTGACTGGAGGAGTGGCCTAGTGGTTGGGGCAAGGTACTTCAGGCCGGAAGGTCGGAGGTTCAAATCCCACTAGAGGACAGCAACCTTGGGCCAGGACTGGGGTTTCTAGTCCCACAGGTGCTCCTTGTGGTCTTGGGCAAGCCACTTAACCCTCCATAGCCCATGTTCCCTGTAAAATAGTTATTTCAGTTTGTTCAATGTAAACCGCACTGATGCAGAATAGCGCGGTATATAAGAGAATGTAAATAAATAAAATAAAAATAAATTCCTGCTGCTCCTGGAGAACACCTGTTACAGGTGAGTAACTACTCTTTCTCCAGGACCAAGCAGGAAGTCAGTCCTCACATATGGGACTCCCCAGCTCTAGGCTACCGGGAACCCAAGCTGAAAAAGAGCTCCCTCTGAAGAGCCTCAGCATCCGTGATAAGAATTTTCTCTGAGAATGCCCCCGTACGGTAGCCCAACACAAAGGCCGGAGGGTAGGAGCTGCCTAAACCTCAAAGAGATTACAGAGTACCGCTGTCCGAAAGCACTGTCCCTTCGGGACTCCCTCTCAAGGCAGTAATGGGCTGCAAAAGCCTGGCTTGAAGACCAAGTTGCGGCCCAGCAGATGTCTGCCAACGGAACAGAGCGGAGATTAGCTACTGACGCGTCTTTCACCCTGACACAGTGGGCCGTGACTCGACCCTGCAAGGGGAGGTCGGCTGCCCTGTACGCCCAGTCAATGCAAGCTGCTACTCAAGTGGACAAAGTGCACTTGGAGACAGGTAACCCCATCCAATTACGGTCAAATGAGACGAAGAGCTGAGCAGCCCTTCAAAGCCCCCGCATACGTTCTATGTAAAAGGACAATGCCCTCTTACAGTCCAGGGTATGCAAGACTGTTTCAGCCCAGCTGGCTTGTGGCCTGGGAAAAAAGGCCTGACTGAGATGGAAAGAGGAGACCACTTTTGGGAGGAACTTGGGATGGCTCCGTAGGACCACCCTGTACGGTCTATCAGAAACCAGAAACCACGTGTACGGTCTATCAGAAACCAGAGCTTGTAGTTCACTAACCTGTCTGGCTGAGGTAAGGGCCACCAGGAAGAGTAGTTACTCACCTGTAACAGGTGTTCTCCAGGAGCAGCAGGAATCAGTCCTCACATATGGGTGACATCGACGTCAATGAAGCCGTTGCGGAGCATTTCCCCAGCTTTCCATGAAAGCTTTTGGGAATGCAGGCACGCATGCGCGGTTCCCTTCCCGCCTAAAGGTGCCATCTTGCTTCAGTCAAATGACATAGCTATGAACAGCACACAAAACTGTAAAATAAACTATGTACAACTGCAACTCCAAGGGGAGGAGGGAGGGCTGTGAGGACTGATTCCTGCTGCTCCTGGAGAACACCTGTTACAGGTGAGTAACTACTCTTTCTCCAGGACCAAGCAGAAAGTCAGTCCTCACATATGGGTGACTCTCAAGCTCTGGGCTACCAAGGAAACCAGGCTGAACAAGAGAACTCACTCCAGTCCTAGCATCAAAGAAAGGCTTTTCACTGACAGAACCTCCACCGGTAGCCCAACGGAGGGCAGGAGGGCAAGAGTTGCCTAAACCTCAAAGAGATTCCGGAGTACTGCCTGGCCAAAAGCACTGTCCCTACGGGACTCCCTATCCAGACAGTAATGGGCTGCAAAAGTCTGGCTTGAAGACCAAGTTGCAGCCCTGCAGATGTCTACCAACGGTACAGAGCGGAGATGAGCCACTGAGGCAGCCATTGCCCTGACACGATGGGCTGTGACCCGACCCTGCAAAGGAAGGTCAGCCGCCCTGTAAGCCCAGGTGATACAGTCAGCTGCCCAAATGGGCAAGATACGCTTGGACACAGCTAACCCCAACTTATTAGGATCTGAAGAGCTGAGTAGCCCTTCTGTGCCCCTGCGTACGGTCAAGGTAGAAGGATAAGGCCCTCCTACAGTCCAGGGTATGCAGAACTGCTTCAGCCTGGATTGCATGAGGCCTAGGGAAGAAAGTTGGAAGAACCACCTCCTGGTTGAGGTGGAAAGAGGAGACAACCTTTGGGAGGAACTTAGGATGAGTCCTAAGGACTACCCTGTTCCTATAGAAGCGAGTTTAAGGCCTGTCACAGACCAGGGCCTGCAGCTCACTCACTTGCCTGGCCGAGGTGAGGGCAACCAGGAAGAGTGTCTTCCAGGAAAGGAAGCGGAGAGGACAAGTAGCCATCGGCTCAAAAGGTGGGTGAGTCAGTTGCTGCAAGACCACATTCAACTCCCACTCAGGAGCAAGAGGACGGATTGCAGGCTTGAGCAAGAGCAAGCCTCTGAGAAACCGGGACACCAAGGGGTGAACCGACAGAGAATGTCCTTCCACCAGTGAGTGGTGAGCAGCTAGAGCTGAGAGGTGGACCCGAACAGAGTTGGACTTGAGTCCTTGATTGGATAAGTGCAGCAGGTACTGAAGCACTACTGGTACAGTACAGGAGAAAGTATCCTCTGTACGTAGGTGACACCACACAGAAAACCTTTTCCACTTGAGAGCATAGGTTTTCCTAGTGGACTGTTTCCTAGAGGCTAGGACAATCTCCTCAACCTCCTGAGGTAGGCCCCAGGGAGCCAAAACTACCCTTGCAGCCTCCATGCCATCAAATTGAGAGCTTTGAGATTGGGGTGCAGAAGGGTACCCTGATCCTGAGAAAGAAGGTCGGGTTGCAACCCCAGAGGCAGAGGGGAATCCACTGCCAACTGAAGCAGAAGTGGAAACCAAGGCTGTCTTGGCCACCTTGGAGCCACCAGCAGGACGGAGGCCTTGTCCTGAAGAATCTTGAGCAGAGTTCGGGCCACCAAGGGCGTGGGAGGAAACGCATACAGGAGGCCCTGAGACCAGGGAATCAGAAAAGCATCTGCTGCTATCCGCAGAGGATGCGGTTGCCTGGAGCAGAACTTTGGCAGCTGTTTGTTCAGAGGACTGGCAAACAGGTCCATGGATGGAAGTCCCCATTTCAGGAAAATCTTACCAAAGGATGGAGCTGCCACTCGTGGGGCTACAGAATCCTGCTCAACCTGTCCGCCAGGTAGTTCTCCTGGCCAGGTAGATACACTGCCTTGAGGAGCATGTTCTGTCTGAGAGCAAACAAGCAAAGGTCCTGTGCCTCCTGACAAAGCAGCCTGGACCCAGTTCCGCCCTGCTTGTTCACATAAAACATGGCTACCTGGTTGTCTGTTTGAACTAGGACAGACTGATGAGCCAGGGTTTGAGAAAAAGTCTTGAGGGCTAACCGAATAGCCCTGAGTTCCAGGAGATTGATTTGCTGTGCGGATTCCCAGGGAGACCACAGACCCTGGGTGCACTTGCCTAGACAATGAGCCCCCCAGCCTTGCAGGGAGGCATCCGTGGTCAACACCACTGTAAACACAGGACTCTGAAAAGGTACCCCTTGTAGGAGATTGGGTGGGTGCAGCCACCAGCTGAGGGAGTTCAGAAATTGTCTGGACACCCTTATCCTGTCTCTGAGGCTGCCTGTGGCCTGTGACCACTGAGTCCGAAGGCACCACTGTGCAGGCCTCATATGGAGCCTGGCATTGGGGGTCACATGTACAGTCGAGCCATGTGGCCAAGAAGCCTCAGGCAGAGTCTTGCTGAGAAACTGGTTTGCTAAGTTGATCAGTCTTTGGGCTCTGTCTGCTGGCAAGAATGCCTTTGCCAGGAGAGAGTCCAACCTCGCCCCTATGAACTCCAAGTTCTGGGAGGGGAGCAAAGTGGACTTTGCGAAGTTTATTACAAACCCCAAGCTTTGAAGAAGAGCAATAGTTCTGAGAGTAGCTTGTCGGGCCTCCTGGCATGTCTGACCTCTTATGAGCCAGTCGTCCAGATATGGGAAAACAAAGACTCCCTGTTTTCGCAGGTAGGCCGCCACCACCGCCAGGCACTTGGTGAAGACCCTGGGAGCGGAGGTGAGGCCGAAAGGCAGTACTCTGTACTGATAATGGTTTCCTCACACAATGAACCTGAGGTACTTTCTGTGGTCTGGATGAATGAGGATGTGAGTATACGCATCCTTTAGATCTAAAGAGCATAGGTAGGGCAGAAGTGTTCCAAGAGTAAGCATCTTGAACTTTTCCTTCTCCAAGAACTTGTTGAGGTTTCGGAGATCTAGAATAGGTCGAAGGCCACCGGTCTTTTGGGTACCAGGAAATACCTGGAGTAGAACCCTCGACCGTGCATGTGGGGAGGCACAGGCTCCACCGCCCTGTCCACCAACAGACATTGGAGCTCCTAAAGGAGAAGATCTGTGTGCAGGGGAGGCCTTGGAGGCTCCCCTGGGAAGTATGGAGGTGGCAGTTGTTGGAAGTGTAGTGCATAGCCCCTGTGGATTATGCTTAACACCCAACTGTCTCCAGTGAAGAGTGGCCACTGGTGGGAAAACAGGGCAAGGCGACCTCCTGTGCGGGATTGGGAGAGCAGGGACGGAGAGGCTATGCCTAAGGAGTCAAAACCCCCCACCCTGCTGAGTGGGAGCAGGGGCCGGAGGCTTGGGGGTCCTCTGCCTACGGGGCCCATTACCCTGCCCCTTGGCTTGCTGACCCTGAGGGGCAGCTTGGGCAGCCTGATATTGTGGGTACTGTTTGTAGGCAGTGTCCTTCCTCAGGTAAAAGGGCTTTTTACCCGAGCCCTTCTTCTTGTGAGAAGGGGCAGAAGTCTTTCTAGACAGCCTTGTCCTTGTGAGGTGCTCGGTTTCGAGCTGTGCGGCCTTCTCGGTCATGGGCTTGCCAAAAAGGTTCTCACCTCAGCAAGGGACATCGACCAACTTGTCCTGAACCCATGGCTCGAGGTCCGATGACTGCAGCCATGCCTGGCGTCGAGCCGCGATGCCGGCTGCCGCAACACGGGCCGAAGCCTCGAAGCCATCATAGGCAGCGCAGGACATAAATTGGAGCATTCCCAGATCCCCGAGGACAAGGACTTGAATCTCTGCAAAGGTTCCCCAGAGAGACCAGCAGAGAACCCGGCCAACTCCTTGGCCAGGTCTCGCAAGTACATGCCCATGTACAGCTGGTAAGACTGGACACGGCAAGCAAGCATCGAGCCCTGGAAGCACTTTCTACCAAAACCATCGAGGTTCCGGGCCTCCCTGCCAGGGGGCACCGCGGAGTGCATCTTCTGACTTTTCAGGCGATGTATGGTTGATTCCACCACCATGGAATGGTGTGGTAGCTGTGCCTTTTGAAAGCCAGGACTCTTTCGGAGTCGACAGATCGAATCGACCTGCTTGCTTAGAACCGGCGCCGAGGCAGGTGCCTCCCACATCTGGAAGAGGAGCTGTTCCAGCATCGGGGGAACCGGGACAGTAAAGGCCTCCTTCGGAGGAGAGTCGTACTGCAGGGCCTCGAGCTCCTCGGCTCGAGGCTCCTCCTCGGGGTCCGCAGGGATAGCCAAGGTGGTGGCCATATCCCGGACGAACTCCGAGAACCGGGTATCTACTCCGGGGTTCAGACTGCGGTGAGTCCGACGGGATGCACCGAGTCCTGAAGGTGTCGGGCGACTCCTCGTCCTCCGTCTCCCAGGCGGACTCGTCCGATGAGGAATCGGAGTCCGACCGCGCGGGGCCTGTGAGCACCCGCCCAGACGCCGAAGGCACCGGCGTCGATGCCCTCGGTCCCGAACGGGAGGTCGAGGGAGACCGCGACCGAGGTCGGCCTCGAGCATCGGCTCGGTCTCCGGGGTCGACTTCGATGTCGATGTCCCGGTTGTCGGGGCAGATGCGCCAGACAGGCTGGCCATCAGTACCTGCTGCTTATCCATGAAGGCAGACAGTCTGCTCTCCAAGGCTGTCAACCTGAGACCCAGCTCAGGAGACTCAGTAGCCCCCGACTCGGGCCCCAGCAGAGCCGGGCCCGATGTCGGCTCTCTGGGAGGAGAGTCCACGAGGACTACAGGACTTACGTGTCCAGCAGACTCCGGCTCCACTCGAGGAACTTTGGAAGGCTTCTCCTGTTTCACGGGCCCGGGGCGACGGTCGGGGGTCTGAGACTTAGCCCTCGAGGAACCAGGGACCTCTTCCGACGACGCCCTCGCGAGCATCTTCTTCCTCTTTTGTTCCCGGTCGGAGGACCCCCTGTCCGAGGAGCCATGACGGTGCTCGGGATCCGATTCCTGAGATGTCGAGGCCTCAGACGAGGTCCGGGCCCGGCCGGAGGCGGAGTCAGAAAAAAGCCTTTCCTTTTGGTGCTGACGACTTCGCAGTGCCTTGGAAGACATTTTCCCACATGGTCCATAAGTCTTAGGATCGTGATCAGGACCGAGGCACCGAAGGCAGCAGTCGTGTGTGTCGGTGAGAGACATCAGCTTCTTGCACCGATCACACTTTTTAAAACCACTTGAAGCCATCGGGGAAAAAAAAAAAGAGTCCCCGCGAGGTCAAAGGACCGGCCTTACAGGGAAAAGAAAAAAAGGGCGCGAACGCCAGCCACCAAGGGCAAAAACCAAAAAAAGAAGATCGGGCTCGATACCGGTGTACCGAACCCAGCGGGAGGGGAACCGGCGTCGAACCAGAGAAGAAAAATAGCGAAGGATCGCCAAAAAATCAAACTATTTTCCGGGATGACTAGGACACACGTCCGGTGGGCTTCACGGAAAAAGAGAGACTGAAGCAAGATGGCACCTTTAGGCGGGAAGGGAACCGCGCATGCGTGCCTGCATTCCCAAAGGCTTTCATGGAAAGCTGGGGAAAATGCTCCGCAAGGGCTTCATCGACGTCGATGTCACCCATATGTGAGGACTGACTTCCTGCTTGATCCTGGAGAAAGAGCGCTTTCCAAGAGAGGAAGCGCAAATGGAAGGTAGCCATCAGCTCAAACGGTGGGCGAGTAAGTCGCTGCAAGACCACGTTCAAATCCCATTCAGTCGCCAGTGGACGAACTAGAGGCTTGAGAAGAAGCAGACCTCTGAGAAATCGGGACACCAAAGGGTGAACCGACAGAGACCGTCCTCCACCGGTGAGTGGTGCGCTGAGAAAGCACTAAGGTGGACCCGTACAGAGTTAGATTTAAGGCCTAGGTCTGAAAGGTGAAGTAGATACTGTAGTACTACTGGCACAAGGCAAGAGAAAGGGTCTTCATTGCGCTGAGCACACCATACCGTAAACCTACGCCACTTGAGGGCATAGGATTTTCTGGTGGACTGCAGCCTAGAGGCCAATACCACCTCCTCAACTTCCCTAGGTAGGAGTAAAGGAGCTAGAACTACCCTTTCAGCAGCCAGGCAATCAAATTGAGGGACCTGAGATTGGAGTGCAGAAGGGAACCCTGTTCTTGAGACAGGAGATCGTGTTGCAACCCCAGAGGGAACAGAGTTTCCACCACCAACTGCAGCAGAAGTGGAAACCACGGCTGCCTCGGCCATCTGGGGGCTACCAGAATCACAGAGGCCTTGTCCCGGAGAATCTTGAACAAAGTTCGGGCCACCAGGGGCGTGGGAGGAAACACATACAGGAGGCCCATAGACCAAGAGATCAGAAAAGCATCTGCTGCCATCCGCAGGGGATGCGGCTCTCTGGAGCAGAACCTGGGGCAGCTGACGGTTCAGTGGACTGGCAAAGAGATCGATGGATGGAAGTCCCCAGCTGAGGAAGATCTGCTGGGCCACCAGTGGATTTAACTGCCATTCGTGAGGCTGGAGAATCCTGCTTAGCTTGTCTGCCAGGAAATTCTCCTGACCAGGTAGGTAAACTGCTTTGAGAAACACACCCTGTTTGACTGCAAAGGAGCAGAGATGCAGTGCCTCCTGACATAGCAGCCTGGATCCCGTGCCCCCTTGTTTGTTCACGTAGAACACTGCCACTTGATTGTCCGTCTGAACTAGGACAGACTGGTGAGAGAGGGCATGAGAAAATGCTTGCAGAGCTAAACGGATTGCTCGCAGCTCCCAAAGATTAATTGCTGCATGGCCTCCCGAGGAGACCACAGGCCTTGAGTGTACAGGCCCTGGCAATGTGCACCCCAGCCCTTTAAGGAAGCATCGGTTGTCAGCACCCTTCTGTGTGCTGGAGCCTGAAAAGGTACCCCCCCACCCCCCCGAGAAGGCGCTGAGGCACCATTGAGCAACCCGCATGTGCAGACGGGCATTCGGAGTCACACGCACAGTGGATGCCATGTGGCCCAGGAGCTGCAGGTAGTGCCTGGCGGAAACATGAGAATTGCTTCAGAACTGGTTGGCCACGTCCATCAGTCTGTGAGCCCTGTCTTTGGGCAAGTAAGCTCTTGCCTGAAGGGTGTCTAATCTTTTGCCCCTATAAACTCTAGGTTCTAAGAGGGGAGCAAAGTGGACTTTGCGTAGTTTATGACAAAGCGCAGATGCTGACGAAGAGACAGTGCAAAGAGTGGCTTGTCGGGCCTCCTGGAGAGACTGCCCCTTATGAACCAGTCGTCCAGGTATGGGAAGACAAAAATTCCCTGATTCCTGAGATAAGCCGCCACCACCGCAAGGCATTTGGTGAAAACCCTGGGGTCATAGGTTAGGCCAAAGGGAAGTACCCTGTACTGAAAATGGTTTCCTCCCACCACAAATCTGAGATATTGTCTGTGGTCTGGATGAATGAGGATGTGAGTATAAGCATCCTTTAGGTCTAAGGAGCATAGCCAGTCTCCCTGCTGGAGGTAGGGCAGCAGTATCCCAAGGTATCTTGAACTTTTCCCTCTCCAGAAACTTGTTTAGTTTTCACAAGTCCAGGTTAGGCCGGAGGCTTCCTGTCCTTTTTGGTACCAGGAAGTACCTGGAGTAGAAGCCTTGCCCTTTCAGGTGGTGAGGCACCGGATCCACCGCCTGTTCCTTTAGAAGACTTTCCAACTCCTGAAGGAGGAGGTTTCTGTGTAGAGTCTTGGAGGCTCCCCTGGAAAGTAGGAGGGGGGGGGGGTAGCTGGTAGAAGTGGAGCATGTAGCCCTTTTGGACTATGCTCAGTACCCAGGTATCTCCTGTGATGGCTGGCCACATGTAGGCGTACAGGGTCAGCCGACCTCCTGTGCTGAGTGGAGCCACCGGTGGAGGAGAGGCTATGCTGTGGGACTCAAAACCCCGCTCCCTGCTATGCAGGAGCCGGAGCTGGCGGCTTGGGGGTCTTCTGCCTATGGGGCCCCATGCCCCTGCCCCTTGGCCTGCTGGCCCTGTTGGGGAGCTGGAGAGGCCTGATACTGAGGGTAAGTTTTGTAGGCAGCACCCTTCCTCGGGAAAAAGGGCTTCTTTCCCGAGCCCTTCTTTTTTTGAGAAGGGGCAGAAGTCTTTCAGGACAACCTTGTCCTGGTGAGAGTCTCAGTCTCGATTTCTGCAGCCTTTTCAGACATGGGCTTACCGAATAGGTTGTCAACTCGGCACGGGACTTCAACCAACTTGTCCTGCACCCATGACTCCAGGTCCGATGACTGTAGCCAGGCCTGGCGGTGTGCACCGATGCTGGCCGCGGCTACCCAGGCCGAAGCCTCGAAGCCATCATAGGCTACTCGAGAGATGAACTTCGAGCACTCTCGGATCCCTGTAGACAAGTCCTTGAACCTCTGCAAAGGTTCCTCGGAGAGGCCAGCTGAGAACCCGGCAATCTCCTTTGCCAGGTCCCGTAAATACATGCCCATGTACAGCTGGTAAGTCTGGACACGGCAAGATAGCATAGAGCCCTGAAAGCACTTTCTACCGAGGGCATCAAAGTTCCAGGCCTCCCGGCCGGGGGGCACCAAGGACTGCATCTTCTGACTCTTCGGGCGGTGCATGGCTGATTCCACAACCATGGAATTGTGCGGTAGCTGCGCCTTTTGGAACCCAGGGCTCTTACAGACTCGATAAATGGAATTGACCTGTTTTCTAAGAACCGGCGCTGAGGCCGGTGCCTCCCGCATACGGAAGAGCAGCCGTTCCAGCATTGGAGGAACTGGTACAGTAAAGGATTCCTTCGGAGGAAAATCATACTGGAGGGCATCGAGCTCCTCGGCTCGAGGCTCCTCCTCGGTGTCCGCAGGGAATGCCAAAGCCTTGGCCATGCCCCTCACGAAGTCAGAGAACTGGGTATCCTCCGGGGGGACCTTCTCCGAGGCTCGGACTCCGGGGAGTTCGAAGGGACGCACTGGGTCCGGAATGCGTCAGGAGACTCCTTGTCCTCCGTCTCTCAATCCGACTCCTCCTCCGAGGAGTCGAGTGTCTCTGGCCGTGTGGGCCTCGGTGCCACCTGCCCCGACGCCGAGAGCACCAGCGTCCACGACCTCGGCCCCGCACGGGAGGTCGAGGGGGACCTTGACTGAGGATCGACTCGAGAATTAATGGACTCGAGGATCAGCTCGGTCTCTGGGGTCGACTCAGACGTCGAGGTCCCGGTGGTCAGGGCTGATGCACCGGTCAGACCGGCGATCAGCACCCGCTGCTGTTCCATGAAGGCAGCCAAGCTGCTCTTCAAGGCTGTCAGCCTGGGTCCCAAGCTCAGGAGACCCAGCAGCCCTCGATTTGGGCCCCGACGGCGGTTCTCCCGGAGGAGAGTCCACGAGGACAACAGAACTTACGTGACTTGGGGACTCCAGCTCCATGCGAGGTAGTTTGGATGGCCTCTCCGACTCCGAGAGCCTGGGGCGGCGGTCAGGGCTACGTGACCTGGCCCTCGAGGACCCAGGGGCCTCCACCAACACTGCCCTCACGAGCTGCTTCTTCCTTTTGTGCTCCCGGGTGGGAGACCCCCTCTCAGAGGAACCACGATGGCGCGCGGGGTCAGACTCCCGAGATGTCGAGGCCTCTGACGAAGTCCGGGCCCGGCCGGACGCAGACTCTGAAAAAATTCTCTCTCGCTGATGCTGACGGCTCCGAAGTGCCTTCAATGACATTTTGCCGCATGGGCCACAGACCAGCGGGTCATGGTCGGGGCTGAGGCATCGGAGGCAGCAGTCATGTGTGTCGGTGAGAGACATAAGTTTCTTACACCGATCACATTTTTTGAACCCGCTGGCAGACATCGGGGGTCAAAAGGGCCCCTGCAAGGTCAAAAGACCGGGCTGCCAGTGAAAATAACAAAAAAGGCATGAACGCTAGTCACGAAGGACAAAAACCGAAAAAGAAACTCCGGACTCGATACCGGTGTACCAAGCCCAGGCGGGAAGGGGAACCGGCGTCAAACCGGAGAAGAAAAAGCGAAAATCGCAGAGAAAAAAAATCAGCTTTTCCCGGGTGACACAAACTCACGTCCGTTGAGCTCCGTGGAAAAAGACAGACTTAGCAAGATGGCACCCTTGGGTGGTAAAGGGACCGCGCATGCGCGCTGCTTTCCCAAAGGCTTTCTTTGAAAGCTGGGGAAATACTCCACACGGAGCTCCGTTGGCGCCGACGTCACCCATATGTGAGGACTGACTTCCTGCTTGGTCCTGGAGAAGGGTTGGTGTGGATGGAAAAGAGAGCAAAGGGAGAGGAGGTAGAGGATAACCTGTGATGGGTGGATGGACTGGGGAGGGGGGTGAGAGCAGGGATATATCCATGTTAACGATGGGCAGTTACACAAACAGGCTGTCAGTCCCAGTTAACCATTGTATGTTCCACAAATAATAAAAATGAGTTAATATAAGAAAAAAAAGCAGGAAGGTAAACACATCTTTGGTAGTAGACTGGCTAATCTACTGAAGAGGGCTTTAAACTAGATTCGTTGGGGATGGGTGAAGAAAGCCCCCAGGTAAGTGAAAGCCCCCAGGTAAGTGATACATCAAATACCTTTATGGAAATGGGTAACAGGGGTAACATATTTATTTATATTTATTTATTTATTTAACATCTCTTATATACCGCGCTATTAAAATCAGCGCGGTGTACATCGAACAAAATATACTGCAATGTGTACAGGTAACATCGAGTTTACAGAGAACAAGGGAATATAAAACATGGAATAACAGGGATAACTATGTACAATAAACAATATACTATTTATATGCTTTAATTATGTACCATATTTAAACTCGAGTGAATATTGAACATGTATTCATGGGTAGGATGAGTCTATAGTAGTAAAGTAGATTTTCGTGGGGACTAACCGTTTTCTGGTTGGATTAAAGTGCTAGGGTGTTTGGTGTGAGTGGGAGGCCTGTTGGCTGTGTGAGTGTCCATGGACACTTCTGGGTAGTATTTTGTGAATAAGTGATGCTTTACGGCTTTGCGGAATTGTAATAGACTTTTGATGCCGCGGATTTCGTGGGGAAGTTTATTCCAATTCCTGGGTGCGAACAATGAAAAAGCTCTGTTTGATGTGGCTTTAGTACATGAAGTCATCATCTTAGGAACTATTAAAGTGTTCATAGTTGTAGTCCTTCTGTTTCTATTTTCAGGGGTGTTATGGATTAGTTTTCTGATTGGTGTTGGTGGGTAGATATTCATGGCTTTGAAGGTCAAAACTAGTGACTTGTATGAGAGTCTGGCTTGTAGTGGTAGCCAGTGTAGGTCTTTCATGATAGGCGTTATATGAGCAGACCTTGGTGACCCAGAGAGGACTCTAGCAGCTGTATTCATAGCCAGACGTAGTGGATTGAAGGTTGATTGAGGGAGCCCGTGGAGGATGATGTTTGCAAAATCTAGATGTGGCAGGACTAGTGCCTGGAAGGTTGACCGGTAATCAGTATAGTCTAGTAGTGGACGGAGGTGGCGTAGTGTTCTGATCTTATGGTATATATTCTTTGTCACATTCTTCACGTGCATTGTCATGTCCAGGTGTTGATCTAATGTTATGCCGAGGTATCTGATCGTGGGTTTGGACGTCAGTTCTGTGTTGTTGACCAGTAGTGACGGCGGAGGTACAAACTTAAGATTCCTTGTAACAAATAGGACATCAGTTTTGCTATGATTTATTCTTAGGTTTTGAGTCAGCAACCATTCAGCTACTGCTCCGAAACAGTTGGTTATTGGAGTAAACACTGGTTGGTCAGTGTGTATTAATGCCCGTAGCATGGGAAATAAGATCTCTGAAGTTGAAGCTTTGGTGGGAGTGGCTGACTTAGATTTAGTGGCAGTTACAGAAACATGGTTCACAGAAAACCATGACTGGGATGTAACTATACCTGGCTATACTTTATTCAGAAAGGACAGGGTAGGAAGAAGGGGAGGAGGAGTAGCACTATATGTAAAAACTACTATTAAAGCTTTGGAATTACAGAGCTTAAAAGGGAGAGAGGAGGCATTGTGGGTTAAACTAGAAAGAGGGAAAGAGAAATCTATTTGCATTGGTGTGATATACAGACCTCCCTCACAAGAGGAAGAGGTGGACAGAGAGTTAATTGAAGACATACGCAGCATTGCTAGGAAAGGGGAAGTGCTACTGCTAGGAGATTTCAATATGCCAGATGTTGATTGGCACATTCCTGCTGCAGTATCATCTAGGAGTAAGGAGATCCTGGATTCTCTACAGGGAGAACTATTCAGGCAATTGGTAACAGACCCCACACGTGAAGGGGCCATACTGGACTTGGTGCATACCAATGGTGAAAGTGTTTCTGATGTTGTAGTGGGAGATCATTTTGCATCCAGTGATCACCAGATGGTGTGGTTCAGTATTAGGACTAGGGCTGTTAGAATCCATTCCAAGGTGAAGATCTTAGACTTTAGGAAGACTAACTTTGCAAAGATGGGCCAATGCCTCAGGGAGTCGTTAGTGGGATGGGAACAGCTGGGGGATGTAGAACAACAGTGGGCAAAACTGAAAGGGGGTATTTTAAAGGCAACCAACCTTTTTGTTAAAATGGTAAACAAAGGCAAAAGGAACAGGAGACCGCTATGGTTTTCGAAGGAAGTAGCTGAAAAAGTGAAGAAAAAGAGGGAGGCCTTCATGAAATACAAGAGATCACAGAGAGAGGAAGACAGGTATCTGTATTTGGAAAAACTTAGAGAAGCTAGCAAAGCAGTCAAGAAGGCAAAGATTCAAAAGGAGGAGGAAATAGCCAATGCAATAAAATGGGGGGATAAGACATTTTTCAGATATATTAGTGAGAAGAGGAAGGGCAAAAGTGGTATTGTCAGACTCAAGGGTACAGGGGGGGAATGTGTAGAAGCTGATAAGGATAAAGCGGAATTGCTTAACAAATATTTTTGTTCTGTGTTCACAGATGAAGAACCAGGAGCAGGACCTCAGAAAACACCCACATATAAGAACAGAAGCGAGGGACATCTTGAACAATTTTCAGAAGACTGTGTTTGTGAGAAACTAGCTCAACTCAAAGTAGACAAAGCGATGGGACCGGATGGGATACACCCTAGAATACTGAGGGAACTTGGGGACGTTCTAGTAACTCCACTGACTGACCGTTTCAATGCCTCGTTGGAGTCGGGAGTGGTGCCAAAGGACTGGAGAGAGGCTCATGTGGTGCCTTTACACAAAAGCGGAAGTAAGGATGTGGTTGAAAACTACAGGCCGGTTAGTTTAACTTCAGTGGTGAGTAAATTAATGGAAACGCTGTTGAAAGAGAAAATAGTGAGGTTTCTGGAGTCCAGCGGATTACAGGATCCGAGGCAGCATGGATTCACCAGAGGCAGGTCTTGTCAGACAAATCTGATTGATTTCTTTGACTGTGTGACCAGGGAGTTGGACCGAGGGAGAGCTCTAGATGTGGTGTATTTAGATTTCAGTAAAGCCTTTGACACTGTTCCTCACAGGCGACTTATAAACAAACTGAGCACCCTAGGGATGGACCCTAAAGTTACTGCTTGGGTTAGAAATTGGTTGGGTGGGAGGCGACAAAGAGTACAAGTAAATGGAGCTCACTCTGAGGAGAAGGATGTTACCAGTGGTGTGCCCCAGGGATCTGTCTTTGGTCCGATTCTTTTTAACATCTTTGTTAGTGATATAGCGGAAGGGCTGTCGGGTAAGGTTTGCCTCTTTGCAGATGATACCAAAATCTTCAATAAAGTAGACACCCAGGAAGGTGTAGATAACATGAGGAGGGATCTAGGTAAGCTTGAAGAATGGTCTAGAATTTGGCAGCTGGGATTTAATGTTAAAAAATGTAAGGTCATGCATTTGGGCTGCAGCAATCCAAGGGAGCAATACAGCATAGGAGGTGAAGTACTTTTGTCCATTAAAGAAGAGCGGGACCTAGGCGTAGTTGTGTCAGATGATCTTAAAGTAGCTAAACAGGTAGAAAAGGCAACGGCAAAAGCTAGAAGGATGCTTGGGTGCATACGGAGAGGAATGGCTAGCAGAAAAAAGGAGGTGATAATGCCTCTGTATAAGTCTTTGGTGCGACCTCATTTGGAGTATGGTGTGCAATTCTGGAGACCGCACCTTCAAAAGGATGTGAACAGGATGGAGTCGGTGCAGAGGGTTGCTACTAAGATGATTAGTGGTTTTCATTATAAAGCATATGAGGACAGACTTAAGGATCTTAATATGTACACCTTAGAGGAAAGGCGGGATAGAGGTGATATGATTGAGATGTTTAAATACCTCCGTGGCATAAATGTTCAGGGAGAGAGCCTCTTTCAATTGAAAGCAAGTTCTGCGACGAGGGGACATGGGATGAGGGTGAAGGGAGATAGATTCAGGAGTGATATGCGGAAATATTTCTTTACGGAAAGAGTAGTGGATCCGTGGAATAGTCTCCCAGTGGAGGTGGTAGAGATGAGGACAGTAACTGAATTCAAAAAAGCATGGGACCAACACAGAGGATCTCTAAAGGTAAAAAGTGGACTGTTGTAGTTGTTGTTATGGAAGGACAGACTAGATGGGCCTTGTGGTCTTTTTCTGTCATCATGTTTCTATGTTTCTATGACTGGTTCAAATGGAAAGGAGATACCCACTTTTGGTATTAAATGCGGGTGAGTCCTGAGGACAACCTTGTGATGGTGGAACCTGGCTTAAGGTGGGTCTGCCACCAAAGCCTGTAGCTCACTGATGCGCCTAGTTGAAGTGAGGGCAATGAGGAAGATGATTTTCCATGAAAGATACTGTAGTGGGGTCATAGCCAAGGGTTCAAACGGCGACTTTAAAAGCTGCCGTATAACTACATTGAGATCCAAGGCCACCGGAGGTGATTTAATGAGAGACTTGGTTAACAAAAGACATCTCATAAAGCATATTACCAGCATTTGTGAGGAGATGGACTGCCCCTCCAAGGAATGATGGGAGTGGCAATCACACTTAGGTGAACTCTCACCGAGTTGGTCTTGAGGAGAGGTGGAAGAGGTACTGAAGGAGTTCTTTCACAGGAGCAGAGAAGGGATTGAGATCCCTTTGGGAATACCAGATAGAGAACCTACGCCACCTAAAAGTGTATAAATGTCTGGTAGATGGTTTCCTGGAAGTTAACAGGATCTCCTTTACCTCATGTGTAAGGTTAAGGTCCTGTAAAGCTATGCTTTCAGCAGCCAAGCTGTGACATGGAGCATAAGAACATAAGATATGCCATACTGAGTCAGACCAAGGTCCATCAAGCCCAGTATCCTGTTTCCAACAGTTTCCTCAATGCTTGTCAAGCACTGATATCCTGGGTCCCTTTTTAATAATGGTTTATGGACCTTTTTTAAACCCAGCTACATTAACAGCCTTTACTACATCCTCCAGTAACAAATTCCAGAGTTTGATTACAGGTTGAGTGAAAACATATTTTCTCTTATTAGTCTTAAATAGTTTATCCTGTAGCGTCATTGCATGTCCCCATGTCTTTCTATATTCTGATAACGTAAACAATCGATCTATGTTTACCCGTTCCACTCCGTTCATTAATTTATAGACTTTTATCATATCTCCCCTCAGCCGTCTCTTTTCCAGAGCCCTAACCTTTTTAGCATTTCTTCATAGGGGTATCCTTCCATCCCCTTTACCATTTTGGTGGCTCTTCTCTGAATCTTTTCTAATAACGCTATATCCTTTTTAAGATACGGCAACCAGAACTGCACACAATATTCAAGGTGCGGTCGCACCATGGAATGATACAGAGGCATTATAATATCCTTTGTTTTATTTTCCATTCCTTTCCTTATGATACCTAGCATTCTATTTGCTCTCTTGGCCGCCGCTGCACACTCGGTGGAGGGTTTTAACATGTTATCCACAATGACGCCTAAATCTTTTTCTTGGGTGGTGGTTCCTAATGTGGAACCTTGCATCGTGTAACCATAGTTTGGTTACACCTAGGGAACTAGGTTAATAACTTTGCACTTGTCTACATTAAATTTCATCTGCCATTTTGATGCCCAGTCTTCCAATTTATCAAGATCCTCTTGCAATTTTCCACAATCCTCATGGGTTTTAACAACTTTAAATAGTTTTGTGTCATCTGCAAATTTGATAAATTCACTCGTTATTCCCTTTTCCAGGTTATTTATGAACATGTCGAAAAGCAGCGGACCCAGCACAGATCTCTGGGGTACACCACTATTCACCTTTCTCCATTGGGAAAATTGTCCATTTAGCCCTACCCTCTGCTTTCTTTTAACTAGTTCCTGATCCACAATAGTACACTGCCTCCTATCCCATGACTCTTTAGTTTTGCCAAATGTTTCTGATGAGGGACCTTGCCAAAGGCTTTCTGAGAGTCCAGATACACTATATTAACCGACTCACCTTTGTCTACCTGTTTATTCATACCTTCAAAAAAAAATAACAGATTAGTAAGACAATATCGTCCTTGTCTAAAGCCGTGTTGGCTGTCTCCCATTAAACCATGACTATCTACATGTTCAGCAATTTTGTTCTTTATAATGGCTTCTACCATTTTTCCCGGTACTCACTTCAGGCTCACTGGTCTGTAGTTTCCCGGATCACCCCTGGAACCCTTTTTAAAAAATGGCGCTATGTTCGCCATCCTCCAATCTTCAGGTATTACAGATGATTTTAATGATAGTTCACAGATTACTAATAGCAGGTCTGCAACTGCGGACTGGGATGGAGCAGTGTCCCTTCATCTTGGGAGAGGAGATCGGGGGCAGATCCGAGACGTAGAGGTTGTGTCTTAGATATAACAGGAGAGGAAACCACGGTTGATGTGGCCAGAGCGGGGCTATGAGGATCATGAAGCCACTGTCTGCTTGAAGCTTGAAAAGCATCTTGGGGATTAGGGGAATGGAAGGAAAAGTATACAGGAGACCTCGACCCCAGTGGAGGTGAAAAGCATCCACTTGCTGGTTGCTGGACATTGAAGTCCTGGTGCAGAAGCGTGGGAGCTTGGCATTCCACATAATGGCAAACAGATCTATGTCCGGAGTCCTCCAGATCTGAAAAATGTAGGACGTTGTGTCCAAATAGCGAGACCATTTGTGAGGAAGAAGGATTCGACTCAGTTTGTCTGCCAAGACATTTTGCTCCCCTGGGAGATACAGCGCTTGGAGGTGTATTTGATGAGCAATGGCGAAGGACCAGAGATGAAGGGCTTCCTTGCAGAGGGGCCAAGAGCCTGTTTCACCCTGCTTGTTCACACAGAACATGGCCACTTGATTGTCCGGCTGGAACCAGGACCCTGTGGGATCCTAGGTGATGATGAAACACTCTGAGGGCCTTGGAGATAGCACAAAGCTCCAGCAAATTGATCTGGAGCTGCGACTACTGTGCTGTCCAGAGGCCTTGTGTGGAGAGTGTGCCCAAATGAACCCCCCAACCCAGTTTGGAAGGGTGCATTGATGTGGAGGCATCTGAAAAGGTGACTCGACGAGTAGATTTTCTGGCGAACACCACCACTGGAGGGCTGTGGTGAGAGGGGCAGTGACTTGAATCTTGTCCCTAAGACGACCCGAGGCTTGCTTCCATTGGGAAGCAAGAGTCCACTGGGATGTGCGCATATGTAGACGGGCATATGGTACGACATGCACTGTTGAGGCCATATGCTCAAGAAGCTGCAGCATTTCCCAGGCAGTCAGATGGTCTCTGAGCTGGGATGCCAGCTGAATGAGATGAGAACAACAGGACTGGGGTAGAAATATCCTTGACTGTTGTGTGTCCAGGAGAGCTCCAATGAATTCTAGTTCCTGAGTTGGAGCGGGATGGGACTTTGGAAGATTTATGACAAATCATAAGTGCTGCAGTACCTGCATGGTATGAAGCAGAGATAGGCAAACCTCCTGGGAGGTGTCTGCCTTTATGAGCCAGTCGTCTAAGTAAAGGAAGACAAATATCCCTAGAGACCTTAGCTATGTGGCCACGACTGACATGCGTTTTGTGAAGACTCTTGAGGCAGAGGCGAACCCGAAGGGAAGGACTCTACTGATGATGTTTACCTTGAAAGAAGAAGCGTAGATTATCTCCTGTGTCCTGGAGGTAGGGAAGAAGGGTCCCCAGGGAGACCATCTTGAATTTCTTGTGGACCAGAAACTTGTTTAGGTTTCTGAGATCCAGAATGGACCTGTACGGTCTCTTTTGGTATGAGAAAATATGGAGAGTAGAAACCCATTCCCTGCTGAGGTGAGAATCTCCTCTTTGGCACCCAGTGATAGGAGAGCGGTGACAGGGGGCTGAGAATGATATTCCCCTATAAAGGTGGAGGGGGCAAAGTTTGGAAATGAAGTCTGTACCCCTCCTTCACTATGGTTAGTGGCGATGAAATGCCACCTGTGGGCATAATGAGAGAGTATGCCTGCTATGTGGAGGGGGTGGGGATCCTCCAGAGGCAGGGTGGCTATGTTCTCTACAAAAAAGTAAAAAACCAGGCACAGAATATGGCTGCGGAGCTGGTTGAGCCTTAAGTACCTGCGGCTTCGTCTGCTGTTTGGGAGGCTGTTGCCTCTTTTGAGGACCCTGAGCCTGGTATTGAGTGGCAGGAGTATAAGAAGCATAGAACTTCTTTTTCTTATTAAAGAAGGTCTTCTTCGCAGTTGTCTTTTTCCTAGCAGGATTGACTGTAGCTCTAGACAGTCTGTTCAGAGTGGTATTCTCTGATTCAAACCGAGAAGCCTTATCTTGCCAGTCCTTGCCAAAAAGGTTCTCGCCTGTGCAGGTTATATTGCCCAGTTTATCTTGAACCCACTGCTCAAGATCTGAGGCTTCCAGCCATGTAATCCTGTGTGCACCAATGTAGATTGCAGTGGCTCTGCTAGTGCACTCAAATGCATCGAAGGTTGCTCTGTTAACAAACTTCGAGACATTTTGGGCATGCCTGACTAAAAGAAGATAATCACCCTTCTTAGCATCTGAAAGAAGCAGGGCCATGGCCTCAAGGTCCCTGGTGACCTTCTTTAGGAACATACCCATGTAGAGTGTATAGGAGTTAATCCTGGCTGAAAGCATGGAAGCCTGGAAACATCGATGTCCAAACGCATCAAGGGTTTGAGATTCTCTACCCAGAGGGTTAGAAGAATGTGTCTTAGAACTCTTAATTCGATGCATCGCTGATTCCACCACCATCGAATGGTGGGGAAGTTGTTTCTTTTGGAAGCCAGGACATTCCGGTACTCGGAACATGGTATCGAGGCATCGAGTATGGGGTGAAATCGTGAGGGGAGTCTCCCACATAAGATCATGGAGAATGCAGTGAACCGGAAGGGTGGGTATTGGAAGATCTCCAATTCCTCAGCCCTAGGCTCTTTCTCAGATGTAACTGTTATGGAGAGATCCCTAGCTAGGTCTTAAATAAACTCCTGGAAAGACATGTCCTCAGGAGGGGGACATGCGCCGTTCCGGGGAAGGAGAGGTCCCGCTGGTAAACTTTGCAGTCATCAAGTATCAAGTGGACTCGTCATCGGAAGCCTCCGATTCGGAGGATTCAATGTACCAGCAGGACCTGGGGGGGGGTCTGCTTGGATGCGGCTTCAATAACGGAAAAGGACTCGAGGGCAGGCATGGGAAGCAGTGAACCCAGCGGCATGTATCCTGAAGCAATTTGCAGTGTTACCACTGGTGGTACCGGAGTCAGTGGTACCATCAGTAATGATATGATCGGAACTGAGGCTGCCAAGCTCTGCTCAATGGCCAGGATATGCTGATCCATGGAGCTCGCCAATGCTTGGGTATCGGTAATGGATATTTGTGCTACCATTCCAGAGCATGGCACCAGGAGCTCTCCTGAGGTGGAGGCCTCAGGAGAAACCTGGAGCCTCTCAAAGGCTTTGGAGGAGAGGTCTTCCCGCCAGGGCTGTTTGGCTGGCCGGTCTACCTCCAAGGCAACGCTCAGGGGCCTCTCGATGCTTTGAAAGAGATCTACCCTTGGAGGGACGGCCTGTCTTCAAGTCTTCTATACCCGAGATCCCTGAGAGAAAGGTGGTGCCCGGTTCTGCAGGCCTCTGTTTGTCATCTTCTTACACAAGGGGACATTCTAACGGCTGCTAGTCGGGCCCGAGGCATTTTAGGCACCAGTTGTGTCAGTAGCCGAAATGGTACTGCAATATTTAGAACATTTTTTTTAAAACCACTAGATGGCTTTTCCATAGTGCCAGTAGACAGTATGGTGGGCTTAAGGCCTAAAATGTTGTCGATGCGCCTAAAGAAAAGGGTTTCTTTTAAACAGAAAGGAAAGAAAGAAAAGAAGACTTAGAGAATCGACAATGAGCAAAGGTTCCGGCGTCGACGGGAAGGCAGACGCTGACCACAAAAAAGAAATAAAAGAATTTTCTGCATTGACAGGATTTGCTTCCTGCTGGCTCTGTGGAAAACGAAGAACTGAGGTGGGAGAGTTGGGGAAAAAACATAGAAATATGATGACAGAAAAAGACCACATGGCCTATATCTAGTCTGTCCTTCCATATCAACAACTACAACAGTTCACTTTTTACCTTTAGAGATCCTCTGTGTTTTGTCCCATGCTTTTTTGAATTTAGTTACTGTCCTCATCTCTACCAACTCCACTGGGAGACTATTCCATGGATCCACCACTCTTTCCGTAAAGAAATATTTCCATATATCACTCCTGAATCTATCCCCCTTCACCCTCATCCCATGTCCCCTCGTAACAGAACTTGCTTTCAATTGAAAGAGGCTCTCCCCCTGAACATTTATGCCACGGAGGTATTTAAACATCTCAATCATATCGCCTCTATCCCGCCTTTCCTCTAAGGTGTACAATTACATAGTAAGATCCTTAAGTCTGTCCTCATATGCTTTATAATGAAGACCACTAACCATTTTAGTAGCCACCCTCTGCACCGACTCCATCCTGTTCACATCCTTTTGAAGGTGCGGTCTCCAGAATTGCACACTATACTCCAAATGACGTCGCACCAAAGACTTATACAGAGGCACTATCACCTCCTTTTTTCTGCTAGCCATTCCTCTCCCTATGCACCCAAGCATTCTTCTAGCTTTTGCCATCGTCTTTTCTACCTGTTTGGCTACTTTAAGATCATCAGACACAACCACGCCTAGGTCCCGCTCTTCTTCAGTGGACAAAAGTACTTCACCCCCTATACTATATTGCTCCCTTGGATTGCTGCAGCCCAAATGCATGACCTTACATTTTTTAACATTAAATCCCAGCTGCCAAATTCTAGACCATTCTTCAAGCTTAGCTGGATCCCTCCTCATGTTATCTACACCTTCCTGGGTGTCTACTCTATTGTAGATTTTGGTATCATCCGCAGAGAGGCAAACCTTACCCGACAGCCCTTCCGCTATATCACTAACAAAGATGTTAAAAAGAATCAGACCAAGGACAGATCCCTGGGGCACACCACTGGTAACATCCTCCTCAGAGTGAGCTCCATTTACCTGTACTCTTTGTCGCCTCCCACCCAACCAATTTCTAACCCAAGCAGTAACTTTAGTGTCCATCCCTAGGGTGCTCAGTTTGTTTATAAGTCGCCTGTGAGGAACGGTGTCAAAGGCTTTACTGAAATTTAAATACACTGCATCTAGGGCTCTCCCTCGGTCCAACTCCCTGGTCACCCAATCAAAGAAATTAATCAGATTTGTCTGACAAGACCTGCCTCTGGTGAATCCATGCTGCCTCGGATCCTGTAATCCGCTGGACTCCAGAAACCTCACTATTTTCTCTTTCAGCAGTGTTTCCAATAATTTACTCACCACTGAAGCTAAACTAACCGGTCTGTAGTTTTCAACCATATCCTTACTTCTGCTTTTGTGTAAAGGCACCACATGAGCCTCTCTCCAGTCCTTTGGCACCACTCACGACTCCAACGAGGCATTGAAAAGGTCAGTCAGTGGAGCTGCAAGAACGTCCCCAAGTTCTCTCAGTATTCTAGGGTGTATCCCATCCAGTTCCATCGCTTTGTCTACTTTAAGTTGAGCTAGTTTCTCACGAACAAAGTCTTCTAAAAATTGTTCAAGATGTCCCTCGCTTCTGTTCCTGTTTGTGGGTGTTTTCTGAGGTCCTGCTCTTGGTTCTTCATCTGTGAACACAGAACATTTGTTGAGCAATTCCGCTTTATCCTCATCAGCTTCTACATATTCCTCTCCTTCATCCTTGAGTCTGACAATACCACTTTTGCCCTTCCTCTTCTCACTGACATATCTGAAAAATGTCTTATCCCTCCATTTTATTGCTTTGGCTATTTCCTCCTCTTTTTGAATCTTTGCTTTCTCGACTACTTTGCTAGCTTCTCTAAGTTTTTCCAAATATAGATGCCTGTCTTCCTCTCTCTGTGATCTCTTGTATTTCATGAAGGCCTCCCTCTTTTTCTTCACTTTTTGAGCTACTTCTTTCGAAAGCCATAGCGGTCTCCTTTTCCTTTTCCTTTATTTACCAAAAAGGTTGGTTGCCCTTAAAATATCCCCTTTCAGTTTTGCACACTGTTTTTCTACATCCCCCAGCTGTTCCCATCCTGCTAATGACTCCCTGAGGTATTCGCCCATCTTGGCAAAGTTAGTCTTCCTAAAGTCTAAGACCCTCACTTCTGAATGTATTCTAACAGCCCTAGTCCTAATATTGAACCACACCATCTGGTGATCACTGGATGCAAAATGATCTCTCACTATAACATCAGAAATACTTTCACCATTGGTAAGCACCAAGTCCAGTATGGCCCCTTCACGTGTGGGGTCTGTTACCAATTGCTTGAATAGGAAGGCGGGAAGGCAGCAGTAGGATGCTCAAAAAAGCTTTCCTACTGGACACTGGGGAGTGTTCCCGCGTGGGCTCCGTCGGTACCGATGTCACCCGTATGTGAAGACTACATTCCTGCTTGTTCCCGGAGATAGGTAGTGCATCCTTATTGCTCTGAGAGTGTAAGGAGAAATGGGGATAAGTTGTAGTTCATAGGCAGCCTCTCTTTTTATCCCTTTTCTATGTGAAGTCTGGCAGTGATTGAGAGAAGAAGAAAGGAAGGAAAGAGCAGTTGAGTGATTGCAACAGTTCTGGCCACAGCTCCAGCTCTGGCTGGGGTCCTAGATGAGTTCCTACCATCAGCTCCGCCCCTGCTCTTGGCTGCAGGTGGCCGTGGCACAGAGAAAGCCTTAAAGGAGGTGGACACCTTTGGGTCACTGAACCTGGCTGAATGAGCTGAATGACTTCCCCTGCAGTACCCAGAACTTGTCCAGTATCACCTAAGTTGGTGAGTGAGATAATAAACAATAGCGCCCTGATGCTACACACTTTCTATTCTTATTTTTCCTTTAGTGATTTTTGTTTGCACTTTTTTGAGGTGTGATTTGCCTGATGGGCTGTTTAGTCTTTTTCTGGTGTCTTGTATGCTAGGAAGCAAAAATCAGAGAGCACATTTGTCAAGGGAGTGTGTGCATGCATCACAGCACATGCATATGCATGGTGGCACATCAGAATGGGAGAAAGAGCCAAGCATGTGTTCCAACTGGTAAGGCAATAGAAAAAGAAATGTATTGGGAAGGCCACAACAGTGCCAGCAGGGTTTCTAGCCCCTGCCAGCTAAAAGGGAATTCTTGGCTTGGCAGTGGCTGAAGCTGCTGGGGTGTATATAAATAAATATGCCAATTGTCTGTTCCTAGATTTTTGGTCTGGCATCTTGATCCTAAGAAAATTTGTCAAAGCCTAGCTTAAATTACTTACACTCATATTTCAGACACTGTTTAACGTTACAAAAAAAAGAATTTAATGGATTCTTTTCTGGTATTTGTTTAATGCAGTGTGGAAGCTTATTTCATACTCAATGAAAGGATTTATATGATTACTGAACCTGGTCTAAGAATTTAGGCTATTAAGATTAACGAAAAAGCTATTAGACACACAAAAAATATATTTGGCTTGTACAGCGACTAAAAATGTAATTCTTTTTTTTCAGAGCCCGAAGTGCTTTTATACGAGGTGTGACAAAAAAAGAAACGAGACTATGGCAGCCACGCCCATGACTCAATGCCAATTGGCTAATCGCTTATGCCACTGTGTTGTGCAACATCTCGCCACTATTCTGCTATAATATTTTTCATCTCTCTCACTCTGTTTTTCTTTTTCAGGTTTTCTTTTTTTTGTAGCACACTGCTCTATCGCTTTGTCACACAACTGGAGGTGGCAGAAATATGGAGCAAAGAATCAACTTGAAATTTCTGGTTAAGTTGGAGAAGGGCCCTAATGAGTGTCTCCAACTTCTCCAAAAGGCTTATGGAGAAGATGCAATGTCAAAGCCGCTGATCTTCAAGTGGCACAAATGCTTCAAGACTGGCTGCGAGGAGGTAGAGGATGACCCCAAGTTAGGACGGCCTTCCACGACAAAGACGGCCGAGAACCAATGTGAACCAGCTGGTGCGGAGTGATCGCAGATTGACAGTGTGGATGATAGCTGGAGAGCTCAGCCTGAACAGGAAGTCAGCAGACCATCTTGGTGCAGGAGCTGGGGATGCAGAAAGTGTGCGCCAAGATGGTGCTCAAGCTTTTATCAGATGACCAGAAGGAGCACCAGGTCAATGTTTGTCGAGACTTGCTAGGGAAGATCCAGAGTTCATTGGCCAAGTCATCACAGGAGACGAGACTTGGGTCTTCCATTACGACCCTGAAAGCAAGAGACAGAGCCTGCAGTGGAAGACTCGACAGTCCCCCAGACCCAAGAAGGCGCGCAAGTCCAAATAAAGGATCAAGGTCATGCTGATCGCATTCTTCAACCAGAAGAGAGTGGTCCATCATGAGTTTGTGCCTGAGGGTCAGACAGTCAACCAGCACTCTACCAGCAGGTCCTCAATCGCCTCCATGACCGGGTTCGGCACAGCAAGTGGGCTCTGTGTAGAGACAAGTTGTGGCTGCTCCACCATGACAAGGCGCCCGCACACCGCGCTCAGTGTGAGGCAGTTCTTGGCCAACAAACAGATTGCAATTCTCGACCACCCTTCTTATTCCCCAGATCTCGCACCATGCGACTTCTGGCTCTTCCCCAGGCTGAAGACTGTACTCAAAGGAACTCATTTTGCCTCTGTAGAAGAGATAAAGGCCACTGTGACGAGGGAGCTGAGGGACCTCAAGGAGGAGGACTTTACCGAGTGCTTCCGTATGAGGCAGAAGCGAATGCAGAAGTGCATTAACTCTGGGGGGGGTTACATTGAAGGAGACAATGCGTAATTTCTCTGTAGATTTTGTAATAAAGCATTTATAGGACAGTTTCGTTTCTTTTTTGTCACACCTCGTAAAACTAGAATATGGCAATGCAACAGCCAATCTAACGTGATAGTGGCCAGCTACTCACATAGTAGCATATATTATGACAAAATACAGTGACATCAAAAAAGGGACTTGCCATAAGACAGCAATTGCATTTCTCATCATTTGCTATCTTATTATCTCAGAAGATTTTATCATGTATTTCATGAATTAATGACTTTCCTTCTAGTGAACAAAGTCTCTCAAGATCAGTGAGAAAAAAATGACAATCTCCCTGCACTTCCACTAAAAATACAGCTTTAAAATATTTTTGTCATGGCCATCCGTAATGCAGATGATTTCAGAAACAATACTTTTGTTTTCTATTCAGGATTCATGGCTGATTTCAGGCCTGATGGGATTATTGATGTCATAATGAATTTCACGGAACCCTCACAGAACAATCTGCTCTGGTTTAAGTGTCTGTAATCCCAACACTCCAATCAGGTGCCCAGAGGCATTAAACAGAAAACACAAAAAAAAATTGAAACAACAAAATAATTTACTGAAAGTACCTGACTCACAGACTAGCTTCAGAGAAGTCTTTTCTATCACAGGCCAATGCTCAAATTTGCATTACACTTATAATTTAGTGCGTCACATTACAATTGGCAAATGCTTTTCATTGTTTAAAACCGACTCATTAACTGGGTTATGAAAAGGTCACACATGCATTATAATGAGAATAACGCACTCATTCATTGATTATAGTTTGTCTTACTTACCCAGGTCTTTTGCCTGTTTCTGTGTCATACTACTAAATTTACTCAAGAATGGATTTTCTTGTGTTAGCAACACCTTAATGTCCTGAATGGATACAATTAATATTCTTGCTTTTATGAATGGATATAGTGTGTATATACCCTGTGGAGGTGAAACAAACAAACAAAAAAAAAGAACACACTGCAGTCATCTCAGAAGTCATCAATCATACCAGACAGCAGACTAAAACTATGCAGCATATCTTGGGGGAAACTGCACTAAAAAACAAAACAATTTTGCAACCGACATGTTAAGTTTGATACTGGGACTTGGCAGTACGGGAAACTTCTCTTTCTCAGCAAGGATCCAAAATGTCTCGGTGATGGAGAAGGAATACCTGCCGCTTTTAGGTACTTATCTGGATGGGTTATTGTTAAACAACATTTAACAAGTCATACGTCATGCCCATTTATACTTTCTGGGACTCTATCAGAACTGGAGAAAAGGGAATTTGCACATACTTTCCATTGGGTCATAGCTGTTAAGTGCTAGCTACTGAAGTGTGGCACCCCGTAGTCTCAGTTTTCACATATTCCCTAGGAGAGCCAGTTGTTATACAGAGCAAGACGGAGCTCTTGCCCAGGAAATCGAAGGAACTACACATGAACAGCACAATTATTCTCGGATGACAGCAAAGATCAGCAATTTGGCCAGCCGGCTTAGGGTTGCAGGAAAGGAGCAAAGTCGTCGTTGCTCAAGGCAGGGAGGGAGGAAGAGCCAGTGTTTTGGATGCTGCAGGAGGTCTTTCTGCAATTACTGCTAAGGGGACTCCCACCCCAAATGGTCTCTGGAGATTTATTTTTTTTTACTTTATTGTTACTAATTTTATTAAAGCGGAGGTTCGAGTGCAGACAGATGCTGAAGGGAAATACCATTTGGATCAACAAGTTATCAACTGGAATTGGTTCAAATTGAGATTCTTCATGATAAAAGTCTGGAAATTTAGAAAATACTACCAGGACACATAGCCTATAGATCCTGAACATCTCCAAGGTCACCCCTAATAACACCACTGGATCTGTTCAAGAAGTACGTTTTGAGATGTTGGGCTGCCAGAAGGTTCACGGTTCAATTTATATTCTATACTGCCTTTTGCAAACACAGCAAGATGGCATACAATGTGATAAAATAAACAATTAAAACAGAAGCATAATGAAAAAAACATGAATTTAAAGAACTGAAACAAATAGTGTAGGGCAAAAAAGCATAGTTACTCACCTGTAACAAGTGTTCTCCAGGGACAGCAGGAATCAGTCCTCACATATGGGTGATGTCAGCGCTGACTAAGCCCGCGCGGAGCATTTCCCCAGCAGTCAGATGACATAGCTTAGGCAAAAGGTGAAATAACGTAAATAAGGTAAAGGAGGCAACTCGTAGGTGAGGAGGGAGGGTTGTGAGGAATGATTCCTGCTATCCCTGAAGAACATCTGTTACAGGTGGGTAACTACGCTTTCTCCAAGAACAAGCAGGAAGTCAGTCCTTACATATGGGACTCCCTAGCTCAAGGCTGCCAGGGACCAAACCACAACAGTACCAACGGCTACCAATAGGGAGGCCGTGAGTTGCAGAGGTTGAATCCTTACCAAGAGACTCTGCAGAACTCAGCGTCCAGCATCAGCATCACTCCGGTAGCCTGAACACAGAAGGGTCGGAGGGCAGGAGTTGCCTATACACCGAGAATGCTTCGGATTACTGCCTGGCCAAAGGCACTGTCCCTGTGGACGTATTCACTGAAGACCATGTGGCGGCTTTACAAATTTCTGTCACCGGCACTGAGCGTAGGTTGGCTACCGACGTGGCCGTAGCCCTCACATGATGAGCAGTGATCCGGTGCTCTAGCGAGAGGCCAGCTTGCTCATAAGCGAGGGCAATACAGTCTGCCACCCAAGTGGACAGAGTGCGCTTGGTCACAGGTAGCCTGTCTGCTGGGTCATAAGAGACAGAGTTGGGGAGCTTTGCAGTGGGCCTGGGTCCTCTGTAGATAGGACAGGGCCCTCTTACAATCCGACATATGCAGAACTGACTCTGCCTTACCGGCAGGAGGCCGTGGAAAGAAGTTGGGGAAGACCACCTCTTGATTGAGGTGGAAAACCAACACCACCTTTGGGAGGAACTTGTGGTGCATGCGAAGCACAACCCTGTTCGTATAGAACCTGGTATAAAGGTGGATCCGCCACCAGGGCCTGTAGTTCGCTTATTCTCTGGGCGGATGTCAAGACCACTAGGAAGGCCACCTTCCAGGAGATACCTCAGGTGGCAAATTGCCAAGGGCTCAAATGGCGGCCTGGGGAGCTGTAAGAGTACCACATTGAGATCCCACTCTGGTGAAGGGGGATGAAGGGGGGGCTTTGATAGCAGAAGGCCTCTGAGGAACCTGGCTCAAAAGGGATCTCCCCTCCACAGAGTGATGGTTAGCTGCTATGGCGCTGAGATGCACCCTGATGGAATTTGATTTCAACCCTGAGTAGGAAAGATGCAGTAGGTACTTCAGTATGAGCTGCAGATGGCAGGAGAAGGGATTCTCATTCCACTCTGCACACCATAGAGAGAATCTCCTCAAACTTGAAGGCATATGCCCTCCTGGTGGAGGGTTTCCGGGAGGCCAGGAGGATCTCTTGCATTTCGTCTGTGAGACTGAAGAGTGCCAATGCTACAGCATCCATGCAGTTAATGTCAGAGATGCCAGGTTGAAGGGGAGAAGGGAGCTCCCTCCTGCGAAAGAACATCAGGCTGATGGCCTGGTGCCACTGGGGGTGCCACTGACAGGTACAGTAGCAGGGGGAATCAGGGCTGTCTGGGCCACCTGGGAGCAACCAGAATTACTGTGGCATGGTCGTGCTGGATCTTGAAAAGGCACCTGCAATTAGAGGGGTCAGTGGGAATGCATAAAGCAGGCTCCTCGACCATGAGACGAAGAAGGCATCCGCTGCCACCCTTCTGTGATGTTGCTGAGGGGGGGGGGGAGTAGAATCTGGGTAGATGTTCATTGTCTGGGAAAGTGAACAGGTCAAGCCAGCACCTTCCACAGAGTCGGAAGAGCCTCTATGCCACCCTGGGATCCAAACGCCAATCTTGTGGGTGAAGGATCCTGCTGAGCTTGTCCGCCAGGAGGTTGTCCTGGTCCGGCACATACACCGCTCTCAGAAGCATAGGTACTGCGAAGGAGCGGAGGGCTACCGGCCCCTGAGAAAGGGAGTAGGAGCCCGTGCCTCCCTGTTTGACGACATAGAACATGACAACCCAATTGTCCATTTGTATGAGGACGGAGAGGCTGCTCAGGAGGTAGCAAAAGGCCTGTTGGGCCAGGAAGATGGCCCTGAGCTTGAGGAGATTAATCTGTAACAGAGATTCGTCTGGGGACCGGTTGCCTTGAGTGCAATGGCCTTCATAATGTGTACCCTAGCCAGCGAGGGAGGCATCTGTTGTCAGGACCTTTTGTGGTGCTGGTGTTTGGAAAGGCATCCCCGCCCTGAGATGTTGCAGGGACTGCCAACAGTTGAGGGAGGCCGCCAGTCGGTGGGTGACCCTTTCCCTGTCCCTCAGTCTGCCTGTGGCCTTGTCCACTGGGATCCACTATTGGGCTGCTCACATGTGTAGGTGAGCCAAGGGTGTGACATGAACCACTGAGGCCATATGGCCTAACAAGTGGAGGAGCAGGCAGGCTGGCACCGACCTTCAGTTTTGAACCTCCTCTGCTTACTGCATCAGGTGGTGGGCCCTTTCATCAGGAGGAAGGGATCCTATGAACGCCAGGTCTTGAACGGGGGAGAGGCTGGACTTGGGGTAATTGGTGACGAATCCCAAGTTCTGCTTGGCTGACCTTGAGGGCTGTGATACCTCTGATGAGCCAGTCATCTAAGTAGGGGAAGACATGGGCAGCCACGACCGCCAGGCACTTCGTGAAGACCCTTGGAGAGAAGGCAAGACCGAATGGTAGTACCCGGTACTGGTAATGCTGCCCCACACCACAAGTCTCAAGTAGTGTCTGTGGGAGGGATGAACCAGGATGTCGGTGTACGCGTCCTTGAGGTCCAAAGAGCAGAGCCAGTCTCCCTGGTGGAGGTAGGGCAGCAGCATCCCAAGGGAGAGCATCTTCAACTTCTCCCTCACCAGGAACTTGTTCAAGTTGCGCAGGTCCAGGATGGGCCAGAGGCCCCCTGTTCTATTTAGGACAAGGAAATACCTTGAGTAGAACTCCTTTCCTCAGAAGTGTTATGGTACAGGCTCCACTGCCTTGTCCCTGAGTAAGCCTGATAGTTCTGCGATGAGGAGGAGGAGAGGCCGTGATAGTTCTCCTGGGAAGAAGTCTGGAGGGTTCTTTTGTAAATGGAGGTGGTAACTCTCCCTCACCACCTGTAAGACCCACCTGTCCGTGGTGATGCTAGACCAGTTGTGGGCAAATGAAACCAGCCGACCCCCTGTGGGTTGAGGTGGGACTCCTGGGGGAGGGGAGGCCCTGCCCAGGGAGTAAAAAGCTTCCCCGAGTTGTGTGGGAGCTGGTGTCTGAATCTTGGGGCCTTGGGTTCCGGGGCTATGCCCCTGGCCTTTAGGCTATGAGGCCTGATGCTTGTGCCCCGAGTAAGGCTGGTAGGGCCCAGCCTGGTGAGCCCTTTTTCCTCAGCAAAAAGAGTTTTTTCCCCCAAGGATTTTTTCTTGGGAAGGGTGAAGGTCATCCTGGACAGCCTTTGCTGGGTCACTACCTTGGCCTTGATTTCAGCCGCCTTGTCGGACATCAGCTTTCCAAACAAGTTCTCGCCATTGCAGGGGACATCCAGCAGCTTTTCTTGCACCCACTGCTCGAGGTCCGAGGTTTGTAACCATGCCTGGCACCGGGCGCCCATGCTGGCGGCTGCCACCCTGGCCGCAGACTCAAACCCGTCATAGGCGGCCCTAGAGAGGAATTTGGAACAGTCCCGGATGCCTGCTTCCAGAGATCGGAACGTCTGCAGGGGTTCCCCAGCAAGGCCCACCAAGAACCCAAGAGTTCCTGGATCAGGCATTTTAGGTACATACCCACGTACAGTTCATATGCCTGTATCCAGCACCCGAGCATGGCGCCCTGATAACACTTGCGGCCCAGGGCGTCGAGGGCCCGGGCCTCCCTGCCGGGGGGGAACCAAAGAGTAGGTTTCTTGGCTCTTCAGTTTCTGCATTGAGGACTCCACCACCGTGGAGTTGTGGAGGAGTTGTTGCTTATGGAACCCGGGGCCCTTCCAATGCGGTAGATGGCATCCAGGCGCTGACTGACCACCAGCACCAAGGCCGGGGTCTCCTACATCCTGAGTAGCAGCCTTTCGAGGATGAGTGGAACTGGCACCGTGAAAGTCTCTCTGGAAGGGGACTCATATTGCAGGATCTCGAGTTCCTCGGTGTGTGGATCCTCCTCAGATTCTGTCTGGACCGAAAGAGCCTGGGCTATGTTGCAGACAAAGTCATGAAAAGTGGGGAGTGGCGCTGAAACTCCAGGGGAGATGGCTCGGAGAGGGCATTCCAGTGTCGGGAGGTCTCCTGAAAGGACTCGTCCTTGGTTTCCCATTTGGATCCTGAGGGCGTTGAGGAGTCAGCCTCGGGAGTAGCCCTGTGGAGCCAGGACCCCCAGAGGATCTGGGGTTGGACTCCTGAAACTCACAGGGGAGGACCGGATCCCTGAGGAACATGACCGGGACCTCGATCAATGCCAAGGACTTACCTGAGGCCGATGGCACTCATGCCCAGCTCGACACCCGGGGACTCCCCCAAGGTCGGGGCCGATGATAATGGAAAACCAGACATCAATGCCTGCTGCAAGGTCAGGATGGAGGAGATGCTCTTCTCCATGGCTGCCATTCGGGTTTCGAGGCCCAATGGCTGTCCAGCTCTTGATGTGGACGCCGAGGGCCTCAGGTCTAATGCCGGCACTCCAGAGAGTGCCTCCTCGAGGAGGGCTACTGGCTCATGGGTCCTGGCATGGTCTCCGCCGGCCGAGGACTCCCGTCTTCAGACTTTCTAAGGGCACTACTCAGAGTTGCCGGAGTCCCGTCGTGAGACTTTGCCAGGTTTCATCGGAGGTATCTCGGCAGGCTTCAGTACCTTTTTCTTGGGAGGGTCCGGGGCCACACCGGAGGAACCGCTGCTGCGGGACTCCGACGACCCCTGGACCTCACTGGAAGTGCCAGCTTTGGGGCTCAGTGATGGGGCAGAGTCAGATCTCTGGAACAGTTTCCCCTGCAACTTCGTCTGCTTTTTATTTGTTCTGGCCATGGAGTTTGACTATCCAAGCCACTCACATCGCATTAAGACTAGCTTGCTGCATACCCTGTAATTGGGGCCCGTACCGCATACCTTATTCAGCTTTACATATAATTTACTCTCAGTGTAGCCACTCACTTTTGTTTATCTTAATGCCTTTGTGTTACCGACCTGATCTGTCAATGTCCCAATTGTACCTGTCCTCTCTGCTGTTGTTTCTTTGTATTGTGCTGACAGTGTAAGCACCATTGTATGTTGTGTGAATATCTACTATGGTGTATCATTTGTGTTCTGTTGTACTGTTTTATGCGTTACATTACTGACACCATTTCATGCAATTGCTATTACTAGGATTTAAATTGCCTTTCTTCAAGTTTACTACATCATTCTAATTGTGTATTATTTTGACAATCGGTCATTTTAATAATGTTAAACATTTTTTATATACTGCTGTATCTTTAATCAAAGTGGTTTACAGAGAACAAAAGAACCAAACTCAGTTGAATTGGGGGTATTACAATGAACTTAGGAGGGGAGCATGCAACTTGGAATTTTATTTATTTATTTTTATTTATTTATTTATTTACATTCTCTTATATACCGCGCTATTCTGCATCAGTGCGGTTTACATTGAACAAACTGAAATTACATTGAACAGAGCATTATAACTTGGAGATAACTATTTTACAGGGAACATGGGCTATGGAGGGTTAAGTGGCTTGCCCAAGACCACAAGGAGCACCCGTGGGACTAGAAACCCCAGTCCTTCCGGCCCAAGGTTGTTGTCCTCTAGTGGGATTTGAACCCCCAACCTTCCGGCCTGAAGTACCTTGCCCCAACCACTAGGCCACTCCTCCACTCTATTAATTAAATTAAAGGGGAAGAACAGTTGGTACATATGTGGTAGTAAGACACTTGAGGATTCGAGTACTAGACATTTGTGTCGGGTCCATAGTATTCAATGAAGAGGTGTTATAAACAACTTACATTGGAGAAACAGCATTATGAAGTTATATCTGTTGTACATTGCCTTGGGTGAATTTCTTAATAAATATAATTTTAGCATTTCTATTCTATCTTTAGCAATATAGTTCAAAGTGGATTATTAAGAAAAGTTAATACCTGGACAATAGGTTAGCTAATAAAGTCAACAGATTTTATCCAGATCCAGATTTGTATACTACTTTTTCCTTCAATCAAAGTGGTGGGTTACACAAATTGGGTTTACATTGAATAGGGGTGACAACTTACAAAAGGATTAAAGTAGTTGGGATTACTTAACCATAATCAGTGTCTATTAAATCACTATAATAGCAATTAATCCTGACTCATTACTAAAATTAGTTAGAGGCCAAAAATCTTTAACATTAAAAAAAAAAGGCTTCAACTCTCTAAATAAGCAAACAAAAAGATAACATTTTACTTACCAGATAATGTCCTTTCCTTGAGTCTTGCTAGTGGGAGAGTTGTTTGGAGAGAGATTTGTGCTTTTGCTGCTTTACCATATCTAGCAATTGCACCCCTACAGAGACCAGCTGTAAAATTGCTCCCCCCTCCCCCCCCCCTGATCAGTATCGGAGATAAAAGCTCAGCTCTCCTGCAGTGTGTTTGGAGAGTTGTTTGGAGAGAGATTTCTGCTTTTGCTGCTTTACCAGCTCTAGCAATGGCACCCCTGCGGAGACCAGCTGTAAGATTGCTCCCATTCCGCTGTGATCAGCACCTGAGGTAAAAGCTCAGTTTTCCCGTGGGACGTGGCCACGTGACTGCAGGCAGGTGACCGAAGGGGTGTGACCAAACAGGCATGTTTTGCCCCTTTGGAGCCCCTTCGGAGCATGAAGGAGCACCGGAAGAAGCTCTGATTGTTATGGGTGTGGAATAAGAGATGCTGGCCAGGGCCCCCATTCTCAGTTAGAAACCATAAATGAGACAGTTGAACCTGTGTATGATAAGGTCACGTATGCTAGCTTGGAGCCTGTCTATGGCAACTTGGATATGGATACAGATAGTGATGAAGAAGATACAGGACTGTGAGAAAAAAGATTGATTACTTGACTTTGATAATATATCTTTAATTGAAATGCAAGACTAAAACTGCTGCAAAAGAGATATAAAACCCTGCTAATTAGAAGCTTTTTGACTGTATTAAAGTTAAAGTTGACAGTGTTGAAAGAAAGATTAACAGGAAGAATGTACTCAGCAACTGCTATTAAAGATTAGATACCAGCTCGCTAGCTTCTGCTAATTTTGAGGCAGTTCATAGTTTCAAAGGTGCCTCCAACTAAGCTTTGACGTAAACAACCAATATTAGCAAATCTTATGAACTTTCCCGGAATTAGGGAACTGTCGGTCATGACCTGTACTGGAAATTAAATAGATTTTAAAGAGGAATTATAAGTATAGTTAATCATCATGCTTTGTAGAAGAATACTAGCGACCCCTTGTGGTATTTTATGTTTATAGTTAATGGTAAAGTTGCTCCTATATTTTATATGGACTTTGTAGGAATCAGCAGAAAAAATAATCTTGTAAGCAGATTTTTTTGTCTAACCTGTGATTTTGTAACTGGACTATTGTCACTTGTTTGTTAGATAAATTTTAATCCTGTCAGCTGAAAATACTAAATAAAAGGCAAGACTCTGGAGGAGGATTTCCGAAGGTGGCTGGAGGTGGTATTCTGCTCGTCCAGACTCCTCCTGACAATCTTCCTCTAGAGCTCTAGATTAATGGTACTGTATATTGTTGAATCTGTGTGTGTGTTTTTTTCCTTCCTGTTAGAAGGGCCGGGTAAGATTAGAACCCAGGTAATAAATTAGGTGAGTCTACACCTGTAGAGAAACAACAATGGGTAAGCAGAAGGCGAAGAACAAGGCACCGGGATGTGCTGGAGGAGCAGGCCCAGTCAAGGAGACCTATGGACCTCCATGTACAGCCTGTTGCTTTGCCTCTTTCTACAACCATGAGTAATACTTTGGATAATGAAACTTCCTTCAGTTCTGGTTGCCCTACACCTCCACCTCAGCCTTCTTCTATGATAGCTTTATCTGCTCTGGATATCTGTTCTCAGAGAGCCATTCCTTCTCCACCTGCAAGTGAGCATTCGCCGCAATCCCCCTCCCTCTTGGGCCCCCCCTGGCTGGTGTTTGGTATCCTAAGGCAGTTTCTCTTGTGTCACCATGTTCAAGTTTGGTTGTGCCACTGGATCCCTCCACTGAGATTTCCTTGAGGGATGTTTGGGATAAGCTGTCGGGAGTAGAATTGATATTGACTGGGACTATGGGTCAACTGTGCAAGTTTTCCAAGATGTCTGTGAACAAACAAACAGGACTCTTTAATGCCTTCTTTAGAGTCTCGTGTAATGAAACTTGAGGGCTCTCAGCCCTCACTGAAGTCTCTAGTGGGGGCAGTAGTCAAGGATAATTTGGTTATTCATACCAAACTAGAGGCAATGGAGAATCAATTAAGGGCAAGGAAAGAGTAGTTACTCACCTGTAACAGGTGTTCTCCAGGAGCAGCAGGAATCAGTCCTCACTACCCTCCCTCCTCCCCTTGGAGTTGCAGTTTTACATTTTTGTGTGCTGTTCTTAGCTATGTCATTTGACTGAGGTAAGATGGCACCTTTAGGCGGGAAGGGAACCGCGCATGCGTACCTGCATTCCCAAAGGCTTTCATGGAAAGCTGGGGAAATGCTCCGCTCGGGCTTCATCGGCGCAGACGACACCCATAAGTGAGGGCTGATTCCTGCTGCTCCTGGAGAACACCTGTTACAGGTGAGTAACTACTCTTTAGCCAAATTAGCAGGCCAAAGGGCAGTACTCTGTACTGATAATGGTTTCCTCCCACAATGAACCTGAGGTACTTTCTGTGGTCTGGATGAATAAGGATGTGAGTGTAAGCATCCTTTAGATCTAAAGAGCATAGCCAATCTCCCTGCTGGAGGTAGGGCAGAAGTGTTCCAAGAGTAAGCATCTTGAACTTGTTTAGGTTTCTGAGATACAAAATTGGTCGAAGACCACCGGTTCTTTTTGGTACCAGGAAATACCTGGAGTAAAAACTGTGACCTTGGAAGTGGGGAGGCACAGGCTCCACTGCCTTGTCCACCAACAGACCTTGGAGTTCCTGGAGGAGAAGGTCTGCATGCAGGGGAGGCCGGAAAGGTTCCCCTGGGAAGTGAGATGGAGGTAGTTGGTGAAAATGCAGGGCATAGCCTCGACCGACTATGTCCAGCACCCAACTGTCCTGGGTTATCAAGGGCCACTGGTGGGCGAACAAGGCCAGGTGGCCTCCTGTGCAGGGTTGGGTCTGCAAGGGAGGGATGGCTACACTCAAGGAGTCAAAAAACCCCACCCTGCTGAGTGGGAGCAGGGGCTGAAGGCTTGGGGGTCCTCTGCCTATGGGCCCCATTACCCTGGCCCTTGGCTTGCTGACCCTGGGGGGCAGCTTGGGCAGCCGGATATTGTGGGTACTGTTTGTAGGCAGTGCCCTTCCTCGGGTAAAAGGACTTTTTACCCGAGGCCTTCTTCTTATGAGAAGGGGCAGAGGTCTTCCTCGACAGCCTTGTCCTGGTGAGGGGCTCAGTCTCGAGCTGTGTGGCCTTCTTGGCCACGGGCTTGCCAAAAAGGTTTTCACCTCGGCAAGGGACATCGACCAACTTGTCCTGAACCCATGGCTCGAGGTCCGATGACTGCAGCCACGCCTGGCGTCGAGCCGTGATGCCGGCAGCCGCTACTCGGGCTGAGGCCTCGAAGCCATCGTAGGCGGCGCGGGACATGAACTTAGAGCATTCCCGTATCCTCGAAGACAAGGCCTTAAAACTCTGCAAGGGTTCCCCGGAGAGACCAGCAGAGAATCCGGCCAACTCCTTGGCCAGATCCCGTAAATACATGCCCATGTAGAGCTGGTAAGTCTGGAAACGGCAAGCAAGCATGGAGCCCTGAAAGCACTTTCTACCGACGCCATCAAGGCTTCGGGCCTCCCTACCAGGAGGCACCGCGGAGTGCATCTTCTGACTCTTCAGGCGATGCATGGCCGATTCCACAACCATGGAATGGTGTGGTAGCTGTGCCTTCTGGAAGCCAGGACTCTTGCGGAGCCGATAGATGGAATCGACTCGCTTGCTCAAAACCGGCACTGAGGCCGGGGCCTCCCACATCCGGAAGAAGAGCCGTTCCAGCATCGGAGGAACCGGGACAGTAAAGGCCTCCTTCGGAGGAGAGTCATACTGTAGAGCATCGAGCTCCTCGGCTCGAGGCTCTTCCTTGGGATCAGCCGGTATAGCCAGGGCAGCGGCCATATCCCGGATAAACTCCGAGAACCTAGTATCCTCCGGAGGGGATCTACCTCGGGGCTCAGACTCCGGTGATTCCGAAGGGACACACCGAGTCTTGAAAGTGTCGGAAGACTCCTCGTCCTCCGTCTCCCAAGCAGACTCGTCCTTTGTCGAGTCGAGTCGAGTCGAGGTCCGACCCCGCGGGCCCGCCAGGCACCCGCCTCGAAGCCGGCGGCACCGGCGTCGAGACCCTCGGTCTCGAATGGGAGGTCGAGGGAGACCTCGACCGAGGATGACCTCGAGCCGCAAGGGACTTGAGTATCGGCTCAGTCTCCGGGGTCGACTTCTAAGTCGATGTCCCGGTGCTCGGGGCAGATGCACCAGACAGGCTGGCCATTAGCGCCCGCTGCTGATCCATGAAGGCAGACATTCTGCTCTCCAAGGCTGTCAACCTGAGACTCAGCTCGGGTGACGCAGCAGCCCCCGACTCGGGCCCCGGTGGCGCCGGGCCCGACGCTGGTACTCGGGAAGGCGAGTCCACGAGGACAACAGGACTTACGTGTCCAGCAGACTCCGGTTCTATACGAGGAACTTTAGTTGGCTTCTCCTGGTCCACGGGCCCGGGACGACTGTCAGGGGTCTTAGACGAGGGCCCAGGGACCTCTTCCAACGCCGCCCTCGCGAGCCGCTTCTTCCTCTTACGCTCCCGGTCGGGGGACCCCCTGTCCGAGGAGCTCCGACATCTCGGGACAGGGGGAATCCCGAGATGTCGAAGCCTCAGACGAGGTCCGGGCCCGGGCAGAGGCCGAGTCCGAGAAGCGCCTTTCAATTTGCTGCTGATGACTTCGGAGTGCCTTGGAAGACATCTTCCCACATGGCCCGCACAACTTAGGATTGTGGTCGGGACCGAGGCACCGAAGGCAGCAGTCGTGTGTGTCAGTGAGAGACCTCATTTCTTACACCGATCACACTTCTTGAAACCGCTGGAAGCCATCGGGGAAAAAAGGGTCCCCGCGAGGTCAAAGGACCGGCCTTCCAGGGAAAAGAAAAAAGTTTTGGCACGAATGCCGAGCCACTAAGGGCAAAAACCGAAAAAGAAAAAAAGGGATTCGATATCAGTGTACCGATCCCGGCGGGAGGGGAACCGACGTCGAATCTGAGAAAAAAATAGCGAAATAACACCAAGAAAAATCTTCTCTTATCCGGGAAAAATGGGACACACGTCCGACGGGCTTCACGGAAAAAAAGAGACTGAGGTAAGATGGCACCTTTAGGCGGGAAGGGAACCGCGCATGCGTGCCAGCATTCCCAAAGGCTTTCATGGAAAGCTGGGGAAATGCTCCGCTGGGGCTTCATCGGCGTCAATGACACCCATAAGTGAGGACTGACTTCCTGCTTGGTCCTGGAGAATTTGCAATTCCTGAATTTTCCTGTGATGCGGCTTCTGTTCCCCCTTGAGCTGCTGAAAAAGTATTTGAAAGTAATTTTTGTTTAGTAATGTTGATGCGCTAGTTATTTTATGCTTCCAAGGGGACTCTGGTAGAAGTGGCTGAAGGAGAGGGGTTGGATTACATCACCTCTCCGGACAGCCTTGATTTGACGACTGCTTTTCTTAAGACCTGAGACCATTGTCTCTGAGAGGGCGACTCTGCTAGTCATGTTTGGATCGGAGGTTGATCCCCTTTTGTGGCCAGACAAACATTTTTCCTGATATTGCCAGGCCTACACAAATGCATAGGAAGGCTTTTTTGCAGTTGCGGTCTAAAGTCTTGGCTACTGGAGCCACGTTCTATCTCCATTTCCCCTGTAAGTATGTGGGCATCTATGCTGGAAATAAGTTTGTTTTCAAAGGTGCTTCCCATTTGGGAAATTTTCTTTGGGACAAATCAGTGGGTTAGTATGGGTACTTGTTTATACTCTTGACTCTTGTCCTATTTTTGACTGGGGTAGTTCTAGGTATTAATATATTTGTTCTCTTCTGCTTCTCTTCTATGATGGGGGCTAGAGTATCTCTTGCTATTGTTTTTTTTTTTTTTGCATATTTTCCTAATTTCTAATGGTAGCAGGTTATGCTTTTCTTATATACATTGTGTATGTATTTTTGTTCTCCTACCAGAAGATGTGGAGACAGAGAAGCGTTCCAGAGGCTTCTCATGACATCTTCATGCCATTACAGCATGTGCCTCTAGAGGCATAAACTAGTATTCTTACCCAAGCATATGGTCAGGAATCTCTAATCTCACACAACTGCAGTGAAAGTAACAAGGTTCAACAAACAGGAACTACATTATGTACAGTATCAGCTTTAACAGAAAACTTGTCAGAAGGGTATGAGCCTGCACAGTCAACCACTGAGAGTACAGCAGACCAAAACAGGTTCCAGGGGGTGGATCCTAGACTGGTCTAGCAAGACTCAAGGAAAGGACATTATCTGGTAAGTAAAATGTCACCTTCCAAATCGTTCTGCTAGACGAGTCCAGAAAAGTGGGATGCACCAGTTTCCCACTACCTGAGAAGAAGACATGGCAGCCAAAGGCCATTTCTGCCCAAGTGTGGACATCCAAGCAGTAGTGCTTGACAAAAGTGGAAAGTGATGCCCACGTTGCTGCCTGACAAATGTCTGAAGGGGCGATCATGAGGATGCTTGCGCCCAAGTGGAATGGGCATGCAAACTCTCCAGTTTAACAACAGATATGCGGAAGCAATGGTTTCTTTGATCCAGCACCCCAGAGTAGATTTGGCAGTGCATCACCTTTATGCGGTTCAGCAAGCAGCACAAAAAGAAAGTCTGATTGTGAAAGGAGTTAGTAACCTTCAGATACCGAAGGTCCTTATCCTTCCCTTGGCACTGCTCCTTGGAAAAGGAGGGCAGACAAACCACCTGATTCACATGGAAGACAGACAACAACTTGGGTAGAACGACGGGCTGGGCCGAATACACATGGCTCCTTCGACGATAAGAAAGGGTCCCTGCTTGACAGCACCTGTAGTTCAGAGATGTGTCTTGCCAAACAAATTGTGACAAGGAATGTCAGATTTCAAGTGTAGCCAGCTTCAAGGACTGAAAGAGTTCTGACATTAGGGACAGAGTACCAGGCAGAGATCCCAAGAAGGAACAACTGAACGCAAGGGAGTACACAGGTGTCGTATCCCTGAAGAAAATGGGACACATCCGGGTGCAAGGTAATGGACCGCTCCATCACTGGTCCTCTGAAGCTGCCACCTGAACTTTCAGGGAATGAAGGGAAAGAACCTTGTCTAGGCCATCCTGAAGAAAAGCAAACAAGGGCAGCAAGTCCACCATATCAGGCCTAGCCTGACACTTATGGCATCAATGCTCGAAAAGACACCAGAAGCATATGTAGACTAAGCTGATAGGACTACAAAAAGGGACTGCTACTTCTGGAGAGAAATCTGCAATTGTAAGTATTTAATTCTGGGAATTTTTTCTAAAACTTGGGGGAAAAGGGAATTCTTTAGATTAAAGCTGATTAATCTGTGTAAATTAGAATCCAGTGTATTTGTTAAATCAGTCAGGGCCTAGTATCAGCAAAGAGCTTTTAGTTAAATTGAAAATGCAACAGGTAGCCTTCAGTTTAAGTTAAAATCCAGCAGAGGGCTGTCATTATAAAATTTAAAACCCAGCAGAGGGCTTTCAGTTTAAAATCAGAACACAGCAGAGAGCTTTCTGGTTAAATTTAAAACCCAGCAGAGAGCTTCTAGTTTAAATTTAATACTCAGTCAGGGCCTAGTATCAGCAAAGAGCTTTAATTTAAAACAAATCAGAGTATAACTTAGCATACAAGGAAAAACAGGGTCAGCATTCTTTGGCAATAAACTTAGAGGACATATCTGTCACCCACTGGCGAAGCTATATCCTCTGTCGTGTCATCGTCGACACAACAATATCTTTAGCCGCCAAGCGAATGAGATTATACATAGCATCCAACAGAAAGGCTGTTGCTGACTATGAGGGGGGGAATAACCTCTTAGACTAAAGACCGAATCCACTGGAGAAGAGCTCGAGTGATTAGGCCTGCACACACAGCCAACTTAAGGATTACAGCTGTGAACTGAATCTTCAGGAGAGACTTCACCTTATGATCCATGAGTTCTTTAAGGACCGTTCTGTGCTCCACCAGAATGGTGGTTTGATTTGTAACTGCTGTGACATAAGCATCCACTCTCAGTGTGCTGAATCATGCAGTGCAGTCCTCCTGTAGCAGGGCATAAATACTCCTGCAAACCTTCAGCCCCTTTATTGGGGAAGGGGGGGGGGGAGGCTGGGCAAGTCCCATTCAGGGTGGATCATACTTTTGATAACCTCTGGAAAGGAAAGAGTAGTTACTCACCTGTAACAGGTGTTCTCCAGGAGCAGCAGGAATCAGTCCTCACATATGGGTGACATCGACGTCGATGGAGCCCTTGCGGAGCATTTCCCCAGGTTTCAATGAAAGCCTTTGGGAATGCAGGCAAGCATGCGCGGTCCCCTTCCCGCCTAAAGGTGCCATCTTGCCCAGTCAAATGACCTAGCTAAGAAACAGCACACAAAAAACAAAAAGAACTATAAACAACTGCAACTCCCAGGGGAGGAGGGAGGGTTGTGAGGACTGATTCCTGCTGCTCCTGGAGAACACCTGTTACAGGTGAGTAACTACTCCTTCTCCAGGACCAAGCAGGAAGTCAGTCCTCACATATGGGTGATTCCCTAGCTCTGGGCTACCAGGAACCCAGGCTGAACAAGAGAACTCCCTCTAGTCCCAGCATCAAAGAAAGGCTTTTCACTGAAAGAACCTCCACCGGTAGCCCAACGGAGGGCTGGAGGGCAAGAGTTGCCTAAACCTCAAAGAGATTCCGGAGTACTGCCTGGCCAAAAGCACTGTCCCTACAGGCAGTAATGGGCCGCAAAAGTCTGGCTTGAGGACCAAGTTGCAGCCCTGCAGATGTCTGCCAACGGTACAGAGCGGAGATGAGCTACTGAGGCAGCCATTGCCCTGACACGATGGGCCGTGACCCGACCCTGCAAAGGAAGGTCAGCCGACCTGTAAGCCCAGGTGATACAGTCAGCCACCCAGATGGACAAGGTACGCTTGGAGACAGGTAACCCCAAGTTATTTGGGTCAAAAGATACGAAAAGCTGAGTAGCCCTCCTATGCCCCTGCGTACGGTCAAGGTAGAAGGATAAGGCCCCTCCTACAGTCCAGGGTATGCAGAACCGCTTCAGCCAGGCTTGCATGAGGCCTAGGGAAGAATGTCGGAAGAACCACCTCCTGGTTGAGATGGAAAGAGGAGACAACCTTTGGGAGGAACTTAGGATGAGTCCTAAGGACTACCCTGTTCTTACAGAAGCGAGTATAAGGACTGTCACAGGCCAGGGCCTGAAGCTCACTCACTCGCCTGGCCAAGGTGAGAGCTACCAAGAAGAGTGTCTTCCAGGACAGGAAGCGGAGAGGACAAGTACCCATCGGCTCAAAAGGTGGGTGAGTCAGTTGCTGCAAGACCACATTCAACTCCCACTCAGGGGCTGGAGGACGGAGAGCAGGCTTTAGCAAGAGCAATCCTCTGAGAAACCTGGACACCAAGGGGTGAACCGACAGAGTGTCCTTCCACCAGTGAGTGGTGAGCTGCTAGAGCTGACAGGTGGACCCGAACAGAATTGGACTTAAGTCCCTGATTGGATAAGTGCAGCAGATACTGAAGCACTACTGGTACAGCACAGGAGAAGGGATCTTCTGTACGTAGCTGACACCACACAGAAAACCTTTTCCATTTCAGGGCATAGGTTTTCCTAGTGGACTGCTTCCTAGAGGCTAGAACAACCTCCTCAACTTCCCGAGGTAGGCCCCAGGGAGCAAAGACTACCCTTGCAGCCTACATGCCATCAAATTCAGAGCTCTGAGATTTGGGTGCAGAAGGGAACCCTGATCCTGAGAGAGAAGGTCGGGCTGCAACCCCAGAGGCAGTGGGGTGTCCACTGCCAGTTGAAGCAGAAGTGGGAACCAAGGCTGCCTCGGCCATCTGGGAGCTACCAGCAGGACCGAGGCCTTGTCCTGTAGAATCTTGAACAGGGTTCGGGCCACCAGAGGCGTGGGAGGAAACGCATACTGGAGGCCCTGGGACCAGCAAATCAGAAAAGCATCCGCTGCTAGCCGCAGAGGATGCGGTTGCCTGGAGCAGAATCTTGGCAGCTGTTTGTTCAGTGGACTGGCAAACAGATCTATGGATGGAAGACCCCATTTCAGGAACATTTTCTGAACCACTAAGGGATGGAGCTGCCATTCGTGGGGCTGCAGAATCCTGCTCAACCTGTCTGCCAGGTAGTTGTCCTGGCCAGGGAGACAGACAGCTTTGAGAAACATGTTGTGCCTGAGAGCAAACAAGCAAAGGTCCTGTGCCTCCTGGCAAAGGAGCCAGGACCCAGTGCTGCCCTGCTTGTTCACATAAAACATGGCTACTTGGTTGTCTGTCTGTACTAAGACAGACTGATGAGCCAGGGTTTGAGAGAAAGTCTTGAGGGCTAAGCGAATAGCCCGGAGTTCCAGTAGATTGATCTGCTGCGTGGCCTCCCAGGGAGACCATAGGCCCTGGGTGCACTTGCCCAGACAATGTGCCCCCCAGCCCTGCAGGGAGGCATCTGTGGTCAACACCACTGTGAACCCAGGAATCTGAAAAGGCACCCTTTGCAGTAGATTGGGGGGGGGGGTGCAGCCACCAGCAGAGGGAGTTCAGGAATGGTCTGGACACCCTTACTCTGTCTCTGAGGCTCCCTGTGGCCTGAGTCCACTGAGTTCTGAGGCACCATTGTGCAGGCCGCATATGGAGCCGGGCATTGGGGGTCACATGTACTGTTGAAGCCATGTGGCCAAGAAGCCTCAGGCAGAGTCTGGCGGAGACCAGTGACCTGCTGAGAAATTGGTTTGCCAAGCTTATCAGTCTTTGGGCTCTGTCCTCTGGCAAGAAAGCCTTTGCCAGCAGAGAGTCCAGCCTTGCTCTTATGAACTCCAAGTTCTGGGAGGGGAGCAAAGTGGACTTTGCGAAGTTTATGACAAACCCCAGGTGTTGGAGAAGAGAAATAGTTCGGAGGGTGGCTTGCCTGGCCTCCTGGCACGTTTGACCTCTGATGAGCCAGTTGTCCAAACAGGGGAAGACAAAGATACCCTGATTTCTCAGGTAGGCCGCCACCACTGCAAGGCATTTGGTAAAGACTCTGGGGGCGGAGGTGAGGCCGAAAGGCAGCACTCTGTACTGATAATGGTTTCCTCCCACAATGAACCTGAGGTACTTTCTGTGGTCTGGATGAATGAGGATGTGAGTGTACGCATCCTTTAGATCTAAGGAGCATAGCCAATCTCCCTGCTGGAGGTAGGGCAGAAGTGTTCCAAGAGTAAGCATCTTGAACTTTTCTTTCTCTAGGAACTTGTTGAGATTTCTGAGGTCGAGAATAGGCCTGAGGCCACCGGTTCTTTTTGGTACGAAGAAGTACCTGGAGTAGAACCCTTGGCGGTGGGGAGGCACAGGCTCCACCGCCTTGTCCTGCAACAGACCTTGGAGCTCCTGAAGGAGAAGATCTGTGTGCAGGGGAGGCCTTGGGGGCTCCCCTGGAAAGTATGGAGGAGGCAGCTGCTGGAAGTGTAGCATATAGCCCTTGTGGACTATGCTTAACACCCAACTGTCCCCAGTGATGAGTGGCCACCTGTGGGCAGACAACAGGGTAAGTCGATCTCCTGTGCAGGGTTGGGAGAGCAGGGACGGAGAGGCTATGCCTAAGGAGTCAAAAAACCCCACCCTGCTGAGTGGGAGTGGGAGCAGGAGCAGGAGCTGGAGGCTTGGGGGCCCTCTGCCTACGGGGCCCATTCCCCTGCCCCTTGGCCTGCTGACCCTGTGGGGGAGCCTGGGAGGCCTGGTACTGTGGGAACTGTTTGTAGGCAGTGCCTTCCTCGGGTAAAAGGGCTTTTTACCCGGGCCCTTCTTTTTCTGAGAAGGGGCAGAAGTCTTTCTAGACAGCCTTGTCCTTGTGAGGTGTTCGGTTTCAAGCTGTGCGGCCTTCTCGGCCATGGGCTTGCCAAAAAGGTTCTCACCTCGGCAAGAGACATCGACCAACTTGTCCTGAACCCACGGCTCGAGGTCCGATGACTGCAGCCACGCTGGCGTCGTGCCGCGATGCCGGCTGCCGCAACACGAGCCGAAGCTTCGAAGCCATCGTAGGCAGCGCGGGACATAAACTTAGAGCATTCCCGTATCCCTGAGGACAAGGACTTGAACCTCTGCAAGGGTTCCCCGGAGAGACCAGCAGAGAACCCGGCCAGCTCCTTGGCCAGGTCTCGCAAGTACATGCCCATGTACATCTGGTAAGACTGGACACGGCAAGCAAGCATCGAGCCCTGGAAGCACTTCTTATCAAAACCATCCAGATTCCGGGCCTCCCTGCCAGGGGGCACCGCGGAGTGCATCTTCTGACTTTTCAGACGATGCATGGTCGATTCCACAACCATGGAATGGTGTGGTAGCTGCACCTTTTGAAAACCAGGGCTCTTCCAGAGTCGATAAATGGAATCGACCCGCTTGCTCAGAACCGGCGCCGAGGCCGGTGCCTCCCACATCCGGAAGAGGAGCCATTCCAGCATCGGAGGAACCGGAACAGTAAAGGCCTCCTTCGGAGGAGAGTCGTACTGGAGGGCCTCGAGCTCCTCGGCTCGAGGTTCCTCCTCGGGGTCCGCAGGGATAGCCAACGCAGTGGCCATATCCCGAACGAACTCCGAGAACTGGGTATCCTCCGGAGGGAATCTACTCTGGGGCTCAGAATGCGGTGAGTCCGACGGGACGCACCAAGTCCGGAAGGTATCGGAGGACTCCTCGTTCTCCGTCTCCCAGGCGGACTCGTACGATGAGGAATCGGGCTCCGACCGCGCGGGGCCTGGTAGCATCCGCCCCGACGCCGAAGGCACTGGTGTCGACGCCCTCTGTCCCGAGCGGGAGGTCGAGGGTGACCGTGACCGAGGTCGACCTCGAGCCTTTATGGTCTCGAGTATCGGCTCGGTCTCCGGGGTCGACTTGGAAGTCGATGTCCCGGTGGTCGGGGCAGATGCGCCAGTCAGGCTGCCCATCAGCACCTGCTGCTGATCCATGAAGGCAGACAATCTGCACTCCAAGGCTCTCAGCCTGAGACCCAGTTCAGGAGACTCAGCAGCCACCGACTCGGGCCACGGCGGTGCCGGGCCCAACGTCGGCTCTCTGGGAGGAGAGTCCACGAGGACTACAGGACTTATGTGTCCAGCAGACTCTGGCTCCACACGAGGTACTTTTGGCGGCTTCTCCTGTTCCAGGGGCCCGGGACGGTGGTCGGGGGTCCGAGACCTAGCCCTCGAGGAGCCAGGGACCTCCTCCAACGCCGCCCTCATGAGCTGCTTCTTCCTCTTTCGTTCCCGGTCGGGGGACCCCCTGTCCGAGGAGCCCCGACAGTGCTCGGGATCAGACTCCCAAGATGTCGAGGCCTCAGACGAGGTCCAGGTCCGGCCAGAGGCCGAGTCGGAGAAAAGCCTTTCCTTTTGGTGCTGACGACTTCGAAGCGCCTTGGTGGACATTTTTCCACATGGTCCACAGATCTTAGGATCATGGTCAGGACCCAGGCACCGAAGGCAGCAGTCGTGTGTGTCAGTGAGAGACATTAGTTTCTTGCACCGATCACACTTCTTGAAACCACTGGAAGCCATCGGGGAAAAAAGAGCCTCCGCGAGGTCAAAGGACCGGCCTTCCAGGGAAAAGAAAAAAAGGGCGTGAACGCCAGCCACGAAGGGCATAAACCGAAAAGGAAGAAACGGGCTCGATACCAGTGTACCGAACCCGGCAGGAGGGGAACCGGCGTCGAACCGGAGAAAAAATAGCGAAGGAATCGTGAAAAAATCTAACTATTTTCCGGGAGGACTAGGACACATGTCCGACGGGCTTCACGGAAAAAGAGAGACTGGGCAAGATGGCACCTTTAGGCGGGAAGGGGACCGCGCATGCGTGCCTGCATTCCCAAAGGCTTTCATTGAAAGCTGGGGAAATGCTCAGCAAGGGCTCCATCGACGTCGATGTCACCCATATGTGAGGACTGACTTCCTGCTTGGTCCTGGAGAAAAGGCCATTATAGATTTCTGAACCCCTTGCAGGAGGGAATGGATCTGTGGCCATTGTTCTGCTGCTGGAGGGTTAGTCAAAAGCAGAGCAGATGACATGTGAGCAATCAATCAGAGACGCCAGTTCTTCCTCCCTGAACAAGCAGGTAATACCGGATTCTTTGTAATCTTCTGAACGAGTGGATCATACTATTGATAACCTCCGGACAGGGAAAGGCCATTGTTGATTTCCAAACCTCTTGCAGGAGGGAATGGATCTGTGGCCATTGTTCTGCCGCTGGAGAGTCGGGTCAAAAGCAGAGCGGATGACATGTGAGCAATCAGAGCTGCCAGTTCTTCCTCCCTGAACAAGCAGATAGTATAGGATTCTTTGTTATCTTTTGAAGGAGAAGACATCTCATTCTCATGTTTGGAATCATTGTCCAAGGCATCCAGATCTCGGTTAAAGGACAGTTGATCCGAATCTCCAGACTCCAATCTTCACCGAGAACGCTTACAAGGTGCTGCCCGAGCTGGACTCTGACTCATTAATTTGACTTTCTTCTGAGGGAGTGGAGAGCCTGAGGACCGAGGTTTCAGGGTCTGAGTTGCCATTCCAGAAAGTCCAAACTTGCTACGGGAAATGAGAAGTCTGGTGAGGACATCCCAAGCATATGGCCCCCATCATCAGGGATAACAGCAGTTGCCAGACCCTTATGAGAAGGGGATCGGCCAGAGGAGTGAGTACTGGAACTCAAAGTCTCTCGATCATCCTTCCTAATAGCATCATCTGCCACGTCCTGCAGGCAAAGATGATAGGGCCAGGGCACCCGTGTCTCTCTGCTGAGAGGAGAGATGGGCCCTCCAAGGGCACATCAGAAACTTCCATGCAAGATGTGCAAACATCAGAATCCAGTGATGAGGCTCTCCACTTTCTGCAGACTAGGCAGCGCTTCTTAGAAGCTGGCATATGAATCTTCACCACCACGGATAGCTGGGCAATGCAGGTTCAGGGCACGTTAAAATGGGATGGTGTGCCACACACACAGTAATAGTGTGCATTAGAATTGCGCAGGCAATAACAGCGTGCACTAGGGCTGTGCAGACAGCAATAGCACACACTAGGGCCATGCAGGCAAAACAGTGTGCTACAGATGTGCATCTTGGAAGTCAAGTAACAGACGTGGCAAAGTACAGGAAGCGCAATCAGCTCATGCAGGCAGTTGGATAAGGCAGGAAACACCGGCACCAAACAGATGCATCAAGCTACCCAACCTGACTTACACACCACCAGCAGATGAAGTCAGACAGCCAGAGACTTAGTTTTAGTACTTACCCCAGGGAACCCCAAGGCAGGTAAAATCATGCCGGTCTCAGTGCTACTCCACTGTTGCCAAATCTGCAGTTACATACCTCTGAAGAGTCTTCTTCTAATCTTCGGAGGAAAGCAGGGGAAGGAGGAGGGGAGTACTGAGCTTGTTTCAGTTTCAGTTTATTTAGATTTGATATGCCTCCCTATATGACATCAAGGCGGTTCACAATAAGTTAACAATCAGAAAGAGGCACAAGGCCTCACTTGTGTGAGTTTTTGAATGATACTTTTCCAATCCTCTGGCTGTTCAATGGTTCCATAACAGGATAAGGACATGGAGCTGAAAGAATTCCCCTCCTCCTTATAGCTTCTGAAAAGAGAACCGGTTTTAAGTGTGTCTTTAGTGAAGTCTCTCGCGTCACGCTCTAATGAGAAAAAGTCACTAGCAAGGCTGGTTGTCCACTAGTGAAATCGTCTTTCCTTCTTCAATCTGCCTTGTTTTCACAGATTTTCATCATAGCTGAAAGACTCGCATCTGACATCTTGCTGGAGACCGAAAAATACTAGTTTATGCCTCTAGATCAGGGGTCTCCATCTCCAGCTCTGGAGGGCACCAAACCAGTCAGATTTTTGGGATATCCCTAATGAATATGCATGAGATAAATGTGGATACAATGCTGGCAGTGCATGGAAATATATCTCATGGATATTCATTAGGGATATCCCGAAAACCTGACTGATTTGATGCCTTCCAGGACCGGAGTTTGAGATCCCTGCCCTAGAGGCACAGGCGGTAGTGGCATGATGATGTCATGAGAAGCCTCTGGAACTTTTCTCTGTTTCTATATCTGCTGGTAGAGAAACACTACTACTGAGCATTTGTAAAGCACTACAAGACATACGCAGCACTGCACAGACATGTAAGATTCAATCCCTGCTCATCAGAGCTTACAAGCTAGTTAAGACAGACAACACAGAAGGTGTAGACAGGAATAAAACTAGGGGGAATGGTAAAGAAACAAGGAGATCAGGTGAGTCAGGGATCCAAAAGCAGCAGTGAAGAGGTGAGTTTTCAGCATTGATTTGAAAAGGGTCAGAGAACGCGCCTGGCATACAGACACAAGGTAGTTTGTTCCAAGCGTAGGTTGCAGCAAGGTGAAAGGAGCGAAGTCTGGAGTTAGCAACAGAAAAGAAGGGCACAGATAAGAGCAATTTGCCAGAAGAGAGGAGTTCCCGAGGGGAGGGGGGGGGGGAGTGTAAGGACAGATAAGAGAAGAAAGGTAATGAGGAGATGCACAGTGAATGCACTTTTAGGTCGGCAGAAGTTTGAAATGGATGCAGAAACAGGGAGCCAATGAAGTGACTTGAGAAGAGGAGTAATTATTGGCATGACGAGGCTGGCGGAAGATTAGCCATGCAGCAGAGTGTTGAATACAACCCACTTGTCTGGACTGGTCTAACAGGACAATATGCAATAAAACGTTTATTGATATACATCAAGAACTCTTCTTGTGTAATTTCTATATAAATCCTTGAATAAGTTAGTATACGTGAGTTATGTAGAAACATAGAAACATGATGACAGAAAAAGACCACAAGGCCCATCTAGTCTGTCCTTCCATAACAACAACTACAACAGTCCACTTTTTACCTTTAGAGATCCTCTGTGTTGGTCCCATGCTTTTTTGAACTCAGTCACTGTCCTCATCTCCACCACCTCCACTGGGAGACTATTCCACGGATCCACTACTCTTTCCGTAAAGAAATATTTCCGCATATCACTCCTGAATCTATCTCCCTTCACCCTCATCCCATGTCCCCTCGTAGCAGAAGTTGCTTTCAATTGAAAGAGGCTCTCTCCCTGAACATTTATGCCACGGAGGTATTTAAACATCTCAATCATATCACCTCTATCCCGCCTTTCCTCTAAGGTGTACATATTAAGATCCTTCAGTCTGTCCTCATATGCTTTATAATGAAGCCCATTAATCATTTTAGTAGCAACCCTCTGCACCGACTCCATCCTGTTCACATCCTTTTGAAGGTGCGGTCTCCAGAATTGCACACCATACTCCAAATGAGGTCGCACCAAAGACTTATACAGAGGCATTATCACCTCCTTTTTTCTGCTAGCCATTCCTCTCCGTATGCACCCGTAGCTTTTGCCGTCACCTTTTCTACCTGTTTAGCTACTTTAAGATCATCAGACACAACCACGCCTAGGTCCCGCTCTTCTTTAGTGGACAAAAGTACTTCACCTCCTATACTGTATTGCTCCCTTGGATTGCTGCAGCCCAAATGCATGACCTTACATTTTTTAACATTAAATCCCAGCTGCCAAATTCTAGACCATTCTTCAAGCTTAGCTAGATCCCTCCTCATGTTATCTACACCTTCCTGGGTGTCTACTCTATTACAGATTTTGGTATCATCCGCAAAGAGGCAAACCTTACCCGACAGCCCTTCCGCTATATCACTAACAAAGATGTTAAAAAGAATCGGACCAAGGACAGATCCCTGGGGCACACCACTGGTAACATCCTTCTCCTCAGAGTGAGCTCCATTTACTTGTACTCTTTGTCGCCTCCCACCCAACCAATTTCTAACCCAAGCAGTAACTTTAGGGTCCATCCCTAGGGTGCTCAGTTTGTTTATAAGTCGCCTGTGAGGAACAGTGTCAAAGGCTTTACTGAAATCTAAATACACCACATCTAGAGCTCTCCCTCGGTCCAACTCCCTGGTCACGCAGTCAAAGAAATCGATCAGATTTGTCTGACAAGACCTGCCTCTGGTGAATCCATGCTGCCTCGGATCCTGTAATCCGCCGGACTCCAGAAACCTCACTATTTTCTCTTTCAGCAGCGTTTCCAATAATTTACTCACCACTGAAGTTAAACTAACCGGCCTGTAGTTTTCAACCACATCCTTACTTCCGCTTTTGTGTAAAGGCACCACATGAGCCTCTCTCCAGTCCTTTGGCACCACTCCCGACTCCAACGAGGCATTGAAAAGGTCAGTCAGTGGAGCTGCTAGAACGTCCCCAAGTTCCCTCAGTATTCTAGGGTGTATCCCATCCGGTCCCATCGCTTTGTCTACTTTAAGTTGAGCTAGTTTCTCACGAACACAGTCTTCTGAAAATTGTTCAAGATGTCCCTCGCTTCTGTTCTTATTTGTGGGTGTTTTCTGAGGTCCTGCTCCTGGTTCTTCATCTGTGAACACAGAACAAAAATATTTGTTAAGCAATTCCGCTTTATCCTTATCAGCTTCTACATATTCCCCCCCTGCATCCTTGAGTCTGACAATACCACTTTTGCCCTTCCTCTTCTCACTAATATATCTGAAAAATGTCTTATCCCCCCATTTTATTGCACTGGCTATTTCCTCCTCCTTTTGAATCTTTGCCTTCTTGACTACTTTGCTAGCTTCTCTAAGTTTTTCCAAATACAGATGCCTGTCTTCCTCTCTCTGTGATCTCTTGTATTTCATGAAGGCCTCCCTCTTTTTCTTCACTTTTTCAGCTACTTCCTTCGAAAACCATAGCGGTCTCCTGTTCCTTTTGCCTTTATTTACCATTTTAACAAAAAGGTTGGTTGCCTTTAAAATACCCCCTTTCAGCTTTGCCCACTGTTTTTCTACATCCCCCAGCTGTTCCCATCCCACTAACGACTCCCTGAGGTATTGGCCCATCTTCGCAAAGTTAGTCTTCCTAAAGTCTAAGATCTTCACCTTGGAATGGATTCTAACAGCCCTAGTCCTAATACTGAACCACACCATCTGGTGATCACTGGATGCAAAATGATCTCCCACTACAACATCAGAAACACTTTCACCATTGGTAAGCACCAAGTCCAGTATGGCCCCTTCACGTGTGGGGTCTGTTACCAATTGCCTGAATAGTTCTCCCTGTAGAGAATCCAGGATCTCCTTACTTCTAGATGATACTGCAACAGGAATGTGCCAATCAACATCTGGCATATTGAAATCTCCTAGCAGTAGCACTTCCCCTTTCCTAGCAATTCTGCGTATGTCTTCAATTAACTCTCTGTCCACCTCTTCCTCTTGTGAAGGAGGTCTGTATATCACACCAATGCAAATAGATTTCTCTTTCCCTCTTTCTAGTTTAACCCACAATGCCTCCTCTCTCCCTTTTAAGCTCTGTAATTCCAAAGCTTTAATAGTAGTTTTTACATATAGTGCCACTCCTCCTCCCCTTCTTCCTACCCTGTCCTTTCTGAATAAGGTATAGCCAGGTATAGTGAGTTATGTATTTTTCAAAGCCTTGTAGCTCTATTTTTCTAGATTGATGGTGATGGTTGCAGGGATCTACAAATGGATGAGTGAGTGGTTTGATGTATCTCATACAGAAAAAAAGAGGGGGGAGGTTATTAGCTTCATTTGTCATATTTTGTTTTATTTCATTGTTCACTACCCCCAAGCCATTTTTCCTTGGCTCCCTTTAATAGGGGCAGAATTTGCTTTAGCCCTTATTTGTTAGTTTCTTCCTTGCAAGTAATACAATATATATTATTTCTGCATTTTGATTCAAATAGAAAGTATGCTTGTTATGTATTTAAAATGTGTTATAAATAAAAGTTCTAAATAAATAGATAGTACATCCCATTGACAAAATAAAACCATTCCCTTGTCCTTATATTCAGCTAGCAAAGCACAAAGATCACTATTGGATTGCTGCATGTTGTGCTCCTGATTAGGCAATTTAACTGGATGGATAGAATGGAAAGAAGAGATGATAGGGGTGGGAGGGATAGTGGAGACGTGTTGAATTTACTGTAGTAATAATGATTTATTATAACTCAAGGTATGTTCTCAAACATAATAAATACAAGGCCCTCTCCAGTAAGATCAGATATACTAGAATTGATGTTTATCACTTCCATAGCACTATTTGGAATAAGCAGCATCTAACCACTACATGATAGGCACTGCTTGCTTGGTGGAGCCTAGTTGCGTTTATTTTATTAGCTTAAATAATTTATAAGTATATCATTTTGTGAAGTCTATACAATCCTAGACAGGGTACAATAAAACATCAACAATTAGGATAAAACATGAAATAAACAAAAACATAAAACAAAATAATCATATCAAGTTTGTAAACATAGCTACAAATAGGGAGGAGGGGGGCCACACACTACTTTCCTATTAAAAGAAAACACCTAGGATATTTCACTATATGTCTTTCTCCATTGAGAAAATTGGCCATTTCGCCCTGCTCTCTGTTTTCTTTTAATCAGTTCTCAGCCAGAGAAGCTCGCATCCTGGTGATAAATACATGGCTGCATGAATGTCATGAATGCTTTTCCTGGACCATGAGGTGGTTTTCCAAGGGCTGCTGAGCAGAGATGGCATTCAACTATCCAAGAAGGGTCAAAATATCGTCCACAGCAGACTGGTTAACCTACTGAAGAGGGCTTTAAACTAAATTCGTTAGGGATGGGTGAAAAAATCTAGGGGCTAAGTAAAATATTAAATACCTCTGTAGAAATGGGTAAAAGGGGCAACATCTGGAAAGCAGGGTGCATTAATGTCCATAGTATGGGAAATAAGATCCCACACATTGAGGCTTTAATGGAAGAGGCTGACTTTGATTTAGTGGTAGTTACGGAGACACAGTTCAGGACAACCATGACTGGCATGTAATTATTATACTGTGCTATACTTTATTCAGGAAAGACAAGATAGGACGAAGGGGAAGAGGAGTGGCACAACACATAAAAACTAATATTAATGCTACAGAATTACAGGACTTACAAGGGAGGAAAGAGGCACTGTGGGTTAAACTAGAAAGAGGGAATGGGGAATCCATTTGCATTGATGTAATATACAGATCTCTTTCACAGGTAGAAGTGGAGAGAGATTTAACTGAAGAAATTTGCAGTATTGCCATAAAAGAAGTACTGATAGAGGAGATTTCAAAATGCTGGATGTTCATTGGCACATCCCTACTGGGGTGTCATCTAGAAGATAGATCCTGGATTCTCTACAGCAGTGGTTTCCAACCCAGTCCTCGGGTACCCCAGGCCAATCAAGTTTTCAGAATATCCACAACTGATATGCATGAGATAGATCTGCATACAAGGGAAGCAGTGCATGCAGATCTATCTCATGCATATTCAATGTGGAAATCCTGAAAATCTGACTGGCCTGGGGGTACCAGAGGACTGGGTTGGGAATCAATGCTCTACAGGAAGAACTCTTCCGACAACTGGTAACAGAATCCAAACATGAAGGGGCAATACTGGACCTGATGCTTACCAATGGGAAAGAGTTTCTGATGTTATAGTAGGAGATCATCTTGCATCCAGTGATCACCCAATGATGTGGTTCAGCTTTAGGACTAGAGCTGATAAAGTTCATTCAAAAATGAGGGTCTTAGACTAGGAAAACTTAACTTTGCCAGGATGTGACAGTACCACAAGGAGTCGTTAACGGGATGGGAACAGCTGGGTGATGTAGAAAAGTAATGGGCAAAACTGAAGGGATATTTTAACAAACCTTTTCTTAGGAAAGTAAATAAATGCAAAAGGATAAGGAAACCACTATGGTTCTCAAAACTAGCTGAAAAGGTGAAGAAAGAGAGGATGTCTTGAAAAAATGAAAAACAGAGAATCCAGGAAAGTAGTCAGGAAAGCAAAGATACAAAAAGAAGAAAAAACAGCCACTGCAGTAAAATAGGGAGACAAGACATTGTGTTCAGATATGTTACTGAGAGGACGACGTGCAAAAGTGGTATTGTCAAACTCAAGGGTGAAGGGGAAGAATATGTATAAGCTGTAGAAAACTACAAAAGTTACCCCAGTTAAATCCAAGTTTTAATTCCCGGTTCACTGTAAATACCATGCGTCCCCCACTGCACGGTATATTGTTTCTGTTGAATGTACACCGCACTGATATGAATAGCGCAGTATATAAGAGAAGTTAAATAAATAAATAAAAGCTGATGAGGATAAAGTAGAATTGCTTAAATTTTATTTAACCAGTTTTCTATACCACCTTATCCTTCAACCAAAGTGGTTTACATTATGTAATCACTACAAACAGGTACTGGATAGATTCCCTTGTCCCCAAAGGGCTCATAATCTATGTGTAACTGAGGCAACGGAGGGTTAAGTGGCTTACCCAAGGCCACAAGGAGTGCCTATAGGACTAGAAACTTCAGTCCCTCCGGCCTGAGATTGCTGGCCCCAGGTGGGACTTCAACCTCCGGCCTGAGGTATCATGTCCTAACCATTAGGCCACTCTTCTGTGTTCACAACTGAAGAGCCAGGAACAGGACCTCAGAAAACATCCACAAATGGGAACAGAAATGAAGGAGATCTAGAATGATATTCAGAAGATTGTGTTCATTGGGAACTAGATAAACTAAAAGTAGGCAAAGTTATGGGGCCAGATGGGATATATCAGAGTATATTGAACAAAATTAGGGAACTTCTAGTGCTCCACTGTCTGACCTTTTCAATGCTTCTTTAGAGTAAGGAGTGATCCCAAGGAACTGGAGAAAGGCGTATGTCATCTCTTTAAACAAAAGTGGAAGTAAGGATGAGATTGAGAACTACAGGCCGGTTAGTCTGACCTCTGATTAAATTAATGGAAACGCTGCTAAAACACAGTATAATGAGGTTTCTGTAGTCCAATGGATTGCAGGATCTGAGGCAGCACAGAGGCAAGTCTTTTCAGACAAATCTAATTAATTTCTTTGGGCAACCAGAGAGTCTTAGATGTGGTGTACTTAGATTTCAGTAAAGCTTTTGACACCATTCGGCACAGGCGACTTATAAATAAATTGAGCACCTTAGGGATGGATCGTAAAATGACTAAGTTAGAAATTGATTGAGTAGGAGGCGACAAAATATACAGGTAAACAGAGCTCACTCTCAGGAGAAGGATGTGGTATGCTACAGGGATCTGTCCTTGATCTGATTCTTTTTAACATTTTTGTTGGTGATATTGTGGAAAGGCTGTCTGGTAAGATATGCCTCTTTGCAGATGATATCAAAAGTGACATTTTACTTACCAGTTAATGCCCTTTCCTCAAGTCCTGCTGGACCAGTCCAGACAAGTAGATTGTGTTCTCCTACTAGTAGATTGGTGGAGACAAAGAACCCATGAAAAGCCCATGTTTCAATGACACCACTCCAATGCCTCTATTAATCTCAGCCAGAGGTTCCTTCAGTATTTGTCCCAAAGCATATGGGAGAAACATGGCAAGCTTCACACAATCTCAACAGTGGGCAAGAATGAGTAAAACGTAGTTACTCACCTATAACAGCAGGAATCAGTCCTCACATATGGGTGACGTCGACGCCGACGGAGCCCGCGCGGAGCAAATCCCCAACTTTCAAGAAAGCTTTTGGGAGTTGCTACCATGCATGCGTGGTCCCCTTCCCGCCCAAAGGGGCCATTTTGGTCATTTTGACATAGCTAAAGACGGCAAAAACAAAACACTGAAGATAGGAGGACTGCAAATCCAAGGGGAGGAGGGAGGGTTGTGAGGACTCATTCCTGCTGTCCCCGGAGAACACCTGTTACAGGTGAATAACTACGCTTTCTCCGGGAACAAGCAGGAAGACAGTCCTCACATATGGGGCTCCCCAGCTACAGGCTACCATTAACCTATAGCCCAAAAAAGGCTCCCTCATCGAGAGTCGCAAGCGGCCACAATGAAAACCTCTGCGTCCAAAGGAATTAGCACTCCGGTAGCCTGAACACAGAAGGGTCGGAGGGCAGGAGTTGCCTAAATTTCAAAAGGTTATGGAGTATGGCTTGGCCAAAGGCACTGTCCCGTCAGGACTCCCTATCCAGGCAGTAATGGGCTGCGAAGGTATGAACTGAAGACCAGGTGGCGGACCGGCAGATGTCTGCCAGGGGAATGGAGCACAGATGAGCCACTGATGCTGCCATGGCCCTGACTTTGTGAGCTGTGACATGGTCCTCTAATGGAAGCTTCCCTTCCTTGTAGGCCCGGGCAATACAGTCCGCCACCCATGTGGACAGCGTACGCTTGGTCACCGCCTCCTCCAGCTTACTGGGGTCATAGGAAATGAAAAGCTGAGAGGCTTTCTGGTGGCCTTGAGCACGTTGATTGTAGAAGGACAAGGCCCTCTTACTGTCCAGGGTATGGAGGACCGCCTCAGCCCGACCGGCATGCGGTCTGGGAAAGAAAGTAGGGAGGACCACCTCCTGGTTGAGGTGGAATGAGGACACCACCTTTGGAAGGAACTTGAGGTGTGTGCAAAGCACCACCCTATTCTTGTAGAACCTGGTATAAGGCCTCTCCGCCACGAGGGCCTGAAGCTCACTCACCCTACGGGCGGAAGTGAGTGCAACAAGGAAAACCACCTTCCAGGAGTGATAGCGGAGGTGACACGTAGACATCGGTATGAAAAGCAGCAGGATGAGCTGTCCCAACACTACACTGAGATACCATTCGGTCTCCAGAGGGTGGACCGGGGACTTAGACAGGAGTAGGCCCTTAAGGAACCAGGACACCTTTGGGTGAGCTGAGAGGGGCTTCCCATTCACCTGATGGTGGTTCGCCGCTAGGGCACCGAGATGCACCCTGATGGACTTGAGCCCCACTGAAGAATCTTGAACAGGGTCTTAGCGATCAGAGGTGTCGGAGGAAACGCATACAGAAGACCCACCGACCATGAAATTAGAAAAGTGTCGGCGGCCACCCTGGCAGGTTGTGGTTGCCTGGAGCTGAAGCGGGGTAACTGGTGATTGTCCGGAATGGCAAACAGGTCCATCACCGGTTCCCCCCAGATCTGGGAAATCCTGCAGGCCACTTCTGGGTCCAGCTGTCACTCGTGTGGTTGGAGCAGCCTGCTGAGTCTGTTGGCCAGCCAGTTGTTTTGGCCCGGCAGGTACACCGCCTTGAGGAGATTGCTCTGTCGGACTGTGAACGAGCACAAGTCCAGGGCTTCCCGACAGAGGGCACGGCACCCCATGCCCCCGTTTGTTCACATAGAACATGGTTGTCCATCTGGACCAGGACGGACCTGCGGCCCAGAGATCGCCAGAACGCCTTTAGGGCAAGATGGATTGCACGCAGTTCCAACAGGTTGATCTGTTCAGCACTCTTGTCTGGGGACCAAATGCCCTGGGTGCGGTACACTGGCAGTGGACTCACCAGCCCAGCAGGGAGGCATCGGTGGTGAGGGACCCTCGAGTGGTGAGGGGTCTGAAAAGGCATCCCCACTTCCAAGTGACGGGGCGAGAGCCACCAGGTCAGGGACTGCGCCAGGTGCCTGGTCACTTTGACTCTGTCCTGGAGATGCCCCGTGGCCTGGGACCACTGGTCCCTGAAGCACCACTTCGCAATTTGCATGTGGAGGCGGGCATCTGGCGTGACATGGACTGTGGACTGTGGAGGCCATGTGCCCGAGGAGGTGCAACAAGTGTCTTGCTGGCACTGAGGGACAGCACTGTATGTCTTTGGCCAGCGCCATGAACCTGCCTACCTTGTCTGCAGGTAGGAAAGCCTTCGACTGAAGAGTATTGATCCTTGCCCCAAAAAATTCCAGCTCTTGAGCCGGGCGAAGGCTGAACTTGGGATAGTTGATAACGAAGCCCAAGTGCTGAAGGACCTGGATGGTGCGTGCCTGGCCTGCTGCGCCTCGGGGGGGGGGGGGCTGTAGTGCCCCTGATGAGCCAGTCGTCGAGATAAGGGAAGACAAAGATCCCCTGAAGTCGGAGAAAGGCGGCGACGACCGCTAGGTACTTTGTGAATACCCTGGGGGCCGAGCAAGGCCAAAGGGAAGCACCCTGTATTGAAAATGATGGCTCCCCGCCGCAAAGTGTAGGTATTGCCTGTAGTTTGGGTGGATTAGGATGTGCATCCTTTAAATCTAAGGAGTATAGCCAGTCTCCATGGCGGAGGTAAGGCAGCAATGTTCCAAGGGAGAGCATCTTGAACTTCTCCTTCACCAGGGATTTGTTGAGGCTGCGCAGGTCGAGGATAGGCCTTAGGCCCCCTGTCCTCTTTGGCAAGAGGAAGTACCTGGAGTAGAAACCCTTGCACTTGAGATGGTGGGGCACTGGTTCCACCGCTCAGTCCTCAAGAAGACCTGCCAACTCCTTCAAAAGAAGGTCCCGATGAAGGGGAGGCCAGAAGGGCTCTCCAGGGAAATAATGTGGAGGCACTTTGGCTAGGCAGAGGATGTAACCCTCCTTGATCACCTGTAATGCCCATGAATAGGTGGTGATAGTTCCCCACCTGTGGACATACAGGGTGAGCCGACCTCCTGTGGGCTGCCAAGCTCCGGTTGGGAGAGGGGCCATGCTGCAGGAGTCAAAAGCTCCCTCCAGGCTGGGCTGGAGCCAGAGCCTGAGAGCCTTCTGCTTACGCAGGCCATGCCCCTGCCCCTTGATCTGCTGCCCCTGCTGGGGAGGTGGGGGGGGGGGCCTGGTAAGGGGGGTAGTTTTGGTAAGCAGTGGACTTCCTCGGGTAAAAGGGCTTTTTACCTGAGCCTTCTTTCGGGAAGGAGCAGAGGTCTTCTTAGAGAGCCTGGTCCTCGTCATGAACTCAGACTCCAGTTCAGCGGTCTTGTCAGTCATGGGTTTGCCAAAGAGGTTCTCTCCCCGGCATGGGACATTGACCAACTTGTCTTGTACCCATTATTCAAGTTCCAACGACTGTAGCCAGGCTTGGCAGCATGCACCGATTCCCACCACAGCTACCCTGGCCGCCGACTCAAACCCGTCGTAGGCCGCCCGAGACGAACTTGGAGCATTCACCAACGGTTTTGGATAGGCTCCTGAAGCGCTGCAAAAGCTCCTCGGAAAGACCAGCTGAAAACCCAGCGATTTCCTTTGCCAGGTCTCTCTCAAGGTACATGCCCATGTACAGCTGGTAGGCCGGGATCCGACAATTCAGCATTCCACCCTGGTAACATTTCCTGCCCAGGGCATCCAAGATGCGGGCCTCCCTGCCGGGTGGCACCAAGGAGTGTATCTTCTGACTTTTCAGTCGACGCATGGCCAACTCCACAATTATGGAGTTGCGCAGCAGTTGTGACTTCTGAAACCCAGGGCTCCGACGGACTTGTACATCTAGTCAACCATTTGCTGATCACCAGTGTCGATGTCGGGGTCTCCCACATGCGGAGCATAAGTTGTTCCAGAATAGGAGGAATGGACATCGTGAGGGTCTCCCGAGGGGGTGCCTCGTACTGGAGGATTTCAAGTTCGTCTGCTCAAGGGTTCTCCTCGGACTCCTTAGGGAAAGCCAAAACCTTGGACATATCCTGAACGAAGTCTTGAAACGCCATGTTCTCCAGTGGGGACCTTCTCCGAGGCTCCGATACCGGGGAATCGGATGGGAGATCTCGGTGACGGTGGGTATCCGGTGACTCCTTGTCCTCGGACTCCCAAGTGGAGGCCTCCGAGGAAGATTGGTGATGAATGGGAGGTTGAGCGTGACCTCGGCAGAGGATCTACTCAGGCCCGCAGGGCTTTGAGGATTGGCTTCGACGTTGAACACCCGGTGGTCGGGGCAGAGGAACTGGACATGCAGGATGCCAACGCCCGCTGCTGCTTCAGGAAGGCAGAGATCTTGAGCTCCAAGGACGCCATCCTAGGCATCAGTTCCGGAGGCTCCGCAGCCCTCGGCTCAGGCCCCGATGTGCTTGGGCCCAAAGCCAGTTCCCCGGAGGGGAGTCCTAAACTAAGGATAGGATTACTTGCCAGGGCCGGTCCGTGACCGAGTCCTTTCAGGGAACCTTGGCCGGGCACTCTTTCTCCGACGCCTCGGGCCAGTGCTCAGGGCTCTGCGACTGGCTCCGTGAGGGACCTGGCCATTCCGAGCCATCCAGCGATGCCGCCCGTTGAGGATTTCTTCTTTTTGGTTCCCTTGAGGGAGACCCCCTCTCTGAGGCCACTCAACGATGCTTGGGTTCGGACTGCTCCTCCTGAGGCGTGGAGGCCTCAGACGAGGTCTTGGCTCTCGGAGGCATGGGGGAATCAGGAAAAATCTTTTCATGCTGCTGCTTGGCGGCTTCTCAAGGCCTTCAAAGACATCTTTTTGCAGAGGACACAGACGGCCGGGTCGTGATCCGGGCCGAGGCACCGGAGGCAGCAGTCATGCGTATCAGTGAGGGGACATGATCTTCCCGCCCGATCGCACTGTTTGAACCCACTGGTAGCCATGGGGGGAAAAAAGAACCCCAGCAAGGTCAAAGACCCTTCAGGCTTCCAGCGAGGAAAAAAGGGCGTGAAGATGCCCAAAAGAGAAAAATGAAAATAGAAAAGAGGGACCGGCCCAATACCGAGGTACCAGGGTCGGGCGGGAAAGGTACCAGTGCGAGACCGGAAAAAACAGCCAATAGGCAAAGAAGAAGAGAAAAGAAAATTCAACTTTTTCCGGGACAGGGACAGACTACTTCTGATGGGCTCTGCGGAAAAAAAAAAAAAGAGACTGAGCAAGATGGCTCCTTTGGGCAGGAAGGGGACCACGCATGCGTGGTAGCAACTCCCAAAAGCTTTCTTGAAATTTGGGGATTTGCTCCGCGCGGGCTCCGTCAGCGTCGACGTCACCCATATGTGAGGGCTGACTTCCTGCTTGTTCCCAGAGAATCAGCAATAGAGAACTACAGTATGTACAGCAAAGCATAAATAGAAAGTTGTCAGTAGAATATGAACCCGTAGTATCCCAGCAGAAGAATAGAGCCATTCAGTTTAAGGGGTGGGCCCTGGACTGGCCTAACAGGACTCATGGAAAGGTAAGTAAAATGGTATGTAGAATGTCACCTTCCATAGCATCCTGCTAGACCAGTCCAGACAAGTAGGATGTACCAAAGCTATAACTCCACTAGGCGGGAAGAAGGCACTGCAGCTTCCAAACCCTTGAGCCAAAGCCGTGTCCGCCCACAAATGGACATCCAAGCAGTAATGCTCGACAAAAAGTGGAACGTGATGCCCACAGCATTGCCTGACAAATGTCTGCAGGGGCTACTCCACAAATGTCTACTCCACCCACGAGGATGTTTGTGCTCACTTAGAATGGGCACACAAACTCTCTAGAACCAGCCAGTTCCGCAAGAGATATGCCAAGGCAATGGCCTCCTTAATACAGCGCCCCAATGTTGACTTGGCCGCAGCATCACCCTTGTGCGGGCTAGCAAACAGCACAAAAAGATGGTTGGACTTACGAAAAAAAATCATAACCTCCAAGAACTGGAGAAGCACCATCTGGACATCCACAAGGGTTCTGATGGCAGAAAACGTTATAGTCAGAAAGTCATAATAAAGTAATGCGCTTCATTCATTGGAAACTCTGTAAGCACTATAACATCACTGTGCCCGAAAAGAACAGGGATCATAACCCTAAGAGAATTACAAATAATGAGGAGTTTATGCTCACTGGGATATTCCCATTCCGACTGATAAAAAGCTGGATGCAAAGAAGCTGGATATAGTGGTTAAGGAGAAAAACACCAGAACGGCATTGATAATAGAGGTGTCAGTTCCAAGCGACTACTCCGTGAATCACGTGAAGAGGCAGAAGATCCTGAAATACCAGGAAATGCAGGTAGAGACCAAGAAAATGTGGCAGAAAGATACGGAAGTATTTCCCATCGTGTTGAGTGCCATAGGCTTGATAAAGAAGAATTTCCAAGCCCATCTTGACAAACTACCCATACAGTGCCTTGTAAAAGTATTCATCCCCTTGGTTTTTGTCCTGTTTTGTCCGTTACAGACTGAAATGAAAATGGAGGTCCATTTGGATGTTAGGTAATGGACCTAACAATATAGCCCAAATTGGTGACGTTGGAATGACAATAAAATACCTTGTATATATAAAAAAAACAAGTAAAAACTGAAACGTTGTGAGTGTATATGTATTCATCCCTTTTGCTAAGAAATCAACCAATTAACCTCAGAAGTCAAATAATTAGTTGATCAGAGTCCACCTGTGTGCAATAAGTGTCACATGATACCTGTATAAATATACCTGTTCTGAAAGGCCCCTGACTCTGCAACACCACTAAGCAAGCAACATGAAGACCAAGCAGCACTCCAAACAGTCCAGAGACAAAGTTGTGGAGAAGTATAGATCAGGGTTGGGTTATAAATAAAATCCCAAAGTCTGAATATCCCACGGAGCACCACTAAATCCATTATAACAAAATGGAAAGAATATGGCACCAAACCTGACAAGAGAAGACCATCCACCAAAACTCACAGACTGGGCAAGGAGGGTATTAATCAGAGATGCCACAAAGACACTGAAGGAGTTGCAAAGATCCATAGTGGAGATGGGAGTATCTGTCCATAGGACCACTTTAAGCCGTATACTCCATAGAGTGGGGCTTTATGGAAGAGTGGCCAGAAAAAAGCCATTGCTTAAAGAAAGAAATAAGAAAATATGTTTGGAGTTTGCACAACAGCATGTGGCAGACCACCCCCCCCCCCCCCAAACACAAATGAGACGAAAATTGAACTTTTTGGCCATCATGGGAAATGCCATGTGTGGCACAAACCCAACACTTCCCATCACCCAGAGAAAATCATTCCCACAGTGAAACATGGTGGTGGCAGCATCATGTTGTGGGGATGTTTTTCATCAGAAGGGACAGGAAAACTGGTCAGGACTGAAGGAATGATGGATGCACTAAATATAGGGCAATTCTTGAGAAAAACCTCTTTCAGTCTGCAGAGATTTGAGACTGGGACGAAGGTTCACTTTTCAGCAGGACAATGACCCTAAACATACTGCTAAAGCTACACTGGAGTGATTTAAAGGGAAGCATTTAAATGTCTTAGAATGGCCTAGTAAAAGCCTAGATCTCAATCCAATTGAGAATCTGTGGCATGACTTGAAGATTGCTGTATACCAATGCAACCCATATAACTTGAAGGAGTCGAGGCAGGTGTGCCTTGAAGAATGGATGAAAATCCCAGTGGCTAAATGTGCTAAACTAATAGAGACATACCCCAAGTGACTTGCAGCTGTAATTGCAGCAAAAGGTGACTCAACAAAGTAATGATTTTGGGAGGGTGGAGGGAATACCTATGGCACACTCCAGATTTCTTTTTTTGTCTTAATTATTGTTTGTGTCACAATGAAGGATATTTTGCACCTTCAAAGTAGTAGGCATGTTGTGTAAATCACATGGTGCTAATCCCGAAAACTCCATCTTAATTACAGGCTGTAATGCGACAAAATAGGACAAACACAGAGGGGATGAATACTTTCACAAGGCATGTTACATCTAGGAGGCTCTCTTTGGTAAGATGCAAGTACTACATCGAGCCATTGGCAGTAAATATGAGAGACTCATACTCCCCATGCCCTGGCTTAGAAGTGAGGTTCACGACTATCATAATATGCGCAAAACTAACCCATTTGGAGAAACTGTCCCGAAAATCCTTATCCTTCCCGACACCGCTCCTTAGAGGAAGGCAGGCAGACAACCTGGTTCACGTGAAAGAAGACATCACCTTAGTTGAGAAAGAAGGCACAGGCTGAATGCAGATGGCCTCCTTTGAAAAAGACAGATAAGGTTCTCAGCAAGGCAGCCTGCAGCTCGGAAATCTGTCTTACAAAACAAATCGTGATCAAGAAGACTGTCTTAATAGTCAAATCCTTTAATGTAACGCACTTCAAAGGCTCAAAGAATGCTGCCATCAGGGCCATGATCACCAGACACAGAACTCAGGAAGGGATCACAGATCAAAGGGGAGGACGCAGACTTTGAACCCCTTGGAGAAAGTTTGAGATGTCCAGGTGCAAGGCTAGAGATTTATCGGCCCCCCGGACCGCGGATAAAGCTGTCACCTGAGCTTTCAGGGAGCTGAGGAAAAGGCCCTTTCTCCAGGCCAACAGAGATGGCACCTTGGCCATCTCAGAAGCCAACTGCTGAGTGCTGCACCACTGCTCAAAGAGGCACCAAATCCATACATATGCCAGCTTGGTAGACCTCCTCCAGGCTCCACGCAAGGTATAGAGATCATCGCAGGAGAGTAGCCATTACATGCTAGTCGTCTCCTTTCAAGAACCAAGCCATAAGCAAGAATGAAACTGGGTCCTGCCGTAACAGGCCCCAACATGGAGGCAAGCGAAAGAGGTGCCTGCAGGAGCCGCAAAAGGACAGAAGATCTGGGGCAAACCACAGAGGAATAGGTGGTGCCTGAGAAAGGTGGAGCAACAGCAGATACCATAGCTTCTGGGGCCAGCGTGGGGAAATAAGGATCAATGCGGCCCTGTCCGTCTGGACCTTGAAGAGGGTCTTGGCCACTGGGGACGTGGGCAGGTAAGAATACAGCAGGCCATCACTCCAGTGGAGGAGAAATGCATTGGCCGCAAGGAATCCTGGAGCAGAACAGTGGCAGCTGAGTGTTATGCAGGCTGACTTAGAGGTCCACTGCTGGTATGCCCCATTTCTGAAAGATACTTCTGGGGGGATGAGGGTCCACTCATGAAGTTGCAGCATCCTGCTGAGCCGGTCCACCAGGACGTTTTCCTGCCCCGAAAGGTAGATGGCCCAGAGGAGCATCCCTCACCGTTTTGCAAAATTCCACAGTCCGATCGCCTCCCAGCAGAGAAGGTATGAACCCATGCTGCCCTGTTTGTTGATGCAGAACATCCCCACCTGTCTGTTCAAACCAGGACAACCTGATTCACAGGGTGTTTGTAACTGCTCGGAGCTGGCTCTCCTCTTGCAATTAGAGACCTTGGGACTGAAAACCGTTCCAATGGGCTCCCCAGCCAAGTTTGGAGGTATCTGTGGTGCTGATGCGGGGGAACTGAAAGGGGAACCCTACCAGAAGATTACATGGGCACCTATTAGAAAGTACTGCCACCAGGTGAGGGAGTGGCAGTACTTTCTAATAGGTGCCCATTGCCTGCTTCCACTGAGTGCAGAGAGTCAATGTGCCCCAAGAGGTGGTGCATCTGCTGAAGTGAGATAGTTGGAGAGGATAGGATGTTCTCTGCCAAAATCATACTGAGCACTGTCAGGCAGAAGAAAGGCTTAGGTCTGAGTGGTATCAAGGAGAGCCCCCATGAACTCCAGGTGCTGGACAGGCTGCAGGTGGGATTTGGGATACTTTACCATGAAACCCAAGGTCTCCAGGAGATGGATGGTGCGACGTAGGATCTGTCAGACCTCATCCGGGGACCCTCCTTTTATTGCCCATTCGAAAAGGGAAGGAAAGGCAAACATGCCCTGCAGCCATAGGAAGGTGGTGACCACCATTAGGCACTGTGTGAATACTCTGGTAGTAACATCCTGCGATAACAAAGCGGAGGTACTGCTGGTGCAAAGGGTGGATCAGGATGTGGGTATAGCCATCTTTGAGATGCAAGGAGCATAGCCAGTCCCCCCGGTGAAGATACCATCTTGAACTTTCCCTTCACTAAGAAGCAGTGGAGATCCTATAGATCCAGCAAGTAGAGGGAATATAAACCTTTGCCCCTTTGAGATAACAGGACGAACTCCACTGCCCTGTCAGTGAGAAGAGCTGCGAGCTCCCTTTGAAGGGGATCCCGATGGGAGAGATCCAGTGGAAGTTCCCCTGGGAAGAACGAAGGGGGTGCCTGGTGGATGTGAAGGAGATAGTCCTCCTTTACTACCTGAACTGCCCACGTGTCAGAGGTAATGCTGGGCCGCCTGTGGGCAAAGAATCTGAGACGTCCCCTTATGTGCTGCAGTTCCTGACCTCCTGTGGGAAGAGGGGCTATGTTCCAGGAGTCAAAACGCCCCCCACCCAGGCTGCTGCACAGGCACGGTTCGGGGACTTTAGGCCTTCGGGAGCCTGGCCCCTGGCCCCTTGCCTGCTGCCTCTGCAGGGGAGCTTGATAGGACTAACAGGCCTGAGATGGTCATCAGACAGCCCATCTGAGAACCCGGTGAGCTCCTTCGCCAGGTCACTCAGGTACCTGCCCAATGACACCTGGTAAGCCTGGATATGGGCCACAAGCATTGAGCCCTGAAAACACCTCTTACCAAATCCATCCATAGTGCAGGCCTCTTGATCCTGTGCATGGCCGACTCCACCACCATGGAGTTGTGTGGCAGTTGGGTTTTTTCCAAAGCCGGGGCCTCTTATGGACCCGATACAATGTTCCTACATCCTGAAAAGGCGGCGCTCCAAGACAAACATAGAACACGACGGCAGAAAAAGACCACATGGCCTATCTAGTTTGCCCTTCCAAATCAACTACAATAGTCCTCTTTTTACCTTTAGAGATCTTCTGTGTTTGTCCCATCCTTTTTTGAATTCAGATACTGTCCTCGTGTCCACCACCTCCACTGGAAGGCTATTCCATGCATCTACCACTCTTTCCGTAAAGAAATATTTCCGCATATTACTCCTGAGTCTATCCCCTTTTACTCTCACTCTCATCCTATGTCCCCTTGTAGCAGAGCTTGCCTTAAATTAAAAGAGACCCCCCCTGTTCATTTATGTCACTGAGGTATTTAAATGTCTCTATCATATCGCCCCTATTCTGCCTTTCCTCTAAAGTATACATATTAAGATCTTTAAGTCTGTTCTCATATACTTCATAATGAAGACCACTAACCATTTTAGGAGCCACCCTCTGCACTAATTTCAACCTGCCTGTATCCTTCTGAAGGTGCAGTCTCTAGAATTGCACACAATACTTCAAAAATGAGGTTGTACCAGAGACTTATACAGAGGCATCACCACCTTCTTTTTTCTACTGGCCATTTTGCTCCCTATACACCCAAGCATCCTTCTGGCTTTCGCAGTCGCCTTGTCTACCAGTGTAGCTACTTTAAGATCATCAGACACAATTACACCCAGGTCCCACTCTTCTTTTGTGGAGAGAAGTACCTCACCCCCTACACTGTAGAGCTCCTTTGAATTTTGGCAGCCCAAAGGCATGACCCTGCATTTTTTAGAATTAAATTTCAGCTGCCATATTCTAGACCAGGGGTTGCCAACTCCGATCCTAGTGCACCACGATACAGCCTGGCTTTCAGGATATTCCTAATGAATATTCATGAGGTATATTTGCATCCACTGCCTCCCACTGTATGCAAATATATCTCATGACATCCTGAAAACCTGGCTGGATTTTAGTGCACTAGGACCGGAGTTAGCCACCCCTGTTCTAGATCATTCTTCATGTTTAGCTAGATCCATCCTCATGTTGATGACTCCTTCTTCTAGGTCTTGACTAGATTGTAAGCTCTGATGGGCAGGGACTGTCACTTACATGCCTTTACAGTGCTGCGTATGACTGGTAGCGCTTTACAAATGCTCAGTAGAAGTAGTAGTAGGTCTACTCTATTGCAGATTTTGGTATTGTCTGCAAACATGGAAACCTTACACAACAGTCCTCCTGCAATGTCACTAACAAATATGATAAACAGAATCAGACCAAGGACAGATCCCAGTGGAACACCACTAGCAATCTCCTTCTCCTCAGAGTGAGCTACATTTACCTGTACCCTTTGTCATCTACCACTCAACCAATTTCTAACCCAATTGGTAACTTTAGAGGCCATCCCTATGGTGCTCAGTTTTTTTATAAATTGCCTGTGTGGAATGGTGTAAAAGGCTTTGCAAAAATCTAAATGCACTACGTCTAGGGCTCTCACTCGGTCCAACTCCCTGGTCACCTAGTAAAAGAAATCTATCAGATCTGTCTGACAAGACCGGGCTCTGGTGAATCTATGCTGCCTCGCATTCTGCAATCCATTGGACTTCAGAAACCTCACTATTTTCTCCCTTAGTAGCCTTTCCAATAATTTACTAACCACAGAGATTAGACTAACCGGCCTGTAGTTCTCAATGTCATCCTTACGTCCGCTTTTGTGTAAAAGGACCACATATGCTTATCTCCCAGTTCTTTGGCACCACTCCTGACTCCAAAGAGGCACTGAAAAGGTCAGACAGTGGTGCTGCTAAAATGTCCCCAAGTTCCCTCAGTATTCTTGGATATATCCCATCTGGACCCATGGCTTTGTTGACTTTTAGTTTAGCTAGTTCCTCTCGAACACAGTCTTCTGCAAATCGTTTGAGATTCCATTCGCTTCTGTTGCTATTTGTGGGTGTTTTCTGAGGTCCTGCTTCAGGCCCTTCATCTGTAAACACAGATCAGAAATATTTGTTAAGCAATTCTGCCTTATTCTCATCAGTGTCTGCATATTTCCCCCCTGCACCCTTGAGTTTCACAATGCCACTTTTGCCCTTCCTCCTCTCACTAACGTATCTGAAAAATGTCTTATCTCCACATTTTTTTGCATTGGCTATGTCTTCTTTTTTAATACCTTTGCTTTCTTGACTACTTTGCTAGTTCCTCTAAGTTTCTCCAAATATAGATGCCTGTCTTCCTCTCTCTGTGATAGCTTGTATTTCATAAAGGCCTCCCTCTTTTTCTTCACCTTCTCAGCTACTTCTTTTGAGAACCATAGCGGCCTCCTTTTCCTTTTACACTTACTTACCTAACAAAAAGATTTGTTGCTTTTAAAATATAACCTTTCAGTTTTACATCTGGTTTTCTACATCCCCCAGCTTTTCCCATCCAGCTAACGACTCTCTCAGGTATTGTCCATCTTTGCAAAGTTAGTTTTCCTAAAGTCTAAGACCTTTGCTTTCGAATGGATTTTATCAGCCCCTAGTATTAATAATGAACCATACCATCTGGTGATCACTGGATGCGAGTTGATCTCTTACTGTAACATCAGAAACACTTTCCCCATTGGTAAGCACCAAGTCCAGTATGGCACCATCACATGTGGGTTCTGTTACCAATTGCCTGAATAGTTCTCCCTGTAGAGAATCCAGGATATCCCAGTAGGGATGTGCCAATCCACAACCGGCATATTGAAATCACCTATCGGTAGCACTTCTCCTTTCATGGCAATACTGTGTATATGCCTTCAATTAAATCTTTGTCCACTTTACCCTGTAAGTGGGATCTCAATGTAACTCCAATGCAAATGGATATCCCTTTCCCTCTCTCTAGTTTAATCCATAGTGCTCCTCTCTTCCTCTTAAGCCTTGCAATTCTATAGCTTTAATATTATTTTTAACATATAGTGCCACACAACCACCCCTTCTTCCTACCCCGTCTTTCCTGAATAAAGTACATTCCAGCCATGGTTTTCTGTGAACCATATCTCAGTAACCACCAAGTCAGCCTCTTCCATTAAGGCCTCAACACCCGGAATCTTATTTCCTATGCTATGGGCATTTATACACACCGCTTTCCAGATGTTGCCCCTATTACCCATTTCTACAGAGGTAATGTTTCACTTACCTGGAGGCTTTCACCACTTACCCACAGGAGAGAGTCCCAATCACCACTACCCTTGGCTTGGTTACGGTGACCGAATCTAACTTGGGGGTGCTCGAGCTGTAGCTCTTCCCTTTCCTCAGATGCTTCTACTTCCTCCATTTCCAGGGCTGCATATTGGTTCTTCAATTCAAGGGCTAGAGAAGTTGGAGTGTTGATACTGCAGGCTCTGGTGACACGTGCCCAACCTTCTTCCTTCTGTAGCATCCCATCACCACCTCTGGATGTTTCAAGAAGCATCTCGTCAATGTACTTCTCACCTTCTCGAAAGCTTCGCAATCTCGCCACCTCTTCCCTGAGCTCCTCCACTTGTTCCATAAGAACATAAGGTATGCCATACTGGGTCAGACCAAGGTCCATCAAGCCCAGTATCCTGTTTCCAACAGTGGCCAATCTAGGTCATACGTACCTAGCAGTTTCCCCAAAAGACACAGGTTCCGCAATGCTTGTACTGGGTCAAGCATTGATATCCTGGGTCCCTTCTTAATAATGGTTTATGGACCTTTCCTCCAGGAACTTGTCCAAACCTTTTTTAAACCCAGCTACACTAACAGCCTTTACTACATCCTCCGGTAACAAATTCCAGAGTTTGATTACACGTTGAGTGAAAAAATATTTTCTTTTATTAGTCTTAAATAGTTTACCCTGTAGCTTCATTGCATGTCCCCTAGTCTTTCTATATTCTGATAACGTAAACAGTTGATCTACGTTTACCCGTTCCACTCCATTCATTAATTTATAGACTTCTATCATATCTCCCCCTCAGCCGTCTCTTTTCCTGAGAGCCTCAGCATGCAGGCATCCTGCACATGGAACTGGTCCCTCAACTGACATTGGAATCCCTGTCTGGACATAGACAGAAGCTATAATGGGGGTAACTGCTTTAGCAATATGATTCTTCCCAGCCATTGCTTAGTTGGTGGAGCTTTGGTACCTGTTGAAGTAAAAGAAAGAGACCTACCAAGGTCCCTATTGGTTCCTCATTATCCTTTAGGAAAAAAAGCAGATAACCTCTTTTAAGTGTGTTCTAACAGTGCTTGTCTATGTCCCTGTTTGTAGCTAAATGGGGAGTTGCCCTATAAAGCAAAAATGCTCACATGGGGGTGGGGGGGTGTTAGGGTGGGTATGGAGGGACCTAACACCGGATGAGGTCTGTGGTTCAAAGAATCAGCTGTGAATGAACTGACAACCTCATAAGCACACAAAAATAGTACCTTTGTTGTATAGAAAAAAAAAAAAGATTTTATCCTTTAAAAATGAACAGCAAAATCGCTTTAAGAATTAGCTTTTAAAAATAATACCTTAAATCCTTTGAGAGCTGTCAGGCAGAGTATTACCTTGCTTTGCAATGAAGTCCTTCAGGAATGCCAGTACCTGAAAGGCTTTGTAGATTATTATACAGAACTGCCTAGCAGCTTAGTAAGCTACTCATTTAACACTTGATGAGGTCAATGGTTTCAAAGAGTTAGCCGTGACAATCCCACAAGCACCGTTATGGCCTCCTTGGGAGAAGAGTTATACTGAAGTATGTCCAGATCTTCTGCCTCAATGGTGAAGGCAAAGGCCTTGCCCATGTCTCCATGGAAAAACAAAGATTGAGGGAAAATGTATCCTTTGGACAGGAAGATGAAAGCTGGGGCGAGATTACTGTGTGGGCTATCAGTGATGACATCACCCATATCTGAGGACTGACTTCCTGCTTGTTCCCAGAGAACTATATGATTTAGCTATACGATAGCTGCCATGATCACCCCACTCCACTGACAGGCTACCTTGGATTTAGCCGATCTGTGGGGATATTCAGTGGCACGATCCAGCTATTGCACCTGAATATTGGGAACACTGGGGCTTAACTGCTTAGCAGGTCCTACTAATCAGCTAAACCTTGTTGAATATTGCCCCCTAAAGTTTTAGCTATGGGAGTTTTGTATTTTCTTCAGTATCTGTGTACGTGTAAGGTTAACATATTAAGGAAAATCCTATCTATTTTTTTGAGCATAGGCAACTGTCTGAGTTTCTATTTGCTCATTTGCAGGAATCTATATTAGGAGAAACTAATCCTGAATTGTCCTTGGAAACTTAAATATTTGTGTGGTCAGGCTGATGCCGAAGAGGTATATCTGAAATCATTGTTCATTACTTTTTGGATCTCAATTGCAGGACAATAATAATTTGTGGGGATATAATGATTTTGTAATATGATGAGAAGAAAAAACAAGGGCTGAGAGATCAGGTAAAAAAGCATGGGGGGGGGGGGGGTGGAGACAGCTAGTATTGGTCTGCTTATGGTAGTTTCTATGCTCATCTACCCTAAGTGGACAAATCTCAACTAGTAAGACTGGATGGACCATTTTAATCTTTAGCTGCTATCAATTACTATGCTGCTATGAAAGGAGTGAGTTTGTTAAGCGGGTGAGAAAGGGTAGAGATGGAGTGGGGAGGAGGTTAAAGGAGTAATGAGAGGGGCAGTTTCTCCAAATGGGTTAGTTTTACGCATCTAAAGACAAAAACAACTCTTAGTAGATCAAATCTTATCCAACCTCTCTAACCACATTACTCACATAAAAGTTTTTAAAAAAAATACTTTAATGGTAGCTTAGCATTTCTTTAATAGAATTTCCCAGTATATCAGAAAAAGAGAAATTAGACTTACCTGCTAATTGTTGTTCCTTGAGGAACTCCAGTTCAGTCCCTCACCTCTGGGTAGTGCACCTCCTCCTGCAGCATGGAGAAAGGGCATGTCAGAATCGTGACATCACTGGATATATCCAGCTGGCCTCTCCTACCAGCCCCCAGTGACCTATTCACAAAGCAGGCTCAAAGGAGCAACAAATAAGTAGCTATAGTATTAAATACAACCATTTAACTTTTAACAACTGCACTAAATCCCCATTAAATAAGAGGATAAATCCGTCTCTCCTCCCTTTGAAGAAAATAGCACAGAGAAGAGAGAGCATAAAAAATAAAGAGTAAACACAGTTTGAGTACAAAAAGAATTCAATAATTTCTGAAATCCATTTACCATATCGCCGTTGTCACCTCCCACAATAACACACACCTTTGGAAGCTGACAAATCCCCGGGCGGGAATTGGGACTGAACTGGAGTTCCTCAAGGAACAACAATTATCAGGTAAGTATAATTTCTCTTTCCTTATCATCCCTCCAGTTCAGTCCCTCACCTCTGGGATGTAACAGAGCAGTAATTATTGAGATGGACCTGTCCACCCGGACCGCAAAACCGCAGACCCAAAACTGGCATCCTTCACCGCCTGAACATCTAGGCGATAGTGTTTACTGAAAGTATGCAGAGAAGACCAAGTGGCTGCACTGCAAATTTCCACCGGCAGAACCAAACTATGTTCCGCCCACGAAGCCGCTTGCACGCTAGTAGAATGAGCCCGCAGCCTGACAACCTTGTAAAATATACGCTGACACTATTGCTTCCCAGACCCAACTGGAAATTGAAGCTTTGGCTGCCGCTTCCCCTTTACACGGACCACCAAAGAGAACGAATAAACGTTCAGACGTGCAGAAGGACTCCGAGATCTTCAAGTATTGCCGTAGCACCCTCTTTATGTCCAAAAGCCACAAACTACGGTCATACGTATCCTCCCCCAAAACATCCAATACTGGCAAAGAGACAGATTGATTCAAATGAAATGGTGAAACCACCTTTGGTAGAAAAGACGGAACGGGATGCAACACCACCTTTTCCCTAGAAAAGGACAGAAATGGTTCTCCACAGGACAACGCCTGCAATTCCAAAATTCGACGTGCAAAACAAATGGCTACCAAAAACACTGTCTTTAAAGTTAAATCCTTTAGTGAGGCCAGATGCAAAGGTTCAAAAGGCTCCCTCGTCAATGCTACTAGAACCAAGTTGAGATCCCACGGAGGAGAAAGCATTCTGCGAGAAGGTCGTAAACGGGATACAGTTTTCAAAAAACATATCACATCGGCATGCGAACCCAAGGCAACTCCCTGGACCTTTCCTCGATAACAAGAAATAGTTGCCAACTGAACACTTAAGGAACTGGCCGCCAATCCCTTATCGAAACCATCCTGCAAGACTGGGGTTTCTAGTCCCACAGGTGCTCCTTGTGGTCTTGGGCAAGCCACTTAACCCTCCATAGCCCACGTTCCCTGTAAAATAGTTATCTCCAAGTTATAATGCCCTGTTCAATGTAATTTCAGTTTGTTCAATGTAAACCGCACTGATGCAGAATAGCGCGGTATATAAGAGAATGTAAATAAAATAAATAAATAAATAAGAAACTCAATACTATAGGAACTGAAACCATGGTTGGACAGACTTGACGCTGCGTGCACCAGTCCTCAAAAATACGCCATACGTGTACATATGCTAAGGTTGTCGACCTCTTTATGGACAAAAGGTAGCAATCACAGCACCAGAATAACCTTTCTTCCTTAACCTAGCCCTTTTAATGGCCAAGCCGTAAGCAAGAATCGATCCACCTGAGGCATTCGCAGAGGACCTTGAATCAGAAGATATGCCCTTGAGGGCATTCGCCAAGCTCCCCGTCGAGCAGACGTACCAGATCGGCATACCACGGGCGTCGCGGCAAATCCGGGGCTACTAACACTACTCTCCCCTGATGAGCTTCGATGCGCTGAACTACTCGACCTGTGAGCACCCAAGAGGGAAAGACAGAGAGAAGACCTTGCGTGGGTCATCGTTGCATCAAGGCATCGAAACCCTCCAACATCCTTTCTCGCCTCCTGCTGTAAAAACGATTCACCTTGGCCGACCAAAAGATTGCCATGAGATCCATAAACGGAGGTCCCCACCTGATGACTATCTGAGCAAAAACCTCCGGCTGAAGCTCCCATTCTCCGGCATCCACCTGGACTCTGCTGAGAAAATCCACCATCACACTGTCTGTTCGCGCAATGTGCACCGCCGATAGCACCTCAAACCTAGGCTCTACAGAAGTGAACAAACTTTCCGCCTCCTCTTCCAGAACCGCGCTTCACTTGACTCCTTGCCAATTGAGGTACGCTACTGTCACGGCATTGTCTGATAGCACTCGGACCGCTCGATCCCGCACCGAGGTTTCGAACACCCGAAGCGCCAGAGCCACCGCTCGCAACTCCAGACGGTTGATTGACCATTTGGCTTCCTGTTCGGTCCAACTTCCTTGTTGTGCGAAAAGATCCCCGCAATGAGCTCCCCAACCTGCGAGACTGGCATCTGTTAACACCGGAAGCCACTGCAGCTGCTCGAGAGGCATGCCCGCTGCAAGATTTTGCAGGCAAAGCGACCACTGAAGAGACTTCCTGACCAGTAATGGACAGTGAAGTCATTTGCACAGGGAATCGTTCTGGTGTGACCATCAACGTAGTAGAAACCTCTGTAACTGACGCATGTGCGCTCTGGCCCATGGCACGACCTCCAGCGTTGCCGCCATTGTCTCTAGAACGCAAAGGTAGTTACAGGCCGACAGTGCTGGAGACTTCACAAACTTGCGCACCAGGCGTCGAAGAGCCTGGGCTCACAGATCCGGCAGAAATACTGCCCCCACTCGAGTGTCAAACTGCACTTATAAGTACTCCAGAACCTGAGATGGATCCAAACAGCTCTTGGCTGCATTGACTACCCAACCAAGATTCTGAAGAAGCTGCACCACTCTGCCTGTAACTCGGACACTCTCGACCTTGGATTTCACCCGTATCAACCAGTCATCGAGATAAGGATGAACTAATATTCCTTCCTTTCGCAGGGCCACCGCTACCACCACCATAACCTTGGTGAAGGTGTGCGGAGCTGTTGCTAGTCCAAAGGGCAAAGCTTGGAACTGAAAATGCCCCTACGGTAGTGCAAACCCTAGGAACATTTGATGACCCGGTCTGACAGGAATGTGTAAATATGCTTCGGTAAGATTGAGTGAAGTCAAAAATTCTCCCTGACGAACAGCCACTATCACCGACCGCAAGGTTTCCATTCAAAAATGAGGTACTCGCAGATAGCGATTTACGCCCTTGAGGTCTAGAATTGGACGGAAGGCCCCATCTTTCTTTGGAACCACGAAATAGAGTATTGACCGACGCCGTAGAGTTCTCGCTGAACCGGGACCACTGCTCCCAACTGTAGAAGATCAGCCAATGTCTCCCATACCGCTGTCGTCCTTTCTTGCCCTCTGCAAGGAGAGAGGACAAAAGAGTCTACCACCATATGAGCAAATTTAAGAGCATAACTTTTGCGAATGACCTCCAACACCCACTGATCAGACGTTATCTGGATCCAGGCAGCAAGAAAATCTCGAAGCCGGCCCCCTACCGGCTGAATTCCTGCCCGGGCCCACCTCGCTTCAGTGGGGCTTCCTAAGGACGCGGACGAGGGACTAGCAAATCCTCTGCCCGCCCCTCAAAACCCTCGAAAACCTTGACCTCGCGAGGGAAATCTTCTTCTTTGAAAGCCTCCCAACCGAAAGGTATGAAAACGCCTGAAGTCTCGAAACTGACCTTGCGAAGCTAATTGAGGCCAACCCTGCTTAGGCTTATCCTCTGGCAAGCGTCCGCCTTTTGATTCCCCCAAATCTTTGACCAGCTTGTCAAGATCCTCTCCAACAACAACTTCCCCTTAAAAGGAAGTTTACGAAGACGTGACTTGGAGTTACCATCCGCCGCCCAATTTCTTAACCAAAGATAATGGCATGCGGCTACCAAGAAAGCCATACTATTCGCTAAGGCTCTAATTAGATCATAATGGACATCTGCTAAATAAGCAGACCCTGACTGGAGCCTTGTCACATCCGTTAAGCGTTCCTGCGCTGGCTGCTGCAAGCGCTGCAACCACTGAAGGCAAGCCCTCGCTACCCAAGCCCCACAAATAGACACTTGCAGCGAGAGAGCATTAACCTCAAAAGCTTGTTTCAATAAGGAGTCCACCTTACTATCTTGCGCATCTTTCAAAGCCGCACTGACTTCCACCAGGATAGTCGTCTTCTTCATGACCGCTGAAACCGCTGCATCTATACGCAGAGAAGATCAGCCAAGGGGTAAAGCCCATTCATAGATCTAACGCCTTGCAATCCAGCCTCTGGAAAATCCCATTCATCTTGAATCATCTGTTTAACCACTCAGTGAACGGGAAACACAGCCTGAGTCTTGTGTACCACCTGAATGAGAGGATCCTCTAGACCAGGGGTCTCAAACACGCGGCCCGCGAGAGCATTTTCTGCGGCCCGCGACACCACGGAGTATTGTTTACATTGCATTTTTGTCCTCCTGCTGTTTCTATATTTTTTTTTACCTCGCGTGATTCCCGGGGCTGCATGGTGTTTCTCACGTCCGCGTCACACGCCTGCCCTCCACCAATCAGCGACAGGCAGGAGGAGGAGAAAAAGGAGGAGGGGGGGGGCCGGGCCCAGAAGCAGTCTGAACAGCCTTGAAGAATCGCCTGCTTGGATCGCCTGTTGGAGGATCGCCAGGGTGCACAGCTCTCCGCGGCAGGTAAGGAAGCAGTCTGCCCAGCCCTGCCTCCCTCTGTCCCTCTCCTCTTCGGCTTTCAGAGCCGCGAAGGGAGAGCTTCTCCCTCGCGACTCTGTTAAGCTCGAGGGGGCAGAGGGGAAATTTCCCATAAGCCTCAGCCGGCTTAACAGAGTCGCGAGGGAGGAACTCTCCCTTCGCGGTTCTAAGCCCGAAGAGGAGAGGAGGGAGGGAGCGAGCCTGCCTGCCTGCCTGCGATTTTAGGGAGGGAGGGAGGGAGGGAGGGAGGGAGAGGGGGGGGGGCCTGTGATTTTTGCCAAGGAGGGAGGGGGGGCCTATGATTTTTGCCAGGGAGGGAGGGAGGGAAGGAGGGAGAGGGGGGGGCCTGTGATTTTTGCCAGGGAGGGAGGGAGGCCTGTGATTTTTGCCAAGGAGGGAAGGAAGGAAGGAGGGAGGGAGGGAGGGGGAGGGGGGGGCCTGTGATTTTTGCCAGGGAGGGAGGGGGGAGGGAGGGAGGGAGGCCTGTGATTTTTGCCAGGGAGGGAAGGAGGGAGAGGGGGGGGGCCTGTGATTTTTGCGAGGGAGGGGAGGGGGGGCCTGTGATTTTTGCCAGGGAGGGAGGGAGGCCTGGAAGGAGGGAGGGAGGGAGGGAGGGGGGGGCCTGTGATTTTTGCCAGGGAGGGAGGGAGGGAGGGAGGGAGGGAGGCCTGTGATTTTTGCCAGGGAGGGTGGGAGGCCTGTGATTTTGGCCACGGAGGGAGGGAAGGAGGGAGAGGGGGGGGCCTGTGATTTTTGCGAGGGAGGGGAGGGGGGGCCTGTGATTTTTGCCAGGGAGGGCCTGTGATTTTTGCCAGGGAGGGAGGGAGGGAGGCCTGTGATTTTTGCCAGGGAGGGAGGGAGGGAGGGGCCTGTGATTTTTGCCAAGGAGGGGCCTGTGATTTTTGCCAAGGAGGGAAGGAGGGAGGGAGGGAGGGAGGGGGGCTGTGGGCTGGAGGGAGTCAGAACTGGTAATGTGCTGTGGGCTGGGGGGGGGGGTCAGAACCATTACCTGTTCTGACCCCCCCCCCAGCCCACAGCACATTACCAGTTCTAAACCCCCCAGCACATTACCAGTGGACTGCATGAAAAAAAAAACTAGAAGAGAGAAGAGAGGAGAAATGGACAGCAGACGATGGAGAGTTAGCAGAAGACACGAAGAAAAGAAACCATAAGAAAGTGGCCGGAACAATTGCAACTGAAAAAAAATGCACAAAAGGTAGGAAAATATCTCTTTATTTTGAGTTTATTAACTGGAATATGTCAGCTCTGGGAAATGTGCATCATTTATGTCTGTGCTTTAGTACAAGAAATTAATTTATAGTTTTATTTCTACAGTGCTGAGGTATTCTGTGTAATTCCTATTTGACATTGCTACTTGTTCTTTTTTCCCAGTAGGTCATGTATTGTTCTCTGAAATGTATTGATTTAATATTTGCAGTGTTGCCTTTTGATAGGTAGGGTCTGGTGCTTTGTGAGTCCTGGTAGTGCTGTTATGATACGGGGGGTTTGCTATGGGTTCTAAATGGGCAGTGTTAGTAGTAGTTCCTAATGTGCCTGGCGGTTGGCACTGGATTATAGTAATATAGAAATTTTCTAGTCTTTCTTTATCCATGCACACACATTATGCAAATATTTATGCAAATGAGGCCCCTTATGCAAATGAGGACCCGTGTCTTATGCGGCCCCCGGGTTACTTTACAAGTCCTCATTCGGCCCTCAAAGCAATTTGAGTTTGAGACCCCTGCTCTAGACCCTCCTCCTCCGCTGGCTGTACCGAAGAAAGACTGAGCGCCTGAAGCGACTCCGTAATAAGCGCTGTCAGCTCATCTCTCCGAAAAACTCTCAGAATCCTCGCCTGATCCTCAGGCTCCTGAATCTCACCTTCCTCTAGTTCTTCCACTCCAGATTCTTGCTCCAAATTGACGTCCTCCCCTTCTGGCCAGTCTGAATCAAGAGGCTGATCCTCCAGAGACCGAGCCCTCTTAGCCGCTCTAACGAAAACACCTCCAATCTTTTCTGTGACTGCTTGACCTCCTGCAGCTCTAAGCTGTGAAGGATCTGCAATCGCCACCTGCTGCCGCAAGCAATACCCTTGATGCATTACCAGCACAAAATCTGGGGAAAATCCTCAGAGGATCGCTCCAGCCACCACCGGAGTAGTGGAACTACCTGACCCAGCTGGGCTTTCATCAAGGGGAACGGACGGGGACTCCAGGAGAGACTCCTCCTCCACCGCACTAGGTGGACCGTGAATCCCTTCAGTAGTTTTATCCAGGAGCTTCTGGGTCGCCAGGAGTCAGGACTGACTCAAAGGCACACATTGCATTGCATTTTTGCTCTAACACCATACATCACAGCTCATCGAAAGTATGGTTAAGCAACCTACAATGTTTAATAAATATTATCTCCACTTTTGCTTTAGACAAACTGTATTTATGTTCAACTAACCTAACTTTTAATGGACGAGTTGTTTTACCAATATACAGTTTCAGACAGGGACATCTCAAGCTGTAAACAACAAAAGCAGTAATGCATGATATGCTCTCTTTCAATGCATAGTTTTTATGATTATGATGAAAGCAAGTATCTTCTTCCATCACAGCGCAAAACGAACGATGGCCACATTTAACGTGACCCACATTTTCTACCACACGTTTAGATCATGGAATGGCAGAGCACAGCAAATCCCTCATACTGCGACTTCTGCTTTATGCTATATGGAAGTTACTGTCAGAAAGTTTTGGATGAGTTTTCAGCAGCTTCCACCGCTTACGAATAGAGGTGGCAATAGAACATGATAACTTAGAATGTTGGAGTACACATGTGATAGGTAACTTGGGTGACCGCATGCCCTCTATTGTTTGCAGGGTCTGTGGAGAAGCGGTTTGCAGATTTGCTGTGAGTTTTCTTTAAGTATGTCGATGAAAGCTGGACATTGAATATTATGGAGATATTAAAGGATTATAGTTCGGAATGATTTTGATTCATATGTGTGATAAATCTTGAAAAGTACTTTTTTAGATTGTAGAAGCTATGTTGACGTTAAAATGGAGGAGGTTGGAGAACAGTGATGTGAGTATCTTGCTATTCCCTATGGCAACGAGATTTGCCATATGAAGGGTTATATAGCCATCCTGAGGTCTCTCTCCATATAAATATCTTTTGATATATAATAAATTGTTTTCTGATATCCTGGGAAGTTCTATTAAAGAAATGCTAAGCTACCATCAAAGTATTTTTTTTGAAAAAACCTTTGTGTGAGTAATGTGGTTAGAGAGGTTGGATAAGATTTGATTTACTAAGAGTTGTTTTTGTCTTTAGACTAGTCTAAAGACAAAAACTCTAAGGGTAGTTTTTTTTGTGCTATTGTTAGTTTTATTTATTTATTTTATTTAGCTGTATTTATATCCCGCTTTTCACCGGGTCAAAGCGGTCAATTGGGAGATAAGCTGAACTCACATGTTGAAGCCACGCATTCACTTCACCCGCGCAAAGCAGGCTTTCGCAGCGGCCATAGTACTGAAACCGTCTTCCTTGCTTTATTGAACGAATTGCATATCGCTCACGACCGTGGTGATGTTACCCTCCTGGTGTCCCTTGATCTGTCAGCAGCCTTTGACCTCATTGACCATCGTACCCTTCTGTCACGGTTATCGGACATGGGTCTCCGAGGCACTGTCTGGCACTGGTTTCGCTCTTTCCTTTCCACTCGTTCCTTTTCTGTCCATGTCAACGGGCAGTCCTCCACTGTTCTTCCCCTCACTTGTGGCGTTCCGCAGGGTTCTGTCCTTTCCCCCTTGCTATTTAACATCTTCCTCTCTCCACTACCATTAATTATGCAGCAATATCCCGTGTCATCATACATCTACGTGGACGACATTGTCCTCCTTTTCCATACGTCACCACTATCTCCTGATATCTCCCAGCTTAATCTTTGCCTTACTCACGTTGCTTCCTGGTTGTCCGAAAAATTTCTCCACCTTAATCCTGCTAAGTCCTCAGCAATGTGGGTGTCACTGAGTGGTACATGCCCTACCCTGGTTCCCTCCATTGGCCCAACTGCTATCCCCTTAACGTCTTCCTTCCGTTATCTGGGTGTTCTTTTGGATCCGTCCCTTTCCTTTCAGGAACATATCACATCACTCTCTCGCCGCTCCTTCGCTGCCCTACGACAAATTCGGGCCATTCGTTCAGTGTTACCTCCTAGTTCACTGGTTACCCTCGTCCTTGCACTAGTTGTCAGTAGGTTGGACTACTGTAATGTTTTCCTGGCTAACCTCCCTAAGTATCAGCTCCAAAGACTACAACGGATTCAAAATACAGCAGCACGCCTAGTTACTTTCTCTAGTCGGTTTGATCATATTACTCCCATTCTCATCTGGTTACATTGGTTGCCCCTTCATTTTCGCTTTCACTACAAATTTCTGATTCTGATTCATCGAGCTATTCATACCGGAAATATTCTCTACTTAGCAGACTGCATTTCTCGGCATTCTCCTCACCGCCAACTTCGCTCAATCCATGCCAACCGCTTATCACTTCCCTCACTGTCCCAGGCCCACTTAGAACAGACTCGCCATTCTGCTTTTTTCTTTTTTGGACCCCTCCTCTGGAACATGCTACCAACTCCCCTCCGGCTAGAACCCTCCTATCCTCAGTTTAAGTCGTTACTTAAGACCCATCTATTCCAGAAAGCATATGACCTTCCCCCTGAGGCCCCTCCCTGATCATCCTGTTTTTGTTTTTGTCCTTTTTTAGGTTGTCACTTGTCTGTCCCTTGTTCGCTTGTCTATGTTGCCTGGCTGGGCTATGTCTGCCTATGATTTGATAATAGTGTGGTGTTACTATTCTGTCCTTGCCTCCTCCTTTCCTGTTTATTATTGGCATTCCTTTTCTTGGTTTGCAGTGTTAAATCCATCCTTTTTATTGTACACCGCTTAATGTTCTTACAATAGCGGTTTATCAAATATGAATAAAGATAAAGATAAGCATACCATGACAGTCGTGAACTTCACTTCTAAACCAGGGCATGGGGAGTACGATCTCAGTCTCTCAAAGGCTCAGCGTAGTACTTGCATTGTGCCAAAGAGAGCTTCCTGTTGGAGTTCATAAGATGTAACATGTGAGTAGTTTGTCAAGATGTGCTTGGAAATTCTTCTTTATCAAGCCTGTGGCACCCAACACAATGGGCAATATTTCTGTATCTTTTTGCCACATTTTCTTGGTCTCTGGACTGCATTTCCTGGTTTTGCATGACCGTCTGCCTTTCCATGCGATTCACAGAGTAGTTACTTGGAACTGACATCTCTACTATCAATGACATTCTGGTGTTTTTCTCCCTAACCACTATATCCAGCTTCCTCGCATCCAGCATGCTACTTTAATATGTCTTTCTGTATAGAAATTTTCTGCCATCAGAACTTCAAAGCCACCGTTTCCAGGTCTTTCTTACAGAACTGACGTATGTCTGTATTGCCAGTTCTTTCAATGCTCGCTGTAAACCATCTCGTCCTTAAGCCGCTGTCCTGGGTTTCAACTATCAACCTTTCATTCTTTGATTTCAGTTCATTCCTTCTTAGCCATTCATGGGCCCATTCTTGATCGACAAAGGGTTCTTGGCGTAACACTCTGTATTTCCCACTGTACTGTGCACCTGCCACTTGTCTTTCCTTGACTGCGGAGCTGCTTAACAAATATTTCTGTTCTGTGTTCACAGATGAAGGGCCGGGAGCAGGACCTCAGACAACACCCACAAACAGGAACAAAAGCAAGGGGCATCTCAAACGATTTTCAGAGGACTGTGTTCATGAGGAACTAGCTAAACTAAAAGTGGACAAAGTGATGTGACCAGATGGCATACATCTAAGAATACTGAAGGAACTTGGGGAGGTTCTAGCAGCTCCGCTGACTGACCTTTTCAACGCCTTTTTGGAGTCAGGGGTGGTGCCAGAGGGACCAGAGAGAGGCACATGTCCTTTACACAAAAGTGGAAGTAAGGATGTGGTTGAAAACTATAGGCTGGTTAGTTCAACCTCCACAATTCAGGAAAGCACTAAAACATTACTTATTTATACAACATTACCAGATCAACCATACTCCACCATAGCCACATCTTCCTTCCAGAAACCTCCACATATTAGTCCCTATACTTAATATCTTTCTGTAGGTTCATAACCCACTATGCAAAGCTTACTGCTACATATGTAAATAGTTGATGTGCATGTTTCCCTAAGTTATCCAAGTTGTATTTCCTTGTTCTCTGTAAAACTAACGTTTGTTCATTATGTTTCGCTGTTCCATGTAAACCGCGCTGATACTAAATAGTGCGGTATATAAGAAACTAAAATAAATAAATAAATAAATAAGGATGAGTAAATTGTTGGAAACAATGCTGAAAGAGAAAATAGTGAGGTTTCTGGAGTCCAACGGATTGCAGAATCCGAGGCAGCATGGATTCACCAGGAGCAGGTCTTCTCAGACAAACCCGATTGATTTCTTTGACTGGATGACCAGGGAGATGGATAGAGGAAGAGCCCTAGATGTGGTGTATTTAGAGTTTAGTAAAGCATTTGACACTATTCTGCACAAACTAAGCATCCTAGTGATGGACTCTAAAGTTACTACTTCAGTTAGAAATTGGTTGAGTGGAAGGCGACAAAGGATACAGGTAAATGGGGCTCACTATGGCGTGCTGCAGGGATCTGTCCTTGGTCCGATTCTTTTTGTGGAAGGGCTGTTGGGTAAGGTTTGCCTCTTTGCGGATGATACCAAAATCTGCAAAAGAGTAGACACCCAGGAAGGTGTAAATAACATGAGAAGGGATCTAGCTAAGCTTGAAGAATGGTCTAGAATTTGGCAGCTGAGATTTAATGCTAAAATATGTAGGATCATGCATTTGGGCTGCAATGATCTAAGGGAGCGGTATAGTATAGGGGGTGACGTCCTTCTGTCCACAAAAAAACAGGATCTAGGCGTGATTGTGTCTGACTATCTCAAAGTAGCTAAACAGATAGAAAATGTGACAGTGAAGGCTAGAAGGATGCTTGGGTACAAAGGGAGAGGAATGGTCAGCAGAAGAAAGGAGGTGACAGTGCCTCTGTATAAGTCTTTGGTGCAATCTCATTTGGAGTATTATGTGCAATTTTGGAGACTGCGCCTTCAAAAGGATATAAACAGGATGGAGTCGGTGCAGAGGGTGGCTACTAAAACGGTTAACGGTCTTCGTTATAAAGCATAGAAGGACAGACTTAAGGGCCTTAATATGTATACTTTAGAGGCAAGGCAGGACTGAGGTGATAAGACTGAGATATTTAAAAACTTCTGTGGCATAAATGTACAGAAGAGCCTCTTTTGAATGAAAGCAAGCTCTGCTAAGAGGGGACTTAGGATGAGGGTGAAAGGGGATAGACTCAGGAGTAATATATGGAAATATTTCTTTACGGAAAGAGTGGTAGATGCATAGAATAGTCTCCTAGTGGAGGTGGTAGAGATGAGAACACTATCTAAATTGAATAATGCATGGGACAAACACAGATGCTCTCTAAAGGAAAAAGGGGACTCTTGTAGTGGGTGATATGGAAGGGCAGACTAGACTGGTCTTTTTCTGCCACCATGTTTCTATGTTGATGGCAGAAAGAGAGATTTTTTTTCTTGTTTTGCAAATTCTGTTACTGCCTTCCCTGTGCATACTTGTGGATTTTTATTCATTCCTTCTGGTTGCTGGAACCCTTGTCCGAGTTGGATGATGAAGACAGATTCTGGATGTTTACTCTCATATTTCAGCACTTTTTGCATATTTGGATGCAGTTAAGTAGGCCTGAAGGCCTATGTTAATAGCACTGTATGTGTAGTCAATCTCTATGAGTCCTAGTCCTCCTTCAGCTCTAGGGATGTACAGTCTTGGCATACACTGATTCTTGTAAAGCACTCCATGGGAATGGAGGACTTTTCGTGTTCACACATCCAGTTTTTCAAGATCTTGAAGAGGCCAGTCCACAACCCCAAAGCTGTATGAAAGTACAGGAATTGCCAGTTGATTGATGGCTTGTATCTTATTCCGTGATGTTAATAAGAGGCTGTGAGGGGATGACAGTATTACTTAACAAATGTCTTTTCACTGGTAGCTCAAGGCATTTACATTTCAGGTACAGTAGGTATTTCATCATCTCCACAGGGTTACAATCTAATTTTGCACTTGATGCAACGAAAGGTGGAGAGACTTGCCCTATACCTTGGATTGCCTGAAGAACAAACCAGTCAGTACTAGAGGAGATCAAACCTAAGCTTTCTTTAGCTCTGATGACAAGACTTTGCCTTTCATACTTTGGACACATCATGCGAAGAGAGAGATCATTAGAGAAAGACATCATGCTTGGCAAGATAGAAGGTCAACGCAAAAGAGGAAGTCCAGCAATGAGATGGACCGATACAATAACAGCAGCTACGGGTGCCAGTCTGCCAACAATGATCCACCTGACTAAAGACCAAATACAATTTAGGACAACTATCCAGAGGGTTTCCATGAGTTGACACCGACTTGACGGCACTTAACAACCACCACCACCTAGTTTAAGCATGATTTCAGGCACCTATATTAAGGCAATTAAAAAAAAAGTAGATGTCCCTTTATCTTTCTAAAACACTAGCTGAAGTAGTAGATCTCCAGTCTATATTGCAGGCTGGAAAATTTACACCAGTCCTGGAGCTAATGTACATGTCTATACAGCGTAGTTACTCACCTGTAACAGGTGATCTCCAGGAACAGGAATTGAGTCTTCACATATGGGTGACATCGGTACCAATAGAGCCCGTGCGGGAACACTCCCCAGCGTCAATAGGAAAGCTTTTGGGAGCATCCCACTGTGCCTGTGTAGCTGCCTTCCCAGCTCTCAGTTGAGTTTGTAGCTGAGATAAAAGGAGAGAAGGAGAGAAGAAGAAAGTACAACTCTTAAGGGAGGAGGGTGGGTTGTGAAGACTCAATTCCTGCTGTTCCCGGAGATCACCTGTTACAGGCGAGTAACTATGTTATCTCCAGGAACAAGCAGGAATATAGTCTTCACATATGGGACTCCCTAGCTTGGAGATGTCAGAGAGATGAAATCAGATCGAACTGTGGAACACAGGCCTAAGTAGCACGTCATACATCCTCCAAGGATGTCTGGTATCGAAACCCGGGACGGGAGGTAGGAGTTGATCTAAGTCTGAAAGAGATGCTGGAGAACAGCTTGGCCAAATGAGGCATGCCGGCGGGAGTCCTTGCCCAGGCAATAGTGAGTAGCAAAAGTATGGACAGAGGACCAGGATGCTGCTTTACATATCTCATCAATCACCACAGAGCGGAGATTTGCCATGGAGGCAACCACTGCCTGAACATTATGTGCAGTGACATGACCCTCAAGAGAGAGAGTCCTGCACTGTCGTAAGCAAAAGAGATACAATCTGCTATCCGTTTGGAGAGAGTTTGCTTGGATACTGATAGTCCTAGGTGACTGGAATCAAAAGCAATGAAAAGTTGGGAAGCTTTTCCGTGCTCCTGAGTTCTCTGGAGATAAAAGGCCAAAGCACGTTTGCAATCCAGAGTATGAAGAGTTACCTCTGCCCTAGAAGAATGAGTCTAGGGAAGAAAACAGGGAGGTACACTGACTGGTTTAAGTGAAATGGTGAGACCACCTTTGGCATAAAGTGAGGATGAGTCCTACCTTATCATGGTGGAAACGTGTGCAAGGAGGATCAGCCACCAAAGCTTGAAGTTCACTGATGCGCCTTGCTGAAGTGAGGGCAATAAGGAAGGTGACCTTCCAGGTAAGGAACTTCAGGGAAGCAGTGGCTAGGGGTTCAAAGGGCGGCTTCATAAGCTGTCCTAAAACCACATTAAGGTTCCATGCCACTGGGGGGTGGTTTAATGGGAGACTTAGTTAACAGAAGCCCTCTCATGAAGCGTGCTACAAGCGGTTGAGAGGAGATAGACTTGACCATCCAAGGGTATGTGGGAAGCTGCTATGGCACTTAGGTGGACTTTTACCGAATTGGTCTTGAGTCCAAAGGAAGAGAGGTGGAGAAGATATTCAAATAATGTTTCCACAGGAACTGAAAAGGGGTTAAGATCCCTTTTCGAACACCAGACAGAGAATCTATGCCACTTGAAGGTGTAGGAGCGCCTTGTGGAAGGTTTCCAAGAAGACCAAAGGATAGCTTTCACTTGTTGAGAGAGACTGATGCCCTGGAATTCTATGCCTTCAGCAGCCATGCTGTTAGGTGTAGAGACTGTGGATTGGGATGCAGCAGTGTCCCGTTCTCCTGTGAGAGGAGATCTGGGGCACACCCCAAATCTACTGGTTGAACTCGAAAGAGATGTAGAAGCAGAGGATACCACGGTTGTCGTGGCCAATGCGGGACTATAAGAATGATGTAGCCCTTGTCTCTCTGGAGTTTGAAAAAGGTTTTGGGGATGAGGGGAATGGAAAGGAAGGAAGCCCTGACCCCAGTAAAGGTGAAAGACATCTACCGCTTGGCTGTTGTGAGCAGGGGTCCTGGAACAGAATTGGGGAAGTTTGGCATTCTGAGGACTTGCAAACAGGTCTATGTCAGGGGTTCCCCAGATCTGGAAAATGTGAACAATCTTGTCTGCATGGAGAGACCACTCATGGGGTAGTAAAACCTGAATGAGTTTGTCCGCCAAGAGATTCTGTTTGCCTGGGAGATAAACCGCAAGTAGGTGAATCTAATGTTGTATGACAAGGGACCATAGGTGCAGGGCTTCGCTGCAAAGTGCCCAAGAGCCTGTTCCACCCTGCTTGTTCAAGTAAAACATGGCTACCTAATTGTCCATCTGGACTAGAACTGTGCGGAAGCGAAGGTGGTCGTGGAACACCTTGAGAGCACTGTGGATGGCTCCGAGTTCCAGCAGATTTATGTGGATTTGTGGCTCCTGATGAGACCAAAGACCCTAAGTGGAGAGGTTGTCCAGATGAGCTCCCCAGCCCAGTTTGGACGCATCCGTTGTCAGGGTACATTGATGTGGAGGCTTCTGAAAAGGTGACCCTACGAGAAAGTGTTCTATGGATTGCCACCACTGGAGAGATGAGATGAGATGTGTAGAGAGTGTTATCTTGTCTCCCAGACGACAGGATGCTTGAGACCACTGGGAAGCCAGAGTCCATTGAGCTGCATGCATATGTAGACAAGAGTATGGAACCACATGTACAGTAGATGCCATATGGCCCAGAAGTTACAGCATTTCTCAAGCAGTGAGAAAGGTTTTGAGGTCTGCTTGGGATGCAAGCTGGATGAGTCGAGCACAGCGGACTTGAGGCAGAAAAGCCCTTGACTGTTGAGTGTCTAGGAGGGCTCCTATAAACTCCAGAGTTTGAGAGGGAACAAGCTGGGACTTTGGAAGATTTATTACAAACCCCAAGTGTTGCAGCAGCTGCCTGATGCGCATGAGAGAAAGATTGGCCGCTAGAGGTGTGCTTGCTCAAATTAGCCAGTCGTCTAAGTAGGGGAAGACAAATATCCCTAGAGTCCTTAGGAATGCAGCTACAACTGCCATGCACTTTGTAAAGACTCTTGGGGCAGAGGCGAGGCCAAAAGGCAGGACTCTGTACTGATGATGTTTCCCCTGGAACAGGAAACGCAGAAACCTGTGTTCTGCGTGGATAAGAATGTGAGTATATTCACCCTTTAGATCTAGAGAACAGAGCCAGTCTTGACTCTGGAGATAGGGGAGAAGAGTACCTAGGGAGAGCATCTTGAATTTCTCCCGGAGTAGATACCTGTTCAGTTTTCTGAGGTCCAGGATGGGCCTGTATCCCCCCTGTCTTCTTTGGAATGAGGAAGTAAGGAGAACAGAAGCCCAGAGCTTGCTGGGAGAGTGGCACTTCCTCTATTGCACCCTGTGAGAGAAGGGAGGTGACCTCCTGCAATAACAGAGTGGTGAGAGGAGATTGAGAACTGAACTATCTTAGAGGAGACTGGGGGTGGGGGGGGGGGGGTAGACTTCAGAAGTGAAGTTTGTACCCTTCCCTTACTATGGAGAGAGTCCAGTGTTCTGATGTTACCAGATGCCACCTGTTGGCAAAGTGACATAGTCTGCCTGGAATGGGGATGGAATCTGCAATCTCCAGAGGCAGAACGGCTATGTTCTCCAGAAAGGAGTCAAAGACCCTGAAGAGGTTGGGTCTGCTGAAGCTGGATGAGACCTGGGAGTCTGTGCCTTTCTTTGTTGTTTTGGTTGTTGTTGCCCTTTTTTGAGAAGCATGGACAGGACAGTGCACCACAGGGTTGTAAGAAGAATAATACTTCTTTTTCTTATTGAAAAAGCGTTTCTTTGTGATCTTCTTCTTAGCTGGATTGGCAGTTGATCTAGAAAGTCTATTTAGAGTGGTGTTCTCTGACTCTATTTGAGACGCCTTATCCTGCCATTCTTTGCCAAAAAGGTTTTCACCTGTGCAAGGTATATTACCCAGCTTGTCTTGAATCCACTGTTCAAGATCAGAGACTTGGAACCAAGCAATCCTGCGTGCACCAATACATATTGCTGAAGTCCTGCACCAATACATATTGCTGAAGTCAAAACAGTCGAAGCTTGCCCTGTTAACAAATTTGGAAACATTTTGGGCATGCTTCACCAGGGTGAGACAATCAGCTCTCTTATCATCAGGGAGGAGAGGAGCCATCAACTGCAAATCTCTAGCCACCTCTCTAAGAAACATACCCATGTAGAGTATGTAGGAACTGATTCTGGCCGATAACATAGAGGCCTGAAAACATCGACGACCAAAAGCATCGAGGGTTTTTGATTTCCTGACCGGAGGGTTCGAGGAATGCGTCTTGGCACTTTTAATTTGATGCATTGCCGATTCCACCACCATGGAATGTAGTCATTGCGTCTTCTGGAAGCCGGGGCATTCTGGTACCCGGTACATAATATTGAGGCTTCGAGTATGTGGAGAGATAGTTAAGGGTGTCTCCCACATTCGAAGCATTAGGTCGTGAAGTATTCGATGAATAGGAAGAGTAGCAGGACTACTTTGGGGCTGCAGGATATTGAAGTATTTCAAGCTCCTCAGCCCTAGGCTCCTTCTCCAAAGTCATGGTGATGGGGAGGCCCCAAGCAACATGGTGGATAAAATCTTGAAAAGACATGTCCTCCGGCGAGGACATGTGATGTTGTGGGGATGGAGATGGATCCTCTGGCAGAATTCTCATTTCCCTTGTACCAGTTGATTCATCATCCGAGGAAAGAGTCCAAAGACTCGAAGTATCGACGGGCTGGGTGCTCGTGCTCTGCCCGTACTCAATACCGCTCGAAACCGGCATCAGAAAATTTCGTTGCCGGAATCTTGGTACCGGAGATGGACTCGAGGGACAGCATGGGTAGTAGCGTGGTAAGCAGCAAAAATGTTGATGTCGGTACCGATGGCTGGGGAATCAACTGTAGAGGCTTTACCGGTATGGAAGCCGTTAGCAAGGCCGCTAAGCTCCACTCAATAGCCAGAATATGTTGATCCATGGAGCCTGCTGAGGCCTAGGTATCGGTACCTGAGTTGCAGGCCATGATCCCTGAGCATGACACCAACAGCTCTCTGGAGGTCGAGGCCTCGGGAGCATCCTGGGATCCCACTAATACTTTGGAGGCAAAGACCTCCTGCCGGGGTTTTTGGCTGGTGTGTCTCCCTCCAGGGCAACGCCTAGGGCATCTCGATGCTTAGAAGGAGATCTACCCTTGTAGGGCCGGCTAGTCTTCGACGAAAACTTGGGTTTCGATACTTGAGATCCCTGGGAGGAAGATGAAGCTCTCGATGTCGTCGATGCTACAGATATTGCATCGGTGGCAAAGAGGGTGCCGAGTTTCGCAGCTCTGTTCTGCAGGCCTCTCTTTGTCATCTTCCTACAGAGAGGACAGTCAGTTGGTCGATGATCCGGTCCCGAACATTTTAGACACCAATCGTGGGTGTTTTTGGCTGAAATTGTACTGCCACATTTGGAACACTTTTTAAAACCGCTAGCTGGTTTGTCCATTTTGGAAAACAAAGGCCTAAGCCTAAGATAGCATCAATGGCGTCGATTCTCCCCTCAGAAAAGTGTTTGTTTTTTTTTTTTTTTACAGAAAGAAAGTGAACACCGACAGGGTTGTTAACCGCGTCGACGGGAAGGCAGACGTGACCACAAAAAAATAAGAAAAAAAAATCTAATTTTCTGCAGTGACAGGAATTGTTTCTTGTCGGCTCCGCAGAAAACAAAGAACTGAGGAGGGAAAGCTGGAAAGGCAGCTACGTGGGCGCAGTGGGATGCTCCCAAAACCTTTCCTATTGGACGCTGGGGAGCCTTCCCATGCGGGCTCTGTCGGTACTGACATCAAGCATATGTGAAGACGACATTCCTGCTTGTTCCTGGAGATCTATAATTTTTAGGCACATACATAGATTATAGTATTTTATAATCTATGTATGTACTTGCATGCTCTACCCACTCTGCCCCTGCACACCTAACTGATGTGATGGTCATACTTTGCCAAAGTGCATGTTTTCACTCTGGTCAGAATTTTATAAAAGGAGGAAAGTAATATAATGAAATAAAATGTCTAGACAACAAAGATAGTAAAAAGCATTTTCTTTTTCAGTTAAATGATTGGAATGTGTCAGGTTTGAGAATGTGCTTCTTTAATCTTTCTATTTTGCATAATCAACCCTCCATTGCCCATGTTCCCTGTAAGTATTAGCGTATGTGCGTCATATCCCCTTGTGTTAAATGTATCTCCCAATTGACCGCTTTGACCCAGTGAAAAGCGGGATATAAATACAGCTAAATAAAATAAATAAAAAGGAAATGCATTCTTTTTTCTATTTCTCTAGTGTTACACTGCAAGCAGAGACTGCCCACATCTTTAGGTCTCCAGTTCTTTTTTTGACTACATATCCTAATTTATGGTCCCTTATTTCTGTTTCTGGTTTGTGTGATCAAGGTGAGATTGTAAGCTTTGATGAACATCTAAATGTACAGTTCCATGCTTTACAAATGATAATTAGTAGTAGTAGGGATTCTGCTGGTGTCTACTTTGCTTTCTTTTTCCAGTAGAGGGGTCATTGGTGTTCTAGATTCCAGTATATTTGGCTGCCTTTCATAGATACAATTGAAGTACTATGCAGAGCATTAGCAGTAGATATGAGAGACTGAGATAATTCTCCATATACCCTGGCTTAGAAATGCCATTCATGGCTGTCATGGTATGCGCAAAACTAATCCATTTGGAGAAACTGCCCCATACTACATATGTGTATTGTTTTCACACACTGAATTTTATAACTTTATTAACACACAGTGCCGATTGTAAAATTATCAATCACACTATAGGAGTTATTTTAGAAGCATCACCATATGTTTTTACATGCAGCATTTAAACATGTAAATATGAACGCACATGTAAATACAATTTCAAAAAAGTTGTTTACATGTGAATATTGTGGATATTTACATGTGGGTACAAACTTAAACAAAGGCATAGAAGGGTTGACCTGCACGGATCAGCGGGTACAACCCTACACAAAAGCATACAGGATGAATTTCACAGAAAATCGAGCACCACTACTCTAGCCACATTACCGGGCAGATTAGATGGACTGTGCTGATCTTTATCTGCCATTATATATTATGTTACTATGCCGAGATTTCATGGAGGTATGGCATGAGTGGTCCAAAACTTTACAAGCGTATTCCCCATTTTACAAAAGGAATCCACATATATATGTCTAAAAATTTCCATCTACAATTTCATTTTTATTAAAGTGCTCATTTAGGCTTGGGCTTTACACAAGGGATTAAGGGAACTATTCTCCTTAACTTTCTGTTTATTTCCTCTTCCAAAATAAATATATAAAATAAATAAAACAAATTGCGGCCAAAATAAATAAAACAAATTGCGGCCTCAGTACTTAAATGGTGGCACATATGTATAGGTATGCAAAATGCCCTGGCTACATGTGAACGTGCTGGTATTCTCACATGGAGGTTGCAAAAATGCCTTTTTCATGTGGTAGTACTGGCAACTCCATGTAGAAGCTGTCGTGGTATCTCAGTTTTCCCACATGTATATTTGCGAAATGACTCCTCCCTCTGTACGTGGCAGCAAATCCACGTGCAGTCTTGCACATCCTTATGCACATTTTACAAAAGGCGCCATGTTTGGCAGAGCTGCTTCTACAATATTTCTGAAATTGAGCATATCTCAACCTCAATGTCTCCATTTCATTCTTAATGTGCCATGCAAAATGGGCCTTTATGTGCATTACACAAAGACTTAGATAAGGAAAAATATTCATGGTAAATATAAAGTAAGATTTTTGGAGGTGAGAGCTGAGGTTGATTTGCTTGGCTCCCCTCAACCCTCAGATGTTCTGGTGCCCACGGGGAACAGTAACAGTTTGAGCTCCTGGTCCCTGCACATCTTCATATACTCTCTGTCTAAATGGGAGAGGCATAGGTAGGAGCGCAGCAGGGATCAGGTACACATGCCTATGTCTCTGCACTGGTGGTCTATCACTGCTGGGCTTGCTGTAATCTGAGAGATGATAAACATACATCACGGTGGTAAATGAAGGGAGGGGAGAGATAATGGGAAGAGTATGGAGTGGGAAAAGAAAATGCAGAGTAAGGCAAATGGGAGACAGCATATATGATAGAGGGAGAAATTAAAGATAATCAAAGAGCAACTGATGGAGAGAGATATAGTATAGTCACAGACAGAAAGTAAGAGGTAAGACAAGGTGGTTAAACCCACCCCATTAGCCCAGGGCCAATCTGCATGGTGGATCCTCACGGTGGACTGACAGAGTGACCATACAGCAAATGCTGTAAGGAAGATCAAGTCCACAAAGGTGGGTTCCAATACATGATCCAAATGTCCAATGAACATAAGCTTTCCCACCAGCCAATTCAAATCCTCAAGCTAAGAGAACTATCACACTATACAATCACATAGACATAATGTGCATCACTGAATCCTGGCTTACCACAGATAATATGCTAATAAACCAACTCATCTCTCCCTAATACAAACTTTACAACTGTCCAAGAACAAAGAGAGGAGTAGAAGTCCTCATCCTGGCTAAAAAGCATCTAAATTTCACCATTTCTACAAGCAGATCTACAGACACCCTAGACATACAATTTCCAATGGAAACCTTACCCTAAGGCTAACCTACAGGGCACCTATGGCAAAAGCTGATGACCTATCCACTCTACTAACTCTACTAGACCTGCATACACACATCATCATACAAACCTTATTTCCTACTAGGTGATCTGAATCTCACCTCCATCTCTCCCAAAAAATCTATATCCCTCCTTAAAGCAATGGAGGCACTTCAACTAAAACAACTAATTCAGGAATCCACTCATGACAAAGGTGGGACACTAGATCATATATTTGCTCCCTCCCACATAATCTGACCGCTCTCTAACCCAACATCCATCTCCCAGTACCTTGGTCAGAACACGCCATGATTACCCTCACATTGCCTCTAGGCTCCTATACCCAAAAAGGCACCCTCAAACAAAACTGCAAGTGACAGTTCAAGCAATTCGAAAAACAGTCCCTCCTAAGTGACATATGCCCTCTCCTAGACACAGAAGATCGATCTAGACCAGCTGTCACACATGTGGAACAACGTAATAACCTCTGCTGCTAAGGCCCAACAACAAAAGAACAACAAAAATACCACTACATGTCACCGTGCCCTAGCAAATCAAAGGAATTAAACCAAAAGATCAGGCACCTCGAGAGAAGCTGGAGAAAATCAAAGGACACCTACTTCAAAGAAACACACCTAATCAAACAGAAGGAATATAGTTGACATCTAAACAAATGCAGAAGAGAATACCACACAAACATTCTACTGAAATCCCTTAACTAACCTAGAGAAACCTTCCACATCGCAAACTCATTAACTAACGATACCACACAAGAAAACAACCTCAGAAACATTCCTTGCATTAACCCACAAACCATGGCAAACTACTTCAGCATCAAATTCAATACAATACAATACAATGCAGCACCTCAAACTCATGCACGTCACATTCCCAGACTGATCACTCACAATCACACCTTCCCCTCCAACCACCATGAGAAACTTATGCAGTGCCGCATAACTCATTATATTGTTGCATAAAGTAGACTGTATTTATTCATCGTATTTCCTTGTTAAGGGACTGGTTATTTATACCCGATTTTACCTGTTATACCTGCTTAATGCATACCCAAGTTTAATTTTCCTGTTTAATGTATACCCAAGTTATTATACCTGTTTCACTGGTAAGCACAAATCACGAAATTGAGATGTGCAACTCTTATGTTCATTGTAAACCGCACTGATGTCGAATAGCGCGGTATAAAAGAGACTGCAAATAAATAAAATAAATAAATAAATAAAATACACCAAAATAGTACTACCACCAACCCTTCCTCTACCTTAAACCATACTCACAAATGTTCCTTTTTCATTTTAGGCATCAACACTACCACATCTCCACTGGACCCATGTCCTGTATCATGGATTAAAATCTCTAGAGCCAATTACCCCAATAATCCAAAAGATTATCAACATATCCCTCTCTCCTAAGGATACATGCCCCCTGCTCTCAAGAGCACATCAGTTTGACAAATACCAAAAAAATAAAAAATATCACTTCACCCAACTTCACCCAGCTCATACGTTCTGTATCGTAAGCATCCCATTTATAGCCAAGATAGTTGAAAAAGTTCATCAACTTCATGAACACACCTCTAGAAAAACAAGGTTTCCAGTCACACCACAGCATCGAGATGCTTCTACCATCCTTATTTAACATCATAATCAGAGGAATGTCAAAACCAGGACAAGGATTCATAATGATATCCTTAGATTTCTCAGCTGTCTTCGATTCCATACACCACCACACTCTCATAACAAGACTACAGGAAAATGGACTCCATAACACAACTTTGGTTTGGTTCAAATCCTATCTTACAGGATGACAACAGCAAGTCAAAATTGTCACCCTCATATCTCTTCCATTCACTCAATGGCAAGGGGTATCCCAGGGTTCTACAATATCTGCCCTCCTTTTCAATATTTACAAAAAACCCATATGCAATGTTGTCAGAAAACCCAATCCAAACCTACACCACATATATGCATGATATACACGCCATTCTCCACGAAAAATCCAGATTACACAACCATCAGAACCTGCTTCAACGATATCATACTATGTCTTTCAAGTCTAAACCTCTCAGTAAACCATGAAAAAGCTACTCTACACTACGAAAGACCCCAGCGAAGATAAGAGTTCAAGACTCAGAACTAACTGGGCATCATAGTCGATCAAAACCTAAATATGTTTTCTCACATAAAAAAAGACAATGAAGACAGCTTACCATAAGATGAGAATCCTATAAAACCTTTTTCCACTCCTTGACACCAGTAACTTCAGATCTGTTTTCCAAGCCATCGTAACACCCCAACTTGACTTCTGCAATATCGTCTATGTTTCTATAGAAAGAGTGGTGGATCCGTGGAATAATCTCCCAGTGGCGGTGGTAGAGATGAGGACAGTAACTGAATTCAAAAAAGCATGGGACAAACAAAGAGGATCTCTAAAGGTAAAAAGGGGACTGTTGTAGTTGTTGATATGGAAGGACAGACTAGATAGGCCATGTGGTCTTTTTCTGTCATCATGTTTCTATGGCCTCCCTAAACATGCAATATACTCCCTGCAACTGGTCCAAAACACGACCACCAGAATTATAACCGGCGCATCAAGACATGAGCACATTACTCCCTAATAACATCAAAAATAAAGAACAAAGTCATTAGAACAATCTTCAAAACATTGCAAGACCAATCAGCTAACAGTCTCAACTCTTTAATAAATAGTCACCGAATCCAGATCCAGAAGATCCAAGGTTGTGTTCCTTGGGGTAGCTTTGGCGATGTAGGTACCGATATAAAGCAGTCTTCCTCTCCTCCTCAAGCCATTATTGATAGCACTCGAAGTAGGTACCGCTCACTGCTTTCTCTTAGCCTGTTTGCTGTCCTCTTAGTTTTTCTGCTTATGGCCACAATTTCTGTTTTTGGGGCCGTCGCTCCTTCTGCACCCCTTCTCCCAAAGCTGCTACTTGGGTTGTCAAACCTGGTCCCCTGTCTCACCACTCCCCTCCATTTGGGGCAATTTCTTTCCAACCTGGACCCTCCTGCACCCCTTCGACTGGGATTGGTGAATTGCCAGTCCTTGTGCAACAAAACACTTCTCATTAATGACCTCATCGATCAGAACCACCTGGATCTTCTCTTCCTATCAGAAACCTGGCTAAAGAAGGGGGAGGAGCCCTTCTAAATAAGTGCCTTCCCCCTGGGCTTCTTGGCTATATCCATACCCTGCATCAGGCATACTGGAGGAGGGGCAGCCATGATCCACTGCTCTTCTCTTCCAGTCACTCAGATCACCTCATCCTCCATACACTACCCTGACACCCTCCTGCTCTGTCTTCAGTCTTCTCTGCCTGTGTACTGTCTGCTGGTCTACGCCATCCGCCTCCTCCACCCCCATCTTTGGGATGTTTTGCTGACATTTCTATTTAATTCCCTCGATTGCTCTTTTTGGGAGACTAACATTCACTGTCGCTCACCAATTTCGGCCGGTGATCACGCCTTTCATCTCTCAGCACATCAAATCTGCCACCCACACTACAGGTCATACTCGACTTGGTATGTACCTCATCTCGTGTCTCGTATCAGCTCTCTGATTTTCTTTTTTTAAAATTTATATTTTATTAATTTTAACACAAATTACAAGCATACAACTTGCAATGGAAACGGGGGACGCTTCCAAGAAAAACAGAATAATCAAAGGCAATAACAATCAGAAGCAAACCCCTCCACTATCCCACAATAAGCCCACACTGGTTTAAACCCAAGATGAACAGGAAAATACACATCACACTAAAGAAGGAAAAAGAGAGCAACTAAGCAGCCAATTTAACTACAACTACAAGAGTACTTGCTCATTCCCCCCCCCCCCCCTGGGAATTCAAAAAGGAAAGCAATTGGGAAGGAAACAAAAAAACATAGGAATTTCCATGAAGTTTCACCAAACATTTACAAGGAAATTTTAAGAAGAATAACCCCCCCAGCTGGAGAACCCGCGGCCGCAGGATCAAAAACTCACCCCTGCGCCGACAGGTTTCCCGAGCTAGATCCGGAAAAATTCGAACTGAACATCCCTTAAACAATACATTCCTTTTACGAAAGAAAAGCCTGAGCAGCCATTCATGGTCTGATATTAAAGCAAAAGTAACTAAACAAGTCGCTGTCTTAACTAACAAAGAATCAGAAGTTTCTAATAAAGCAGAAACATTTAAAACATCAAATTGCTCCTGGCCACCTACTGCAAGAGAGGCCGAAGCCTTCCGAGCTTTAGGAAGGTAGTAAATCCTAACAATAGGAACCTCTAATACTTCAGATACTTTTTAAACATTTCTTTCGCCGACACATTTGGTAACAAGGGAAAATTAACCAAGCGCACATTTGCTAACTTAGAAAAATTTTCTAGCTGTTCCAACCGGGCTTTCGCCTGGTTAGAATCCTTAATAAAAAGTTCTGAAAGAGTTTCCATCTATTTAGTTTTTTCAACAGTTTCTTCAAGCTTGATCTTAATCCCGGAGACCTCCTGCTCAAATTGGTCAATTATAGACAAATTTGAAGTCATCTCCAATTGAATTCCATTTGTTTGTGTAAGAAAAGTTTGTCCCAACTGGTTAATCGCTGTCCATATAGACTCAAGAGTAAACTGTTCAGGTCTTGGCAAAGAAAAGGAAACAGTAGACCTGGATTGTTCAGCCGGTAAGACTTCACCCACCTCAGGGAACTGGTGAGGGATCACGGCGTCGACACTGACCGCCGCAGGCAAGTTCTCGGCCTCACCAGTAACAGCCTGCAGATCCATCAAAGAGAGTACTCCCTCCGACTCGCTAGGCAGGTGTGGCCCCAACGAAGCCTCCGAAACTCCCAACACCGGGGATACCGTGGCCTCCACAGTCTGCCGAGACAAATCTGGGCATAGTTGCTTAGAGGGCTGTTCGAAATCCAGGGGCGTAAGATCACTGCTCGAGGGAGACGCCAAGCTACCCAGCCCCTGCAGTCTACCAGCCGAGCTTCCAACTCCCGGTTGAGGCTGCGAAAGTTCCTGACGCCGCCTTACAAAGGAATCCAAAGGACCACTCACGGGAGTTGAGGTCACTGGAGAAGCCTGGGGCAGCATACTCCGTTTCACTTTTCTCTTCCGTCCCATCAGAAGCAGCAGTCAGAAGCGTGCACTCACTAAACCGCCATCTTGGATCCTCAGCTCTCTGATTTTCACACAATGCCTCGCCCAGTTGGACTGATCACTGCTATGTTCAGTCCACGCTGCATTCTACTGTCCCCATGCCAGCTAATGCCTCTGTGGCTCCCTCTAGAATTACCTCTTCAGAGTTCCCTAGACAACTTGCCACGCATATCACTCCCAGCACTTTTCTAGAATTCCCTGCCACCAACGAGCTGTTGCTGCCAGACTTTTACTCCCTTTCCCTAGATTTGCAGGTTTTGTCCTGGAACACCTCTCTTACTACCGTTATTAAGCATATAGCCACACTGCAACCGCACCTTCCCCCACTTCCCTCTCATCAACCGCAGTTTCACTCTGGCCTCCAGTCTTTGTATGCTCTGTTCTCAGCTGCGCCACTCAGTATTTCTGGCACAAATCTCATACCCCTTCAGCTCTTTAGGTCCTATCACCAAACCTATTGAACATATGTTCATCGAGCCAAACACTCCTATTTATCTGACATCATCTCTTCTGCTTTCAATTCCACGTGACAGCTATACTTAGTTCTGAAGTCCCTGTCAGCCACTCAGCCCCCTCCCTCCACTGACAACCCACCCAATGGTTCTACCCTTCCCCAACTAGCCACATTTTTTGCCTCTAAAGTTCTGGACTTGCGACCGCACCTTGAATATTGTGTGAATTCTAATTGCTATATCTTTAAAAGGATATAGTGTTATTAGAAAAGGTACAGAGAAGAGCCACCAAAATGGTAAAGGGGATGGAAAGATACCCCTAAGAAGAGAAGCTAAAAAGGTGAGGGCTCTTCTACCTGGAAGAGAGACAGCTGAGGGGAGATATAATAGAGGTCTATAAATTAATGAATGGAGTGGAACGGGTAAACGTACATCATTTACACCATCAAAATATAGAAAGACTAGGGGACATGAAATGAAGCTACAGTGTAACCTATTTAATTCTAATAAGAGAAAATATTTTTTCACTCAAAGGTTTGGACAAGTTCCTGGAGGAAAGGTCTATAAACCATTCTTAAAGGGGCCTCGGGAAATCCACTGCTTGCCCCAATACAAGCATTGTGGAACCTGTGTCATTTGGGGAAAATGCTAGGTACTTGTGACCTAGATTGGCCACTGTTGAAAACAGGATACTGGGCTTGATGGACCTTAGTCAGACCCAGTATGGCATATCTAATGTTCTTATGTTAACCTTCTCTAGTTCTCTTCCCATTAATTCTCACTGTACTGAACTGAAGTCTGCCTTCTGGGACTTTTCCCACAGAATGGAAGCATGCTCTGGTTCACCCCCTTTTGAAGAAGTCATCCCTTGATCCTGCTAGCAATCGACCAGTTTCCAACCTTCCATTCCTTTCGAAAATTTGAAAAAAAGCCGTATTCTCACAACTATCTCAGCATTTGGACTCCACACATCTCTTACACTCCCGTCAATCTGGCTTCCGTCCCGGTCATAGTGTCAAAACTATCATACTCTCCTTCCTTAATGACCATGACCAGGGTGACATTTCCATAGCCATTTCTCTCGATCTTTCATCCTTCTTTCTAGGCTATGTGACCAGGGTCTCCGGGGGACAGTCTTTTGGTAGTTCTACTCCTTTCTCTCTGTGCATTCCTTTTCCGTGACTTCAGGTAACATCTCTTCCAATCCTGTCCATCTCTGCTGTGGGGTTCCACAGGGTTCTGTCCTAGTGACACTCCTATTTAACATGTTTCTCACCCCGCTCACATTACTCATATAGTAATCTGAACTATCTGCTTGCTATTATGCTGATGATATAATCCTGTTACACCGCACAAATCCCCAGCATCCAGATCTCACCCCACTTAATGACTGTTTGGCTAAGGGTCTCTGACTGGCTCACCTCCAACTGTCTATATTTGAATGTCTCTAAGACGTTAGCAATTTGGTTTACCTTTGATGGACCATGTCCCTCTTTGGCACCAGATCTCTCTAATTCTACCATACCATTGGTACCCTCACTTTGCTATCTTGAGATGACATTGGACACAAAACTCTCATTTCACGAGCACATTTCACTTCTCACTCGCCAATCTTTCTTCTACCTCTAGTTCTAGTTCTCCACACCAACCAAGAAACATGTGGAAGATACTATTGCAGCCCTCAACACCACGACTGCACAAACCGACCCTTGCCCCGCATATTGGATTAAAAATTTACGATCAGAACTCAGCCCACTTATCACAAAAATGATGAACCTATCATTCTCAATGGATCCTTCCCTGCACCACTCAAGCAAACATCCATCAGACCTCTGTTAAAGAACCCTAAACTGGACCCAAGCAAAGTTGAATCCTATAGACCCATAGCCAGTATACCTCTATTAGCCAAAATAATCGAAAAGGAAGCACAAAGGCAACTGCAAGACCATATAGATTTAGCCTCCCCACTAGACCATCGGCAACATGGCTTCAGGGAATACCATGGCGTCGAAACCCTACTTATCTCTCTCTTCAATAAAATCATCACAGGTATCGACAACATCCATCAAGGTTTCGCTCTCATCTTTATAGACATTGCGGCAGCCTTTGACTCTGTACACCATGGTCTTCTAGTAGAACGACTAAAAGAAAAGGGCATAAGTGGCGTCGCCCTCGATTGGTGCAGATCGTACCTTGATGGCAGATGGCAGCATGTAAAATCAGGTTCAAGATCTTCCGAACCCTTCCATCAGCGTCAAGGCGTCCCCCAAGGGTCCTCCCTCTCATCTCTATTATTTAATATTTACATGCAACCTATTTTCAACATTATCGAATCATTCAAGGTCGACTGTCTAATTTATGCAGATGACATCCTCCTATTCATGCCATTTTCCACAGAACAAATGGACCTTTCGCCACTGATTGAATGCTTCAACACAGTCTCCGAATGGCTTCTATCACAAAACCTCAGGATCCAACACAAAAAGTCTGAGGTGCTATTTATCACCAGAGACCAGAATTTCCGCCCTCCACCTCATATAAAGGTTAAAGAAGCTGAGCTCCAAACCAAATCAGCAATTCGGTACTTAGGGGTCACCCTTGACCAACGACTAGATATGAAAACCCATATATCCAACATAGTCAGAGCCGTATATTTCAAAATCCGGTCACTCAGACACCTGCAATCCCTTCTAAGCCCTGAAGACTTCCGGACAATATACCAAGCCCTTATCTTGCTACACTTTGACTTTGCCAACGCTATTCTTCAAGGTCTCCCTCAGTCATCTCTGAATCCGTTGCAACTTGCCATGAATGCCGCAGCTAGAATATTGGTGGGAGCAGCAAGATGCGACCATATAACGCCTATCCTGATACAACTTCATTGGCTCCCCGTACAAGGAAGGCTTACATTCAAATCTTTGTTACTCACCTTCAAATCTATCCATGGCATCACCTCCCCCTCATTAACCAACATCATCCAGCCCGCTCCTCCCAACAGAACAAGGAGAACCCCATCTACAAATGTGCTAGTAATTCCAAAGGCTTCAACAAAGTACACAACCGCAACATCTAACAGGGCATTCAGTATCTATGCCCCAAAATGTTGGAACGCATTACCACCAGGCATCCGTGCGATTACTGACCTATCACAATTCAGAAAGGCGCTCAAATCCCATTTATTTACTCAATACTACCAGATTAACCCTACCCCTACATAAGTGCCTCTCCCTCACCCCCTCAAGTTAATATATCAACTCTATTGTACACATGTTCACACTGAATTCCCAATACTCGATCTCATTGTACATATGTAAGTAGTTTAGTTTGCATACCCCGTTTATCCAAGTTATTACTCCTGTTCTATGTAAATCAGCAGCATGTTATCCAAGTTGTTTTCTCCTGTTCTATGTGAAGCCAAACAGTTTGTTATGGTCATTTTGTTGTATGTAAACCGCGCTGACAATAGTGCGGTATATAAGAAATTGTAATAAATAAATAATAAATAAATACCTTCATCAGATACTTGCCACCCATCCTTTTTTGTCCACAATGGCTGTAACCACCCTCCTTTTGTCACTAGTTATTATCCAGACCCAACTTCTGCAATTTAGCCATCACTGGCATCACCCAATCACAACTTCATCGGCTTCAGTTATTACAGAATACTGCAGCCCGGATCATTACTCATACCCAACACAGGGACCACATTACCCCCATTCTTGCTCATTGTGCCATATATATGTCTACACCGCAATATCTAGACGACTTACTCCAATTTCACGCACCCACCCACAGTCTTTTCTCACTTCATGTCAACCGTTTCGTCCTCCCGTCCTCATCACGTGCACACCTTAGGTCCACTCGGCACTCTGCTTTCTTCTTTTTGGGCCCCTCACTCTGGAATTCCCTCCACTCAGTCCTACGCCAGGAATCCTCCTTTTCCAGATACAAGAATCTTTTGAAGACTCACATTTTTTGTAGTGCATTTGACCTGCCTCCCAGCTCCTTCTAACCCCTTTCTGTCATTTCTCTTAACTAGCTCTGTGAATGCCCTAACTCTGTCCTGTCGTTGATTATAGTTTCTTTTCTTTTCTGGCCTCGGCCACTCTCGATTTTCTTTTTTTGTATTGTTAATCGCCCTGATGTAACAAAGCTGTGGTATATCAAATACCAAACATACATAAACATCCTGCAATCAAAACCTACTATCGATCCCCTCACTCAAAACAAAAAGTAACCAACAGACAGCAACAGAGTTTTCACCCTTCTCTATCTGGAACTCCCTTCTAGAACCCCTACGAACCACAGAATCCCTACAGGACTTGAAAAAAAGAATAGCTACTCACCTGTAACAGGTGTTCTCTGGGGACAGCAGGAATCAATCCTCACAAATAGGTGACATCGCCGTGGATGGAACCTGTGCTGTAACTTCTCCTAGCTTTCAAAGAAAGCCTTTGAGAGATATACCAAGCATGCTTGGTCCCCTTCCCATTTAAGGGTGCCATCCTGTCTCAGTATAACATCATAGCTCAAGACAGGAAAAAAAAAAGTAACTCCACGCGGCGGGAGGGATGGTTGTGAGGACTGATTCCTGTTGTCCCCGGACAACACCTGTTACAGGTGAGTAACAACATTTTCTCCAGGAACAAGCAGGAAGTCAGTCCTCACATATGGAACTTCCTAGCTACCAAAAAAACCCCTGTAAAAAGCCATGGGTTACCAGAAAAAAGTGAACTGTGAAAAGCAGCAATTGAGTCAAGGACACCAGATCCACAAGCGGCCCCAAAGTGAAGAATGAGTTCTCTGGTAGCCTGAACACACCAAAGGGCAAGAATTGCCTTACACCCCAAACAAGTGACGGAATATCACCTAGCCAAAGGCACTGTCCCATTGGGACTCCCTCTCCAGGCAGTAATCAGCTGCAAAGGTATGGACAGAGGACCAGGCAAAGGCCCAACAAATCTCCGCCAAGGAGACAGAGCGCAGGTTTTCCACAGAGGCTGCCATAGCCTGGACGCTGTACGCCATGACTGGATGCTCCTGCAAAAGACCGGCCTGCTCGTAAGCGAAGGCAATGCAGTCCATCACCCAACTGAACAGGGTACGCTTATAAACCACTGTCCCCAGCTGATTTGGGTCATATGAGACAAAGAGCTGTGAGGTGCGACGGTGGGCCTAAGTATGCTGGAGGTAGAAGGACTGCTTACAGCTATAGTTTATTAATTTTGATATCCACCGATCAAACATAATGTCTCAGCGGTTACAATATACAATAAAAAAAAATAAAAATAAGAATAAAAACAAAATCAAATAATAAACTTAACACCACCATAAATTTACAATTTAAAATAAAACTAAAACAAAGGGAAGGGAAGGGGACAACAGACATTGCGCCGACAGCACAGGTGCAGCCAAATAGCAGAGGACAGTAGCTTGAAATAAAAATCACAATGAAGGAAATGCTTGCAGAAAAAGATGATATTTAAGGTGAGCCTTAAAACGTACTAAAGAAAACAGACTAAGCAGATTAAAAGCTGAGGCATGAGCAGTAGTTGAAGAAATCACTAGACGATCCAATATCGCAAGATTAAGTGAAAACAAACAGAGAGCGCGTTGAGGACAATAAGAGCGGATCAAAGAAGAAAGAAAAAGAGTATGACCATCATAAAAAGCACAAAAAGTAAGGATGAGTACTTTTTTTAAAATTTTTAATTCTTCAATTACTTACATCAGAAATAATACATTAGCAATTAAATACTCGTACATACAGAAGATATAAAGAGATAGAACAAATTAAGAAAGAGGTACATATACCTCAAAAGTCCACATCCAGGGGAAACACATATCTGAGCCAAAGAAAATAAGAAAAACTAAAGAAAACAATAAAAAATAGTTATCTCCAAGTTATAATGCCCTGTTCAATGTAATTTCAGTTTGTTCAATGTAAACCGCACTGATGCAGAATAGCGCGGTATATAAGAGAATGTAAATAAAAACACATCTTGCTGTGAACCCTTCTAAACCAAACCTATTATTCCATGCAGATTAACAAAGAAACATTCAAGTAATAATAAAGATTCTGAATTAAATGGAAATTACACTTACCTGGTAATTGTTGTTCCTTGAGGGAGTACAGTTCAGTCCTCCACCTCTGGGTAGTGCACCTCCTCCTGCAGCATGGAGACTGGACAGTCAAATTCATGACATCACCGGGTATATCTTGCTGGTCTTCTCCCATCATCCCCCAGTGACCTACTGACAAAGCAGACTCAAAGGAGCAACAAAAAAGGCAGTTAAGGAAATAAGTACAATCTTACGCTCTACCGTTAAACATTGAAATTACAGTTCCCTTGAAAGACAAAGAACTTCCTTCTACTTGACTCTCCCCCCCTGCCCGCCGATCACAGAAGACAGACAGAGGCAGGAAAGGAGGACTCAAAGATAACATAAACAGAAACAGATATGCAAACACACCTATTCTCGTGACTACCGGCCCGACAGAACCTGTTGTCCTCACATGAACCGGCAATCCCCCCCCCCAAACCGACGCCTCGCGTCTAAGTCGTTCATCCCCGGGCGGGACTGAGGACTGAACTGTACTCCCTCAAGGAACAACAATTACCAGGTAAGTGTAATTTCCATTTCCTCTTCGGTCCTACAGTTTAGTCCTCCACCTCTGGGATGTAACAGAGCAGTAAACATTGGGAGGGACCTGTCCACCTGGATCGCAAAACTGCCGACTGAAAAGAAGCCTCACTTTCCGCTAAAACCTCCAGGCAATAGATTTTAACGAAGTATGGCGAAACGACCAAGAAACCATTCTTCAAATCCGCACTGCCGGACCAAACCACGCTTTGCCCAAGCCATAGCTGGTGCCCAAGAAGAGGAAGCCCGCAATCTCACAGACGCCAAATGACCTTGCCAACCATAGGCAGACGCTAATACTACTCGGCCCCTCGGGCAAACGAAACCCTGGCTGCCGCCGCACCTTAAACGCTAACTTTCCAAGAAAGAATAGACCACCGGACTTATGACAAAAACAAGGCGCCAGGACTAATGGGATTGACACAGAACTCTAAGTCCAAACAACGCCGAACACGGCGCAGTGCAGCCTCCTCCGAAGACCCCAATGCTGGCCTCTAGAGAGGATGATTTACATTAAAATATAAATCCATCTTGGACAAAAAGAAACGTAACTGACCGCCACAATGCCTTCTGAGTTTGTTTGTCGGTGGGCTTTTTCTTTTCTTTTTTTTTTTTTTTTTAAACGAAGGAAGAACGGCTCCGGAGAGGACAACTCTCGCCACACCAATCCACGGCGTGCCGAACCATAAACCACAAAAAGAAACACTGACTAAGGACAAACCCTGAATCAAATTTGCCGGAAGTGTTCAACCAGTTTCGTTGTCAATGCTCCAAGCACTAAGTTGAGATGCCACAGAGAAACACTAGACAGTGATCAGGCAGACCCGGCGCTATCACGCTTAGAAGCCGAATCAGGCCCACAGCGACTAAACAAGCAACTGCAATGTTCCGCAAAGCAAGATTATATGACCAAGAATTAAAGCTCTGAACGTCTGCATCATTTGCCGGGCTCTGAGGCCCGTAAGACCACCAGATGTCAGCGCTGCTCCTAGACGGATTTGGTAAAAGCAGGTCCAGGAGAGTTCAGTTAGCAGCTCTGACCTGCTATAGGGGCTAAGGACACGGAGTGGCTCTCCTGCACAGGTCGATGCGGTACGCTCTCCGAGGCGGTCATCAGACTGTAGCCCTCTCGTAGGACATTAACTCCACGGGGGAAACTCAAGTTGACTTTAGATTAGGAGCGTTAGCTAGCGCACCCTTGGGGCCCGTGCAACAGACGTAGGTTAAGAGTTTTGCCTTGAAGATGGCATGGTTGATGGACATCTGTTCGGTGATGCGATATTCGGAGTTGCAAATGTCAAGGGTCCCCGAAGAGAAGACTAGCTAGATCGGGAATGCCAGACCCTACGGCCCAACTGTTGACATTAACAGTGTTTTCCCCCCGATGCACCACAATGTGCTGACCCACAAGTCCAATACGCACCCGCGGGGGAAAGGCAAAGAGACGACCGGCCAATGGCCAGTAATGCAGCAAGCCTTGGCTAGCTGAACAGATCCCCATGAGATCCAGAAGGTGAGGAATCCACCGGAGGACTATCTGAGCCAGCTCCCCTGGATGAAGCTCCTATGACCCGTCATCCATCCGGCTCCGTTGAGCAAAGCCACCCTTGCCTTGCCTGTTTCCACAATACAGGCTGCCGATATCGCCCGCCGCCGGGGCACCTCCCCGAGCGAACACAGCGCTTGCTGCCACTTCCAAGACCGTACTCCCCTTGCCATCCCGCCGGGAGAGGTAAGGCACTGTCGCTATATTGACTGACAGCCCTGAGGTCTCGAACACTTCAACTGCCAAAACCACTGCTCCCAGATCCAAGCAGCTGACGGACCAGCGGGCCCCTGGTCTCTCTAACCACCCTGTGCAAAGAGAGAGTTGCCTCCGTCCCCATCCAAAGCCATTGCGGATGCTCCTGTGACTACCTGCTGCCAGATTTCCTGGGCACAGCCAGCCCAGAGAGGGCCGCCTTAGCCACCAGGGACAGAGAAGACGCCTGCACCAAGAATCATTCCGGTATACCAATGCCAGAGTCATAACCCCTGGAAGGGCCACGGAAGAGCCCTGGCCCACAATACTAAGCCTAGGGTCCCCGCCAGGGAGCCTAACCCGCGAGTATACTCCAAGCTGAACGAGCTGGAGTCAACCCACACGTGTGTACTAGATGCAAGATAGCCGAAGCCTGCCGAAATGAGAGAAATACTGCTGGTAACCGGGTGATGAACTGTACCCCGAGGTACACTAGCACCTGCAGCATAACTAACTGGCCTTCGGCCGCCCTGTTCCCTTAGCCGAGCCTCTGAAGGAACTCCACTACTCCGCTAAGAACCGGCACTGGAAATCTGCCCGAACCAACACCCATGGAGGTATGGGGGGACTAAACCTCTTCTCTTACGCTGCACTTTCCCTACCGTCACCATAAGCTTGGAGAAGGGTTGCAACCCATCGCCTAACCGCAGGGCAAAGCCTGAAACTGAAAACATCCTCCTGGCAGCGCCAACTTCAGAGAATGCTAAGGAACTGATCTGATAGGGATGTGCAAGTACTTAACTGGAAAGTCGTGGAATGTCCAAAAACTTCCACAGGCCGAACCGTGTCATCACTGAAGCAAATGTTGCAGCTCGAAAGAGCGACTCTCGGGGTCAATTTGTCACCCCTTAGAGACCCTGAACAGGACGGAAGGAGTCGCTCTTCGTTGGTACTACCAACTCAAGAGAGAGACGACGAATGCCGTCCGCCAAAACCTTCAAAATTCAGTCAATGAAATTTCGGAGATGCATCTACAGGCCTGAACGGATGATTTTTTTTTTTTTATACAAGCCAAACAGATTCTTTGGTGCCAGCAATTGACCCAGGGAAGGACACTGCAAGCTAACCCGGGTAGCTCACCCTGTTGCGGCTCTGTCAAAGCTAACAGGAGAGTCTCTATGGCTGGTGCCCAACAAGCCACATTCACTCGGAAGGAGAAAATTGTTAAGATCAACCAGACTAGAATCTGGCAGCTGCGTGTGGAACAGCAGAACCCTCACTAAAGAGGAAATATGCTACATAAGATTTACCAAAAAAAACCCGAAAGCAGGAACGCAGCTAAGGCGAAAAGATGCACACAGCCGCTGAAAATGGATACATAGAGGCACAGGATCTCAGGGTTGCTGAAGGCCATAAAAGGGTGAAACCCTGTCCTACCTCCAACCAAAAGTAAAAAAGGAAAGACGCTATCAGTGAAACTAAAGAAAAAAGGAAAGAAAGTCTGGCCCATTCCACAAAAAGAATTCTCCAGCAAATTCTCCCCCCTGCCCTGCAGATTGGCACCTGACGTTTGGGGCTAAAATAAGGACCGGCCAGGATAAAAACCCTGCCAGCGAAGTCCGCAGAAAGGAATACCGACCCATAGGAATATTCTGCGCGATGTAAAGCTATCCCTGAGGTTACCAGAAATCTCAGTGGAAACATTCCTACCAGAAACAGAATGAAAACGTCCCATTGCAGCAAGCATACAGTAAAGTCTTGCCTGCAGTGAGGACAAGCTGTAGGCCCGGGCCAAACCCTGTCCCTGGCTGTAGCAAAGTTGAAGAGCAGCAGAGTCGTGCCCCTGCAGTGACTCTGCCTCCTGAAGGAATTCCTAGAGGATATCCATAGCAATACCTAAAAGGGAAGAATCACAGGATTGTCTTCCGCCTTATCCCTTGAAGAGCAATTCTTAATGACCTTTTGAGCTACCTGGACCAAAATGAAAAACCCCGATTGCCACCAGCCTTCAGGACTATATGTCCCAATACCACAGAGACCCATTTAGCTGTAATAAATGAGACCAATGAAGGGGAAACGATTAGCCTTGTCCAGGTAAGCGCATCAGAATAGGACATGATAGGATAGAACCGGACAAGCCCAGCTCTAACTGGCAGAGCTGCCAGTGTACCATGAAAAGACACAATGTTATTCTAGACCACCTCCACAAACTGCCAACCTCAAGCCTCGCCATGAGGTATGCACAGTTGTTAATAAGAGACACCTCTGCATGTAGTGGCTTGCCTGCCCAAAAGACAACACCTCATTTTGGCGGTACAATTCATTAAAAGAGCTCTTCGGCGATTAATCAGTGTATAGATAGATTAGGGACCAACCGGAACTCCCCAGCCGGCTAAAATCCCCCTAAATAAATGCTATTCCTGGCTTGTCAGTATTTGTTTGCAACGCATTGAAAACTACACAGCGAAGGCAAAAATAAAAGAAATTTAGCGAAAGGAACATAAAGTACCTCAAAATAAATCAAAGGAAGCGATTCCTGCTGAAATATAGCCCGCAGGAGCAAGCTGCCGCTGCTCCGCGGACAGGAAAAGTGTGGGGAGAAAAGCCCGCGAAAATCCGACGGACTTGCACACAGCCGCGAAGCCTTGATGAGGCCCACAACGTCTTCCCCGCCAAACTGTCTCTCCACGGGGCACTTACCTTGAAAAATATGCCCCCAATTGCTCTCTCCACTCCGCCGATCCAGCCATCGGCCCTGCGATCCGCCACGCTGCTCACAGAAGCAGTGAAGCAGCCGAAGAGAGAGCGCTCAAACCCTGGGTGAGCGGTGGCCGACTCCAAAACCGCCGCGATCACCTGGACGGATCGGCAGTCTGGCCCTCTCGCTGAACAGCTCCCCTCCGTACAATCTAGGAGGGGAGAGCAGCGCCATTAACCGGAGATAAGTGGAGAGACGAAAGGGCAGCAAATGATGCCAGCTGGAACCTTTTTTTTTTTTTAAAGAAACAGAAGCTATCAGATAAGCTAAAGAAAAATAACATAACCAACATAGAGGGAAAATAAAATAAACCCCCACAGACTAACTACACTAGTGCCCCTTAGCTAGCTTTTCAGTGAGCCCAGCACCTAGGCTCACTACGTCCTCCTGCTGCAAGGAGACTGGACACACTGGGGGATGATGGGAGAAGACCAGCAAGATATACCCGGTGATGTCATGAATTTGACTGTCCAGTCTCCATGCTGCAGGAGGAGGTGCACTACCCAGAGGTGGAGGACTGAACTGTAGGACCGAAGAGGAACCATTAATATCAGACTCTCAATAACCCAGGTGACAAACCTCACTCAACCACAGAAGCTTGAAGAAAATTCTCAAGCTGTGATACATCGAAACACACATAACCCCCCCCCCCCGACATCACCAGGCATTTACAGGGAATTTTTTAAAAGAAAGTAGCGACCAAAGCCAACACACGCGGCTTAAGGGCAAGAAGTGGAGTGGAGGAGTGGCCTAGTGGTTGGGGCAAGGTACTTCAGACCAGAAGGTCGGGGGTTCAAATCCCACTAGAGGACAGCAACCTTGGGCCGGAAGGACTGGGGTTTCTAGTCCCACAGGTGCTCCTTGTGGTCTTGGGCAAGCCACTTAACCCTTCATAGCCCATGTTCCCTGTAAAATAGTCATCTCCAAGTTATAATGCCCTGTTCAATGTAATTTCAGTTTGTTCAATGTAAACTGCACTGATGCAGAATAGCGCGGTATATAAGAGAATGTAAATAAATAAATAAAGAAAGAAAAGCCTTACGGCGAACCTGAGTCTGCCTAGAGACATTGGGGAAGATGTTAATCTTTTGTCCTAAAAAAGAAACATTTTTTTTCTGAAAAAAAAAAGCATAGAACCTTATTCCTATCTAAAACAGAATTAAAAGAAACCAGTAAGGTGGCCCTAGTAGGTATATCATTAGATGACTCAATATATTCTGAGATTATTTAAATGATCTATTGTGTACAATTCTGGTCACCGTATCTTAAAAAAAGATATAGTGTTATTAGAAAAGGTACAGAGAAGAGCTACCAAAATGGTAAAGGGGATGGAAGGATACCCCTATGAAGAGATGCTAAAAAGGTTAGGGCTCTTCAACCTGGAAAAGAGACGGCTGAGGGGAGATATGATAGAGGTCTATAAATTAATGAATGGAGTGGAACGGGTAAACGTAGAGCGATTGTTTACATCATCAGAATATAGAAAGACTAGGGGACATGCAATGAAGCTACAGGGTAAACTATTTAAGACTAATAAGAGAAAATATTTTTTCAGTCAACGTGTACTCAAACTCTGGAATTTGTGACCGGAGGATGTAGTAAAAGCTGTTAGTGTAGCTGGGTTTAAAAAAGGTTTGGACAAGTTCCTAGAGGAAAGGTCCATAAACCATTATTAAAAGGGACCCGAGATATCACTGCTTGACCCAATACAAGCATTGTGTAACCTATGTCTTTTGGGGAAACTGCTAGGTACTTATGACCTAGATTGGCCACTGTTGGAAACAGGATACTGGGCTTGATGGATCTTGGTCTGACCCAGTATGGCATATCTTAAGTTCTTATACCCTCACCTTCCTTATTCAAAGCCTTTGCTGTCAGAAATACATAATGTAAATTATCAATAGATAGCTTATCCACATCAGAAACTTGTAAAACCTCAGTCAAATACTTTGAAAACAGAATTGAAGGCGACGTCATAGGAAAATTAAGATACCTCAAATTCTTAGCCCTTAAGGCATTCTCCACAAATTCATACTACCGATGTAAAGTAAAACTATCCTTCACAAAGGTAGCAGAAGTACTCTGGAGAACAGAGTATTGAGTCTCCAATGACTGAACACGAGTTTGAGTAAAAACCAGCTGAGATTCCTGCTGGGCCAATTTAGCCGCTATTTCTTTTGTAAACTCTGAAAACTGTGAAATAGTATCACATAATGAAGCTTCAATTCGAGAAAGAGCCTTCCATATGTCTACTAATGAAATGTTCAAAGTATTGTCACCAGATGATGAAGGACCAGAAAATCCTTGCAAACTATTGGAGACACAACCCGAAGCAGTGGAACTAAACCAAGGGCAGGCAAATCACTAGAAGGCCTTATCAAAGACAAATCCTCTAAAGGGCACTGCTGATCCTCAGAAACAGGTGAGGATGTTGCAGGACCCATTGTAGTTACATTAACCTGCGGAGGTGGGTTATCTCCCATAGCAGAAGAAGCAGCATCTGGAGAATCAGGACCCACAGAAGAGAGCAATGACGACCCATCCATTTCTTTACCAGCTACCACAACATACCTGTCCATGGGACCAGTAATCTTAACTGACATGGACGGATTAACAATACTCACTGCAAAGACCTTTTTTTCTTTTGCCCATATCTACAAGGCCCTGCTCCTTATGCACCTTTGTGCACCTAAGGGGTACCAAAGGGGTGGATCTGCCCCTTTGATCATGCCCCCTTAAATCACATCCGCGGTATGCGGCCATGTTTAAAGGCCCCCTGCTCTCACGGAGGCCAACTGCTAGTCCAGGCGGCAGAAAGGAGCTCCAGCTGGCTGCCTGCTCAAAATACTTATGCGATTTAAACAGCAAGACGGTACAGGTAGTAATATCCCAAATAAGAATGTACTGAGCAGTGTTTAAAGGCCCCTTGCTCTCACAGAGGCCAATCGCTGGGTAGTTGGTCAAGGCGGCAGAAAGGCTGGCTGCCTGCTCAAAATATCTATGCGATCTCCACAGCAAGACGATGCAGGTAGTAATTTTATTTATTTATTTATATTCTCTTATATACCGCGCTATTCTGCATCAGTGCGGTTTACATTGAACAAACTGAAAATTACATTGAACAGGGCATTATAATTTGGAGATAACTATTTTACAGGGAACATGGGCTATGGAGGGTTAAGTGGCTTGCCCAAGACCACAAGGAGCACCTGTGGGACTAGAAACCCCAGTCCTTCCGGCCCAAGGTTGCTGTCCTCTAGTGGGATATGAACCCCCGACCTTCCGGCCTGAAGTACTTTGCCCCAACCACTAGGCCACCCAGGATGAGTACTTTAAAAGAAATCCGATACGAAACAGTCCAGGGTATGGAGAGTCACTTCTGCTCCGGCGGCATGACGGCATGGGAAGAATGTAGGAAGCATCACCTCCTGGTTGAGGTGGAATGGGAGAAACTTGGGGTGCATGTGTTGCACGACTTTGTTTTTGTAAAACCTTATATAAAGGTGGGTGATCTATCAGAGCCTGGCTTTCACTGACCCTGTGAGCGGAGGTGAGCGCCACTAGGAAGAACACTTCCAGGATAGATGTTTAAGCTGGCACGAGTCAAGGGGCTCGAAAGGTGGCTCAGTAAGTTTTGAGAGAACTATATTAAGGTGCTACTCTGCTGCTGAGGGGCTTAGAGAGGGGCTTGCCCTCGAGAAGATGATGATGTGCCAAAAATACGCAGAGGTGTACTCTGATGGAGTTGGACTTCAGCCCTGCCTGGGACAGGTTAAACAAGTACTGGAGGACCAGTAGGACCGAACAGGAGAAGGGGTTAATCCACCTCTCAGCACACCAAACCGAGAACCTTTGCCATTTGAAGGCATAGGCTTGGCGGGTGGAAGGCTTATGAGAATCCAAAAGAACTGCTTTCACCTCGCTGGAGAAACCAAGGTAGGCCAAGGCTATCCTTTCAGCAGCCAAGCTGTCAGAGACAGGGACATCAAGTTGGTGGCAGAAGAGAATCGTCCTCCTGCAAGAGCAGGCCCGGGTCACTCCCCAGAGGGACCAGTGGTGCCTGGGACAGGCGGAAGAGCAGCGGGAACCACAGCTGCCGGGCCCACCGAGGGGCCACCAGTATCAATGTGGCCCTTTCAAGCTGGATCTTGAACAGGATTTTGGCAATCAACGGTGTGGGCAGGAAGGCATAGAGGAGGCTCTCCGTCCACAGGATGAGGAATGCAGCCGCTGCCACCCATGAGGGATGTGGCTGCTTGGAGCAAAAGCAGGGCAGCTGAGCATTGGTTAGGCTGGTGAAAAGGTCCACCTGTGATGTAACAAGTCCCCAGAGATGGAACGGTCAACTGGCCACCTTGGGTCCAGTCACCACTCATGGAGGACTCGGCTGAGCCAGTCTGCCAGGATGTTGTCCTGGCCCAGGAAATAAACTGCCTCAGAAGCATCCCGTTGCTCCTGGCAAAGGAACAGAAGCTTATCACCTCCTGACACAGGAAGAACGACAATGTCCCTTCCTACTTATTGATACAGAACATCGCCACCTGGTTGTCTGTCTAGATTGGGAATGGCATGATGCTGAAGGTGGTGTTGAAAAATCTGGAGGGTGAGTGCTACTGCTCAGAGCTCCAAGACTCTCCTCCTGTGGCCAGTTTCTCTGCGTGCAAAGGTCGTTGCAATGGGCCCCCCAGCCTAGTTTGGAGGCACTCGTGGTGAGGATCCTCTGAGGGGCGGGGGGGGGGGGTGGAGCTGGAAGGGCATTCCTGCCTGCAAGTTCTGGAGCTGCTGCCACCAGTTCAGGGAGTCAGCCAGACAGCGGGTCACAACCACTCTGTCTTGTAGGCATCCTGTTGCTTGCCAGCTGAGAGTCCACAGGGCAGGCGGGCATCTGGGATGACGTGCATTGTGGACGCCTTGTGACCCAGGAGGCGAAGTTGGAGGCATGCAGAGACTGAGGTTTGACCCTGGACGAGCCTTGCAAGCACCTGAAGATGCTGGGCCCTGTCCAGAGAAAGGCAGACTTTGGCCTGGATGGTGTCCAACATCGCCCCTATGAACTCCAGGCATTGTGTTGGCTGAAGATGGGACTTTGGGTAGTTTTTGATGATCCTCAGATATTTCAGAAGGAAGATGATGGCATGCCTCTGTGGTGGTGCCACCCTTTATGAGCCAGTCGTCCCGGTACGGGAAGATGAACACCCCTTGGAAATGCAGGAAGGTGGCGACTACTACGAAGCACTTAGTGAAGACCCTCAGGGCGGAGGCCAGACCAAAGGGGAGAACTCTGCATTAATAGTGGCAGCCTCCCACCATAAAGCAGTGGTACTGCCTGTGTAGGGGGTGGATAAGGATGTGTGTGTAGGCATCCTTTAGATCCACAGCCAGTCTTCCTGCTGGAGATATGGCAGCAAGGTTCCAAGGGAAAGAATCTTGAATTTCTCCCTTATCAGGAAACTGATGAGGTCTCGCAGGTCTAGGATGGGCCTTTTGGGCACCAGGAAGTAGCGAGAGTAGAACCCCTTGCTTTTGAGTTTGAGGGAGACGGATTCAACCACACTGTCTGCAATGAGGGTTGTGGGAACCTGCTGAAGCAAGTCCCGGTGAAAGGGATGCATTGGGAGCTCTCCTGAAAAGAATGGCAGAGGTGTTTGTTGGAGGTAGAGGAGGTGCCCTCCTTCACCACCTGCAAAGCCCACCAGTCCGTGGTGATGTCGTGTCAGTGGTCAGCAAAAAACATCAGATGCCCCCCTCCCCCTGTGTTGGGGGGAAGGCTCTCTCGGGGGAATAGAGTCTATGCTCTAGGAGTCAAACCTCCCAACATGATGTGCCTGAGACACAGGCTGGGGCTTGGGGGCCTTATGCTTACAAGGGCCATGCCCTTGTCCCGCTGGCCTTGTTGGGGAGATGGAAAGGCAGAGCGCTGAGAATAGTTTCCATAAGCCTTCCTCTTTTTCGGGTAGAAGGGCTTTATACCCGAAGCCTTCCGTCGGGAAGGATTAGATGTCATCTTGGAGAGCCTGGTCTTGGGTCATGAACTTCGACTCCAGCTCAGCAGCCTTTTTCGTCAAGGATTTGCTGAAGAGGTTTTCTCCACGGCAAGGGACATCAAACAATTTGTCTTGTATCTATTGCTCCAAGTTGGAAGACTGTAGCCAGATATTGCAGCGGGCACTAATGCTCACTGTGGCCACTCTAGCCGCTGACACGAAGCAATCATAGACCGCCCGATTCATAAACTTGAAGCACTCCCAGACCGTGGAGACCAGTGTCTGGAACCGCCTAAGAGGTCCCTCAGAGAGACCAGCACAAACCTGGTGAGCTCATTTGCCATCTCCCGCAAGTACATAAGAACATAAGATATGCCATACTGGGTCAGACCAAGGTCCATCAAGCCCAGTATCCTGTAACCAACAGTGGCCAATCTAGGTCATACGTACCTAGCAGTTTCCCCAAAAGACACAGGGTTCCACAATGCTTGTATTGGGTCAAGCAGTGATATCCTGGGTCCCTTTTTAATAATGGTTTATAGACCTTTCCTCCAGGAACTTGTCCAAGCCTTTTTTTAAATCCAGCTACACTAAAAGCCTTTACTACATCCTCCGGTAACAAATTCCAGAGTTTGATTACACGTTGAGTGAAAAAATATTTTCTCTTATTTGTCTTGAATAGTTTACCCTGTAGCTTCATTGCATGTCCCCTAGTCTTTCTATATTCTGATGACGTAAACAATTGATCTACGTTTACCCGTTCCACTCCGTTTATTAATTTATAGACTTTTATCATATCTTCCCTCAGCCGTCTCTTTTCCAGGTTAAAGAGCCCTAACCTTTTTAGTTTTTCTTCATAGGGGTATCCTTCCATCCCCTTTACCATTTTGGTGGCTCTTCTCTGAACCTTTTCTAATAACGCTATATCCTTTTTAAGCTGGTAGGCCTGAATCCGGCTGATAAGCATCAAGCCCTGGAAGCATTTCCTACCCAGTGCGTCCATGACGTGGGCCTCCCTACCCGAGGGCACAAAGGAATGCATTTTCTGGCACTTAAACCTACACATAGTCGATTCGACCACCATGAAGTTATGCGGCAGTTGAGTTTTCTGAAAGTCAGGGCTCCGGCGGACCCGGTACATTGAGTCCAGCCACCTGCTCACGATGGGAAACGAGGCCGGGGTCTCCCACATTCAAAAGAGTAGCCGCTCCAGGATAGGGGGAACTGGCATCATGAGGGTCTCTTTGGGGGGAGTCTCATACTGGAGTATCTTAGGTCCTCCACTCAAGGCTCTTCCATGGCCTTGGCGGTGAAGGCGAGAACCTTCACCATGTCCCTCAAGAAGTCCTGGAAGGCCAGGTCCTTGGGTGGGGACCGGAACTGGGTCTCCGGAGGGGAAGGGTCCGAGGGTACATCCCTGTGGAGCCGGGTGTCCAGGGACTCGTCGTCCTCAGTCTCCCAGTTGGACTTGGTGTCAGAGTGGACTTCGAAGGTCCTCCAGGTCTCAGGCTGGAGCCCAGTGCTAACTGCCTGAGTCCCAATGCTCCTTCGCCCTGAGTTAGGTGGGCTTAGGGGAGAAGTCCTTGGTTCTTACCGGGACCAGAACAGAGCCAGAAAAACATCTCAAAGCCGGTGGCGCTCAAGGATGGGTTCTACCTCTGGAGAAGCCCTTGCTGTGGAGGGACCAGTGGTTGGGATAGATGGCCCAGATAAACTGGGCATCAGAGCCCACTATTGGGCCATAAAGGCAGACTACGCTCCAAGGCCACCATCATGGCCTCAATGCTTGATGGCGCCGCAATCACCGGTGCAAGTACCGATGGCTTCAGTCCGACGTCGGCGCTGTCAAGAGGGTGTCCTCTACGAGGATATCCTCGGAGGACCGAGGCCGATCCCCTGAAGCCAATGGCGGTTACTCCTGCCAGGGCAGCTTCAAGGGTTTCTCATGACCATTGCCCTTGATCTCACGTCGGGGGCTCAGAGACCGGGTACCCATGAGATTTCCACATGGTCCCGGACTTGTCGACCAAGGCCACCGACGATGTTAGGCTCTTCAAGGGGCGCACCTCCTAGAGGAAGTCCTGGCTTGACACACCGTGTCCTCAAGGCTCCAAGGCAGCGCAGATGTCAAGCGAGGTAGAAGCCTCAGTGATGGCCCTTGAGGGCGTTGGCCGCGCAGATGACTCCGGGGCTGAGCCAGTCTTATGGAAAATCGACTCGTGCTGCTTCTTGCAGCCTCGAAGGGCCTTTGGGTCATCTTATGGCAGAGACCAAACACCAAGGCATCATGACCCAGACCGAGGCACTGAAGACAACAATCGTGTGGGTCTGTGCGTGACAAGTTATGAGCGCAGCAGTTGCATGGCTTGAAGCCACTGGCAGGGAAGCTGGTCCCCACGAGGTCAAGCTCTCTAGGCCCAGCCAGAAAGGGTGTGAAAAGCCCATGCACCATAGAAGATCCCCCAGGAAGAAAAAGAAAAAGAACCAGAAGAAAAGTGTGATGCCGAAGGCAAGCGCTTAGGAGGCAGGAGGGCACCGGTACACAACCAGAAAAGGAATCAAGAAAAAAGACAAGAGAAAAAAAAATCAACTTTTTCCAGGGGGAACAGACTCACGTCCGATGGGATCCATGAAAAAAAAAAAGAGACCGAGGCAAGATGGCACCCTTAGGCAGGAAGGGGACCATATTCATGGTACATCTCCCAAAGACTTTCTTTGAAAGATGGGGAGAGGTTACTGCGCGGGCTCTGTCAGCGCTGTCCACCCATATGCGAGGACGGACTTCCTGCTTGTTCCTGGAGAAAGACTCAAACACACACTTTTTCCTCAAACACTCTGGCTCTGACACCAATGATTAGATTATAAACAGTATATGGATAACAAATTAATGCCTCATCGAATCTTGTGTTAGACATAACCTATGTCCAAACCACTCCCATCACATGCCAACACATATTGTTATACTCCACCTTATGTTATCCAAGTTGATGTACCTAACATGTATTGCTATACCCATTATGCTATTCAAGTTGATTGTGCTCCATCTAGTTCATTGTAAAAGCTCATTATTGAGTTCACCTTGGTTCTATGTAAACCGCTTTGCTACTCAGAAAAGCAGTATATAAAAAGTGTCAAATAAATAAATGAAAAATAAAATAAGACACTACTATAGAGAAATTAGACTTACCTGCTAATTGTTGTTCCTTCAGGAACTCCAGTTCAGTCCCTCACCTCTGGATAGTGCACCTCCTCCTGCAGCATGGAGATTGGGCATGTCAGAATCGTGACATCACTGGATATATCCTGCTGGCCTCTCCTACCAGCCCCCAGTGACCTATTGACAAAGCAGACTCAAATAAGTAGCTATAGTATTAAATACAACCATTTAAGTTTTAACAACTGCACTAAATACCCATTAAATAAGAGGATAACTCCGTCTCCCCCCCTTTGAAGAAAATAGCACAGAGAAGAGAGAGAAGAAAAAATAGAGTAAACACAGTCTGAGTACAGAATGAGTTCAATAATTTCTGGAATCCATTCACCATATTGCCGTTGTCACCTCCCACAATAACACACGCACCTGCTGAAGCTGACAAACCCCCTGGCGGGAATCGGGACTGAACTGGAGTTCCTCAAGGAACAACAATTATCAGGTAAGTATAATTTCTCTTTCCTTATCGTCCCTCCAGTTCAGTCCCTCACCCCTGGGATCTAACAGAGCAGTAATTATTGGGAGGGACCTGTCCACCCGGACCGCAAAACCGCAGACCCAAAACAGGCATCCTTCACCACCTGAACATCTAGGCGATAGTGTTTACTGAAAGTATGCAGAGAAGACCAAGTGGCTGCTCTGCAAATTTCCACCGGTGGAACCAAACTATGTTCTGCCCACGAAGCCGCTTGCACTCTAGTAGAATGAGACCGCAGCCCCACGGGCACCTGACGACCTTGTAAAACATACGCTGACGCTATTGCTTCCCGGACCCATCTGGAAATTGAAACTTTGGTTGCCACTTCCCCTTTATGCTGACCACCAAAGAGAACGAATAAACGTACAGACTTGCGGAAGGACTCCGAGACCTTCAAGTATCGCCGTAGCACCCTCTTTATGTCCAACAGCCGCAAACTACGGTCCAACGCGTCCTCCCTCGAAACACCCAATATTGGCAAAAAGACAGATTGACTCATATGAAATGGTGAAACCACCTTTGGAAGGAAAGACGAAACGGAACGCAACACCACCTTTTCCCTAGAAAAGGACAGAAACGGTTCTTGACAAGACAACGCCTGCAATTCCGAAATTCGACGTGCAGAACAAATGGCTACCAAAAATACTGTCTTTAAAGTTAAATCCTTTAGTGAAGCCAGATGCAAAAGTTCAAAAGGCTCCCTCGTCAATGCTCCTAGAACCAAGTTGAGATCCCATGGAGGAGAAACCATTCTCCGAGAAGGTCGTAAATGGGATACAGCTTTCAAAAAATGTATCACATCGGCATGCGAACCCAAGGCAACTCCCTGGACCTTTCCATGATAACAAGAAATAGCTGCCAGCTGAACCCTTAAGGAACTGGCCGCCAATCCCTTACCAAAACTGTCCTGCAAGAAACTCAATACTATAGGAACTGAAATCGTGGTTGGATGAACTTGACGCTGCACGCACCAGTCCTCAAAAATACGCCATACGTGTACATATGCTAAGGATGTTATTTTATTTATTTATTTATTTAACAGTTCTTCTATACCGCTCTATTTTAGATCAGAGCGGTTTACATTTAACATCAACTATACAACACAGGCACTTTGAGTTGTATTTACAATAAACAGGGAGATCAACTTGGAAATAACTGGGGGGAAACTATGTATATTGTGTAATTATTAACATTGTATTACACTGGTACCTGATTTCAGGCAGAACATATCTACATCTTATTTACACTGGGAGTCTGAATTCTAGTTCAGAGGGTACTTCTTAGAGATCGGTTGGTTATCCTTTTTCATGCTGAGTCTGCTTGTTTAGTTGGGGTGAGTGATTGTCTGAGGGGCAATAAGGTGACCTCGTTATGGCCAAAAGTAAGGTAGCAAACACCGCACCACAATAACCTTTCTTCCTTAACCTAGTCCTTTCAATGGCCAAGCCGTAAGCGGGAACTGATCCACCTGAGGCATTCGCAGAGGACCTTGAATCAGAAGATCCACCCTTGAGGGCATTCGCCAAGGCTCCCCGTCGAGCAGACACACCAGATCAGCATACCATGGGCGTCACGGCCAATAGGGAGCTACTAAAACTACTCTCCCCTGATGAGCTTTGATGCGCTGAACTACTCAACCTATGAGCGCCCAAGGGGGAAAGACGTAAAGAAGACCTTGCGTGGGCCATCGTTGCATCAAGGCATCGAGAACCTCCGACATCCTTTCTCGACTCCTGCTGTAAAAACAATTCGCCTTGGCCGACCGAAAGGTCGCCATGAGGTCCATAACCGGAGGTCCTCACCTGATGACTATCTGAGCAAAAACCTCAGGATGAAGTTCCCATTCTCCGGCATCCACCAGGACTCTGCTGAGAAAATCTGCCGTCACATTGTCTGTTCCTGCAATGTGCGCCGCCGATAGCGCCTGAAGCCGAGGCTCTACCCAAGTGAACAAACTTTCTGCCTCCTCTTCCAGAGCCCATGCCCCCTTGCCGATTGAGGTACGCTACTGTTGCGGCATTGTCTGATAGCACTCAGATCGCTCGATCCCGCACCGAGGTTTTGAACGGCCGAAGCACCAGAGCCACCGCTCGCAACTCCAGACGGTTGATTGACCATTTGGCCTCCTGTTCGGTCCAACTTCCTTGTGCGAAAATATCCCCGCAATGAGCTCCCCAACCTGCGAGAGTGGCATCTGTTAACACCGGAAGCCACTGCAGCTGCTCAAGAAGCATGTCCGCTGAAAGATTTTGCGGGCAAAGCCTCCATTGAAGAGACTTCCTGACCCGTAATGGACAGGGAAGCCATTTGCACAGGGAATCATTCTGGTGCGACCATCGACGAAGTAGAGACTTCTGTAACGGACTCATGTGCACTCTGGCCCATGCACGACCTCCAGCGTCGCTGCCATTGTCTCTAGAACGTGAAGGTAGTTCCAGGCCGACGGTGCTGGAGTCTTTACAAACTTGCGCACCAGGCGCCAAAGAGCCTGGGTTCGCAGATCCGGCAGAAATATTGCCCCCACTCGAGTGTCGAACTGCACTCCTAAGTACTCCAGAACCTAAGATGGATCCAAACGGCTCTTGGTCGCACTGACTACCCAAACGAGACTCTGAAGAAACTTCACCACTCTGCCTGTAACTCGGACACTCTTGGCCTTTGATTTCACCCGTATCAACCAGTCGTCGAGATAAAGATGAACTAATATTCCTTCCTTTCGTGGGGCCGCCGGTACCACCACCATAACCTTGGTGAAGGTGCGCGGAGCTGTCGCTAGTCCAAAGGGCAAAGCTTGGAACTGAAAATGCCCCCACGGTAGCCCGAACCTTTGATGACCCGGTCTGATAGTAATATGGAAATATGCTTCGGTAAGATCGAGTGAAGTCAAAAATTCTCCCTGACGAACAGTCACTACCACCGACCGCAAGGTTTCCATTTGAAAATGAGGTACTCGCAGACAGCGATTTACCCCCTTGAAGTCTAGAATTGGACGGAAGGCCCCATCTTTGTTTGGAACCACAAAATAGAGTCTCGACTGATGACGTAGAGCTCTCATGGAACCAGAACCACTGCTCCCAACTGTAGAAGATGAGCCAATGTCTCCCGTACCGCTGTCGTCCTTTCTTGCCCTCTGCAAGGAGAGAGGACAAAAGAGTCTACCACCGGACGAGCAAATTCGAGAGCATAACCTTTGTGAATGACCTCCAACACCCACTGATCGGACGTTATCTGGACCCAGGCAGAATCCCGAAGCCAGCCCCCTACCGGATGAATTCCTGCCCGGGCCCGCCTCGCTTCATTGGGGCTTCCTAAGCACCACAGACGAGGGACTAGCAAATCCTTTGCCCGCCCCTCGAAACCCTTGACCTCGTGAGGGAAATCTTTCTCTTTGAAAGCCTCCCAACCGGGAGATATGAAAACTCCTGACGTCTCAAAACTGACCTCGCGAAGATAACGGAGCCTGACCCTGCTTAGGCTTATCCTCCGGCAAGCGTCTGCCTTTTGATTCTCCCAAATCCTTGACCAGCTTGTCAAGATCCTCTCCAAACAACAACTTCCCCTTAAAAGGTAGTTTACTAAGACGCGACTTGGAGGAACCATCCGCCGCCCAATTTCTTAACCAAAAATAACGGCTACGAAGGAAGCCATACTATTTGCTAAGGCTCCAATTAGATCATAATTTTTATTTATTTAGACAGTTTTTGTATACCACCTTATCCTTCAATCAAAGTGGTCACAACACAATTGGGGGATACATTTTAACACGAGGGGATATGAGACACATACACTAATACTGACCGGGAACATGGGCTATGGAGGGTTAAGTGGCTTGCCCAAGACCACAAGGAGCACCTGTGGGACTAGAAACCCCAGTCCTTCAGGCCCTCTCTTCTCCGGTCTCTGCTTTCTCCTCCCTCTCCTCTTTTCTTCCTCCTGTCTGTATACTCTAGCATAGGCTTAGCCCCACCTCCTTCCTTCCCAGGTGTTGGCAATCCCCCTGCCTTCTGGTATTTGAGTAATCAGGGAATTTGTTGAAGTAAGGGTTTTGGACCTCGTGCCCGTAATCTCTCTCTCTTACTCTATCAGACACTGCATGAAACCTGTTCCAGCTGGGGTTTTTCTGGTTCTTAGGTGTGGCTGTGGCTTTCTCACCCTGCACTCCTAGGATGAATTCTTTACGTTTCTCACCTCCACCATACTCAGGATAGATGACCTTGCCACAAGCTCTAAGCGGTGAAGGATCTGCAACCGCCACATGCTGCCGCAAGCAATACACTTGATGCATTACCAACACAAAATCTGGTGAAAATCCTCTGAGGCCTACTCCAGCCACCGCCGGAGTAGTGGAACTACCTGACCCAGCCGTGCTGTCATCAAGGGAACGGATGGGGACTCCAGGAGAGACTCCCCCTCCACCGCACTAGGTGGACCGTGAATCCCTTCAGTAGTTTTATCCTGGAGCTCCTGCTCCATATTGATTGTTTCAGTTGCGCAGCCCCGACAGACCCCTGTGTCCAAGACTGCGCCCCTATGCGACCCACACACAAGACACTGTGGGCGCGACGGCATTAGAGACCAGATAATATAAAGGCACCCCGCAGTGAAGAGGGACAAAAAACAACAAATGTGAAGACAAAGGGTTTTTTTTGGGGGGGGTTTTTAGTGGTCCCCTTAAGAAATCAAACGATGACAAAAAAAAAACAAAATTAAAAGTTATAAACTAAGTCTTTTTTTTTTTGGTACTGGTCCCTTTAAGACATCAAATGACCATTACCATAAAAATGAAAGTAACCTTCATCAAATTATCGATTAGATATAACTTTAATGAAACCCAGAAGACTCTGAAGCAAAAAACTGTCCTGAGCTCCAAAAAACACAGGAATAAAATGGCCCGCGATTCTGCTCAGCTCTGTCTACTGCTGAAACATGCTGCCCATGTGGTTACAGGCCCGAATGCTTCCCCGAGTCTAAAAACACCCCTCGGAGCACTCACCTCTGCCTCCGGGGTCTTTAAAATGCCTTTTTGCACTTCGGAATGCGAAATGGCAGCTCTGCAATCAGCGCAGCTGCGATCACACAGACAGCCGGCAGCTGCAGCAGAGAGAGAGTTCCGATGACGGCTGCCGAGAAAATTGCCGCTGCAGAAAGGAGCCTGATAACAGAAAGCAAGGCAACTGAACAGCTCCCCTCCGTGCAAATTAGGAGAGGAGAGCAGGCCGAACCGCAGGAAATACCCAGGGGAGTGAAAGGGAATCCTCCTACCTATGCTCCATTCCCTTCCTGTCACTGACTACTTTTTTTTTTTTTTTTAAAAGACCTTCACAGCTACCCAAAAAAGAAACTAAGTCATAGGGAAAAAGTAACAATCAAAACCCTATCTATCCTAAGTAACGCTCCTTATCTGTTCCTCTAGTGAGCCCAGCACCTAGGCTCACTACGTCCTCCAGCTGCATGGAGACTGAGCACACTGGGGGCTGGTAGGAGAGGCCAGCAGGATATATCCAGTGATGTCACGATTCTGACATGCCCAGTCTCCATGCTGCAGGAGGAGGTGCACTACCCAGAGGTGAGGGACTGAACTGGGGTGACGATAAGGAATATGTGGTTTAAAATTTTGATTTCAAAAAAGGAAGAAAGATTTTTTAAAATATATTGACACTTAGGAACATTTTTAACAGTAGCACTCTTTACCTGCATGCTGACCCTGTCAACCAAGGTTTTACCTCTTTCCCTCATGAGTGCTACTGGTCCTGCTATACTATAGAAGTATTAGCATGATTGAACTGCCAACACCAGGTATGATAATTCAGATTTTTTTCAGGGCATAAAACTGTCTATGCGCAACATCCCTTGAAATTCAGCTCCTACTGCCTGTTCCATCTTTAATGGAGATAAAGTCACTGAAACTTTATCTCCATTTTTCCTACTGTTTATATTGTTCCCTTCCTCTGCCATTTTTAATCTTGTCCTGTACGGTAAGCTTCTTTTTATTACCCTCCCCTCTCGTCACAAGAGCACTTCATCCTGAACGTTGCTGTTACACCTATACTACCATTCTTGAAAGAATGAAGAATGCCTTGTGTGTGTGCCAAACTGTGGGGCAATGGTGATGTTAATCTACAGTAATGGCATTAACAGTAGTAGTTATTGTCTCCTGTAGCTGCTCTGCTCTATTTTACATCTGAAAAAAGAAGTTCCCATTATACTGTAGATTCCACTGCAACTTAGCCATCTATTAATAGGTGAAAGTAAAGAAGGGGAGAGTGAAAATGCTGGCCTAACTCTCTGACTACACTATATGGATCATTTTTCTCGTCGATGCCTGTTTGGGTAGACTGAAGGAACAGTGAAACATATAGAGTCACAGGGAGGGAGGGGAGGCGCTGCAGGTAGGATGAAAAGACACAAGAAAACTACAGAAGGATAAAAAATATATATATATATATATTTTTTTTTTAAGTGCCATCAAGTCAATACTGACTCCTGGCAAGCCAACAGCCCTGGGTTTTTTTGGTAAGATATGACTGGAAGGCCCTTTCTTCCGAGGCAATGGAGGGTAAAGTGACTTGCCCAAAGTCACAAGGCGTGCCAGTGGAAAATGAACCCAGATCTCTTGGGTGCTAGACAAACCACTAGGCTATTCCTCCACTCCTGCTTTTCCTTAGCTATATTTATTTGCTATAAAAAGGAAGAGAAAACTCTCTCCTTAGCGCTAAAAAAATGTTTTGTCGTGCCTATGCTTTGAAATCTTATTTTAACCTAAACACAGTCTTATGAAAAATAGTACTAAAGAGTTAAATGTTTCAAATTACCTCTTGAGCTAGCCTGAAAGCACAACCGTATTGCTCACCATCACTGTTTCGGCACAATACTTTAATCCCTGTATTTATAACCTGCCAATGTAACAGAAAAAAAAAATTTAACTTGAGCATAAAATTTGAACTGTTTACTACTTTTAATATCAGAATCAGGACGACATGAAGAAAAAAAACATCATATCTAACTTCCTAGTTTAGATTTCATAATCATGATTTTATTTTATTTCTACTCTATTCCCTGTTCAGTAGTCCTTGGCAGGGGCACTACATCAGAACTCTCACTCTGGAACCCTACAATCATGGGTCCTAAATCTGGACACTATGTGGATCATTTTATAACAAGAGCACCATGACTAGGTGGTGTCTACAGAGTCACTAACGTAAGCACTATTTTATAAAGGCAAGTAGACGCCTACTTGTCTGCTCACCAGCAGGTGTAGAGACCGCAACATACATATGAATGCAGATGGAGAAATTTCAATTACCGTTAATTTCCTTTCCTGGAATCCTGCTAGACTAGTCCACACAAGTGGTAATGTCTCCCTGCCAGCAGATGTTGGAGACAGAAAAGATACCAAAGGCACCATGACTCAAACAGGTGCCAGACCTGGGTATATGCCAGGGAGGTGGAAGAATGCCGGGCCTTCAGGAGGGTGGAAACGACTTTGGCGGAGTAGTCCTTTTTCACTAAACGCTGCCTTTCAAGAGCCAAGCTGTAAATGAGTAAGGAACTGGAGTGTCCATCAGCATGGGCCCCTGGCGCAAGAGCCCTTAGGGTGTCCCAAGCGAAAGAGGAGCAGCCGCCAGGAGGCGAATCAGGGTCAGTGAGGCCAGTCGGGGACCATGAGAACCACCAATCCTGGGTGGACCTCGATGCAGCAGAGCGACCGCCCTATCACCACCCAAGGCAGTTACAGATAACTGCCTTGGTTGCTCAGCCAAGGCTAAACCAGTGTATCTAAGTCCATGGGAGCCGAACTTTCAAGTTTGCTGCTGTGGCCATGAGGTCTAGGGTCGGTAGACTCCACCGATGACTTTGGAAAACGCCCATGTGGCTAGCTCCCAACTCACTGGGGTCGATCACATGTTGACTGAGAAAATCCGCCTGAACGTTGTCTACCCGCACTATATGTTGGGCGGACAACACCTGTAAGTTGGTCTCCACCCAAGGCAGGAGGAGAGACATCTCCAGGGCTACCCCATGACATTTGGTGCCTTTACGACAGTTGAGGTAAGACACCGTTGTTGCGTTGTCGCAGAGGATGCGAACTGCTTGCCCTTGAAGCAGAGGCTGAAACTGCAACAAAGCCAGGTAGACTGCCTGAGCTTCGAGACGATTGATGGCCACTGCGCTTACTGAGGACTCCACTTGTTCTGAGCTGTCTGGTCATAGCAAAGAGCTCCCCAGCCAGACAGGCTGGCATCGGTCCCAAGGAAAACCCAGTGTGGGGCATCCAATGGTATGCCTCACAGGAGATGGGCCAGAGAGAGCCACCATGGAAGATCCTGGCTCACCCTTCAAGGCAGCTGCAGACGGACCACAAACTCTTGAGATAGGGGAGACCAGCGAGACAGGAGAGAGTGCTGCAAGAGCCTCATATATGCCTGTGCCCATGATACCGTCTCGATCGTGGCCACCATGGCCCCAGAACCTGGAGATAATCCCAGGCTTGAGGCCGCACCTGCAAGAGAAAATGACAGAGCTGTCCTGATAATTTCTGGAAATGGTCGACCGTGAGGAAGACTCTCCCCTCTGCGGGTGTCGAATCTTAGACCTAGAAAGTCGAAGGACTGAGAAAGGAGGAGCATACTCTTGGTACGACTAACCACACTGAAGGTCTGGAACAATGGTGTGCAGATATATGAAGCACTGAAGAATGGCTCGCACCACAGCCCGCTTGGTTGCAGATCCACAAAGGGAAACTAGAAAGGTGTCTCGAATGGGAGTGGCACAGTTGAGGATGTAGCCATGGCAGACACCATAGGGCACCCACCAGCCTGTTGTAATCTTGGCTCATGCTCCGGAGAAGCGAGATAGTTGCCTGCCTATCAGTGGCACTCCAGAGAGGGGTAAAGGGCTGTCAGGAAGGGACGTGTCCGATGCCGGAAAACTTTGTCGTGGCAGAGTACATATCCTTATTACGACGGTAGCCTTGAAAAGGCTGGGCCTTCTGGCCTGGCCGAGGCCACGGTTTGGGCCAACCTGCCTAGCCAATAACATCAGGCATCGCAAAACCGAGCCCTGGGATTGGAGGCAGAAGGTGCCCCCGAGGCAAAGCGGCAAAAAGCAGCCCGGGGCCTGTCCTCCAGAAGGCATTGGAGGTAACTTCCCCCAGATCCTTTACAAGATTCGAGGTCATCACCAAAAATAGGTTTATCCTTGAAGGGAAGCCTGGCTAGTCAAGCCTTTGAGGCCACAACAGCTGACCAATGGCTCAGCCACAGCCAGCGCCGAGCGACTGTTACCACTGCAACAGAGCAGGACGCCAGGTGGAGAAATCATAAAATGTATCTGCCAAGAAGGTTGCGGACAGACTCCAGCTGTGCAGCTGCTGGGTCCTCTGGTAGGAACTGAATCCAGCAGAGAAGGGCTTGAGCAGCCAGTTCCCCACAAGAAGACGCCTGAAGAGCTAAGGAGGAAGATGAAATGGCGGTCTTCAAAAGTCCTTCGACCTTTCGAACCTGTTTGGTCATGGAGAGCCGCTCCTCCCTCAACCAGGATGGTAGTATGCTTGGCAACGGCTGCAATTATGGCATCTACCTTGGAATACTGGAGCCACATATCCAGGTCATCCAGGAACCAAATGTATTGCCGACCCAGCCGCTTAGCAGTGCCGTAATGAGTTACCCGGGGAATTCCACTCAAAGAATATCATCTGTTGGAGTTCCAATGGGAAAGGGAAAGATCTTGATGGCTTGCGAATGCCCACCAGGATGGGGTCTGGCTGGGAGTGATCAGTCATCTGCGCCGGCTGATTAAGGGTTGGGGAGAGCCGTAAGGCCTCCACAACCTGCGTGATGAGAGAAGAAAGCTGCTCCTTTTGAAAAAACTGGGCATCTTGAACCTGTTCATGATCTTCTATAGGGTCCAACTCCTCCCGAGGAGACCATTCCACATCCTCATGGTCCGACACACTTTCTGGATAATTGTTCACCCTCCACCGGGGGGAGATAGAATGGAGTCACCAGAGGCCCAGGACACCGCCTTCATGCAGGATCTCACGGAAAAGGGCAGGGTGTCATGCACCTGCTTTCTGGGAGGGCGAGTCGTTGACACAGGAATGACTGGGCCCCAGGTTTGACTTCCACATATCCCAAGGCTTGTCTAAAAAGCATCATAAAGGCGTGCGTCTGCTGATCAGAGGCCTCTGATTTTTAAGATGCCTGCTGAGGGAGCAGGAGAGGAGGGGGGGGGGAACTTCCTTCTAGTGCGATGAAGGAATAGGCTCTTTTTCAGGCCCTGAAGGGTTCTCAATGACTGCCACTCCCTGCACAGCTCCGGCCCCGCCAGAACCGGTGCCCTTCTGCTCCATCCTAGATGGCTGCCCCGGGTGCTCAAAGCATGCAGTGCAAAGCCGGTTCACCAAGTACTGGTGTTTGCAAGTGCATGTGATGCAGCATAGCAGAGTACTTCTACAACTAGCTGAAGAAGTACTTCTACAACTAGCTGAAGAAGTACTTCTACAACTAGCTGAAGAAGTGCCAGTACACATGGTTCCTGACCTCAGGCTGCTTAAGCAGAGACCCGTTTAGGGAAGAGTAGGATATTATCCCCCCCCCCCCCGCAGCTCTCCGCCGCTGTGCATTCCAATGACACGCAGCTCACAAAATGGACGTCGCAGTAAGGGGAGCGCTGTGGAAGGCTGAAATGGCGGGAAGCAACTGCGGTGAAGGAGACTGAGCTACGTATGGTTTGGCCGATTTCCCACAATTTTACCAAACGTCCCACAAGATACCGGGGGATCGGGGGTGGGGGGGGGGGGGGGTTCGATACCACTCACTGCATCCTTCAGAGAAGAGCCGGTAAAAGCCTACCAGTACGGTGCTGTCGATGACTGAGCGAGAAAATAAATGTCTCAGAATAATAAAAGAATGCTGTTTCCTGTTTCAGAACAATAGTGCAGGCTCTACTGGTCCTCATGACCAGAAGTCTTCCCCCTGGTTAGCTACAGCAAGCTCTACTGACCCTCGTGGTCAGGAGCAGAATTCTGCCCAGTGTAGATGGATTCAAACACCATCTCTTGTGTATGCTGAAGCCAAACACTAAAGGAAAAGAATAGGAGATTAGTGGAACTGATGGCGGGGAACACTCTTGGTGCCTTGTCAGGAGCCAAAGAAATGCATCACATCTACTGGAGACACAGAAAATACTAAAGGCGACCCCTAGAGGTACAGCTATATGTCCCAGGGGGTGCTCCCAGAAGCCTTTGGTATCTTCTCTGTCTCAGACATCTGCTGGCAGAGGGACATAACCCACTTGTGTGCACTGGTCTAGAAGGATGAGGTGGAATAAGGTATTTCATAATGGATGAACATACACAAAAACTTCACCTAGACTGTGCTCCTGGCAATAGCAAACTAGATACCATCATGCCAAAGTACGTATTTTTATGTCAGCCTATGCACAGAAATTATAAATTTACCCCCTACCTATCCTTATTACTCAGTGATTTCTAACACCTTCCTTCTAGGGGCTATGAATGTTCTCTCACGACATCCTCAGGGCTGTTCTACTAAAGCCTGGTGACTGGCTAATGTGCACTTATGTGCAGCAAATTGCAGGCAGGAACACTAACAAGTGAGCATCCCAACACGTATGTTAACTGGGGATCGTGGGATGGGGCAGGAAATGGGCAGAGTATGAACGTGGAGAATGCATTACTACAAGCACCAAGGCAATCGCCATGTGCTCTGCAGCAACAAGGTTCTTAACATGAGCTCACCTAACGACTCCTCTAAAGGAGTCGTTAAGTGAACCTGCTTTAGTGGAGCACACGTTTCAGTGGCCCATCCTGCATTAGACGCTATGAAACACCAGTCATGCCCCTGACAGCTAACGTGGAGGCTTTGCAATTAAGGTGATATTTTACAGTTAATATTATTTCATTAAGTCCTGCTAGACCAGTCCAGACAAGTAGGTTGTGTTCCCTTACCAGCAGATTGGTGGAAACAAAGAACCAAGGAAAGCCCAGCTTTCAATGACATCACTTCTATGAGGCCCCAACCATCAGAGGTCTCTTCAGTATTCATTACAAAGTATACAGGAGAAACAGGCAAGCCTCACACAACCTCAACAAGGAGGATTCATAAGAACATAAGATATGCCATACTGGGTCAGACCAAGGTCCATCAAGCCCAGAATCCTGTTTCCAACAGTGGCCAATCTAGATCATAAGTACCTAGCAGTCTCCCCAAAAGACACAGGTTCCTCAATGCTTGTAATGGGTCAAACAGTGATATCCTGCGTCCCTTTTAATAATGGTTTATGGACCTTTCCTCCAGGAACTTGTCCAAACCTTTTTTAAACCCAGCTATACTAACAGCTTTTACTACATCCTCCGGTAACAAATTCCAGAGTTTGATTACACGTTGAGTGAACAAATATTTTCTCTTATTAGTCTTAAATAGTTTACCCTGTAGCTTCATTGCATGTCCCCTAGTCTTTCTATATTCTGATAATGTAAACAGTCAATCTACGTTTACCCGTTCCACTCCATTCATTACTTTATAGACCTCTATCATATCTCCCCTCAGCTGTCTCTTTTCCAGGTTGAAGAGCCTTTTTAGCCTCTCTTCATAGGAGTATCCTTCCATCCCCTTTACTATTTTGGCGGCTCTTCTCTGAATCTTTTCTAATGCTGCTTATATCCATTTTTAAGATAAGGCGACCAGAATTGCACACAATATTCAAGGTACATGGAATGATACAGAGGCATTATAATATCCTTTGTTTTATTTTCCATTCCTTTCCTTACGTTACCTAGCATTCTATTTGCTTTCTTTGCTGCTGCTGCACACTGGGTGGAGGGTTTTAACATTTTATCCACGATGACGTCTAAAACTTTTTCCTGGGTAGTGGTTCCCAATGTGGAACCTTGCATCACATAACCATAGTTTGGGTTGTTCTTTCCTAGGTGCATAACTTTGCAACAGTAGAGAACTACATACAAGAAAGCATAAACAGAAGGCTGTCAGTAGATGAACCTGAATCATAGCAGACCCAAGGGCACCACAGCAGAAGAAAAGAGCAACACAGTTAGAGGGACAGGCCCTGGACCTATCTAGCAGAACTCAAGGAAAGGACATTAACTGGTAACTAAAATGTTACCTTCCATATCGTCCTGCTAGACCACTCTAGAAACGTGGGATGTACCAAGGCTACAACTACACTGGGTGGGAAGAAGAGACAGCAGCTCGCAAACCCTTAAATCAAAGACCATGTCTATCCGTGTGTCAACATTCCAAGAGGTAATGCTTGACAAAAGTGTAAAGTAATACCCCCGGTGCTGCCCGACAAAATGTCTGCAGAAGGACCAAGCTCTGCTCTGCCCACAAGGACACCTGCGCTGGGGTAGAATGGGCACATAAACCATCTGGAACCGGCCGGTTTTGTAACAGATATGCCGAGGCAAACACCTCCTTAATAAAGTTAACCAAGTCGACTTAGCTGTTGCATTACTCTTGCCCTGGCCGGCAAAAAACACAAAAAGATGGTCAGACTTACAAAATGAAGTCATAACCTCCAAGTACCGGAGAAGCACCATCCAGATATCCACAAGGCAAAGATCCTTATCCTTCCCCTGACTCTGCTCCTTGGAGAAGGAGGGCAGACAGACCACCTGGCTCATGTAAAAGGAAGAAAGCATCCTAGGCAAGAAGGAAGCCACAGACTGAATGGAAAGGATGACTTTGAAAAAGACAAATAAGGACATGCTAGAAAGATTAGCAGGATAAGGTAGGGAGATAGTTTCTAGATGAAATAAGTGGCTTCTTCTTGGAACAGCTGGTTCATGAACCAACAAGAGGGGAAGTTATTCTAGACCTATTCCTTAGTGGAACAAAGGATATGGTAAAAGAGATAAGGTTGTTGGAGCCACTTAGCAATAGTGATCATAGCACGATCACATTTAATACATGGAAGCAGGAAAATAAAGAGTTAAGTAAAAAACTAAAAGGAGCAGCTGCAAAGGGTAAAAAATTACATCAAGCATGGACATTGTTTAAATAAACTATCTTGAAAGCCCAGACCATGCTTTAAGAAAAGTGTAAGAAAGGCCAAAAAAATCGCCAGCATAGTTTAAAGATGAGGTCAGAGGCTGTTGTAGCCAAAAAAGCATCTTTAAGGAACAGGAAAGAGGAGCCAAATGACGAAAACAGGAAAGTGTAGCTATTCACCTGTAATAGGTGTTCTCTGGGGACAGCAGGAATCAGTCGTCACATATGGGTGACGTCGGTGCCAATGGAGCCCACGTGGTAACCTCTTCCCAGCTTTCAAAGAAAGACTTTGGGAGATGTACCACACATGCATGGTCCCCTTGCCGCCTAAGGGTGCCATCTTGCCTTAGTATGATAACATAGCTCAAGAAGGCAAAAAGAAAAGCAACTTCACAAGGAGAAGGGAGGGTTGTGAGAACGGATTCCTGCTGTCCCTGGAGAACACCTGTTACTGGTGAGTAACTACGCTTTCTCCGGATACAAGCAGAAGTCAGTCCTCACATATGGAACTGAAACACCCTACATACAAGCTACCAAAAAAAAAATCTGTAAAAAGTCATGAGTGACCAGAAAAGTTGAAACATGAGAAACAGCAACTGAGTGAAGGACACCAGACACACAAGTAGATCCCCGGAAGATCACGCTCCTTGTAGCCGCAGAAGAAGGGTCAGAGGGCAGGAGCTGCTTAAACCCGAAACAAATTATGGAGTATGGCCTGGCTGAAGGCGCTGTCCCGACGGGACTCCCTCTCCAGGCAGTAGTGTGTTGCAAAGGTGTTAGTCAAAGAACAGGTGGCGGATCGGCAGATGTCTACCAATGGCACAGAGAGCAACTGGGCCACTGACGCCGCCCTTGCACGAACCTCATGCGCCGTGACTCAGCGGTCCAGTGGTAACCCGGCCTGACCTGGGCGAAGGTGATGCAGTCTGCCACCCAGATGGAAAGAGTGACCGCAAGCCCCATGCAGGCAGGGTTGTATGAGATGAAAAGCTGCTCAGACCTGCGATGAACCCATGTATGTTGCAGGAAGAAGGAGAGAGCCCTCCTGCAGTCAAGAGTATGGAGGGACCACTGAAGCTCGGTTGGCGTGGGGCTTTGGGAAGAAGGTCGGCAGCACTATCTCCTGCTTGAGGTGGAAATCCGAGACAACCTTCAGGAGAAATTTGGGGCGTGTTCTGAGAACCACCTGGTTCCTGTAGAATCTCATGTAGGTGGGATCTGTGCTGGGTCTGCTGCTTTTTGACATATTCATAAATGACCTGGAAAAGGGAATAATACAAGTGAGGTTATCAAATTTGCAGATGACACAAAACTATTTAAAGTTGTTAAAACCCGAGAGGATTGTGGAAAATTGCAAGAGGATCTTTATAAATTGAAAGACTTTGCATCAAAATGGCAGATGAAATTTAACGTGGGCAAGTGCAAAGTTATGCACCTAGGGAAGAACAACCCAAACTATGGTTACACGATGCAAGGTTCCACATTAGGAACCACCACCCAGGAAAAAGATTTAGGTGTCATTGTGGATAACATGTTAAAACCCTCGGCCCAGTGTGCAGTGGTGGCCAAGAGAGCAAATAGAATGCTAGGTATCATAAGGAAAGGAATGGAAAATAAAACAAAGGATAGGTGGCCCATAAGGCTATGCCTCTATATCATTCCATGGAGAGACCGCACCTTGAATATTGTGTGCAGTTCTGGTCGCCTATCTTAAAAAGGAAATAGTGTTATTAGAAAAGGTTCAGAGAAGAGCCACCAAAATGGTAAAGGGGATGGAAGGATACCCCTATGAAGAAAAGCTAAAAAGGTTAGGGCTCTTTAACCTGGAAAAGAGACGGCTGAGGGGAAATATGATAGAAGTCTATAAATTAATGAACGGAGTGGAACAGGTAAACGTAGATCGATTGTTTATGTTATCAGAATATAGAAAGACTAGGGGACATGCAATGAAGCTACAGGGTAAACTATTTAAGACTAATAAAAAATATTTTTTCACTCAACGTGTACTCAAACTCTGGAATTTGTTATCGGAGGATGTAGTAAAGGCTGTTAGTGTAGCTGGGTTTAAAAGAGGTTTGGACAAGTTCCTGAAGGAAAGGTCCATAAGACATTATTAAAAGGGACCCAGGATATCAATGCTTGACGCAATACAAGCATTGTGGAACCTGTTTGTGGAAACTGCTAGGTACGTATGACCTAGATTGATCACTGTTGGAAACAGGATACTGGGCTTGATGGACCTTGGTCTGACCCAGTATGGCATATATCTTATGTTCTTACTGACCCTCCGGGCCGAGGTGAGAGCCACCAGAAAAAACACCTTCCAGGAAAGGTACAGAAGCGAGCAGAATGCCATCGGCTCACAGGGTGGCCGAGTTAACTGCATGAGAACGACATTGAGGTCCCACTCCGCCGGAGGTAGCCAGACGGGTTTGCCTGGAAAGAAGCAGCCCGTGCATGAAGCAGGAAACTAGCGGTTGACCCGAAAGGGGTCTGCCCCCGTCAGGGTGGTGGTTAGCCAAGATAGCGCTCAGGTGGACCGTGACCGAGTTGGGATTCAAGTCTGCCTGTGAGAGTTGGAGAAAGTACTGCAGAACCAAGTAGGTAGGGCAAGAGAACAGGTTGGCCCGTATCTCTGAGCACCACACCGAGAACCAATGCCACTTGAAGGCGCAAGCCCTCCTAGTTGAGTCCTTGCATGAGGCCAGCAGTATGTCCTCGACCTCCACCGGTAGATGAAAGAGGACTAAAGCAACCCGTTCAGCCGCCAGGCCAAGAGAAATACGGACCTGAAGTTCAGGTGAAGCAGCAGACCTCCCCCCCTTCTGCATCAACAAGCCTGGCATATTGCTGAGGGAAACCGGAGGCTCCAATGAGAGGCGGAGCAGCAGCAGGAACCAGAGATGCTGGGGCCACGAAAATTACTGAGGCCCCGTCCCGCTGTATTTTGAGGAAAGTCCACGCTATGAGCGGAGTGAGGGGAAACGCATACAGGAGGCCTTGCATCCATGACAGGAGGAAAGCATTGGGGGCTTCCCTGTTCAGGTGGGGAACTGGGCTGCAGAAGCGTGGGAGCTGCAAATTTGCTGGGCTGGTGAAGAGATCAAGGATTGGAGTCCCCCAACCCCGTAACAGCCGCTGTGCGTGGGCAGAGGTGCCACTCGTGCGGCTGCAGGAGTAGGCTTGTCCTGGCCTGGGAGATAGGTGGCCCATAAGGCTATGCCCCGGGGAACTGCGAAGGAACAAAGACTACCGCCTCAAGGCAGAGGCTATAAAAGCCGGAGCCCCCTTGCTTGTTCCTATAGAACATTGCCACTGGACGAGCACCGCCCGATGGTGAACGCGATGCCTGAACGCCCAGAGGGTGAGGACCACCACCTAGAGTTCGAGGAAGTTGATCGGCTGCTGGGACTCCTCCGGAGGTACTAGGTCCCCTGCGTGTGGAGCTCACCGCAATGGGCTTCCCACAAGGGAGGCATCCATGGTCAAAACCATGTTGTGTTGAGGAATAGCCTGGAATAGCATTCCTTGAAGTAGGTTCCGGGTGTAAGGAGTGACCGAGACGGCGTGTTGGAGATGACCAGTTGTCTAACACCACTGAGCTTAAAGGCACCACTGCACCGCCCGCATGTGTAGTCGGGCATCGGGGACGACATGAACTGTTGAGGCCATATAGCCAAGGAGACGGAGCATCACTTGAACTGATACAGCATCGTGGTACTGGACCGTGGATGCCAGGACTATGAGGCTGTCTGCCCTGTCCTGGGGAAGAAAGGCTGTCGCCTGCTGAGTGTCGAGGCGCACACCAAAGAACTCCAGAGATTGGACTGGGGTGAGATGAGACTTCGGATAATTGACCACGAAGCCGAAGTGCTCCAGGAGGTGGACGCTGCGGGTTGTAGCCCGCTGCGCCTCGTCGTCCGTCCCTCCTGTAATGAGCCAGTCGTCTAGATAAGGGTAGATGAAGCTGCCCTGCAGTCAAAGGAGGGCCATGGCCATCACGAGGCATTTGGTGAAAACTCACGGGGCAGATGCGAGGCTGAAGGGAAATACACTCTATTGGTAGTGGTTCCCTTGTACCCTGAAGCACAGGTATTTCCTATATTTGCGATGGATGATGATGTGAGTGTATGCGTGAAGGGAGGAGTGGTCTAGTGGTTAGGACAAGGTACTTCAGGCCGGAGGGCCAGGGGTTCAAGTCCCACCTGGGGACAGCAATCTCAGGCCGGAGGGACTGGGATTTCTAGTCCTGTAGGCACTTCTTGTGGCCTTGGGCAAGCCACTTAACCCTCCATTGCCCATGTTCCCTGTAAATATTAGCGTATGTGTCTCATATCCCCTCGTGTTAAATGTATCCCCAATTGACCGCTTTGACCCGGTGAAAAGCGGGATATAAATACAGCTAAATAAATAAATAAAATTCCGAAGGTTCAAGGAGCATAGCCAGTCACCCTGCTGAAGGAAGGGCAGCAATGTGCCAAGGGAGAGCATTTTGAATTTCTCCCACACCAAATATTTGTGGTGCGGTGGAACCACTTTCACCGTTTGTTCCTCGAGGAGGGTGGCAAGCTCGTGCACCACCAAGAAGGGCTGGTGCGCGGGGAGCCGAGGGGGCTCCGTGGGGCAGAAAGGTGGAGGATGCTGGTCCATGTTGAGGAGGTAGCCCTCCCAGACAACCTGGAGGACCCAGGTGTCTGAGGTGACAGACTCCCATCTGGGAGCGAAGTGGATCAGGCACCCTCCCACCGGTAGCTGGGTTGTCGGGGAGGGGGAGGGAGCGGTTATGCACCTGGTGTCAAAAACCCGGGGCCGACTGGGCCGGTGCCAGAGTTTGGCTCTTGGGTCCCTTGGGCTTATGTCCATTCTGGGATGGAGCCAGCATTGGAGGGTAAGGCGGGTAGCCCCGGTAGGGGAGACCCTTCCTCTGGAAGAAGGGCTTTTTGTCCTGTTGCTTCTTCCACGGTAGGAAGTCTTTCAGGAGAGACGGGTGCAGGTAACGTACGCAGTCTCAATCTCCGCTGCATTGGCTTGCCAAACAATTGCTTGCCCAGGCATGGGACATCGAGCAGCTTCTACTGGACCCACTGCTCGATATCTGAGAATTGAAGCCAGGCCTGCCGCCTGACCCCGATGCCAGCATCTGCTACCCGGGCAGAGGACCCAAAGCTGTCGTATGCAGCGCAAGAAAGGTACCTGGAACAGTCCCCCACTGACTTCAGGAGGGACTAAAAATGGCGGAGGTAATCGCCGTTGAGACCTACCTGAAAACCCCCGAGTTCCTTTGCAAAGTCGCGGAAGAACATACCTATTTATAGCTGGTAAGCCTGAATGCGGCACACCAGCATGGAGTCTTGGTAGGTCTTACATCCGAGGGCGTCAAGGGCATGGGTGTCCCTACTCAGCGGGACCGAAGAATGGGTCTTCAGATTCTTCTGCCTCGGCATGGTGGACTCAACCACCATCGAGGTATAGGGGAGCTGGGCCTTCCAGAAGTTGGGCCCCTGCTGGACATGGTGTCCAGGCGCTTGCTGACAATGGGGATAGATGCAGGCATCTCCCACATACAGAGGAGCAGTCAAGTTAGGATGGAAGGAACTGGGACCGTAAAATATCAAGTTCCTCTGCATGGGACTCCTCCTCGGACTGTGTGGAGAGTGCCATGAGCCATATTCCACACGAACTCCAGAAAGGTGTCTTCGGGAGGGGACCACTGCTTCTAAGTAGGCAGGGAAGGTCCAAAGGAAAATCCTGATGAGCCTGGGTTTCAGGGTAAGTGTCCCCCTCTGATTCCCAGCACAAGTATTCAGAGGAAGATTTGGCGCTTGGCTGCTCGAACAAAGTCTGTGTCTTGTGCTGAGCTCCTTAGGCCGATGCCTGCCTGGAGCCAGAGGCACTAGCTCGAGAATATCTCGCACCCGATGACTGAGATGGAGATCGAGACCCCTGCTGGGTTCCCTCATGAGGCCCCTGGCTCTCGGGGGTTTCCACAGCGGTCTGGGGAGCCATCAAAGGCGTCACCCCTGAGGTCTCAGGGTGCGTGCCAATGGAGCCTGGCACCAGCGCCTGCTGGGTAGCAAGGAAGACAGAAACGCTGTGCTCCAGTGCCAGCATTTAGGCCTCCCACTCAGGAGTGGGGCCCTGTGACGCCGAAGTCGGGATGACCAGGTCTGGCATTGAGGAGGAGAGGGGGTCCTTGCCAGGATGACCCTCGGGAGACCGGGCGCCATCACCAGAGTCTTCCGTGTCTGTGCGAGGTACCTTTCGGGGCCGCTCACTCTCCAACTCCTGAGACTGCCGAGGGGGGCTGAGGGACCGAGCGCGAGAACGCTCACGCTTGTCTGGAGTCCCCGAAAGAGTCCTTGAAGCCTTATTCTTCTTCCGCTCCCTTTCGGGCAAACCTTGCTCAGAGTGATGCTGAGGCTGCGCAGCAACCACGGGGGACCCCAAGGGTTGTGAGTTGGTGGAGCAGGGAGCTACCAGGAACACCAGGGCCGTCTAGCAGAAAATATTGTCCAGCTTCTGCTTATGGCTCTGTATGGCCTTGGAGGACATTTTTTTACAAATGGAGCAGAGCTCTGGATTGTGGTCAGCTCCTAGGCACTTCAGACAACAGTCGTAGGTGTCCATGAGTGACATTTTTGGAGCATCTGTCACGCTTTTTGAAACCAGAGGCTATGGGGGCAAAAAGAAATCCCGCAAGGTCGAAGACCTTCGACGCAGCCAGCGGTTGAAAAGAGCGCGAAAATGTGCTGGAGATCAAACTCAAGAAAAAAGAAAAACTCTGAAGTCCCGGGGCCCGCTGCTGAAGCAAGGACACTGGGGATGGTGGGAAGAAGAATGGGAAACCGGAATTAGAGAGAAAAAGTTTGAAGCTTTTTCTGAGGTCCAGGAAGTGCATACAAAGGGCTCCATGGAAAAAGGGAAACTGATCAAGATGGCACCTTTGGATGGTAAGGGACCATGCATGCATGGTGGCATTCCCAAAGGCTTTCTTTGAAAGCTGGGGAAATGCTCCGCGTGGGCTCCATCAGTGCTGTCACCCATATGTGAGGGCTGACTTCCTGCTTGTTCCTGGAGAACTGCTTTCACCTTTCAGGAGAGACAGAGGTGGGCCAAGGCTACACTTTCAGTAGCCAAGCTGTCAGAAACAGGGACCCCAAGTTGGGGTGCAGGAGGGAGCCATCCTCTGCAAGAGGTGGCCTGGGTCACTCCCCAGAGGGACTGTGGTTACCTTGAGGAGCAGCAGGAACTATGGTAGCGGGGCTTACTGAGGGGCCACCAGTATCAATGTGGCCCTGTTGAGCTGGACCTTGAACAGGGTTTTAGCAATCAGTGGTGTGGGCGGAAAGGCATAACGGAGGCCCACCGCCCACAGGATGAGGAACACATCTGCTGCCACCCACAAAGGATGCGGCTGCCTGGAGCAAAAGCAGGCCAGCTGAGCATTGGTTAGGCTGGCAAAAATGTCCATCTGTGGGAGCCACCAGAGATGGAACAATCGACTGGCCACCTTGGGTCCAGCCACCACTTGTGCGGTTGGAGGACTAGGCTGAGCCGGTCCACCAGGACTTTGTCTAAGCCTGGGAGATAGACTGCCAGCAAGAACATCCCACTGCTGCTGGGGAAGAAGCAAAGGCTCAATGCCTCTTAGCACAGGAGAAACGACCCTGGCCTCTCCTCCCCCCGCTTGTTGATATAAAACATCACCACCTGGTTGTTGGGCTGGATCAGGACCGCTCGATGTTGAAGGTAGTGTAGGAAAAACCAGAGGGCAAGTGATACGGCTCGGAGCTCCAGGAAGTTGATCTGCCAGAGGCTCTCCTCCTGTGACCAGCTGCCGATATTGGAAGGGCATTCTGGCCTGTAAGTGCTGGAGATGCTGCCACCAGTTGAGGGAGTTAGCCAGAGAGCAGGTCACAAACACTCTGTCCCATAGGCATCCCGTTGCCTGCGACCATTGGGAGCTGAGGGCCCACTGGGCTGGCTGCATGTGCAGGCAGGCATCCAGGATGACCTGCACCGTGGATAAGGGTGTGTGTGTAGGAATTCTTTAGATCCAAGGAGCATAGACGGTCTCCCTGCCAGAGGTGTGGCAACAATGTTTCAAGGGAGAGCATCTTGAATTTCTCCCTCACCGGGGACCTATTGAGGTCTCGCAGGTCTAGGATAGGCCGAAACCCTCTGGTCCTTTTGGGCACTAGGAAGCAGCGAGAGGAAAACCCCTTGCCTCTGAGTTCGAAGGGGATGGGTTCAACCACACTGTCTGCAATGAGGTTTGTGAGTTCATGCTGAAGAAGGTCCCAGTGAAGGGGATGCATGGGGAGCTCTCCTTTAAAGAATGCTGGGGGCATCTGTTGGAGGTGGAGGAGAGTACCCCTCTGTGGTGATGGTGGGCCAGTGGTCGGCAAAAAACAACAGATGCCCCCTCTCCCCCCATGTGCTGCAGGGCAGGTCCTACGGAAGAAGAGAGTCTATGCTTCCAGTAGTAAAACCGCTCCCCCCCTCCAGTTGTGCTGAGGCGCGAGCTGGGGCTCGAGGGCCTTAGACTTACAAAGACCATACACTTGTCTATGGGCTTGCTGGCCCTGTTGGGGAGCTTGGAAGGCAGAGTGCTGAGGGTAGTTTCCGTAGGCCTTCCTCTTTTTTGGGTAGAAGGGCTTTTTGCCCAAAGCCTTCCATCGGGAAGTATCAGAAGTCTTCTTGGACAGCCTGGTTCTGATCATGAACTTGGACTCCTGTCATGAGCTTCCCTTAGAGGTTCTTATTCGGAAAGGGACATTATTCGGCAAGGAACATCAACCAACTTGTTCTGTACCCATTGCTCCAATTTGGAAGACTGTAGCCAGGCATGGCAGCAGGCACTAATGCCCACCGCTGCTACTCTAGCCGCCAACTCGAAGCAGTCATAGGCCACCTGAGTCATAAACTTGGAGCAGTTCATGACCGTGAGACCAGAGTCCGGAACTACTGAAGAGGTTCCTCAGAGAGACCAGCTGTGAACCCGGTGAGTTCCTTTGCTGTGTCCTGCAAGTACATACCCTTGTACAACTGGATGAACTGGATCTGGCTGATGAGCATCCTACCCAGTGCGCATCCACAGTGTGGGCCTCCCTACTTGGGGGCACCGAGGAGTGCATTTTCTGGCTCTCAAGTCTCTGCATGATTGACTCCATTACCATGGAATGACGGGGCAGTTGAGCTTTTTGGAAGCCAGGGCTCCAGCTCACCCAAGTACATCGAATCCAGCCACCTGCTCACGATGGGAACAGAGGTCGGGGTCTCCTACATTTGAAAGAGCAGAGGAACAAGCGCCGTGAGGGCCCTTTGGGGAGAGTCTCATACCAGAGGATCTTAAGGTCAGTCACCTGAGGCTCCTCCTTGGACTCGGTGGTGAAAACAAGGACCTTCACCATGTTCAAGTCCAGGAAGGACAGATCCTCTTGTGGGGATCTGCGCAGGGTCTCTGGAGGGGAAGGGTCTGAGGTCACATCCCTTTGGAGCCGGATGTCTGGGGACTCATTGTCCTTGTTCTCCCAATTGGACCCGGAGTCCAAGGAGACTAAAGGTTCCCCGGGCCTCAGGCTGGACCCCCAGCCTGAGGGTCCCGATGACCCTGCACCCGAGTTGGGTGCGCTGTGCAGGGGAGTTCTTTGTCCCAACCATGACCAGGCCTGAGGAACGTCTTGAGGTCAGTGGTGCTCGAGGACTGGCTCCACCTCTGGGGAGACCCTCGCTGTGGAGGGGCCGGTAGTCATGATTGATGACCTAGAGGAACCGGGCATCAGAGCCCGCTGTTGAACTATGAAGGCAGACAGACTGCATTCTAAGGCCGCCATCCTGGCTTCAAAGCCTGATGACTCCACAGCAACCGGCTCGGGTACCGAGGACTTCAGCTCTGACACTGGCACCACTGAGGGGGTGTCCTCAACAAGGATGGCCTCAGTGGACCAAGACCAATCCCCGGATGCTGATGGCGCTTTTTCTCCCTGGAGCTGTTTTTATGTCAACGGCTCAGAGACCATGCCATGGGACTTCTGCATGGTCTGGACTTAACACCAGAGGAGGCCACCGACAATATCATGCTCTTCAAGGGTTGTCCCTCCTTGTGGGAGCCCCAGCTCGGTGCTCCATGTCCTTGAGGCTCCAAGGCAGCATGGTTGCCACGTGAGCAGTGAGCTTCTGTTGTGGCCCATGAGAACACTGACCCCGCAGACGACACTGGGCCTTGTGGAAAATCGACTCATGCAGATTCATGCGGCCTTGGGGGGCCTTCTTAGTCATCTGCTGGCAGATACCACACACCAAGGCATCATGATCCAGCCCAAGGTAATGTAAGCAACAATCATGCGGGTCCATGCTCGACATGTTATGAGTGAAGCGGATGCACTGCTTGAAGCCACTGACTGAGGCCATGGTCAGGAAGATGGTCCATGCACGGTCAAGCTCTATGGACCTGGCCAAAAAGGGCACAAAAACCCACAAACCAGAGAAAACAGCCCCTGGGGGGGGGGAGGGGGGGGGAGGGGAGATGGAACCTGAAAAAAATGTGACGCCAGAGGCAAGCGGAACTGAAAGATCGGGAACCAGTACATGACAGGAGAAATGCAAGACAGAAAGAAAAAATCATCAACTTTTTCCAGGGGAGACAAACACACATTCCATAGGCTCTGAGGAAAAAAGGATCCTGAGGCAGGATGGCACCCTTAGGTGAGAAGGGGACCACGCATGCATGGTACATCTCCAAAAGGCTTTTTTTGAAATCTGGGGAGAGTTACTGTGTGGACTTCGTTGGCGCAGATGTCATCCATATGTGAAGACTGACTTCCTACTTGTTTCCGGAGAAACACAAGCACTGGCAAGATAGGCAGGTAAAGAGAATTTGGAAAAAAGCTTGTCATGGAAGGAAAAACAATAAAACCTTTTTCAAGTACATTCATAGCAAACACCTGTGACCATTCGATGATAGATGGGACAAAGAGGAGCTAAGGGAGGACAAGGCCACAGTGCAGAAACGGAATGAATTCTCTGCTTCAGTCTTTACTGAAAATGATGAAGGGAAGTTACACATGCCTGAAATGGTATTTAAAGGTGATGTATCAGAAGAATTGAAAGAAATATCAACATAAGAACATAACATAAGATATGTCATACTGGGTCAGACCAAGGTCCATCAAGCCCAGTATCCTAGCAGTTTCCCCAAAAGACACAGGTTCTGCAATGCTTGTACTGGGTCAAGCATTGATATCCTGGGTCCCTTCTTAATAATGGTTTATGGACCTTTCCTCCAGGAACTTGTCCAAACCTTTTTTAAACCCAGCTACATTAACAGCATTTACTACATCCTCCGGTAACAAATTCCAAAGTTTGATAATACGATGAGTGAAAAAATATTTTATTTTATTAGTCTTAAATAGTTTACCCTGTAGCTTCATTGCATGTCCCCTAGTCTTTCTATATTCTGATAATGTAAACAGTCAATCTACGTTTACCCGTTCCACTCCGTTCATTAATTTATAGACTTCTATCATATCTCCCCTCAGCCGTCTCTTTTCCAGGTTAAAGAGCCCTAACCTTTTTAGCCTTTCTTCATAGGAGTATCCTTCCATCCCCCCTTTACCATTTTGGTGGCTCTTCTCGGAACCTTTTCTAATAACGCTATATCCTTTTTAAGATACAGCGACCAGAACTGCACACAATATTCAAGGTGCGGTCTCACCATGGAACGGTATAGAGGCATTATAATATCTTTTGTTTTATTTTCCATTCCTTTCCTTATGATACCTAGCATTCTATTTGCTCTCTTGGCTGCCGCTGCACACTGGGCCGAGGGTTTTAACATGTTATCCACAATGACTCCTAAATCTTTTTCCTGGGTGGTGGTTCCTAATGTGGAACCTTGCATCGTGTAACCATAGTTTGGGTTGTTCTTCCCTAGGTGCATAACTTTGCACTTGTCCACATTAAATTTCATCTGCCATTTTGATGCCCAGTCTTCCAATTTATCAAGATCCTCTTGCAATTTTCCACAATCATCTTGGGTTTTAACAACTTTAAATAGTTTTGTGTCATCTGCAAATTTGATAACCTCACTCGTTATTCCACTTTCCAGGTCATTTATGAATATGTCAAAAAGCAGCGGACCCAGCACAGATCCCTGGGGTACACCACTATTCACCTTTCTCCATTGGGAAAATTGGCCATTTAGCCCAACCCTCTGCTTTTTATCTTTTAACCAGTTCCTGATCCACAGTAGTACACTGCCTCCTATCCCATGACTCTTTAGTTTTGGCAAAAGTCTCTGATGAGGGACCTTGTCAAAGGCTTTCTGAAAGTCCAGATACACTATATCAACCGACTCACCTTTGTCCACCTGTTTATTCACACTTTCAAAAAAACATAACAGATTAGTAAGACAAGATCTTCCTTGTCTAAAGCCATGTTGGTTGTCTCCCATTAGGCCATGACTATTTACATGCTGAGTAATCTTATTCTTTATGATGGTTTCTACCATTTTTCCCCGGTACTGACGTGAGGCTCACCGGTCTGTAGTTTCCCGGATCACCCCTGGAATCCTTTTTAAAAATTGGCGTTACATTGGCGATCCGCCAATCTTCAGGTATTAGAGATGATTTTAATAATAGTTCACAGATTACTAATAGCAGGTCTGCAATCTCATATTTCAGTTCTTTCAACACCATTTGATGTATACCATCCGGCCCAGGTGGTTTGCTACTCTTCAGTTTATCTAATAGTTGTAATACATCTTCCCGATGTATCGATATTTCCTTCAATTCTTCCGCACCTTTAAATACCACTTCAGTCATGGGTAACATCCCTACATCTTCCTCAGTAAAGACAGAAGCAAAGAATTCATTCAGTCTCTCCGCTATCGCCTTGTCGCCTCTTAGTGCCCCTTTAACTCCTCTATCAGCTAATGGTCCAACTGACTCTCTCACAGGTTTTTTGCTACGAAGGTACTTGAAAACATCTTTATTTCGCGTTTTTGCTTCCGCAGCAAGCTTCTTCTCAAATTCTCCCTTTGCCTTCTTTATCAATGCCTTGCATTTGACCTGCCAGTGCTTGTGCTGTTTCCAGGTTTCATCGTTTGGCTCTTTTTTCCATTTCCTGAAAGATGCTTTTTTGGCAACAACAGCCTCTCTGACCTCACCTTTAAACCATGCTGGCAGTTTTTTGGACTTCCTTCCACTTTTCTTAAACCGTGGAATACAGCTGGTCTGGGCTTCCAAGATATTTATTTATTTATTTAATGGTATTTCTATCCCGCCTTCTCCTTTAAGCAAGGCGGGATAGAAATACAATCAACTGAATTGTATTTGGGTTCAAGGTGTGCATAAATGTACAGTGATGTGTGTGTGTGTGTGTGTGATAATTAGTGTGTGCTATTTACATCATGAGCTTTATACAGAGATTGTGCAAGAAGCGTGCGGGGAAGTTGTTAGTCCATGGTTGAAGGTCTCAAAATATGTTCGGGCCGTAGTGCTCCAGGAATAGATGAGTCTTTAGTTGTTTCCTAAAGTCCTTGGTGTCTTCTGTGGCTCGCAGATCATCCGGGAGAGCATTCCACATTCCAGGTGCTGCCATTGATAGTGCCCTTCGTGTGGTGGACTTGCATGTCTTTGTGTAGTCTATTGGCGTGTTGATTGTATCTGCTGCGGCTCTTCTTCTGGGTCTTGTGCTGGCGTCCGGTTGTATGAGGGGTATGAGGCTGAGTGCGGAGTTCTTGTGTTTGATCCTGAATATGTTTAGGATTGTCATGAGCTGATTGGGAGCCAGTGCAGTTCTCTTAGTATGGGGGTGATGTGGTCTTATTTGGATGCACCAGCTATTATTCGTGCAGTCGTGTTTTGGGCCATTTGTAGTGGTCTGAGCGATTGTTTTGACATGCCGATATAGATTGGGTTGCAGAAATCGAGTATGGGGGTTATTAGAGCTTGGCAGACTGTGTGGAAGTGTTCGTGTGTGAGGAGCGGTTTGAGGCGTCTAACTATTCTCATTTTGAAGTAAGCGTTTTTGGTGGTTCTGCTGATGTGTATTTTTCAACACCACCCAAGCTTGATGTAAGTCTTTAACCTTTGCAACTGCTCCTTTTAGTTTTTTCTTAACTATTTTCCTCATTTTATCATAGTCTCCCTTTCGAAAGTTAAAAGGTAGTATTGTGGATTTCCTTACTATCCCTCCTCCACTAATTAAATCAAAGGCGATCATGCTATGATCACTATTGCCAAGTGGCCCCAACACCCTTATCTCTTGCACCAGATCTGGTGTTCCACTAAGGACAAGGTCTAATATGGCTTCCCCTCTGGTCGGTTCATGAACCAGCTGCTCCAAGAAGCAGTCATTTATGTCATCTAGGAACTTTATCTCCCTAGCATGTCCTGCCGTGACACTGACCCAGTCGATACCGGGGTAATTTAAATCGCCCATTATTATTACCGCGCTGTAATTTTTGTTAGCTTCATTGATTTCTTTGAGCATTTCATCATCCATTTGTCCATTCTGGCCAGGCGGTCGATAGTACACCCTCACCGCCATCGCCTTACCCATCCGATTCTTTTTAACATCTTTGTTAGTGATATAGCAGAAGGGCTGTCGGGTAAGGTTTGCCTCTTTGCGGATGATACCAAAATCTGCAATAGAGTAGACACCCAGGAAGGTGTAGATAACATGAGGAGGGATCTAGCTAAGCTTGAAGAATGGTCTAGAATTTGGCAACTGGGATTTAATGTTAAAAAATGTAAGGTCATGCATTTGGGCTGCAGCAATCCAAGGGAGCAATACAGTATAGGAGGTGAAGTACTTTTGTCCACTAAAGAAGAGCGGGACCTAGGCGTAGTTGTGTCCGATGATCTTAAAGTAGCTAAACAGGTAGAAAAGGCGACGGCAAAAGCTAGAAGGATGCTTGGTTGCATACGGAGAGGAATGGCTAGCAGAAAAAAGGAGGTGATAATGCCTCTGTATAAGTCTTTGGTGCGACCTCATTTGGAGTATGGTGTGCAATTCTGGAGACCGCACCTTCAAAAGGATGTGAACAGGACGGAGTCGGTGCAGAGGGTTGCTACTAAGATGATTAGTGGTCTTCATTATAAAGCATATGAGGACAGACTGAAGGATCTTAATATGTACACCTTAGAGGAAAGGCGGGATAGAGGTGATATGATTGAGATGTTTAAATACCTCCATGGCATAAATGTTCAGGGAGAGAGCCTCTTTCAATTGAAAGCAAGTTCTGCGACGAGGGGACATGGGATGAGGGTGAAGGGAGATAGATTCAGGAGTGATATGCGGAAATATTTCTTTACGGAAAGAGTAGTGGATCCGTGGAATAGTCTCCCAGTGGAGGTGGTAGAGATGAGGACAGTAACTGAATTCAAAAAAGCATGGGACCAACACAGAGGATCTCTAAAGGTAAAAAGTGGACTGTTGTAGTTGTTATGGAAGGACAGACTAGATGGGCCTTGTGGTCTTTTTCTGTCATCATGTTTCTATGTTTCTAATAAACCAGGAAGATGTATTACAAACTATTTGATAAATTGAAGAGCAGCAAATCACCTCAACTGGAAGGTATATGTCCAGGGGTGTTGAAAAAACTGAAAAATGAGATTGCAGACCTACTATTAGTAATCTGTGAACTATCAATAAAATCATCTTTAGTACCTGAATATTGGCGAATGGCCATTGTAACGCCAATTTTTAAAAAGGGTGATCCGGGAAACTAAAGACCAGTGAGCCTGATGGTAAAATGGTAGAAACCATTATAAAGTATAAAATTACTGAACATGTAGATAGTCAATGGTTTCATGGGAGAAAGTCAGCATGCATTTAACTAAGGAAAGTCTTGTCTTGCTAATGCTACATCACAGAGTCAAATAAAATTCAAAAGGATCATGCTCACCAACAAAGCGTTCCACTCTGACCCCCCCATTCACCATTTCAGACCTCCCAGCCACACAAGTCTAGATGGACTCAACCATAAACGCCCTCACCATCCTGCGCATCAGAACCAAATCCAACCAGCAAGCATGTAAACGAGCCTTCCAATTATGCGCACCCTCTATACAGAACTCTCTACTGGACCAGTTAAGGAACATCAAAGACCTAAAATCCTTAAGAAAACACTTAAAAACACACCTATTTACAGACTATTTCAACCGAATCACATAACCCCTCCACAGAAGGAACAGAACCAGATGTTTATCACTAACTCTGTACAAAGTTATAAGTGTATATAGTTATGAAAGCAAAACCTAGCATTTGAAACATGGTTATAATGTATTATAACAATGTTCCAAACAATATACATCATGCAAAAGCTACTTGATAATGTATTATCAAGTTTGTTCCCTGTAAACCGCCATGACCCGGTGAAAGCACAGTTACTTACCTGTAACAGGTGATCTCTGGGAAAAGCAGGAATAAGTCTTCACATATGGGTACGTCGGTACCGACGGAGCCTGCGCGGGAACGCTCCCCAGCTTCCCAAAAAGGAAAGCCTTTGGGAGCATCCCACAGCGCCTGCGCGCTGCCTTCCCGCCTTTCCTAACCAACTCTCCTCAGTTCGAGTTTAAAGCTGAGACAATAGAGAGAGAGAGGAAAGGAAAGATAGAAAAGAGATACAACTCCTAGGGGAGGTGGGTGGGTTGTGAAGACTTATTCCTGCTGTTCCCAGAGATCACCTGTTACAGGTAAGTAACTGTGCTATCTCCAGGAACAAGCAGGAATGAGTCGTCACATATGGGGACTCCCTAGCTGAGATGCCTGGGAGATCCCCAAGGATATGAGACCCTGAAAGGGGTCTGCGTCCTCCTATGGATCTCAGGCATCCATCCAGGGATGGAGGGCAGGAGTTGTTTAAGAATGGAACAGGTGTCTTAAGACAGCCTGACCAAACAAGGCATCCCGGCAGGAGTCCTTGTCCAAGCAGTAATGGGCTGTGAAGGTATGAACAGAGGCCCAGGTGGCTGCTCGACAGATCTGGTCGATGGACACAGAATTTAGATGAGCCATAGAGGTGGCCATGGCCCTCACATTATGAGCTGTGACATGGCTCTCCAGAGAAAGGTTCTTGCTCTGGTAGGCGAAAGAAATACACTGAGCAATCCAATTGGACAGTGTTCTCTTAGAGACTGGAAGTCCCAAATGAGAAGGATCAAAAGCAACAAAAAGCTGGGAAGACTCTCTACGTTGCTGTGTCCTTTGTAAGTAAAAAGCAAGAGCTCTTTTACAATCCAGAGTATGAAGATTCCTCTCTGCACTGGATGCATGAGGAGCTGGAAAAAAGACAGGTAAATATACCTCTTGATTAAGATGAAAAGGTGAAACCACTTTAGGCATAAAGTGTGGATTTGTCCTAAGGACTACCTTATCATGATGGAACCTTGTATAAGGTGGATTAGCCACTAAGGCCTGCTGTTCACTAATGCGGCGAGCAGAAGTGACTGCAATGAGGAAAATAACCTTCCAGGAAAGAAATTTCAAGGAGGTAGTGGCTAAGGGTTCAAAAGGTGGCTTCATAAGCTGACCAAGAACCAAATTTAAGTCCCATGCCACCGGAGGAGGCCTAATGGGAGGTTTAGTTAAAGTTAGGCCTCTCATGAATCTCGCAATGAGGGGATGAGAGGAGATAGGTTGTCCATTGATGGCCTTAAGGGACGCTGCAATAGCACTCAAATGAACTCTTACTGAATTTGTTTTAAGTCCTGCATTGGAGAGATGCAGGAGATAATCTAACAGAGAAGTTAAAGGTAGTGCTAGAGGGTCAAGACCCTTTTCAGCACACCAAATGGAAAATCTTTTCCACTTAAAAGTATAGGAACGCCTGGTGGAAGGTTTTCTGGAAGCATGGAGGATATCCTTCACTTGCTGAGAAAGATTCAAATCTTGAAGGTCTAGGCCTTCAGTAACCAAGCTCTGAGGTGAAGGGACTTGGGGTTTGGATGCCACAAAGTCCCTTCCTCCTGGGACAGGAGGTCTGGAGCAGTTCCCAAGTCCAGGGAGGGGGCTTGGGAGAGATGCAGAAGTAGAGGGTACCACACTTGGCGTGGCCAGCGTGGAGCTATGAGGATCATAGATCCTTGATCCCTCTGGAGTTTGAATAGAGTCTTGGGAATCAAGGGAATGGGTGGAAAGGCATACAGGAAGCCCTGATCCCAATGAAGGAGGAAGGCATCCTTGGCCTGAACTCCCTGACACGGAATTCTGGAACAGAACCGGGGGAAGTTTGGCATTCCACGGACTTGCAAAGAGGTCTATGTCCGGGGTTCCCCATTCTTGGAAGATTCTGAGTATCTGATCCATATGCAGGGACCATTCGTGTGGAAGCAGAACTCGACTGAGTCTGTCTGCCCAAGAATTTTGGATTCCTGGGAGGTATACTGCCAGGAGATGGATTTGATGCTCTCTGGCGAAGGCCCATAATCTTAGAGCTTCGTTGCAAAGCGACAGAGAGCCAGTTCCTCCTTGTTTGTTTATGTAAAACATGGCTACTTGATTGTCCGTGTGAATGAGGACTGTCTTGTAGCTGAGGAGGGTATGAAAGACCTTGAGAGCTAGGAACACTGCTCGAAGTTCCAAGTGGTTGATATGAAGAGAGGTCTCCTGTGGAGACCAAGTGCCTTGGGTGGAGAGGTCTTGTAGATGAGCTCCCCAACCTGTTTGGGAGGCATCTGTTGTGAGGGTTGCTTGGGGCAACAACTGTTGGAAGGGGGACCCCAGCAACAGATTTTGAGTGGACATCCACCATTGGAGAGACCAAAAGAACGTTTGGAAGTTGCTATTTGGTCTGAGAGAGCTCCTGAAGCTTGAGTCCACTGGGTGGACAAAGTCCATTGAGCTGCTCTCATGTGTAGGCGAGCATAGGGTACCACATGTACTGTGGAAGCCATGTGGCCTAGCAGTTGTAGCATCTCCCTTGCAGTTAAGTGGCTCTTTGACTGAATCTGGGAGGCTAGCTGCACTAGACGTTCGCAACGGGCCTGAGGAAGGTAGGCCCTTGCAGCGGTGGTATCCAACCAGGCCCCTATGAATTCCAGGGACTGAGTAGGGGTGAGCTGGGACTTTGGGAGGTTTACCACCAGTCCCAGATACTGCAGAATGCGCCTTGTGCGGTCCAGGGAAATCTGGGCCTCTGACTGGGATGGAGCTCGGATGAGCCAGTCGTCCAGGTATGGGAAGACAAATATTCCCAGAGTGCGTAGGAATGCAGCAATTATTGCCATGCATTTGGTGAACACTCTCGGAGCAAAGGCCAGACCAAAAGGAAGCACTCTGTATTGGTAATGTTTTCCCTGGAAAAGAAAACGTAGGAATCTTCTGTGAGATGGATGGATGAGGACATGTGTGTACGCATCCTTGAGATCTAGAGAACAAAGCCAATCCTGACTTTGAAGGTATGGAAGGAGAGTGCCTAGAGAAAGCATCTTGAACTTCTCCTTGCATAGAAATTTGTTCAATTCTCTGAGATCTAAGATGGGTCTGTATCCCCCTGTCTTCTTCGGAATGAGAAAATAGGGGGAGTAGAACCCTGACCCCTGTTGAAGAAGAGGAACTTCTTCTATTGCCCCTTGGGCAAGAAGGGTAGTCACTTCCTGACCCAGAAGGTCGAGAAGAGATGTGGGAGAATTGAAGTGTCTCACCATGGTGTGGGGAGGAAGGTCTGAGAAATGAAGCTTGTAGCCCTCTCTTATGATGGAGAGGGTCCACTGCTCTGATGTTATTTGTTCCCATCTGGGAGCAAAATGAGCTAACCTTCCTGGAATGGTGAGAGGTTCTGGCTGTTTTAGAGCCAGAAAGGCTAAGTTCTCTAGCATCAAGTCAAAAACCCTGAGGGGGTTGAGACTGCTGAGTTGCAGCAGCCCCTGTAGACTTTGGTCTGGCCTGCTTAGGTTGCTGACGCTTAGTGGCAAAGCGACCTGTAGAAGATTGTTGGCCAGAAGTGGAAGGAAATCTGCCCTTTTTGTAAAAAGACTTTTTAAAGATCTTTTTCTTGGCAGGAAAGGAGGTTGACTTTGAAAGTCTATCCAGAGCAGAGTTTTCAGCATCCATTTGAGTGGCTTTAATTTGCCACTCTTTGCCAAATAGATTTTCACCTGTGCAGGGCAGATTTCCTAAGCCATCTTGAACCCAGGGTTCTAGATCAGAAGCCTGGAGCCAAGCAATTCTGCGAGCAGCTATGGCAATGCCTGAGGCTCTGCTGGCACCTTCAAAGGAGTCAAAAGCTGCCCTGTTGGAGAACTTTGAAATGTCCTGAGTATGCTGAAGCCAAAGGCTGAATTCATCCCTTTTATCCTCTGGAAGAAAAGGGAGGAAGTTGTGCAATTTTTGTGCAACTTCTTTCAGAAACATACCCATGTAAAGGCTATATGAGTTGATTCTGGCAATAAGCATACTGGCCTGGAAGAGTTTCCTACCAAAAGCATCCAGGGTCCTGCATTCTCTTCCTGGAGGAGCAGAAGAGTGTCTCTTTGTACTCTTTATCCTCTTCATAGCTGACTGCACCACAATGGAATGGTGAGGAAGCTGAGTTTTCTGGAACCCAGGACAAGGAGGGACACGATACATAGTGTCCAACCTGCGAGAATGAGGAGAGAGGGTGAGAGGAGTCTCCCATAAATCAATCATGTGTTCATGAAGAATCTCATGAATTGGTAAGGTGACTGCCTCTTTGGGAGCCTTAGAGTATCCTAAAATATCCAATTTTTTTGCTCTAGGCTCTGATTCAGAGGTTACTGAAATAGAGAGTCCTTTAGCTACTTCTCTTATGAAGTCTTGAAAGGACAAGTCCTCTGGAGGAGACATTCTTCTTTTTGGAGAAGAAGGCTCCTCAGGAAGGGCTATGGATACTTCAGGAGACTCATCTGATGTATCAGAATCATCAGAGGAATCGAAGTATCGTCTGTCAGGGTGCTCTTCTAACGCTCGATACGCGTATCGAGCGGTATCGACATCGGGCGTCCCCGGTACCGGATAGGTACCGAGAAATAGCCCTGGACCAGGAACCGCTGCAGTCGGTATCCTGGTCGATGTCGATGCAGTCGGTACCGGCATCGGTGCTGGTGCCGGTACCGGAGCTGATACCGACAACGGAGCTCGCTGCGGTATCATCGGCGTCGCAGCTTGTATGAAGGACTTGATAGCCTGCTGCATGGACAGAACATTCTGATCCATCGACGCCATGAAAGCCTGGATATCGGTACCGGGAGAAAGTGCCGGTACCCCAGAGCAATCTAACAGGTGATCGGTCGAGGCCGTGCCATCGATGTCAACCTGTAACCCCATAGGAGGAGCTTTGGAAGCCGGAGCTTCCCGCCGGGGTTGTTTGGCTGGTGCAGGATCCTCGAGGGCAAGCCCGGAGGCATCTCGATGCTTAGAGGGAGATCTACCCTTCGAGGACCTGCTAGGTTTATGTTTGGTTACCTGAGATCCTTCAGGAGAAGAAGACCTGGAAGATGTCGATGCTACCGCCGGTGCAGCAGTGGGAAACAGCACATGGAGCTTAGCTGCTCGGTTCTGTAATCCCCGTTTAGACATTAGGGAGCAGGACGGACAATCCGGAATGGAGTGTTCAGGACCCAAACATTTAAGACACCATTCATGGGTATCTGTAACAGAAATAGTATCGCTACACTTAGTGCATTTTTTTAACCCGGAGGTTGGTTTTTCCATAAGGGAAATTTTCTTGTGGGCCCTGAGGCCTTAAGAAGAAAAATACACCAAGTGAGGAAAAAATATCGATTTTTTTTTTTAAAAGAAAGAAAGAAAAGACCGGCGGTACCGGTCCGGAGTCGGGGAAGGCAGACACGCGACCAAAGAATAAAATAAAATAAAGAACTTCTTCAGCGGTGACAGGGCTCGACCTGCTGGCTCCGCGGCAAAGAAGAACTGAGGAGAGTTGGTTAGGAAAGGCGGGAAGGTAGCGCGCAGGCGCTGTGGGATGCTCCCAAAGGCTTTCCTTTTTGGGAAGCTGGGGAGCGTTCCCGCGCAGGCTCCGTCGGTACCGATGTACCCATATGTGAAGACTCATTCCTGCTTGTTCCTGGAGATAGGTGGTATATAAATATAGTTAAATAAATAAATACATAATTTTTTTTGAAGTAGTGTATTTGGATTTTCAGAAAGCCTTTGACAAGGTCCCTCATGAGAGACAATTGGCGAAATTAAAAATCCATGGGATTGGAGACAGTCTACTATTGTGGTTCAGGAACTACTTAAAGTCGAAAGCAGAGAGTACAGCTACATGGCCAATTATCTCAATAGAGAAAGGTGAATAGCAGAGTACCCCATGGATCTGTTTTGGGCCTGCTGCTTTTTAACATATGGATATGGATATGACGTGGAAATAGGAATAACGAGTGAGGTGATCAAATTTGCAGATGACATAAAATTATTCAAAGCTGTTAAAACACAAGAGGATTGTGAAAAACTGCAAGAGGACCTTGATAAATTGGAAGATTGGACGTCAAAATGGCAGATGAAATTTAATGTGGACAAGTGTAAAGTTATGCACCTAGGAATGAACAACCCACACTATGGTTATACAATGCAAGATTGCACATTAGAACCACCACCCAAGGAAAGGATTTAGGCATCATCGTGGATAATACGTTGAAACCCTCCACCCATAAAGCAAATAGAATACTAGGAATCATAAGGAAAGGAATGGAGAATAAAACCAAAGATATTATAATGCCTCTGTATGGTTCCATGGTGTGACTGTACTTTGAATGGTCGCAATATCTTAAAAAGGATAAAGTAGAGTTAGAAAAGGTACAGAGAAGAGCCACCAAAAGGTAAATGATATAGAAGGATACCCCTATGAGGAAAAGCTTAAAAGGTTAGGGCTCTTTAACCTGGAAAAGAGACTGCTGAGGGGAGATATGATAGAGGCCTATACAGTACATTAATGAATGGATTGGAATGGGTAAACATAGAAATATGACGACAGAAAAAGTCCACATGGCCTATCTAGTCTGTCCTTCCATAACAACTAAAACAGTCCCCTTTTTACCTTTAGAGATCCTCTGTGTTTGTCCCATGCTTTTTTGAATTCAGTTACTGTCCTCATCTCTACCACCTCCACTGGGAGACTATTCCACGGATCCACCACTCTTTCCGTAAAGAAATATTTCCACTTATCACTCCTGAATCTATCTCCCTTCACCCTCATCCCATGTCCCCTCGTAGCAGAACTTGCTTTCAACTGAAAGAGGTTCTCTCCCTGAACATTTATGCCACTGAGGTATTTAACCATCTCAATCATATCACCTCTATCCCGCCTTTCCTCTAAGGTGTACATATTAAGATCCTTCAGTCTGTTCTCATATGCTTTATAATAAAGACCACTAATCATTTTAGTAGCCACCCTCTGCACCGATTCCATCCTGTTCACATCCTTTTGAAGGTGCGGTCTCCAGAATTGCACACTATACTCCAAATGAGGTCGCACCAAAGATTTATACAGAGGCATTATCACCTCCTTTTTTCTGCTAGCCATTCCTCTCTGTATGCATCCAAGCATCCTTCTAGCTTTTGCCGTCGACTTTTCTACCTGTTTAGCTACTTTAAGATCATTAGACACAACCACGCAACACAGATCGACTGTTTATGCCATCAAAATATAGAAAGACTAGGAGGCATGCAATGAAGCTAAAGGGTAACCTATTTAAAACTAATAAGAGAAAATATTTTTCCACTCAATGTATAATCAAACTCTGGAATTTGTTACCGGAGGATGTAGTAAAAGTTCTTAGTGTAGCTAGGCTTAAAAAAGGTTTGGACAAGTTCCTGGAGGAAAGGTCCATAAACCATTATTGAAGGGGACCCAGAATATCCACTGCTTGACACAATAAACCTGTGTCTTTTGGGTAACTGTTAGGTACTTGTGACCTAGATTGGCCACTCTTGGAAACAGGGCTTGATTGACCTTGGTCTGACCCAGCATGGCATATCTTATGTTCTTAGTTGTTTACACCATCAAAAAAATAGCAAGACTAGGGGACACACAATGAAGCTACATAATAAGAGAAAATATTTTTTCACTCAAACTCTGGAATTTGTTACTGGAAGATGTAGTAAAAGCTGTTAGTGTAGCTGGTTTTAAAAAAGATTTGGACAAATTCCTGGAGGAAAGGTCCATAAACCATTATTAAAGAACTCCATACTATTAGCATTTGTTATAATAGTTACTGTAGTTTTCCTGCCTATTATAGTTTTCCATACTGTACTTTCATCTGTAAAAAAAGAATAATTTGCTCAAACATGTAAATAGTTTAATATGTTTTCTTCTATGATAGTACTTATGTGCTCAAAATGTTCTATGTAACTTAAGTTTAATGTTTTTACATGTTTTCTGTAAACCGCCTCTGATCTCTAGAAGGGGCGGTATAGAAAAGCGCACAAATAAATAAATAAAATAAAGAGAACCCGGGAAATCCATTGCTAGGACAAGCATTGTGGAACCTGTGGAACATTTTGGGAACCTGCCAGGTACTTGTGACCGGGATTGGACACTGTTAGAAAAAGGATACTGGAGCTGATGGACCTTGGTCTGACACTTTATGGCATTTCTTATGTTCTTATGATCTTCATAAGACACAGCTTGCAGCTCTGATATCCACCTTGCGGAACAAACTGTGACCAAGACCACCATGTTTAGTGCCAAATCCACTTCAATAGCTCACAGGGTGCCAACATCAGGGCCCTGAGAACCAGACACAGATCACAGGAAGGGATCACAAACCAGAGGGGAGATGCCAAACCCTTTGGAGAAAGTGTGAAAAGTCTAGGCGAAAGACTAGAGACTTACCAGCCACCAAACCTTGGAAACAGGACTTGAACCTTCAGGGACTTAACTGAAAGGCCCTTCTCCAGGCCATCCTGTAGAAAGGCCAACAGAGATGGCATGTTGATGGCCTCTGAAGTCACCTGCCCAGTGCCACAGCTTATCTCAAAGAGGCACCAGATCCACACATATGCTAGCTTGATAGACTTCCTGCAAGCTCTGAGCAGAGTGGAAGCACCACTAGAGAGTAGCCCTTATGTACTAGCCATCTTATTTCAAGAATCAAAACATAAGCAAGAAGGGAACGGGGTCCTCCAGGATGATTAGTCTCTGCCGCAATAGGCTCTGAGATGGAGGCAACCTTAGAGGAGGCACCTGCGGGAGCCGCATCCGATCTCTGGACCACACGGCACCATCACAGCCAATCCGGCACTACCAGAACTATCCTGCCCAAGTGGTGTTCTATATGTTGAATCGCATGCCCCACCAGCAGCCATGGAGGAAGCACGTACAGCAGGTGCTGGGTCAGGGTGATGATGCCCTTGGAACCTATCTCCATATGGCAACTGGCATTGGAGCAGGTCACTGGCAGCTCCCTCTTGGGGAAACCCCAGCAGCACAGAGACAACTGAAACACCTCCTGACTCAGCTACCACTCTCCTGGATCCAGAGAGTGCCATAAGAGAAAATCCATTTGCACCTTGACAATGTACAGAGCTGACAAACTAGGAGGTTCTTAGCTGCCCAGGCAAACAGGAGAGCTATCTTTGGGGCTACACCAGCACTCTTCATGCTGCCTCATTGATTGACGCAAGCTACCACCATGGCATTGCCCGAGAACACGAAAAATGCCCGGTGCTCAACTGGGGGTCAGAAACACATTAGAGCCAACCTGATGGCCCTCACTTCAAGGCAGTTGATGGACCACACTGCCTACCTGTGGTTCAAGGCCTTGGACCACTTGGTCTTGACAAAGGGCTCCCCAGCCCAAGAGACTGGCATCAGTCATCAGAAGGACCCATGAGCAATCGTCCAGTGGCAAAACCTTCTTCAGAAGACTGGGCTGCTGCCACCACAGCAGGCTGACCTTACTGGGAGCTTGGAGACCACCAAGCCAATAATGATAGTTGGAGTGGCTGCCTATGAGCATGGGTCCACGGCACTATCCCGACCATTGCTGCCAACAATCCGAGGAGCTGAAGATCAACTTGAACTCTGGAAGTCTGCTGTGAACAGAATAGTAGCAGGCAAACCAACAGCCTTTGATTTGCTCCTCTTGCAGGAAGATTCTGCACACTGGAAGATCTAAAGATGCTTCCAGGAACTCCAGGGACTGGGAATGCAAGAACTGGCTCTTTCCCCAAGTGATCACCCAGCTAAGGCTCATCAGAAAGGATACTATTCAAAGTGCTACCCCAGAATCCTCTGAAGGAGAATGGGCTCAGAGGAGCCAGTAGTCTAGATATGGGTGCACACAAATCCCTGGATGCCGGAGCCACCATCACCATGACCTTGGAGAGGCAGCGGAGATCCCAAATGGTATTATGGTGAATTGAAGGGTAGAGCAAAGTATGGCAAAACACAAATAATTTGCTGATCCCCAGATCGGAATATGACAATACGCCTCGGCCAAATCCAGAGATGCCAGGAACTACCCTCGGCGCACCACTTGAATCATGGATTGCAAAGTTTCCATCTAGAAGCAGATGACGTGCAAGCACTCACTGACACAATGTAGGTCCAGAATAAGCTGCAATGTTCCTTCCATATAGGCATCACAAAGCAAATATAATACCTGCCCCAATCGTCTGAGAGAACGGGCACCACTGCCTTCAGACTTTCTTCAGAGAGGAGAAAATCCATCCACCATCTTCTGGAGACAATTAAATACTGAAGAGACTTCTGGTGGCTGAGGCGAATAGAGGCATAGGAGTGATGTCATTGAAACCTGGGCTTTTCATTAGTTTTCTGTTTCCACCGATCTGCTGGTTGAGGAACACAACCCTCGTCTGGACTGGTCTAGCAGGACCAGCAAATGGTACGAGGAGGTAGCAGGTGCTTTATTGTGTCAAAAAAAAACCAACACGTTTCGGCCGTAGCCTTCCTCAGGGGGTATAAATGATAGCACACTGTTGTATATTCAATTTCAAAGGATGATAATTTGAAAGCAAATCCGTACGACAACGGAGACGTTCATTTGCAGTAGCTGAGTAGCTCATGAAATCGATTTCATGAGCTGAGTAGCTCATGAAATCGAATATACACAGTGTGCTATCATTTATATCCCCCGAGGAAGGCTATAGCCGAAACGCGTTTTTTTTTTTTTTTTACACAATAAAGTACCTGTGACCTCCACATACCATTCGCCTATTGTGTTTTGGTTGGCTTGCTGCAAAGGTACTGCTCTCTGTGTGTTCCCTCTAGTAGAGCAGGACAACGTGAAATGTACGTTCAGCGCATTAAAAGTAAATTCTTAGCACGCTTTAGTATCCTGGCTGACCCAGAAATTGAGAAGCTGACATGGGAATGAATTCCAGATTGTTTGCATGGTGGCATACAGTTCTGTCACCGAGTCAGCCCTTCAAGTTTCTATTCATACATACTTTGCACATCAAGTTTACCAGTTCCTTTTGACTTGGGCAGTATAATTTATCTAATCTATAAACAAATATTAGCCAAAATCTAATAGAATACTGATTTTCTTGACCAACAAAGTGTAAAATGAAAAACAAATTTATTTAATGATCTGGATGTCATAAATCCTACATGATATCTTTTGTGTGCAGCAACTCTTTATTCAACATTTGCTCATGCTTCATTATGTTTGTTGCATGTTTGAAGCCCAGTGGAGCCATGTTTTGGGACTCAAAACATAAAATAAAAATTTTCAAATCACCATAACCATTCTACCTTCATTTTCTCACTATTGTTCAGCAGCACATTTCTAAGCTCCTTAGAGACCATATAGAGCTGCCTCTTCTTCCCTTCTTGTGTCCGAGTCAGTAAATTCATCTTGGGGAAGGAAGGATCCAATACATAAAATTTCCTGTAAAAACAATACAAACTCTTATCTTATCTGAAAAAGTGGCTGAGATATTTTAAAACCAAATATCAATTTTCAATGTTTATAACCTAGATTACACCCAGTCTAACTCCCAAAGTAGCTGCATAAACCTCTGGCTGCCTTTTCTACCCCAGCTCTCTATATTCATCAGACAATGTACCCTTCATTAAGTAAGTTATTTAACAAATTTGTATGAAGGTTTGTATGCAAATTGTGTTTATATTGCTGCTCAAGGATTAAAAGATTTCAGTACAATTAGTTATTTTGGAACCATTTAGAGCTGACTTTTTTTTTTTTTTTAAAGAAAAGTGGGCATGGGAATAGGCACTCAACCATGCATGACTCGCAACATATAACTAATGATGCCACACGAGAATCAAATCATTTGCTAATGGCATTACTTTTTTTTGGGGGGGGGGGATGATGCCACACGAGAATCAAATCATTTGCTAATGGCATTAATTTTTTTTTGGGGGGGAGGGAAGGGGGCAGTATGAGTAAACAGTCGAAGCCATCTTGCTAACCTCATAAATTGTGATCTTCACTATGCATCAACAGTAATAGGGACTAGGATGGTTTGAGAGCTACAGTGAGCACTATCCACAAAACTCAGAAAACAAATTGATCCATTCACAAAAATTACATTGGAGTAATATCATGATGTGGCAGAGAGTAATTCTGGGAAATATTATGGCCGCCAGAGTGAATCACATTGCAGGCCTATGATTTGACACACAGCTTTTCTATAGAATCCTCAACAGAGGGAAGAGATCAGATTAAAAGGGCAGGAGTTTCCAAAAGAAAGAATGAGAAAAGTGGGTAAGCAGTAAAGAGAAAGGAGATTCATAGAACTAAAAAAAAGTGAAACACAAGAGAATGCGCATATACAAAGACTCAGAACAGATACAAACATGCAAAGGGACATGAGAGGTACAATGGAAGGAGAACAGGTACATCATGTGTATGAAAGAAGAAATTAGACCTTACCCGCTAAATGTCTTTCCTCGAGTTCTCTCCGGGCCAGTCCAGGAATCTGAGGGTAGTCGACTTCCTCCAGCAGCTGAGGACTGAATTTTTTTTCAAAGTCTTGCTGACAGCCTATCTAGCTCCCCCTGGTGTCACAGACTCGGTCTACTACTGTCAAAGCAGCCTACGCAGCAAATCCTGCCTACGAACCAAACAGTACTATAATAAAAAAAACAAACCTGAACTAACTTCGCTGAAGTAACCGCTACTGCCTTCAATCTAGAATTCTTTATTCTTGGTTTTCTTTCTTTTATTTTTTTTTCTGAAAACACCACAACTCCTACTCCATTAGGGAACCCCAAAATCACCGCCGCTGCGAACACCATCTCAAACTCCAGTTCTCCAACTCTTAATCCACCTGCAATAACGATTACACTGACTATGAGCTCCTGACTGAACTGCCACAACCTAGTTGTCCTTTAATAACCCGCAAATGAATCGGGAGGGCCCTGGACTGGCCCGAAGAGAACTCAAGGAAAGACAATTAGCAGGTAAGGTCTAATTTCTTCTTCCTCTTCGTCTCTCCGGGCCAGTCCAAGAACCTGAGGGAAGTACCAAAGCAGTACTTAATCACGGGAGGGCCCCGCTAGACCTGCCATTATGGCCAAGGCTCCTATATTTGCGGCTCCCCTTGTCTGAACTTGTCTATAGTATTTTGCAAAAGTGTGGAGAGACAACCACGTAGCCACTCTACAAATATTCACCGGCGGAACCAACACCAACTCGGCCCACGATGCCACTTGACCCCGAGTAGAATGAGCACGGAGCCCCTCGGGAGCCGATTCTCCACTCGCCTGATATGCAGCTGCAATAGCCTGTTTAACCCATCGGGTGATGGAAGCCTTAGAGGCCGCCTCTCCTTTTTGCGGCCCACCAAACAACACAAACAACCTATCCGTTCTCCTGAGGTACCGACGAAGCACCCTTCCAAGATCCAACTTTCGAAGCGAACGATCCATACCAACACTCTCCCGGTTCTGAAAAGTCGGAAGAGAAATTGGTTGATTCACGTGAAAAACCGATACTACTTTGGGCAGAAAAGAAGGTACCGGCCTTAACACCACCTTCTCCGCTGAAAACTGAAGATATGGCTCTCTGCACGATAGTGCCTGTAGATCCGAAATCCTTCTGGCCGATCACAAGGCCACTAAGAAAGCAGTTTTCCAAGAAAGCTCCCTCAGAGCCCCCGTGGGCTCAAAGGGAGGCTGAACCAACGCTTCAAGCACCAAATTCAAATCCCATGCTGGAACCACCGGTCTCACTGGAGGTCGGACATTCTTTATTGCCCTGATGAATCTCAGAACATCGGGATGCAAAGACAAGCTGCTTCCCTGCACTTTGCCCCTAAAAGACGCCAGAGCCGCTAAGTGGACCTTCAGGGTGTTGAGGGCTAGACCCTTATCCAAGCACCCTTGCAGAAACGCCAATACGTGTGGCACTGTTGCGGAAAAAGTTTGAATACTATGCTGCTCCCACTAATCTTCAAAAATGTGCCAAATACGGACATAGGCTAACAACGTAGACCGCCTCCTTGAGTTCAACATTGTAGCTACGACTGCCGCGGAATAGCCCCTACACCGCAGCCTTTCCCTCTCAAGAGCCAAGCCATAAGCAAGAAGCGATCCACCTGCGGCATTAGTATCGGTCCCTGGCACAGCAGATTGACCCGATTGGGAAGCCTCCAAGGTTGGTCCACGAGAAGCCTCACTAGATCCGCATACCAAGGCCTCCTTGGCCAATCCGGAGCAATGAGAATCACCTTGCCCCCGTGACCTGCTATCCTCCGAATGACCAGACCTATCATCGGCCATGGAGGAAAGACATAGAGAAGCCCGCTTGACGGCCAAGGCTGAGCTAGGCCATCGAGCCCCTCTGACATGTGCTCTCTGCTCCTGCTGAAGAACCGCGGAGCTTTGGCATTGCTGAGAGTAGCCATCAAATCCATGATGGGCTATCCCCACTGCACCATGAGGTCATGAAAAACTGTTGCGTTCAGCTCCCTCTCTCCCGGATCTAAGACATTCCGGCTGAGATAATCAGTCTGCACGTTGTCCTTTCCTGCTACGTGACCCGCCAAAAAAGCTACTAGATGGACCTCCGCCCACTGCATCCATAGCTGACTCTCCTCCAGCAAGGCCACACTACCCGTACCACCTTGCCGATTGATATAAGACACCGTCATTGCATTGTCGGAAAACACACGCGCCGCCTTGTCCTTCACCAGACTTTCGAATTCTTGAAGCACCAAAAGCACTGCTCTCATCTCCAGCCGATTTATCGAACAAATGCTTACTTCCGCCGACCAGCGCCCCCTGGGACTGACAATGTGCCCCCCAGCCGGAGAGACTGGCATCCGTGGTGACCAGAACCCAATCTGGCTGCTCCAGGGGCACTCCCGCCTGCAAGTGCCGGGGATCCAACCACCACTGCAGATTGTCCCTGACTGACTCCGGGCACCGCAACTTCTGACTCAGAGAATGAATCTGTGGCGACCACCTGGAAAGAAGCGCCTGCTGAAGAGGACGCATATGAGCCCTCGCCCACGACACCAGGTCCAATGCTGCCGCCATGCAGCCCAGCAGCTGTAAGTATTTCCATGCCGTCGGAGCCTTCATGTGTTAAAACACTGACACCTGCCTCAAAATCTTCTGAACCCTGTCTTCCGGCAGAAAAACCGCCCCGACGACCGTATTGAAGAGAGCCCAAGATAAACGAGACGCTGCACCAGAAGCAATTGGCTCTTGGCCTGATTTATCATCCAACCCAGTTGCTCCAAGAAGTCCACTACATGAGCTGTTGCCCTGATGGATTCCGCCACCAATCCTGCTCGAATCAGCCAGTCGTCCAGATAGGGATGGACTTGAATGCCTTCCTTTCGCAATGCTGCCGCCGCCACCACTACCATCACTTTTGCAAACATGTGCGGTGATGTAGCCAGACCAAACGGCAACGCTTGGAACTGAAAATGCCTCATGGGCACTGCAAAACGCAAAAACCTCTGATGCTCTGGTCTGATGGGAATGCGCAGATACACCTCTGTCAAATCTATGGATGAAAGTACTTCACTCGGGTCTCACCGACCGAATCACTGATCGCAGAGTTTCCATTTGGAAATGCGGTACTCTCAAACAGCGGTTCACATGCTTGAGATCTAAAATCGGTCGAAAAGACACTTCCTTTTTGGGAACCACAAAATAAATCGAGTATTGACCTAAGCCGTACTGGTCTTGGGGCACAGGAACCACTGCTTGAAGCCGCAGCAAGCGATGAAGCGTCTCGCACACCGCCTTTTACTTTGCCTGGGAACTGCAAGGAGACACCATGAAGACTTCCGTTAGCGGCTGAGTGAACTCCAGCGCGTAACCGTTGTGGATGATCTCCAGCACCCACCGGTCCGCTGTTATGGTGGCCCAGATGGAATGGAACCCCTGCAGACATCCTCCTACTGGGACCTCCGCCTGGACCAACCTGCCTTCATTGTGGGTTCTTTGAGGATCCCTGCTGGGGACTGAAATACCCCCGTCCGAATCCCCTAGCTCCCCGAAAGGACTGCCCCCTGGTCACAAAGCGACCTCTCTGATAAAAAGCAAACCAAGACCCTCGAAACCTGTGAAACTCTCTCCCTTGACCTCTCTGTAGCGCCGTTGATCTTGGACCTTTCAGATGATCTTCCGGGAGTCAACCCCCCTTGGTCACCCAAATCTTTAATGATCTTTTCTAACGCCTCCCCAAAGAGCAACTTGCCTTTATAAGGAAGCTTACTAAGGTGCACTTTAGAAGAGGCGTCCGCCGCCCAATTCCTTACCCAGAGAAATTTCCTAGCAGCAATCACCAACGCCTTGGACTCTGCCAAGATGCATACAAGATCATAAAAGGCATCAGTGAGATACGCCGCCACCAATTCTAATTTTGCCCCTTCTGGCGAAGAACCTTCCTCCCCCTCTGAGGAAGTCTCCCTTTGGAGCCAACGAATAGAGGCCCTTGACACGTACGCCTCGCAGATAGAAGCCTGCAGGGAAAGCGCACTCGTGTCAAAAGCCTGCTTGAAAAGAGACTAACTTTCTATCCTGCAAATCCTTAAGGGCCACTCCACCCTCTACCAGAATTGTAGTCTTTTTCGTCACTGCTGATACCAAGGAATCCACCTTTGGTGCCCAAAGGAGCTCCTGCTCCTCCTGCAGTACCGGGTACAGGTGGCCCAACGCACGCCCACCCCTCAGGGTAGCCTCCGGGCATTCCCATTCCGATTCTACCATCTGCTTAATTACCCTGTGCACCGGAAAACACCGCTGCTCTGCTTTAAACCCCTGGATTAGATGATCCTCGAGTGGTTCTCCCTGAACCGCCGGTATGGCAATATTTAAGGCTGTCAGCAATTGTGCAATAAGCACCCCCAGCTCTTCTTTGTGAAAAACACTGAATACATTAGGGTCATCGCCAGTTCCAATCTCACCTTCTTCCAGATCTCCTACCCAGGGATTCAGTCCCGGGTCCGAGAGGATTTCTCCTTCCTCCGCTCCTTGAGGACCTGAGGCCTGCTGCTCGACGCTATCGGCTCCTGCCTCAATTAACCAGCCTCTTCTAGAAGACCCCTTGCCTGGGTCCATGAGACTGCTATCCTCTTATGACCTATCCTTAATCTGGGAAGCAGAAGACTTGTCTTTCACCTGCTCCATCTTTAAACAATAAGCCTTATGCAACGACAGAATAACGTCTGCTGAAAACCAGGCTTCTAAACCCCCCTGTAGCTCTGGCAACAGAGTTGGGGTCAAAACTACCTCCGGAGCAGCCTTTTTGGACTTTGCCTTCTTTTTAATCGTTTTGCTCTGAAGCATGGAAGAACCAGCCGTTCCATCCAAAATGGCTGCCGTTCCCGCTTTTTCTGAGGTGCTCTGATGCTTGGCTACCAATTCCAACGAGGCTGATTTCTCCTCCATGCCTATCCCGAACAAGCGCTCCACACTACCATGACGAAAACAAAACAGGCAAAGTCCCGGGCCCGATAACCCCCGGCGACCTCCGCACTGCACGCACGCTGCTGAGCACGGCAGCATGCGCGTGTCCTAAGACAGCTCTCTCAAGCCGCACTAATGCCGCCTGCCTTTTGCCGATTCGAGGCCTGTCCCTCCACAAAGACACCTCCCGATCGGCAAGAGCTGCAAACGTACCTGCAAAACTTTGTCAGCAGATCCAGCGAACTGTCTACCTCTGCTGCTAGCAGGAGACTAAGTTAGGCAATCGGACACAGCGGGCTGGATCCTGGGGCTCCCAGTTCCTCTCTGCCCTGCTCTGTCACAGAACTGCTTAACGAGGCAGGCTCTGCCTCTGCTGCCCTCCTACTCCAGGAACCGGCAGCTGAGCTCTGTCTCCATTTTTTTTTTTTTTTAAAACTTAACAGAGTTTCCCTTTTGGATTTAAGTACCCTGCTAGGGTCCCCAGGGAACTCTTTCCCAAACAATTTCCTTCCTTTTCCTCCTTCTTCACCGGGAGCCTGTCAGCAAGACGTCCTATCCAGCTGCTGAGGACTGAAGACTGAGTCTGTGACACCAGGGGGAGCTAGATAGGCTGTCAGCAAGACTTTGAAAAAAAATTCAGTCCCCAGCTACCGGAGGAGGTCGACTACCCCCAGGTTCCTGGACTGGCCCAGAGAGATGAAGAGGAATATACTTTTATGCTAAGTGTATTTTGGGATGACAATTTTGGTTTAGTGTTACACTGTTTTATACATTGTTTAATATGACCATAGCTGATACAGCGCTGTACTTTTTGGAATGTGTATTTTTCTGCTTATTATAACAGCAAAAAATAAAAGAATAAAAAAAGTCCTTAAAGGGCACAAATGATACCCAAAGGTGCAGAGGAATGTGCACCCTTGCGTTTTATAACACTTACAAATTATAATCAGAATCCCCAGTTTACTGTGGCACTCTGAAGCAATTGTGTGGCACATTTGCATAAATTAAAAAAAATTGACAGTTATTTGCATGTAAATTATTTTGTATTATATGGATAAAGCACATTCTAAACTTTTACAGCATTACTGTATATTTTATTCTTATTTTCTTTTTAGTCTCCTCTCCATTTTAGTTTTCACCTCTTCTTTACTTTTCATTGCTTTTTTTTCTCTGCACTTTCCTTTGTTTTTCCTTCTCTTCATCTTCTCTCTGCATCCTGTCTTTTTCTACTCGTGAAGAGGCCTTTCTTCTTACCTATTTCTACCTCTTCCCATTCATTTCTCTCTTCTTCCCAGCCTTCCTCCAACTCATTTCATATTTGAACCCTTCTATAGTTTTTTCTTCTCTCTAGTTTCTCATCATTGTCCCAGTTTTTCCCTCGGCCTTACTACCCAATCTGTTGTGATAAGGACGCTTGTAGTGAGCCTATGGAAATAGGAGAAACTAATGATTTTGCCTTTAAGAAAAGTGACATCCCTGCAGTGCACAGGTTTCAGCTTTGGCATAAAGAAAGCAAACAGAGAGAAACTGAACCTAGGTTGCCACACCCAAGCTCTGCTGACGTAGTTGCGGGCTTGGAAGATAATTGCAAGCACCTGTCCAGAGAGGGAGAGACACTGCCCTGGAAGCAGGGATATAAACCTTGGCTAGAGAGAAAGCAAGGAGGAGAGCCCGGAGAGGGAGAGCACGGGAAGAGAGAGACCGGAAGGAGAGAGCCCCGAGGGAGAGAGCAGAGAAGGCTGCAAACCCCAGTTCCTGATCAGAAGGTTCAGAGAGTTCAGAGGTGGGAGCCCAGGACTCAGCACAGGAGTCAAAGGAGCCAAGCCTGGAACAGGGAGCCGTGGCAGAGCTCCAGGAAGGATCTCAGGGAAGTGAACCAGGGACCGTTTCCCAGAAGCTGGAGGGAGACTGGTGAACACAGCTAGGGAGAAGTGTCCACAACTTCAGGTACAATTTATCCTTACCGGGTGGAACTGTGCTCAAGAGAGACACAGGGATCCTCAGAGAGAATAACTCCCTGAGACATACGTAAAAAGCTCAGAGCAGAGCACTGCATTACCGGAGCCAGAGGAAATGCAGGTTGAGCCTATTGAGCAGGATTTATTGCCTCCAGAAGTACTCAAGGACTGTACTCTATGTCAAGCTGTTAGTATTGAGTCCCTTTGCTAAAGAATAGCTGAAAAGATAAAGTTTCCTGAAAAGCAGAGTAATGAACTGAAGGTAGGAACTTGCTCTTTTAATGGGAAGATACATCTTGCCTGTACATTTGACTGCTTAATGAAGACAAAGGTAAAAAGAAGATTTTTATTATTATTTATTTTATTTAGCAAACATTTATATACCGCTGCTTCCAGCGATCAGATATTTTTACTCTGTTGAATGAAGAAGCTGTGTTTTCTTTATCCGTTATACTGATAAGCAGCTGCATATAATTAATGACTGTGAAGCTCATCCAGCCTAAGTTGTAAATAACCTTGAGCGAATGAATGGAGAAGTATCCTGTTACAGTCTACATGGACTTTGTTTGCGTTTGGGGAATACATTTTGTCATTTGCCTTTACTTTCTGTTTCATGACTACACTTCATCTTAGAAGGCCAAAACTACAACTCCCAGCATGCATCACTGGGAAAGAGAGTTTATTCAACCTTTTATAAGAGAAGTTAATGGCAACCCTACCCCTCCTAAGCCTTAGGCAGAGGGCTGGGGCGTGACAAGTGGCGTAGTTGTTTGGATCTCGCCTGTATCAGGATTTACAACACTTTAGGATATACGCCTAAAGGTTTTTCAACACCAAACTGCTGAGCTGTGCTGTGAGCTGCAGAGTGGAAAATCGCTGGCAGGGTCAGCCAGAACAGAGGTGGCCAGTGAGACACTCCCTTTTTAAGGCTAGAGTCAATGCCTAACCTCAGGTAAAGAGTATTTAGGCGTGGGTCAAACCTGGATTCAAGTAAAAGGGGTGGAAGATTCCAGGCATTCAGCTAAAAGGGACTAGATGATAATTACACTTACCTGGTAATTGTAGTTCCTTGAGTGAGGACAGTTCTGTCCTCCACCTCTGGGTTGTGCACCTCCTCCTGCAGCTGGAGACTGGACCTGTCAAAGCGTTGACGTCACTGGACAAGGTCTGGTGCACACTCCCCTTCCCTCCAGTGAACTATTGACAAAGCACACTCAAAGGAGCAACCAATAAGTAGCCAAAAATGAATAATATCATAACTATCTAAAAACGTAACCCCAATAGGGAACAAACGTTGCACAGTACTGGTTCCTGCAAACCTCTTCAGAGAAAGAACAGAGAGACAGACAGAAACAGGACAGAAAGGAGGCGGACCTACCTGTGACTGAATCAGGCGATCCAAGAGAAAAAACATCTCCTTCAATATACCTGGGCGGGAATGAGGACTGAACTGTCCTCACTCAAGGAACTACAATTACCAGGTAAGTGTAATTATCATTTCCTTATCGTTCCTACCGTTCAGTCCTCCACCTCTGGAATGTAACAGAGCAGTGTTCAACGGGAGGGGACTTCCATCGCGGCACGCAAAACCGAAGGCGGCATCCCCCACCGCCAGCACATCGAGACGCTAGTGCTTACTGAATGTGTGCAGAGAAGACCATGTTGCTGCTTTGCAAATATCCACCGGAGGAACGGAAGCGAACTCCGCCCAAGAGGCCGCCTGCGCTCTAGTAGAGTGCGCCCGTAAGCCCGAGGGCACCACGCGCCCCTGAAGAAGATACGCAGATGCAATGGTCTCCCTAATCCATCTAGAAATGGAAGCTTTAGCCGCTGCCTCACCCTTGCGAGGCCCGCCGAACAGCACGAACAGACGATCCGATTTACGAAACGACGCGGACACCTGCAAATAACGCCGCAACACCCTCTTGAGATCCAACCGACGTAACGGTTCCGCCGAAGAAGAGTCCCTTCCCGAAGAAAGCACCGGGAGGGAGACCGACTGATTAAGATGAAACAGAGAGATGACTTTAGGCAAAAAGGAGGGTACGGGACGCAGGACCACCTTCTCCTTCGAAAAAACCAGAAATGGTTCCCTGCAAGAAAGCGCCTGTAACTCCGAAATGCGCCGCGCGGAACAGATGGCCACCAAGAACACCGTCTTCAAGGTTAAATCCTTCACCGTCGCCGAACCCAAAGGCTCAAAGGGTTCCCGAACCAGCGCTCGCAAGACCAGGTTGAGGTCCCAAGGAGGTACCATAACCCGGCGGCAGGGCCGCAGATTCGATACCGCCTTTAGGAAACGCAACACATCCGGGTGCGCTCCCAACGGGACATCCTGCACCTTGCCTCTATAGCAGGCCAACGCCGCCAATTGGACCTTCAAGGAACTAGCCGCCAAGCCCTTATCGAAACCGTCCTGCAGAAAGCTCAAGACCACAGGCACGGAGGCCGTAGCCGCGCGAATCTGCCGCCGAACACCAATCCTCAAAAACGCGCCATATCCGAACATAAGCCAGGGACGTTGACCTCTTCCTGGCGCGCAGCAGCGTCGCCACCACCGAACCTGAGTATCCTTTCCTCCTCAATTTTGCCCTTTCAATGGCCAAACCGTAAGCGAGAATCGATTCACGTGAGTCATGCGAAGAGGACCTTGCAGCAGGAGGTCTTCCGAAGCCGGCAGCCTCCATGGCTCGCCATCCAGCAGACGGACGAGGTCCGCGTACCACGGACGCCGCGGCCAGTCCGGAGCCACCAGCAACACCCTCCCGGGGTGAGCCTCGATCCGTTGCACCACGCAGCCTATCAGGGCCCAAGGCGGAAAAACGTAGAGGAGGCCGTGACTCGGCCACCGCTGCATCAAGGCGTCGATCCCTTCCGACATCCGTTCCCTCCGTCTGCTGAAGAATCGGCTCGCCTTCGCTGACTGGAAGGTAGCCATGAGATCCATAACCGGGGGTCCCCAGCGACGGACTATCTGAGTGAACACCTGGGGATTGAGCTCCTATTCCCCCGCGTCCACCTGGACCCTGCTGAGAAAATCCGCCGTCACATTGTCCTTCCCCGCAATGTGCGCCGCGGACAGCGCAGGAAGACGCTGTTCCACCCAGGAGAACAGCAACTCCGCCTCCTCTTCCATGGCCACGCTGCCGGTCCCACCCTGACGGTTGATGTAGGCCACCGTCGCGGAGTTGTCGGACAGCACTCTGACCGCCCCGCTGACCACAGAGGACTCGAAGGCCTGGAGCGCCAGCAAGACCGCCCTCAGCTCCAGACGATTGATGGACCAACTGCCCTGCTGGGCGGACCACAGCCCCTGCGCGTACTGATCGCAGCAGTGGGCTCCCCAGCCCGCGAGACTCGCGTCCGTCATCAGCGGAACCCAGACGGGCTGTTCCAGTGGCATGCCCGCCTGAAGCGTAGCAGGCACGAGCTACCACCGCAACGCTTGTCTGACCCGCGGAGGGCAGGGAAGACGCTTGCTCAATGAGTCTGACTGGTGGGACCAGCGGCGGAGAAGCGCCCGCTGCAAGGGCCGCATGTGACCCCGAGCCCAGGGCAACACCTCGAGGGTCGCAGCCATTGTCCCGAGCACGCTCAGGTACTCCCACGCCGAGGGAGCCGGAGCTGCGCGAAACCGGCTGACAAGACGTCGCAGGCCCAGGACCCGGCGATGGGGCAGAAACATCGACCCCGAGCGGGTGTCGAACCGCACCCCCAGATACTCGAGCTCTTGGGTCGGCACAAGATGACTCTTGGCCAGGTTGACCACCCAACCGAGATGCTGCAAGAACTGCACCACCCTGTTGGTCACTCGCACACTCTCGGCTGCGGACTTTGCCCGTATCAACCAGTCGTCGAGATAGGGGTGAACCAAAATGCCCTCCTTTCGCAACGCCGCCGCCACCACTACCATAATCTTGGTGAAAGTACGCGGAGCCGTAGCGAGGCCGAAGGGCAACGCTTGGAATTGAAAGTGCCCCCAGGGGAGAGCAAACCGCAGAAACCGTTGGTGACTTTCCCTGATCGGAATATGAAGATACGCCTCCGTGAGGTCTAGAGAGGTCAAGAACTCCCCTTTGCGCACGGCTACAATAACGGAACGCAAGGTTTCCATTCTGAAATGGGGCACCCGTAGACAACGATTTACGCCCTTCAAATCCAGAATAGGGCGTAGGGACCCATCCTTTTTGGGCACCACGAAATAGATTGAGTAACGACCCAAGCCGTAATCTTCCAACGGTACAGGCCGGATGGCCCGCAAGCGCATCAGGCGATCGAGAGTTTGGCGAATCGCCAGGGCCTTGACCTGATTTCTGCAGGGAGACATCACAAAGGAATCGCGGGCAGGATGGGCGAACTCCAGAGCATACCCGTCGCGGATGATTTCCAACACCCACTGGTCCGTGGTGATCTGGGTCCAAGCAGAAAGAAACTCCCGCAGCCTTCCTCCCATCGGGGCGCTTTCCACCAGGACCCGCAAACCTTCATTGGGGCTTCCTGCCAGCCGGGGAGGAGGAGGAGGATCCAGCGAATCCTCTGCTTGCTCCCCGAAAGCCACGAAAATTCTGGCCCTTGGATGGAAATCTACCTCTCTGGGCGCCACCCAGCCGAGACGTCCGAAAGCGTCGAAAATCCCTGGACTGGCCCCGAAAGGATGGCGTAGCCCTACTCGGCTTGGGTTTGTCCTCTGGGAGCCTGCCGCCCTTGGACTCACCCAAATCTTTCACCAGCTTATCCAGATCTTCCCCAAAGAGCAGCCTGCCCTTAAATGGCAGCTTACTCAGGCGAGATTTGGAGGAACCATCTGCTGCCCAGCTCCACAACCAAAGGGAGCGGCGCGCCGCCACTAAGGAAGCCATGCTGTTAGCGAGGGCCCTGATCAAATCATAATGGACATCCGCCAGGTACGCAGCACCGGATTCCAAGCGATCCAGCTCCGCAGTCCCCTCCTGGTCCAAACCAGAAGACTGCCGAAGCCGCTGAGACCATCGGAGGCACGCTCTGGCCACCCAAGCTCCACAAATAGAAGCCTGTAAGGACAAAGCGTTAGCCTCAAAGGACTGTCTCAACAGGCCATCCACCTTTCTATCCTGCGCATCCTTTAAGACGGCACTACCCTCCACAGGGATAGTGGTCTTCTTGGTAACCGCCGAGACCGCCGCATCAATTCGGGGGGATTTAAAGCGTTCTTTGTCCTTATCTGCCAGAGGATAAAGCCTGTTCATCGTCCGGATACCTCTGAGTGCAGCCTCGGGCTGATCCCACTCGTCCTGGATCATCTTCTCTACCACCTTGTGGACAGGAAAAAACACCTGTGTTTGCCGCTCCGCTTGGATAATGGGGTCCTCCATCCCCACGTCCTCCGTCGGAGAAGCCGTCGCCAAGTTCAACATCTGGAGGGACTCTGTGATAAGAGCAGAGAGTTCCTCCCTGCGGAATATCCGGATAATCTTGGCCTGATCCTCCGGCTCTGGAATCTCCCCCTCCTCGAGATCCTCCATATCCGCCAAGCAATCGCCTCCCTGAAGGAAGGGGAGAGGTCGCCCAACCGAGATCTCTTAGAGGGCCTGGGGGAAACTGAGGGGCCACCAGCCACGGAGGCCGGAGGGACGGAAAAAACCTATCCACTGGCTCCTGCGAAAACCCCTGGCGGTGCCTGCAGTACGCCTGATGCATGAGCAAGACAAAGTTGGGGGAGAAACCCCCACATGGGGAAGGAGACTCCAGGGCTGGAGCCAACGTGGCCGGAAGCCCAGCCTCCTGGGGTGCCCCCGACGAGGAAGCCATTGCCAAATCTTCCTCCGGGAGCGCCGCCGCCGGCTGGCTATCCTGGCACGGCTTGGCCTCAATCTGCCGTTCCATGCTCGCAGACTCCGAGGCACAAGCCCTGCAAACCCCGGATTCCGCCACCGTACCTCTGCGAGAACCACAGAGGACACACTGGGGTCGGGACGACATCCCAGAGAACCGGCACTAGAAAGGGAGTCTTGGGCTCAGTAGCTTTTTTTTTTTTTTGTGTTTGCTGCTATATGAAGTTTACAATGAAGGGAAACCCCCCCCCCGGGACAAGGGCAGCACAAGGAAACTGCTCACCGACGCAGCCCGGGTCAAATCGCAGAAAAAAGAAAGAAAACCAAAATGAAAGAAAACAATGAAAGAGAACAAAAGAAGCTGAAGAAAGTCGGAGCGCAGAGCCTCCGCCGCCGAGTTCCCCCTGCAAACCACTGAGCGGAGCCGCTCCGAAAACTCACACCCGGAGTTAAAATGGCCGCCGGTACCTGAGCGCGGCCGAAAAGGGCGCGAAAGCTCGCCTCGTGAGCAGAGCGAGCAAGTAAGGCGTCCCACACTGCCGAGGACCAGGGCAACAATCCCCCCAACCCCGCGGAAAGGAAGTGTGCCCGATGAAGAAACTTACGTGCCTTCCACGGGGCTCCAGCCAGCGGGACTGCTTTTCAGCGGAGCAGTCTCCCGCCAGCGAGCCTCCCGTGCAACCGCTCCTGCCCTGAAGTGCAGACCGGCTCCCTGACTCGACAAGGACGCCGCCTCGGTCCTGCTCAAGGGCTCTCCCCCGTGCAGTCTAGGGAGAGAGACCTGAAGATGAGCCCAGAGCCCCGGAGATCAGGGGCAGGCAGGAACCGGCACCTAACGCAGTGCTTGTTCACGAGTCCTTTTTTTTTTTTTTTTTTTTTTTAAAGTAACAGTAGCTATCCAAAATGAAAGAAAGGCAGTGGGAAAGAAAACCAAAATCCCCACTAAACTACACCTAAGCTAACTACACTAAGGCTCCTTATGAGTTCCTCAAGTGAGCCCAGCACCTAGGCTCACTAGATCCACTTGCTGCATGGAGACTGGACACACTGGAGGGAAGGGGAGTGTGCACCAGACCTTATCCAGTGACGTCAATGCTTTGACAGGTCCAGTCTCCAGCTGCAGGAGGTGGTGCACAACCCAGAGGTGGAGGACTGAACTGTAGGAACGATAAGGAACATAGTTTTGGTGGTACCGCACTTGGTGGGTTTTGTTTTTTCTTTTTTCCTGCAGAAATTCCTGAGATGGATCCAAAGGACATACTGCAATGGATGGCGTCCCAATTCCAGAAACAGCAAGAAATGGCACACCAGGCACAAGAACAGGCAGCAGCCGCTTTGCAGGCACAACAGAAGCCGGTACTGGACTTAATGGAGGTGTTGCTCGCTAACCAGAAAGCATCACCTGGAGCATTGCCAACCCCATCAGGACTAGAAGGGACACCAAATACCTGTATGGTAGGGCCACAGACATGTGGGACATTTTCCTTTGGAAAACTTTCAGTAGAAGATGATATTGACGATTTCTTAGAATACTTTGAGAGAGTTGCTCATACTGTAGGGTGGCCAATGGAACAGTGGGCTGTATGGCTAGCTACCTCTCTCACGGGAGAGGCATTAGCTGCCTACAGGGCCATGCCAGCGGCACTCGCTACAGATTATGGAGAGATAAAAAAGGCTATCAGAGATCGCTTAGGTTTGACTCAGATGGTCTATCATCGCATGCTGAGAGCTACAAGGTTAAGAGCCGGTGAGACACCTAAGGCTTTGTGCCAAAGGGTCAGAGGCTTAGCTTTAAAATGGTTAGCTCCAGAGGGTAAAACCATGGATATGGTGATAGATACAATTGTGTTAGAGCAGTTTATGGCTGTGGTTCCTAAAGAAATCCAATCCTTTCTGATATTACAAAACTACCAGACAACAGGAGAAGCAACCCTACTTAATATGCGCGATTTAGAAGCAGAATTGGCTGGTCAACAAAAAGGGGGCGCTCTGAAAATAGCAGCAGAAGCTAGTTTTGAACAATCAGAAAAGGAGACCAAGGAAAAATGTGGAATGTATGAAAACTTATCTGCCTATGCAGGAAGGCAAATGGGCAAGAAAAAAATGTTTTCAATGTGGAAAGTTAGGTCACATACAAAAGGAATGCAAAGCACATACAGCATTGATAGGTGCTAATGTGAAACAGCTAAGAGAGGGTTTCCTTTTGAATGTTGATATTCAGGGCATTGCTACTAACGCTCTACTCGACTCAGGTGCTGACCAGAGTATGATCTCACGGAGACTCTGGCAGGCAATAGAAGCCCAGAGTGAGTCAGTTCCGAGCCGATCAGAGGGAAGGGTCTGGATCAGATGTATCCACAGAGCAGCCTCCTTTTATCCCATGTACAAGGTATTAATAAAGGGGTTAGGGATACAGAGGGAAGTCCTGGTAGCCGTAGTCCCGAGACTGCCCCATGACCTAGTGTTGGCCCCAGTTTAAGAGAGGATTGGAGAAGGGCCTACGTCAAAAGGTTGGACTGGTGTCTACATGGTCCCAGTCAGAGGCCCAAGACAAAAAGGATGACCACCCAGATGAATCCCTAGGTGAATTACCCTCACATGATGACCTAGTAGCTTCCCCTTCTGATAGGAGTAAGAAGGGAAAAGCTGAGCAATGCCACAAAAGACAGTGTAGGTCTCAAGGGAGAGCCGAGTTGGACACAGGAAAAGGATTGGAAAAGGATTTCGGCCAGAAGGCGGAGGCCATGGTAACAGTAGTTCCCAACCCTCTGTTCGAGAAACCCAGGAAGCTGAGCCAGAACCCGAAGGAACAGCCTCTGCAAAATGATTCCCCAGTTAAGCAGAAATTTGTATTAAAATTTTGCAAGGTGTCTACGAAAGCTCTGAGTCCCCGGAGAGCCTCACCCCAAGCAACAGGTTATGATTTGTACAGCACCGTCGAGGAAGTAATTCCCAGACATGGAAAGGCCCTGGTGGACACTGGCCTGCAGATGGAGATGCCAATTGGGTGTTACGGCCGGATTGCACCACGCTCCGGTCTAGCCTTGAAACATTTTCTTGACGTCAGCGCTGGCGTAATTGACCCAGACTATAGGGGGGCAATAAAAGTATTGCTCTTTAATTTTGGGGATGAAGATTTCATAGTAAAGGTGGGCGATCGGATTGCTCAGCTCATTTGTGAGAGAGTGGGGTTCCCCCCGCTGGAAGAAGTCCTCATGGTGATCTCTACAGGTCGAGGAGCCGGAGGGTTCGGATCCACTGGGCGAACCAGTATGAAGGGCCTGATGGCCACCTGCGAGGAGGAAGTGGAAGAGGACTTAGGACCGCAATTGGCGGAATGGAAAACGAACCCAGAGCCTAGAATGGGTGAAGAACTTTCCCTGCTGCAGAGGCAAGAACTGGCCAGATTGCTGGAAAAATTTACAGATGTCCTGACACCAATCCCCAGTGAGACCAAATTGGTAGCCCATGAAATTGTAACCCCACCTGGGAAGGTGGTTAGGCAACGGCCTTATTGGCTACCCGAGGCCAGGAAACAAGAGGTCGTGGCCCAGAGATGCTGGAAATGGGGATTATTGAGGAATCCAAAAGCCCATGGTGTAGCCCATAGTGCTGGTGCCAAAGCCCGATGGCACTCTAAGATTTTGCATAGATTTTATGCAGGTGAATGCCATCTCACTGTTTGATGCGTACCCCATGCCCCGCATTGAAGAATTGTTGGATCGGTTGGGACAGGCCCAATTTCTGACCACGTTAGATATGACAAAGGGCTACTGGCAAATTCCCCTAACTAGAGAGTCCTGACCGAAGACTGCTTTCAGTACGCCGATTGGATTGTTCCAGTTTCGAAGGATGCCCTTCAGCCTACATGGTGCAGCAGCAATGTGTCAGAGGTTGGTGGACCACGTTCTGCGTCCACATCAGGAGTACGCCGTGGCCTACATGGATGACATCATTATACATAGTTCCAGTTGGGCGCAACATTTACCAAGAGTTGAAGCCGTCCTATGGGCTATGAGATGGGCCGGCCTTACCCTGAACCCAGGTAAATATACGTTTTCCAGACATGAAGTGAAACACCTCGGACACATGGTGGGGCGAAGCATGGTCAAACCTTTAATTGACAAGATAGATAGTGTCAAAAATTTTCCTAGCACCAAAGAAAGAGCAGAAGGATCCGCACACCAATAAAGAACAAAAAGAGCGGAGCCTGGACTGACAACAATTAGGTAAACCTTGTTTATTGCGCCCTGACGCGTTTCGGCTAACAGCCTTCTTCAGGGGGTCTTAAAAGGAGCACACCTCAAAAAGAAATAACAATAATAATAGATAATAGTGATCATAAACATATATACATTAAATACAATTAAAACATGAATGTAATTATTATGTAATTAGAACGGTTAAAAACATGCAATGATAATCATAACTTAAAATGAGGACAATCAAATAGACATATAGACATATTATTAATAGAAACATCTAAACTTTTAAATAAGAATGTACCACTAGATAAAATAGAAGTTAAAACAGCCAATCAAAGGAAAATTAAAAAACAAACTAAAAAACAACAAAAAGAGAGACGAGGAGGATCAAAGGGGTTGATAAATACCTTAATTCTGTCAAGTAGAACATTAAAACGTGCACCAAACATGTAAGACGCTAAAAGCCGACAATAAATAAATAAATAAATAAGTTTTCAAATATTGAGAAAATGACACTTATCTTAAAAACAAATATACATAACTAATATGATCACAGTAAAATGACAAGGCCATGCTAAATACAAAATCCATGTGAAACAAGAAAAGCACATCTGAAAAAAATGCAGATTGATGTGGAGAACCACCTCTCCTAATCTATAACTCAAAATAAAACCATGACTGGTAGGTAGGAGCGCTCATGAAGATGAGAATAATAAATAAAAGATTAAAAAAAAAAAAAAAAATATATATATATATATATATATATATATATATGATAAAAAATATATAAAAGACACAAGACTATTAAATAGTAAAAGATGTTAAAACAGGTGAAAACTGGATATATGGAGCAAACGCTCAACAATGCAAAAGACATTCAAAAAAGAAAGGAGGGAATCTCACAACCGAAGCTAAGGAATCAGTTAAAAAAGTGCCATGTGCGTTGCATTGTGAATTAATTAATGAATGCAAAAACGAACCATAAAATACCACAAGTCACCTATTGCAAACAAAACCATAGTGAGCAATGTTAAAAATAACTATAAAAAACCATATACTTGGTTGCTTCATGGATAGCTATCAGACAATGAACAGCTGAAACTGCCGGTAAAACATGTGTCATGTAAAGGTCCAAAAAATAAATGAAAAAGGGGGGCGAAGTGCAACCTTCAGAAAAGAAAATGTCATCAAATCTTATGAGTTAACTCTTGTGACAATAAAGGATGCATAAGCCCCAAAACGAAAAATAAAACAGTGATAGCTTGCCGTAAGATATATTCTGACAGCGGCATTCTGAAAAACTTTTGTCAAAAAACGGCACAGTCCCGCATATAAAACGAGGGATGGCCGGGCCAACGAGGTAGCTCTAATTAAAATGTATTATGAAATGCTCCCAATGGAAAACATACTAAAACTCCATTATGTTATATTTAGTACACGAAGACCTAAAACCAAACATATAGTGGTACAGCTCACATGATGCAGCTGATGTGCCCTAAGAAATGGAGCAGCGCTCAAAGCATAAATGTCTGCATTTTCTTGCTGTATCACATTAGGGCCCGCAGAACCAATAGCTCATTCTGTAAAAACTTTTTATTATAACTAGTGATATGAATAGTTAGCTAAGGAGTATATGCATTACCAAAAAACCGGATGATTATCAGACCCGCAATCGCGGCATGTGTCATATAATAAAAAAACGCTGAAAGAAGCTGTACCTCAAGGTATAGCATGAAACTCCGTGACAGAGCATTTAGTGCATAAACTTTAAAAGCAGATGAAGACTTACTGTAAAACACGGTCTATACAGCTGCACTGCTCAAAATAACACAATGAAGTCAAATGCAGATGAACGCCTAAATAACGGCATTTTCCCGCCCTCATGGGTTAAGGGTCAACAGCTATACTGCTTGAAACAACGCGATGATATTTTAATGCAAATGAACGCCTAAATGATGGCACATTCGTGCCTGTGTAAATCAAAGGTCAGCCGAATACAGAAGCTGTGCAACTAAATAAAACCATCCCCCAGCCTTACTGAAAAGCATGAAAACCATACTGCAACCGCTATTATGTTGAATACAAACCAGAATCAAAGGAGGGGGGAGAGAGAGAGAGAGGGGGGGGGGGGGAGAGAGAGGGGGGGGGAGGGGGAGAGAGAGGGGGGGGGGGAGGGGGAGAGAGAGGGGGGGGAGGGGGGTAAGGAAAAGGAGGTATGTGGAGGGAAGGGAGAAGGAAATGGGGAGGGGAAAGGAAAAGGGAAGGGGGGGAGGAGGGGGAGAGATAAACCGGAACCAAACAGGGGGCGGGGGGGAAGAGGGGGAAGAGGGGGGAGAGGGGGAGGAAGGGGGAAGGGGGGAAAGGGGAAGATATATGGAAAGAGGGGAAGGGGACGGGGGGGGGAGGGGAGGAAGGGCAGAGCCCTCCCTTGATCACTCTCCTCGGCGCGGCTTTCAGAGCCGCGAAGGGAGAGTTTCCCTCTCGCGGTTCTGTTAAGCCGGCCGGGGCTGATGGGAAACAGGAAATGCCTGTTCCCATCAGCCCCAGTGGGTTTAACAGAGCCGCGAGAGGGAAAGAGTCCCCTTCGCGGCTCTGAAAGCCGCGCCGAGGAAAGAGTGATCGAGGGAGGGCTCTGCCGGACAGGAGGGAGGGCTATGTTGGGTGGGCAGGGGCCCCACGGGAGACACTTGATTCTGCTGTTGCCTCGGCGGCAGCAGCAGCAAGTTTGTTTTTTCTTTTAAAGTTTTCCTGGGCTGATGGGCAGAATGTTGTTTGCGCAGGGCCCCCTGAAACGCGGGGCCCTGTGCAAACAACATTCTTGCTCAATGGACGGGCTGGCCCTGGTGAGGCCTAGATAGTCAGGCAGTACCTACTGCTATAAGGTTCCGAAGGGAGCCAGGCTACATAGTCCCCAGTTCACGGTGGTGACTTGAGTAAGTTTGGAGGATCATATAAAATATGGGGAAATATTCAAGTGAAGGCTCATGGTACCAGATTCCAGCCAGGTTCTGAATGAGCTGGAAAGAAAAAGCAACAGAAGAGAAGTACTAAGTACAAAAACAAAATCTGGCATGAACAGTTTTCTTACTCAATCGGTGGAAACAGGGGGTCATCCTCTGAAATAAACACAAATGGATCTTCTTTAAATCCAAACATCTTCATTTTCTTAGATGGAGGTGGTCTAGAGACATTTAAAAATGGGATACGGTTAAGAATTTTAGTAAACAAAAACAAATTGGATTATATAATTTATTTTCCCTATTAGCTCTTCACACCATCCCCCAGTACTACCGTGATGACCTGCAAATAATTACACATGAAAAAGGAAAAACTACATACAGGGCAATCTTCAAAACTGTGCAAATATGTGCAGAGTCTGTGGGTACTCAGATCTGTGCCTTTTGACCCAGTTACTCTCCCCTTTTAAAAGAGCCAAGAAAAAAGGATCCGTAGAGATTTGCCTGCTTTTTCTGCAGATATTTTTTGCATGAAAAATATGGACAGTTTTGAAAACAGAGCTATATGCACTGTTTCCTCCTCTAACCTAATTTTGGCTCAGGAATGCCTCCACAAAAACATGGCTCAAAGTATGTGCATTGCCAGATACACACACATGCATACAGAGTCAACAATTTTCAAATGGCTGTGCAACTAATTCTTTACAAGGGTTTTTTGAAAAGGTCAGATTTTATTATTAGGCTGATAATGTACTTTCTATTATATTTTGTATGCCACTTTGAGCCTTTTAGGAAAAAGTATCTTATTAGCTCAACAAAATCAAATCAAATTGATTTCAAACACTAACACAAAATATAGCAAGTGGGCATGAGCCTAAAGTTTTGATTAGCTGTGTTATAAATTACCTAACAAACTGATTCATAACAATGATGCATCAAATGAATATAAGCTCAAAATCTTTGCCATTGTAGCAATAATACCCATCCCTATTTTGCACTGTTGTATTAGTGGAGGAGTAGCCTAGTGGTTAGAACACTGGCTTGGCAACCAAGCAACCAGGGTTCAATTCCCACTAGCACTCCTTGTGGCCTTGGGCAAGTCACTTAACCCTCCATTGCCTCGGAAGAAAGGCCTGGCAATCTACTTCCGGTGACACTGCCAAGAAAACCCAGGAGCTTCTGGGTCGCCAGGAGTCAGGACTGACTCGAAGGCACACATTGCATTTTGCATTATCACAAATGCCATAAAAATAAATATTTAGTGAAATTACAATAACTCTTGCTGTTCTCTTGATGCTGTCCACATTCAACTAAGCCTTTTCCTTTGTTTGCGCTCGTGTGAACTACCCTTCCCCAAAATAGCTTCTAGAAGCAAGGGCTTCTAACTTTTCCTTCCTCCTATCTGTTTATAATGTATACAATGCCACTTATGATATTCCTATTTGTCCTGTGAGTCTTCCATCAATATACTCTTGGGAAGCTTTCTTCCATTCCTCATTTAATTCCAAGAATCTTAACAGGAAGTCTTTTTGGATTGTATTTTATTCCAGTGTTTCCAAAATAACCTGTCTGGCTGTCATGAGAAAGATTACCACAGTGAAGATGCATATACTGGGTTTTCCCTCTCATACAGTTGTGGTCAACATTAGTGGCATTTTAATTATGTTGTATAGAATATCTTGAGAAATAATTGGAAATATTCCAATTATATTTCATCATAATATTTTAATAGTATGTTCAAAGGTATACAATAACAACAACAACAAAAAAGATGTCTGTGCAATTTAGACATAGTAATTTCTGAGAAAAAACAACAAAATATGACTTGGACAGAATTAATGGCACCCTTCACCAATATTTGGTTGCACAATCCTTGGCAGTAATGACAGCCTCCATACATTTTGTATATCTGTCTGCTGGTAGTTTTTCCCACTCTTTGACTATGATTTGTTCCAGCTCATGAATGTTTCTAGGATCCCTTTTACCAATGACAGATTCTGGTTCTTTCCAAAAGTCTCCATTGGATTGAGATCAGGACTCATTGCTGGCCATTTTAAAACAGTTCATTTTTAACTTTTTAACCATTCTTTCGTACTTTTGAATGTATGTTTTGAATCATTATCCTGCTGGAGGATCCATGACCTTCAACCCAGACTTTGCTTTCTGACACTAGGTAGCACATTTCACTACAAAATACTTTGGTAATCCCCTGACTTCATGATTCATTTAATATGTTCCAGGCCTCCAGTTCCTGAGGCAGCAAAACAATCCCACAACATTATGGAATCTCCAACATATTTACCTATAGGAAGAGTGTTTTTTTCCTTATAAGCTTCATTTCTTTGACTGTAAATGTATCACTGGTCTGTATTGACAAAGAGCTCAAGTTTGTTTTCATCTGTCCACAGAACATTTTCCCAGAAGGACTGTGGCTTCTCAAGGCGAGTTTGAGCAAAGATCAGGAGTGCCTTTTTATGTCTGTCTTTCAGCAATGGGGTCCTCCTTAGCCTTCGCGCATGGGGTCCTTCTTTGTTTAATGCGCGGTGTATGATGCGGGTTGAAACCACCACTTCAATTTGCTCCAGGTCAGCCTTAAGCTCTTTCGATGTTGTACGTGGTGTTTTTCCAACAGTTCGTACTAACCTTCGAAGACTTCTTGGATTAATTTTCCACTTCCCACTATGTTCTGGAAGGTTCTTGACATTTCCACGAGCAAAAAACTTCTTAATAACATTGCGAACTGTAGACACATTAATCCCAAGATCTTTGGAAATGGTCTTGTATCCCTTTGAAGTTTGATGTTTGGCGATAATGGCTTTTCTGATGATCACAGGCAGCTCTCGTCTTCACCATTGTGAAAATGGAACAGGGAATGAATGTGCCATTTTAAACAGTAGAGCATCATTCATTGGTTGACTGAAATCATGTGAGTACTGATAATTAACACAGGTGCGTCTAATTTTACTGCAATGGAAATGTGGTTCTTCTGTTCAAACTGATTTGAATTGTTTATAAGTGTGCCAATAATCATGTCCTGGCAATGTCCAAGTTTTCTTAAATGGTCTTGTTTTATTTTATTCTTTTGTGTGTCAAATGTTTGTGCATATATATATATATATATATATATATATATATAGTCGAAAGCCATTTCACTGGCCATTTTTTTAAGAGATATTGGACATTAAGGGGTTGAACTGCAAGGGTGCCAATAATGTTGGCCACAACAGTATGCATATTGATTGTGGTAATCCTGAAAACCTATCAGCTAATGTATGCATCCAAGATAGGATTGGGAGACACCATGCTCATTAATCCCATCTTCTTCTTTCTTGTGCTTCTTTCCCTCTTCTTTAGCCTCTCTCCCATGCTCATCTCCCTATAATCATACAATTGTTGTCAATATTATTGGTACCCTTGTAATTCAACCCCTTAATGCCCAATATCTCCAAAAAAAAAAAAAAGTGGCCAGTAACATGGCTTTGGACTATATATGCACACATAATTGACACTGGAAAAAAATCAAATAAAACATGACCAATTAAAAAGGAAATAGTATAAAAAAGGGACATTCCCAGGACATGCTTACTGGCACCCTTATAAACAATTCAGATCAGTTTGAACAGAAGTCAGAGGACTACCAAGGAATTTTGCTGCTACTACTACTTGTCATTTGTATAGCGCTACAAGGCAAACGCAGACTTGTAAAATACAGTCCCTGCTCATCAGAGTTTACAATCTAATAAAGAAGACAACACAACAGATAAGGACAAGGATACATCTAGGGGAGTGGCAAGGAAACACATAGGAGACCGGGCAGGTCAGGATCCAAAAGGGGAAATTTTCACTTACCGTTAATTTCCTTTCCTGGAATCCTGCTAGACCAGTCCAGACAAGCAGGTTTAGTCCCCCTACCAGCAGATGTTGGAGACAGAGAGAGAAAAAAACTACCAGCAGCTTGATTGACTGTTCCCTGGTAATATCTAGCTGACCCCAGTAGAGGGCGCTCCAGTATTGTAAAAAGCCATATTCAAACAGATGTAACCACGAACCAGAACTAAGGAAAAAAAACAGAAAACCATACTATATACAAGAGGCGATATCACTCCGCTGCAAAAGCTTGGCTCTTCTGCAATATGCCTCTGAACTAGACATCCAGAATAGGGAGAGTCCTGGACTGGTCTAGCAGAATTCCAGGAAAGGAAATTAACAGTAAGTGAAAATTTCCCCTTCCATCACATCCTGCTAGACCAGCCCAGACAAGCGGGAAGTACCCAAGCTAACTGCTCTTTGGGTGGGAAGATAGGGCCGTCGAAGCAACCTTTGCCCCAAACTGCGCCTCTTCCCGAGATTGAATATCGAGTCGATAGCGACGCACAAAAGTGGACAGGGAGGACCAGGTGGCTGCCCTGCAGATATCCAGAGGATGAACGTGAGAGCGCTCCGCCCAAGATGTAGCTTGCGCCCGCATAGAGTGCGCCCGAAGACTGAGAGGGACAGACTTTCCCCTCAGGATGTAGGCCGATTCAATTGCTAGCCGCAACCACCGAGACACCATGCGTTTGGAAGCAGCATGACCCTTACAGGGTCCCGCAAAAAGCACGAAAAGATGACCAGAGATACGGAAAGGATTTGTCACCCGAAAATACCTATGAAGGATCCTGCCGAGATCCAGAGAACGGAGTCCCTTATTCTCGCTCCCGCACACTGCTCCTCAGAAAAACAGGGTAGGAAAATCAGCTCATTGATATGAAAAGGCGTAAGAACCTTTGGAAGGAATGAAGGAACAGTACGCAAGAAAACTCCTTCTTTCGAGAAGGCAAGATAGGGATTCCTGCATGAAAGTGCCTGTATTTCAGATACCCTTCGTGCAGAAGTTATCGCTTCTAGAAACACTGTCTTAAGCGTCAAATCTCTCAATGTGATGTGTTTAAGCGGCTCAAAAGTTGCCTGCATCAAGGCTTTTAGGATGAGGGACAGATCCCATGTTGACAACGGAAGGGGGAACCAGTGGTCGGACTACCTTCGCTGCTTTAAGGAAATGGGACACATCCTCATGGGACGCTATAGTGCGACCCACAACAGGACCTCGGAAACAAGTTAATGCCGCTACTTGAACCCGAAGAGACCCCAAGGCTAGACCCTTGACCAGGCCGTCCTGGAGAAAGGTAAGGATATTCGGGATTCCCAACTTCCAAGGAGAGATACGGTGCCGCGCGCACCAGGACTTGAAGACTCGCCAAACTTGGGAATACGCCAGCGAAGTTAACGGGCGGCGCGCCTTCAGAAGAGTCGCGACCACGAGACTCAAGTAACCCTTCTTGCTCAGGCAGCAGCATTCAAGAACCGTGAGTAAGGAGCCAGGTCGTCCATCACAATTGGCCCCTGATGTAACAGCCCCCGGCGAGACCCCAGCTGTAATGGCGGGGCTTGCGTTAAGCGGATGAGGTCCACATACCAGGGCCTCCGAGGCCATTCTGGAGCTACCAGGATCATTCTCCCCCGTTATACGAGAACTCTCCGAAGCACTTTGCCGATTAGCACCCATGGGGGAAAGATGTACAGCAGACTCCCTTGCGGCCATGGTTGAGCCAGGGCATCCAATCCGGAGGACTGAAACTCCCTCCTGTGACTGAAAAATTCCAGTACCTTGGTATTCGCTGACGTCGCCATTAGATCCATTACCGGAATCCCCATGCTCGCACAATCTTCTGAAATGCCCAAGGGGCTAGCTCCCATTCTCTGGGATTGAGAGCGTGTCGACTGAGGAAATCAGCCTGAAAGTTGTCTACCCCGGCGATATGCTGTGCCGAGAAAGTCTGCAGCTGTGCCTCTGCCCAGGGAAGGAGAGCAGACATTTCCCTGGCTACCCCTAGGAATTTGGTACCGCCCTGGCGGTTGATATATGTCACTGTTGTTGCGTTGTTGCATAGAACCCGAACCGCCTGGTGTTTGAGAAGAGGTAGAAAATGTTTTAGGGCGAGGCAAACCGCCCACACTTCCAGTTGATTTATGGACCAGCGCGCTACATGAATCGACCAAGTCGATTGATGCTGGCAGAGAGCACCCCACCCATAGGAACTCACATCTGTTGTTACAAGGACCCACCGAGGGTTCTCTAGGGAAACACCCAAGGAGATGGACAGGGCGCCAGCCACCACTGAAGGCTGCGTTGAGTCTCCGGGAGGAGTGGCAACCGGATGTCGTAGACTTCTGACACCAGAGACCAGCATGAAAGGAAAGACCTCTGAAGCTCCCTCATGTGCACTCTGGCCCAAGGCACGACTTCGATAGTGGCTGCCATGGACCCCAGGACTTGAAGGTAATCCCAAACTCACGGAACTGTCTGGAGAAGAAACAAACAAAGCAAGCCCGTGAATTTGTGAAGTCGCTCACGTGTCAAGAAAACTTTCCCCTGCGCGGTGTTGAAGCGGGCTCTTAGAAACTCTAGTTGTTGGGACGGATGAAGATGGCTCTTGGCCACATTGACCACCCATCCGAGATTCTCGAGGAAACAAACTACTTCAGCCACTGCCTGATGCGCTTCCAACAGGGAGTCTGCCTGAATCAACCAGTCATCCAGGTAAGGATGCACTCGGATTCCTCGTTTGTGTAGAGCTGCTGTGACCACTACCATAACCTTGGAAAAGGTGCGCGGAGCCGTGGCCAGGCCGAAAGGCACTGCATAAAACTGGAAGTGCTGACCCAGTACCGCAAACTGCAGGAAATGCTATTGGTCATCTCTGATGGGAATGTGGAAGTAAGCCTCCACAAGATCTAGAGAGGAGAGGAGCTCGCCTCTGCGTACCGCCTGGATCACCGAGCAAAGCATTTACATTCAGAATTGTGGCACCCGTAGACACTGATTTACGCCTTTGAGATCCAGAATTGGGCGGAAGGACCCATCTTTCTTGGGAACTACGAAATAAATGGATTAACGACCACAGCCTCTCTCTCCTCGGGGGACCGGTCGAATAGCCCTTAGTAAAAGGCGGCGATGTATGGTGGAGTGAATTGCCTTCTTCTTCAGAGATCTTCCTCCGGGTGAGACGATGAACGCATCTGGAATGGATCGAGAACATTCGAGAACGTAACCTTGAGAGACTATGTTGAGGACCCATTGATCCGAAGTAACGAGAGACCGTTGATGAGAAAACAGAGCCAAACACCCACCAATCGGAGAAGTCTCTCCAGACGGACTGACCTCCAGAAAAGGCTTCTGGGGTGAACTGCCCGGCCAGCCAGCGGGAAGATCTCATGGGGCCAGAGAACTTGGAAGGCCCCAAGTAGGACTCGGATCCTTTGCGGGCACCCCGAAAGGACTGTGCCCTATGACCAAAACATCCAGCTGTCGAAGAGGCGGAAGGCTTCCCAGGATGGTAGCGACTAGCATCGCGATACCTGGAGGTGCGTCGCGAGGTAGGCGAATCTTGACAGGAAGAACGCCTAGTAGCAAATTTAGGCTTATCTTCTGGAAAACGTTGGGGTCAAACCTCCCCTAGGTCTTTGACCAATTTGTCTAGGTTCTCCCCACACAGAAGCTTTCCCCTGAAGGGAAGTCTAGAGAGGCGTGCTTTAGATGCAGAGTCAGTCGACCATTGGCAAAGCTACAGCCTTCTGTGAGATACTGTAACCGCCACTAGTGATCTAGCCGAGAGACGAAAGAGATCGTAAAAGGCATCTGTCAAGAAAGCTGTGATCGATTTCAGATGAGCCAGAGCTGGATCCTCTGGCAGACATTTAATCCAGCACAAAAGCGCTCGGGCCGCTAAACCCCCACAAACAGAGGCCTGGAGAGATAACGAGGAAGCTGAAAAGGCAGTCTTGAGAAGGCTCTCCACTTTCCTATCCCTCCACTGGAATGGTGGTGTGCTTCGTTACTTCGGTCACAAGGGTATCCACTTTGGGGTAAGCACAGTTACTTACCTGTAACAGGTGATCTCCGGAACAGCAGGAATTAGTCTTCACATGTGGGTATGTCGGCGCCGACGGAGCCCGCACGGGAATGCTCCCCAGCATCCAATCAGAAGGCCTTTGGGAGCATCCCTCGCGCCTGCGCGGTGGTTTCCCGCCCTTCCTACTGCCTCTCCCCAGTTGAGTTTCATAGCTGAGACAGAAGGAGAGGAAGAGGAAGGAGAGAGAGAGAGAGAGAGAGATACAACTCCTAGGGGAGGTGGGTGGGTTGTGAAGACTAATTCCTGCTGTTCCGGAGATCACCTGTTACAGGTAAGTAACTGTGCTATCTCCAGGAACAAGCAGGAATGAGTCTTCACATGTGGGGACTCCCTAGCTGAGGGTGCCAGGGGAGATCCCAGAATGTGCGGCCCTGGACAGGGAGGCATCGCCCAACCTGGATCCCCGGCATCCCCTGAGGGATGGAGGGTAGGAGTTGAGAAGAGCTGCCGAGGCACAGCAACCTAAAGACTACGGGAGAGAGAGTCTTTAAAATCACGTCAAGTATCATTAAGTAGTTAATGAACCAGCACAATCTAGAGCTTACCTACTGGGTTGTAGGAAGTAGAGCTGCGACGGGTACTGTAGATGCAGTAGCGAAGTCTTCAAGGGAACTTCACCGCAGTGAGGAAGAAGTTCCAAGTCCGGGAGGGCTGGAGACACAGGTGTCAACTGGCGCCGGAAAGAGCGGCAGGTCTTCAATGGAAGCTTCATGAGAAAGCTGAGAACTCCCTTAGGAGCAGAGTCCTTAACCCTGAGGGCTAAGCAGAAGACTGGCTGATCTGGAAGAACCCAGCCCGGAGAAGAACAGGAGTGTACTCCGGGATACCAAGAAGTACACCGTCTTCCCTAGCTGACAATGGATAGAAAGACATTGGATTTGAAAACCTCCAGGCAAGGAGGCGTAAAACAAAAATCGAAGCTGTTGACTTCACAGCAGCAAGTATAAGCATAACCGGTCCCAGACGCCGAGCCGTAAGAACACAGGCAAGCGGACTGGCCGGACCCCTTAAGAAAAAATAAAACGTAAGTACCGACAATTGGAGATAGTCGGTAAGACCTAGGGCGCTATGAACATCTCCCAAAAGCGCCCACCAACACAGATATATATCCAATAACATATATAGATGTATATCGAGGCATAGGCGGGCCTGGGAACGCCCAGCCAGGTACTAAAACATGCATGCAGGGGGACATGCACACGTGAGTATAATACTGCTAATTCGGACCTGCACCTGATCCACAGGTGTGTGGTGCAGGGGCAGGTCAGCGAGAGTAGCAGTATGGCTGCGTGAAGGAGAAAACAGTCTGGGAAGAGCACATCAGGAGTACTTTAGGCCTCTGGTGTGACCCCCTGACAGTCACGCAGAAAAAAACTTGTCCTCCGTACCATAAGGGAGACAAGAGGGTATAATTATCCATATAGCCATGGAGTGACTATATAAGTCTTTTCCATCATATGGAAAACCTGCGGAGACACGGGCCAATGCCCTCTGCTGCTCTGAAGATTGCAGGAAAGCGGTGTGCAGGAGGAGGATGAAGGAGACTGACAGGAGTCAGACATGTCGCTCCATCCCAGGGAAGCTAGAACGAGAGCCTGCGGGGGGCATAAGAACGCCAGATAGCAGAAGCGGCAGGCCGAAGCATTAATGACACACTGGGACTCCTGCCCGCACAGCAACTGAACAGAACCAGGGAGTTCTCCTGCAGGAACAGAGAGAACAGACAAGAGGGCGGGGATGGTCCGGCCCTGTCGAGGAATTGCTCAGACCATGCTTGGAGGGCAGCAGCAAGGTCTACACTGGAGAAAAAGAGGATTCGGTGGGGGATCCCCTCAAGCAGAGGAACCCAGGGATAGAGGGGTTCGAAGGACGTACTCTAAGGAAGTCAGATGAAGGATAGAATGGCAATGTGGAGCCAGAACTTTCCTGGAATAGAGGTGATCCCCCTCTACCAACGAGGAAGGTGGGGGGATCCCTTAACCCCCAAGCAAGCATCCGAACCACTTGCCCTACTGAAAATAACCCCAGTGTAGCTGGAATAAATAAACTTCTGGGAAGAGAAGTCAATTGCAGACTGCCGCATACAGGAGCCTACAGCTGTTTGGCCTGGGTATCCTGGCGCGAGCCCTGGAACTTCCGACCAGAGTGAGACGTCCCTTGCTTGGGCGCACCTGGCAGGTGGGCGGGCGGATGGAACTTTCTCTTCCTCGGGAAGGAAGGTCGGGAAGGACATTTCCTACCCCGGGGGGAAGGAGAGGGCTTCGGAGGGCCAGCGCTAAAAAGGTCAGCGGAGCGCTGAGCCACCTGACGTAAAGCCTCGCCATTGAAGAGGTTTTCCCCAGTGCACGGGAAATTACCCAGATTATGTTGTGCCCAGCTGCACAAATCAGAAGCCTGCAGCCAGGCTGTACGACGCGCCCCGATGGCAATAGCAGAGGACCTGCCAACAGACTCAAAAGAGTCCAGAGAAGCCCGAGAAAGGAACCAAGAGATATTCCTGCAATAATAAAGAAGCAAGGAATAGTCAGGGGCCCTAGTGGCCGACACAAAAGGAGACAAATGAGATAATCTCTCGGTGATCTCCCGAAGTGCCAGGCTCATATAGAAAATATATGAAATAATTCTGGAAGCCAACATGGACGTTTGGAAGGTGCGCCGCCCAAAGTTATCCAGCGCTTTACACGCACGATTCGGAGGGCAAGAAGAATGCTTCTTCTTGCTTCCGACCTTCCTCAGCGCCGATTCCACCACAATGGAATGATGGGGAAGCTGGTGCGTGCGAAAACCCGGAGAGGGGGGCACCCGATACCGGGCATGCATGGCTGCAGGTGGCGCAGAAACCTGCAAAGGCGAGCGCCAAAGCCCGAGCAGAAGATCCCGCAGGGAGGGATGTAGAGGAAGCATTATGGCCGCCTGTTCCGCAGGGCCTGGACTTAGCGAAGGGCCCGGGATAGGAATGGCAAGCAAGTCCGCCATGTCAAGGAGAAAATCCTGAAAAGACGGCTCCTCCCAGAGGAGCTATCCCGGGGGAGGCAGAGGTTGAAGGGGCTGCCTGCACACCAGGAGACCCTCCGGGCTGGTGCACCGGAGGAATCCCTCTAAAGAGAGGAGGGTACTGACAGTCCCGATTCGAGGCAGCTGGCACTGCATCGTCAGAGCTCGGGATTGGTTCCAAGCTGGGCATCGAAGGGAGCGATGTCACCGATAGACCCGTGGGACTCGGCCTCGGCCCCGACCGCGGGGACGGGGCTGCCCCCGGAGTAGCCAGCGAAGGCGGCTGGAGTGGTTCCGAGGCAGTCAGAGAGCAGTCAAGCTCTGCACTGTGTCGTCGGAAGAGGCCGGGGTCGGTTCCGAAACGAGTCGGAACCGCGCCTTCGGGACTGGAGATCGATTTGAGGCTGGGCATCGAACCGAGCGAAGTCAGCGACGCCCTCCCAAAGGGCCCCGGCGGCGGCGATGCCCATCCCTGAAAGGGAGTCGGGGTCGCATCGATCGGTGCCGCGGGCATCGAGGACTTCCGAGGCTGAAACTCGGCGACGAGGGGAACACCCGATACCGGCGCCTACGTCGGGATATAGACCCCGCCAGATGCCGGGGTTCCTCCCACGCCTGTGTTACCGAGCGGGAAACCCTGACGGGGCGCACTAACCGGCCTCGAGGGTACCCAGGTAACCCGCCGACGAGCCCCGGCAGGGAGTGAAACGCACAGCCCCAGCGCCGACGTCGGGGCAGCGGCGCTTCTTTGGGTCGACTCGATTGAAGGTCCCGAGGCCTCCCGCGAGCAAACTCTGGTGACGCGTGGAGCACTCGACGCCCGCCGCGATGCCGGGAGGTCGGCACTGTCCGGGGCCGGCCCCGGCCCCGCGCAAGGTTGGGGTGCCGGGCCGCCCGTCCGGGACAGATCGATCGGCTCTGAAGGTGGAGCCAGGTGACGGCCCCTGGTGGAGAGTGGGGTACGCGACACCGAAGCCGACGCCGGGGAGGCGGAGCCGCTCAAAGCCGGTACCGCCCCCGCGCAGTCCTGGGATGCAGGAAGGTCAGTCTGGGTTGAGTCGATCGGCCCCGAAGGAGCCGAGGGCACCAGATGACGATCCCCGGCGAAGAGTGGAACACTCAACGCCGACGCCGAGGAATCGGTACCACTCGAAGCGGTTACCACCTCCGCGCATGGCAGGGATGTAGGCACGCCAGACCGGGTCGAATCGATCGGCCCCGAAGGTACCGAGGACACCAGCTGACGATACCTGGCGAAGAGTGGAACACTCGACGCCGGCGCCGATGCCGAGGAGTCGGCACCGCTCGAAGTGGGTACCACCCTCGAGCATGGCTCGGGAATGTTCTGTGAGGAGCGAACCCCAGGAACAGCCCGAAACCCCGTGGAGGCTCTGGAGCCCGAAGACTCCCGCCGGGGTTTATGTGCCAAGGGGGACTTGAGGTGAAGGCCGGAGCCGTCGTCATGCCATGCATGAGACTCGCCCCTCAAGGCTTGGCTAGTCTTAACAGACTGTTGTTGGGTTACCTGATCCTGGGGAAAGACGTCATCGAGGGACACTCGAAAAAGGGAAGGTCTTCACCCGACGCTGAAGCCCGGGGAACCGGGGGAAAAAGGATCAGGGCCCACACAGGAGAGACCCCAGGCATTGGAGGCTAAGTAGGAAAAAACTCCACAGTGAGGGCACTTCTTAGGGGAAGAAGGCTCCATGGTGGAAAGCCCGGTAGGCCTCAGAAGTGACTCGAGGAAAAAGTTTTCCCTCGAAGGGATTTAAGAAAAAATTTAGAAAAGAAAAAAATAAGGCACCCGTGGTGCCAGTGTCGGCGGGAAAGCCACGACCACAAGAAACAAGAAAAAAGGGAAAATTAAAGAAAAAAGTTTCTGCAGTGGCAGGAGGTACGTCCTGCCGGCTCCGCGGAAAAACGAAAACTGGGGAGAGGCAGTAGGAAGGGCGGGAAGCCACCGCGCAGGCGCGAGGGATGCTCCCAAAGGCCTTCTGATTGGATGCTGGGGAGTATTCCTGTGCGGGCTCCGTCAGCGCCGACGTACCCACATGTGAAGACTCATTCCTGCTTGTTCCTGGAGATTATGTCAGCCACTTCTCCAAGTCAGGCGGTGCCCAGAGGTAAAGCTGCCCTAGGCGGCGGGCTGTACGCAGAGGAATATAGCCAGAGAGTCCCATTCTCGAGATACCATTTGTTGTAACTCCGCTGGGAATGGAAAAATTCTAGATGGCCTGCGAATGCCTTGTAATATCGGGTCTGGCTGGGGAATGCCAGAAGGCTGTGGAATCTGCTGTTCCAGCTGATCCGTCAATCATAGGGCTTCAACCACCTGCATAATTAGGGTCGGCATTCCTCTTTGCGAAACAAGCGTATGTCCTGTGTCTCGCTTTGGCCCTCTGCAGAAACTCTGAAGGGGACCATTCCCCATCCTTTCGGTCCAACATGCTTTCGCTGTCGTCCCCCGAAGACAGCCCTTCCTCTAGCGCTTTTGTCCACGCTCTATTAGCCCAGGAGTCCTCTTTTGGTGGCCGTGCCTCCACCTTGGATATCTGCTCTTGTCTAGAGAACTTGCGGGATCCTGAAACAGAAGACTGTGGAATCTGAGTCAGGGCTTCCCCTGCGTTACTGGGAGAATTAGCCTGACACAAATCCCAGGCTTGTCTAAAGAGGGTCAAAAACTGGGTATCCGAGGCATGCATCGGCTCCTGCTGCCTGAAAGACTCTGGAGCAGGGGGAGTTAAGCGAGGAGAAGAGAGACTCTTTTGCCAGGGGAAGCTGTCTGGGTTCCTCTAGCAGCTGAGGACATGCAGCTGGACTGCTTCTGTCCTGAGCTCCTTTGGCTAGTGTTGCTGAAGTCTCACCAGGATGAGCAAGACATACAGCACAAATGCCATCCCTCAAATCTTTATGTTTCTTTGTGCAGACCATGCACCGCTGAAGGGAAGGCATCTCACAGGAAAAGCGCAGCTAACTGCGGTCCCCAGCAAGCAGAATAACAAGAAGTCAAATACAGGTGTTGAAACAAGACCAGACAGGCAAAAAACTAGCAGGGAAGACTGAAATTAAGAAAATAAAGTCTCCTCACAAAGCCCGCCAAAAACGGAGCTGTACAGCAAAAAAAAAAAAAAAACCCGAAACAAAATGGCCGCCGCTATTAAACCCGCCAAAATAAAATCACTCCAAATGCTGAGAACACGTGTTAAAACATAAAATTAAACAAATGAAGAGCTAGGGCAGTAAAGACATGAATAAAAAAACTCCCAGGCGGACAGAGGTTGCCCCTGCGGCGTCCCGATCAAAATCGGAAGGGAGGAAGGAGGGGGAAGGAGGACCTTTGAGGTTTACTCACTGCGCTGGAACAGACTGCTGAAGAGCCAAGGCTGAACTGAATCAAGCAGCAGCTCAGAGCTGTTACAGGGCTGCCAATAAGCTGCAGACTGCCCCGATGACCGGCTGCTCAGGTCCTCATGAGCTGAGGCTGGATTCTTCCCCGACAGAGAGGGAACTCACATGGTCCTCCTGACCAGGAGATCAACCTCAATCTGTCCCACAAAACGTAGCTGGGAAACCCAGAGGGGAACCTCAAGTGCGCCCTGGGTGCATCCAGAAAAATTACTACAAGCACTAAAAGTTAAAAATAAAAATAAGAGAGAGGAAGTGACGTCACTGACCGGGATGGCGGCTTAAAAGAGCAGCTCCTTCGGGAGGCGATACATTGAGCGATTTTTGGTAGCATTGGGCCTCCCACAGTAATGGAAAGTGGAGTGTTGTGTGCACGACTACCCCGGGTCTGGATGTTAGCTCGTGAAAAGCTGCAAAAGTATCGCTCCTCTTACGCACCTCTGAATCTTAGCGACGAGCAGGCCGCACCGGCGGATACAGAGACGGCGGATGAATTAGAGGATGCGGAGGAGCAATGTACCAAGGGGGATCTCCGGAGATGGTGTCGGGAGATTAAAGCTGAGGTCCTAGGGGTCAAATCGGATGTTAAGGAGTTGCTGACTGAGCTCCGCCAAGATATGCAGACCCTGGGACATCGGGTGGAAATTTTGGAGACGCACGTGGATGATATGGTGACTGCCGCAGAGACGGTCCGGGACCTGAATAATCAATGGCAAGGCACAGTGGAGGATCTGCGAGAGAAACTTGAGGACTTGGAGAATCGCTCTCGCCGCTGTAATCTTCGCATCCTAGGGGTCCGAGAGGAAGAACAGTACAAACAGGCGGTCACCGTAGTCCGCGATATTTGCGGTGCCATTTTAGCAAAAGAGAACTTGCCTGAATCGACAGCGGCGGGAGAAATTGGCATTGAGCGGGCACATCGAGCGCTTCGTTCTCCACCGGGCAATCGACCCCGCGATATCATCGCGTGCCTCACTAGTTTCCCTGTCAAGGAGAAAGTGCTGCGAGCAGCGTCGCGCGGAGGGGCACTAGAGTGGCATGGCTGCTCAGTTGAAATTTTTCAGGACTTGGCGCCCCAGACACTGCAGCGCCGGAAGGCCATGCGTCCTGTGACTGAATACCTAAGACGAGAAAGTATCAAATATAAATGGCTTTTCCCTTTTGCTCTGCAGTTTGAAATCGCAGGCAAATCCCAGAGAGCTAAAACTATCACGGAGGCGTGGAGTGCTTTGGAGAAGGCTAAAGCCCCGCACCTACCTACGAGTAATGCTCAATCTAAGGCCTTATCATCTACACAGCAGCAGGCGCTAGTATGGGAAAAGTTGAAATGGCATCGCATCCCGGCGCGGGGCCGCAGACTACAGCGTACCTCCGGAGATCACTGTCAGAAGGGAGAAACTGAGTCTGATGGAGCAACACCAGCAACATGAATGAAGCAGTGGCCTGGACAATCTATTTGGACATCTCTTTAGTCCTCTTAGGCGGGCGAAAGGGGATAGCCGGTTCAGTGGCTGGTCCCTCGCCTGGCTGGGCAGAGGAAGAGGTTTGCGGGGAATGTATCTTTTTTCCTTTTTCTTTCATTTTATGGTATACCACGCTGTGCCTAGTAACTATACACCCCATCATATTATGGGGGAGATTCAGCAACGGGGGAGTTTTAATTCAAGGGGGAGAAGAATGGTGGGAGGGAGGCCCATAAGGTCTGAGGGCGGCAAATCCCGGCGGTACGGCTATTCCTCCGAGGAGGTGGCACAGGATTGAGGCCTGTGGTGAGAATGAAGGGGGGGGGGAAGGGGGGGGAGGGGGGGGAAGGGCGGGGGAGAAAGGGTGGGAAGGGGTAGGTTTTAAGCTTGTTTGCATTTTTGATTGTTCACTGCATAGTCTCTTGTGTCTCTCCGATGGCTGGGCTTAAAGTGGGCTCACTTAATGCTCGAGGCCTTAATACACCTTATAAGCGTAAAGCGCTTTTTAAAGAAGCGAAGGCGCAACATTGGCAGGTAATATTCCTTCAAGAAACGCATTTGTTGCCCCGGGATGAACCCCTTTTGAAGTCGGGGGCCTATGGCGCAGTCTGGTTTAATGCTGAAGGCTCACACAAGTGTGCAGGGGTGGCTATTCTGGTGCATAAGTTTGTCCCATTTCAAGTAGGGGGGGTATGTAAAGGGACAAAGGGTCGGGTATTACTTGTCTGGGGAACCTTACTGGGTTCAGAGGTCACATTCCTCAGTGTTTATGGCCCTAATGATCCCTGCACTGATTTTTGGGCCGACCTGGCCCATTGGTTAGAGGATAAGATACATGGGGCTTTACTGATCGGGGGTGATTTTAATGAAGTGCTGGATCCTTTACGGGACAAATCACAGCGGGGAGGTTTGTCGGGGACCCGGGGGCGGGAACACTTGCAGAGTTTGATTCAACGCTACGGGCTGTGTGATATTTGGCGTCAGATGCACCTCCATGATTTTGATTATACACATTATTCGCCAGTCCATCATAGCTACAGTCGCATAGATTATTTTCTGGCGGACACGCTTTGGACCCAAAGAGTCCATAAATCTGGTATTGAACCAATCACTTGGACTGATCACGGCCCTATTTGGATAGAGTTTGGCGGTGAACGCGATACGATGGGGAGGACCTTCTGGCGCCTCAATGAAAGTCTTTTTCAAGATAAGGAGGTGCTTGCTAAAGTCGCGGTAGAAATTAGACAGTTTTATGCTGAGAATGATACAGGTGAGGTGGACGTGGGGACCCTCTGGGACGCATTAAAGGCGGTTCTCAGAGGAGTATTGATACAATGGGCATCCTGGAAAAAGAAAGAGCGCGGTGAGAGGGCTGCTCAACTGTCTCAGCAGGTTCAGGCCTTAGAACATCTTCATAAACAAAGGGGAGGGGTGAAGCTCAGGAGGAGGCTGGAGGCGGTAAGGACTGAACTCAACTCCTTGCAACTGGGCACTATTAATTTTCAATTACAACGTGTCAACCAGCGCTATTATGAATTTAGTAATAAAGCCGGCCGAATGCTCGCACATAAATTACGGGCTAGGGAGCGCCGCTCTGCGATCCTAAAACTTAAAGGACTGGGGGATAAGCCTTTGTTTCATCCCAAAGATATGAGGGACCTGTTTAAGCAATACTACACCGCATTATATACTAGCGAATTGAGGGAGCCCATCTTGGGAGTGCGGGATTATCTTGAGGGGGACGGTTCGCTCCCGCTGATATCGGAGACGGACCGAGACTTTTTGAATGGTGAGATTACAGTTGATGAAGTCCTACAGGTGATTCGGGGATTAGCCCTTAACAAATCCCCTGGATTGGATGGCTTCTCGGCAGTATTCTATAAGAAATTAGCGCTGCAGTTAGCCCCGATCCTACAGCGAATTTTTAATGGGGTGCTTCAGGGCCAGCAACTACCTTCCTCAATGCATCAAGCTGGAATCTCCGTGATAGCCAAGCCGGGGAGGGATCCCATGGTGTGCGGATCGTATCGCCCCATTTCACTGTTGAACACGGATGGAAAAATTTTAGCAAAGATATTAGCAAATCGACTGTGGCGCATTTTGCCGAAACTGATACATTGTGACCAAACGGGGTTTGTCCAAGGCCGCAATACGGGAGATAACATCCGCCGGGCAATTCAACTGATCTGGACGGCTAAGCAGCAGAAGCAGGAACTTCTCATTCTTGCAGTCGATGCTGAGAAGGCCTTTGATCGAGTAGAGTGGGGCTTTCTCTTTGAAGTGTTGACGGCCGTGGGCATTGGCTCCCACATGGAGTCATGGATTAAGGCTTTATATACTAACCCGACTGCGGCAGTTAAGATCAATGGGAAGTATTCGGACTTCTTTTCTTTAGCGAGAGGCACCAGACAGGGGTGTCCCCTATCCCCCTTATTATTTGCCTTAACTATGGAACCGCTGGCACAGCGTTTACGACGCAACGCAAATGTGAGGGGGCTAGTGGTTGGCCAGCAAGAACATAAATTGGCACTATTTGCCGATGACCTCCTATTGTTTATAACGAGTCCTTTGCTGACATTACCCATCATTATGGCCGAATTTAAGCGCTTCAGTGGAGTGGCTGGGTTCAAAATTAATTGGGACAAGACCGAGGCCTTAAATGTTAATTTATCGGATAGCCTACTGGCGCAGTTGCAGGGAGGTTTCCCCTTTCGTTGGGCCCGGAATAAACTTAAATATCTGGGGGTTTACCTCACCCGGGATGTAGATCAGCTTTCTGGATCTAACTATCCAGGGTTATTTGATAACATTGATCGGGATTTGCGGAGATGGCATACCGAGGATATATCTTGGTTGGGGAGGATAGCGACCGTCAAGATGATGATTTTGCCCCAATTATTGTATCTCTTTCAAGTTTTACCTATTAAGATTACTCAAAAAGTGCTTCACAAGCTTCAGCGGAAGTTGTTCCTTTTTATCTGGCGCCATCGCCCTCCGCGCATCGCACGGAATGTTATGTATCGGGTGCGGCAGAAAGGCGGCCTGGGGATGCCCGTGATTGCAGATTATTACTTAGCGGCACAATTAAGGCAAGTGATGGACTGGCGAGAGCCGCTCTCAGCGAAGGGGTTTCTCTCCATTGAACAACAAGCAGTACCTCAATACAAATTACAATATCTTCCATGGTTACCGATGGGAACGCTGAAGGGCGAATGGACGAATAATCCCTTTATTAGGCATTTGTGGGGGGAATGGAGTAGGGGATGGCGGCGAGTGAATAAATGTGTGGGGGCGTCTCTGTTAGCACCATTGGTAGCCACCCCAGCCTTTGAACGGGTAACGGAGCCATATTTTATAAATGGGAGGGTCGAGGCCTAGCTCGCTTTGTACAGTTTTTCGATGGCGCGACTATTAAGTCTTTTGAGGAGCTGCAAGCCGAATTTCGGCTGGACAAGCATGATTTCTTTGCTTATTTGCAAGTGCGACATTACTTGCACAATCGACTTAATAAGGAGCGTATCGAGCAAGGGCTTAATGACTTGGAGGCCTTGTGGATGGGCCATCATTCTTCCCGGGGCCTCATACGCTTACATTATGCTGGTTTGAGGGCGATGAGCGAAACAGCGGCTAAGCTAAAATACATGGTGGAATGGGAGCGAGACTTGGGGGTGACTTGGGATGAGGAGGGCTGGCGGACAATCTATAAGGGGGCAGCTAAAACGTCTATCAATACGACTATTCAAGAGAATACCTATAAAATTTTGTTGCGTTGGTATTATACCCCGGAGCGCTATCACCGGATGTTCCCAGAGGTTTCCGAACTCTGTTGGAGAGGATGTGGAGTAAGAGGAACCTATTTTCACATGTGGTGGGAGTGCTCCTGGGTTCAGTCTTACTGGAAGCAAATTTGCCATCGGATGGAGCAGATATTCCAGGTGCGCTTAGAGCTTTGCCCGGCATGGTTTCTTCTCGGGCTGTGGCCACCTGCGGTATCTACTCGGTGGGCCAAGCCCATGCGATCTTGCATAGTGGCAGCACGGTGTGAAATCGCTTGGAAATGGCGACAGGGAGGGAATATTGATCTCGCTCATTGGGTTACGCGGCTCACTAAAATGCTTCAGATGGAGCGATTGATTGCTATCCGGAGAGACCAAGGGACAAAATTTGATGACCAATGGAAGCCTTTGTTGAAATATGTTGAAGATTTGGGGGGGGGGGAATCAGTTACAGGGTGAGGGGGAGGGGAGGGGGAGAAATGTCTGTATAGCGCTTTTGCATGAGAATTGGTTTCTAAGATTATAATCTGGTTTACAACCTGTTGCAATTGTGTACTGGATGTCTGGCACAAAAGTTGTCCTTTTGCTTTGACTTTCTGTAATCTATGGTTTGGTTGAAAAATAAAGATCAAGTTATAAAAAAAAAATAAAAATAATCAGAGAGAAAAAAAACTCCATCTGCTGGAGACAGAGAAATACTGGAGCGCCCTCTACTGGGGTCAGCTAGATATTACCAGGGAACAGTCAATCAGGCTGCTGGTAGTTTTTTTTCTATCTCTCTGTCTCCAACATCTGCTGGTAGGGGGACTAAACCCGCTTGTCTGGACTGGTCTAGCAGGATGTGATGGAAGCAAATTTGAAGAGGTAAGTTTTCAGCCTGGATTTGAAAAGGGCCAGAAATGAAGCCTGACACACAGAACTCGGGTAGATTGTTCCAGGCGCAAGGAGCAGCGAGGTGGAAGGATTGAAGTCTGGAGTTGGTAGTAGAAGAGAAGGGCACAGATAGAAGGGATCTGCCAGAAGAATGGAGCACCCAAGGAGGGGTGCAAGGAGAGATATAAGAGAGAAAAGGTAGTGAAGAGCAGCAGAATGAGTGCATGTATACTGTAGGTCACTAGGAGAAGTATGAACTGGATACAGAAACGGATAGGAAGCCAGTGAAGCGACTTGAGAAGGGGGGGCGGGGGGGGGTTATATGAGCATGCAGAGGCTGGTGGAAGATTAGCCTCGCAGTTGAGTTTTGAACAGATTGAAGGGGAGAGAGATTAGTCAGAGAGAGAGAGAGACCAGCAAGGAGGAGGTTGCAATAGTCTAGACAAGAAGCGACTAAAGAGTGGATAAGTGTCTTAGTAGTGTGTGTAGAAAGGAAGGGACCTAGTGCTACCTAGTTTTAGAAAGCTAAGTCTGAGTTGAAGGTCATGGGTCCTCAAACAGGACAGTGACCTGAAACATGAAAGACAATGCAAGTTTTTCTCACTCAGGAAGGGGGAAAGAAATTTTCACTAAGATATTAAAATCATAAAAATGCACTATTTTTCTGAACAAAACTCAAATACTAATTAGCTTACTTTTTTTTTTTTTTTTATTAACAACTGAACATGCTTCATTCCCTCATATATAGATTCGTAAATCTGAACTCATATAGATTGTAGCACAAACTGCAATGCTGTGTCGTCCCTCCTTTTGGCTGACTATTTTGCCAAATTTTTGAAAACACAACCTCCAGAACTAGAGACAGTTCTCTACTGTGAGATCTCTCCTACATTTCTCTGCAGATTCTCTACCTATAGACGCCTAACATTTCTCTAGTTTTTGCAATGGCTTAGTCAAACTGTTTACCAATCTTGAAATCAAATATGAACACCCACTCTCCCCCAACAGCTGACCAGTCTAAACCAGCAAATTTGTTGGAGGTGGGGTCAGAACAAGGGTATTGGGCACCATAAGCAAACCTTCAGCCTTGCACCCCACCTCTTAATTATTTTTCAAACCGCTAGACCCTGCCCTCCTGATAGTCTGATAACTAAACTCAGCATGATTACCCCATCATTGACCTTCTTTAAAAAATCCTATAAATCCTATAAAAATCCATAACTGGTCATGATACCTTTAAAGTTTGTTTCAAATTATAGTCAGATGGGTACTGTACATAAATACAGTACATAGAAAGATATAAAGGCAATGCCTCAAAGTCACTTACATGGGCAAATGGTGACATTTTACTTATTAGTTAATGTTCTTTCCTCGAGTCCAGCTAGACCAGTCCAGGCAAATGGGTTGTGTTCCCTACCAGCAGATTGGTGGAGACAAAGAATCTATGAAAAGCCCAGGTATCAATGACATCACTCCTATGGCTTCTATTCACCTCAGCCACCAGAGGTCCCTTTGGTATTTGTCCCAAAGCATATGGGAGACACAGAGCATGCCTTACACAACCTCAAATGTGGGCAACAATGAGAAATCAACAATAAAGAACTATGTACAGGAAAGTAGACGGCGACAGTCAGTAGAAGATGAACCTTTAGAGCCAAGAATAAAAATCATAGTGGACCCTGGAATGGTCTAGCAGAGCTCAAGGAAAGGACATTAACTGGTAAGTAAAATGTCACATTCCATATCACCCTGTTAGACCAGTTCAGATAAGTGGGATGTCCAAAGCTACAACACAGCTCGCAAAATTCTTGAGCTGAAAGCCATGTCCGCCCGCGGGTGGTCATCCAGGTAATGCTTGTCAAAAGTGGAAGGTGATGCCCATGTTGCTGCCCAACAAATGTCTGCAGGGGCTAATGAGCTCCCGTCCACCCCAGAGGATGCTTGTGCTTACGTAGAATGTGCGCACAAACTCTCTGGAACCAGCAGGCTCTGCACCAGATATGCTGAGGCAATGGCTTCCTTAATCCAGCATTTCAAAATCAACTTGGCCACCACTTCACCCTTGCACGGGCCAGCAAATGGCACAAAAAGATGGTCCGACTTATGAAAGGATTTCGTAATCTCCAAGTACCTGACAAGATTCCTCCGGACATCCACAAAGCGAAGATCCTTATGCTTCCCCCGACACTGCTCCTTCGAGAAGGAGGGCAGGCAAACAACCTGGTTCACGTGAAAGGGCAACAGCACTTAGACAAGAAGGAAGGCACAGGCCAAATGGAAAGGGCCTCCCTTGAAAAAGACAGATAAGGATCTCAGCAAGACAGAACCTGCAGTTTGGAGGTCCGCCTTGCAGAACAAATCGCGACCAAGAAGACAGCCTTGAGTGTCAAATAAGAACAGAAGCGAGGGACATCTTGAACAATTTTCAGAAGACTGTGTTCGTGAGAAACTAGCTCAACTTAAAGTAGACAAAGCGATGGGACCGGATGGGATACACCCTAGAATACTGAGGGAACTTGGGGACGTTCTAGCAACTCCACTGACTGACCTTTTCAATGCCTCGTTGGAGTCGGGAGTGGTGCCAAAGGACTGGAGAGAGGCTCATGTGGTGCCTTTACACAAAAGCAGAAGTAAGGATGTGGTTGAAAACTACAGGCCGGTTAGTTTAACTTCAGTGGTGAGTAAATTATTGGAAACGCTGCTGAAAGAGAAAATAGTGAGGTTTCTGGAGTCCGGCGGATTACAGGATCCGAGGCAGCATGGATTCACCAGAGGCAGGTCTTGTCAGACAAATCTGATCGATTTCTTTGACTGGGTGACCAGGGAGTTGGACCGAGGGAGAGCTCTAGATGTGGTGTATTTAGATTTCAGTAAAGCCTTTGACACTGTTCCTCACAGGCGACTTATAAACAAACTGAGCACCCTAGGGATGGACCCTAAAGTTACTGCTTGGGTTAGAAATTGGTTGGGTGGGAGGCGACAAAGAGTACAAGTAAATGGAGCTCACTCTGAGGAGAAGGATGTTACCAGTGGTGTGCCCCAGGGATCTGTCCTTGGTCCGATTCTTTTTAACATCTTTGTTAGTGATATAGCGGAAGGGCTGTCGGGTAAGGTTTGCCTCTTTGCGGATGATACCAAAATCTGTAATAGAGTAGACACCCAGGAAGGTGTAGATAACATGAGGAGGGATCTAGCTAAGCTTGAAGAATGGTCTAGAATTTGGCAGCTGGGATTTAATGTTAAAAAATGTAAGGTCATGCATTTGGGCTGCAGCAATCCAAGGGAGCAATACAGTATAGGAGGTGAAGTACTTTTGTCCACTAAAGAAGAGCGGGACCTAGGCGTGGTTGTGTCTGATGATCTTAAAGTAGCTAAACAGGTAGAAAAGGCGACGGCAAAAGCTAGAAGGATGCTTGGGTGCATACGGAGAGGAATGGCTAGCAGAAAAAAGGAGGTGATAATACCTCTGTATAAGTCTTTGGTGCGACCTCATTTGGAGTATGGTGTGCAATTCTGGAGACCGCACCTTCAAAAGGATGTGAACAGGATGGAGTCGGTGCAGAGGGTTGCTACTAAAATGATTAATGGGCTTCATTATAAAGCATATGAGGACAGACTTAAGGATCTTAATATGTACACCTTAGAGGAAAGGCGGGATAGAGGTGATATGATTGAGATGTTTAAATACCTCCGTGGCATAAATGTTCAGGGAGAGAGCCTCTTTCAATTAAAAGCAAGTTCTGCTACGAGGGGACATGGGATGAGGGTGAAGGGAGATAGATTCAGGAGTGATATGCGGAAATATTTCTTTACGGAAAGAGTAGTGGATCCATGGAATAGTCTCCCAGTGGAGGTGGTAGAGATGAGGACAGTAACTGAATTCAAAAAAGCATGGGACCAACACAGAGGATCTCTAAAGGTAGAAAGTGGACTGTTGTAGTTGTTGTTATGGAAGGACAGACTAGATGGGCCTTGTGGTCTTTTTCTGTCATGTTTCTATGTTTCTAAGATAGCATGCTTTAACAGCTCAAAGGAGACAGCCATCAGCACCCAAAGCACCAGACACAGATCCCAGGAAGGTATCACAGACCCCAAAACCCCTGGTGAAAAACGTGAGACATCCGGGTGCAAGACCAAAGACTTGCCCTCCACTGGACCACAGAAACCAGCCAGAGCTGCCACCTGAACTTTCAGGGAACTAAGTGAAAGGGCCTTCTCTAAGCCATCCTGCAGAAAGGCCAATGGGGAGGACACCTTGGCCGCCTCAAGAGCCAAGTGCCACGCCCACACCATGTATGCTAGCTTAGTAGACCTCCTCTGGGCACCAAGCAGAGTAGAGATTACACGCTAGCAGTCTCCTTTCAAGAGCCATGCCATAAGCGAGAAGGGAGCCGGGTCTTCCAGGATTATCGGTCCCTGCTGCAATAGGCCCAGAGAGAGAGGCAGCTGAAGAGAAGTCGCCTGCAGGAGCTGCATTAGGTCTCCAAAAGATACTCTCCCCGATCAATCTGGAGCTACCAGAACAATCTTGCACGGGTGGCGCTCTATACGCCGAATCACACACTCCACCAGGGGCCACAAAGGAAACACGCACAGCAGCCGCTGATTTGGCCAAGGCTGGGTCAGGGCATCAATGCCCTCAGACCACATCTCTATGTGGTGACTGAAGAAGCAGCAAACTTTGGCACTGGAGTGGGTTGCCATCAGATCCATTGTGGGGTGACCCCAGAGGCGCAGAATAAACTGAAATGCGTCCTGACTCCCCAAACGCTAGGATTCTGAAAGTGCCAGCTGACGAAGTCTGCTTCTACATCGTCCACCCTGGCAATGTGCTTGACTAACAAGGGTCTTCTCTGCCCAGGCAAACAGGACATCCATCTCCAGGGCCACTCCGGTGCTCCTTGTGCCGCCTTGCCGATTGACATAAGCCTCCATCATTACATTGTCTGAACTGGAAACGCAGAAGAGCCAACCTGATGGACCACACTGCTTCCCTGGGCCCTCAGGCATACAGTCTTGACAATCGGCCCCCCAGCTCATGAGACTGGCATCCGCAGTCAGCAGGATACAGGAAAAATCGTCCAGTGGTACACCCTTCCTCAGATGGCAGGGCTGCTGGCACCACCACGGCAGGCTGGCCTTCACCATCAACGGGAACGGAAGCCTGCAGTCAAACTCCTGAGAACTCTGGGACCATCGAGTCAACAAGGACCGCTGGAACAGTTGCATGTCAGCATGTGCCCACAGCGCCATCTCTATGGTCGCTGCCATCAATCCGAGAAGCTGAAGATAATCCCAGACCCTGGTGGCCTGCTGTGCACAGAGTAGCACCAGGCAATCCAACAGTGTTCCAACTTTCTCCTCTGGAAGGAAATCTCTGCCCACTCGGGTGTTGCAAAGTGCTCCCAGAAACTCGCCGCAGCCACCACCACCATCACCTTGGAGAACATCGGTGGGGCAGTGATGAGCCCAAAAGGAAGGGCGACAAACTGACAATGAGAGCCAAGCACGGCAAAATGTAGATCTGCTCGGATCAGGATATGAAAATATGCCTCAGCCAGATCCAAAGAAGCCAATAATGCCATTCAGCTCATGACTTGAATCATGAAGTGCAAGGTTTCCATCCGAAAGCACAGGATACGCATCTATTCGTTGACCCCCTCGAGGTCCTGAATGGACTGGAAGGAACCGTCTTTCTATGGCACCACAAAACAGATGGAGTATCTGCCCTTGCCCCTCTCATCCGGGAGGACAGGCACTACCGCCTTTAGGCATAGCAACCTGCCTAAGGTGGTCTGCATTGCAGCATCTTTGATCGCAGCCCACAAGAGGAAATGAAAGCATCAGGAATTGGCTCTTTGCATTCTAGGATGCAGCCTATCTGAATGGCATCCTGGGCCCATTCCTGAAAGACGACATGAAGCCTGCCGCCCACCAGAGGCACCAGGGAATAGGCCCCCAAATCTTCAATACATAGCCCAGGAGAGTTCTCCTCTGGAAGGGGGAAAGTCCCTGGGTCCACATGCTGCACAAAAGGACTGAGAACGAGCCTGAGGCCCTGAAGCAGAGGGGAAGAAAAGTTTATCAGGTCAGTAATGACAATAGTCCCAAGACCCCCAGGAATCCAGTCAGCGCTTCCCTGGTGATCAGGAACAGGTTGATGAGAAAGTGGCATTAGCCCACTTCACAGACCCTTTGGACCTATCTTTCAGGAGGCAGACAGATTTCTTCTCACCTAGGTCCTCCACCAACTTCTCCAAATCAGTTCCAAACAGAAGCTTCCCTTTAAAGGCCAGTTTAGTCAACCCGGCTTTGGAGGATGTGTCCGTTGCCCAGTGCCAGAGCCAAATCCAATGTTATTACACCATCGTTAGGGCACCATCCCCCTGGCCGCCAAACGTACCAGGTCATCAGAAAGAAAGGCTGTAGCTGACTCCAAAAGAGGGGTAGTATCTGGCAGAAAAGACTGAATTCACTGGAGCAGGGCTCGAGACGTCAGGCTGGTACATACCGACAGCTGCAGGATAGCTGCCGCGGCGGCAAACTAATTCCTTAGGGAATCTACCTTGTGGTCCAGAACATCCTTTAAGGCTGATCTGCTTTCCACAGGAATGGTAGTCTGTCTGATAACCACTGTGACTTGCACATCCATCTTGGGAATGTCAAACCAAATACCACATTCCTCCTCTGGGAGAGCACAGATCTTATACACCCTTAACCCTTTAGGCAGCAAATTGGGGCAGTCTGACTACGACTGAATCATATCCTTGATCACCTCTGGGAACAGGGAGACCGCAGTGGATTTCTGCACCCCTTAAAGGAGTGGGTGTACCTTTGGTTCCTGCTCCATGCCGGAAGCATCCGTCAAGTTCAAGCCAATGAGACCATGGTAATCAAGGCTGCCATCTCCTCCTTACTGCTAGGCAGATCACGCTGGCCTCAGCATAATCTTCTGAAGGTGAGAGTACTTCCTCATTCACATCAGAGCTCAGTATCAATTCATCTGAATCGAAGGCATAGTCAACATCTCTGATAGTTCCCAACTGTTTCTCATCTCCAGGGAGCACCATACACCGGGGACGCTTAGCCAAATGTAACTTTACAGCATTTCCACTTTCAGCTGCCTGGCATGAGATTGCATGGGAAGGGGGGGGGGGGACAAACAGAGGCTGCAGGATCTGAATTTCCATGCCAGAAGGACCAGACCTGTTGCAAAAAGGAAAAGAAGTCGGGGGAAGACAATCCAGAATCTCTGCTCTCGAATAAGGCTCCCCAACATCAGGAGGCATAGCTACCACAAACCCTCTAGAGGATGAAGAGTGGCTCACAGCATGATTGCCGGCTGAATATCCTTACCCATAGTGCCATCCTTCACCTCTTGCCCTGAGGCAGGGAAGGGCAGACCAACCACATCCTCCGGCTGAGGGGGGAAAGTCTGCCCTCCAGGGATGATCCAGAAGCTGCCTTGCAGGAAGGGCAGAATCGAAATGAGGCTCCTCGCTCACCACAGATCAAACAATCTTTCCTTGAAGAAGAGAGTTAGCGTAAGTAACAAGAACAGGAGCATGCACTAAGGCTGTATCAGCCTGCAAGTGTGCATTAACTGCGCTTTTATATTAAGTGCATTAAAGGCACTAGGGAAGGAGCATGCATTGCAGCTACTTTGGCGGAACGTGCATTAGGGCCACATTACCACCAGGCGCATGTTAGACAAAAAAGTTAGCATGTGCAGAAAATGGCAGGAAAACCCCCACACAGCGCCAAGTAGTCCATCCCAAATTGCATCCCTCAGAGACGTTACCAGGAGCCCCAGGAAAGGACAATGACAAGCCCTGGTACTCACCCCCTGAGAGCCCCAGGTGTAGGATCCTTGCCGGGCTCAGCTCTACTTTCCTGAAACTGTTTCACTGGCTGGGTTTGTTTTTACAGCACTGTGAGGAAGGTGGCTGGCAGGCAGATCCCTCAGAGCCTACTGCAATCTTTGGGAGAGACCAGGAGGAGGGAGTTGGCACTGACGTTGTGTGAGGCTGCTGTACACTTCCAGATCCTTCCAATTTATGGCTGCTCAACAGGTCTTATCATAAGGGTGTGGAGCTGAACCAATTTTCCCTCCTTCTATAGCTACCAAAAAGACCACAGTCTAGCGGAGCCTCTCACATCATGCTAAAGTGAGAGCGTCACCTTTCTGTACTCAAGGTGGTCGTTCACGAACATTTAACAAATCTCTTTTCCTCTCAATCTTCCGATTTTCAACAGAGAGAAGAAAATCCATCCACCATCTGCTGGAAACAAAGAAATACTGAAAGGACCTCTGGGGCCTCAGGCCAACAGAGGCATAGGAGTGATGCCATTGAAACCTGGGCTTTTCATTGGTTCCTTTTCTCTACCAATCTGCTGGTAGGGGAACACAACCCATTTGTCTGGACTGGTCTAGCAGGACGATATGGAAGGAGTACTTACAAATTGCACTCTTGCTATGGCGGAACATATATGCTGATGGTTCTTTAAGTCTGTGTAGCTGTTAGGACCCACTGTTTCGCTTTGTTTGTAGTTTCTTTTCTCATCTCCTCCAAAGTTGCTTTCCCAGTAACCTGCCTATTGAAGAAGGTTTTTTTGCTTCAGGCAAACCATTGTACAGAAATGGGAAAAAAGGGGGCAATATCTGAAAATCTATATATCCGATGCCCATAGTACGGGAAAAAAAGCCCCAGGTCTGGAAAGGCTGGAACGGAAGATGTTACAGTTAAAGTTTATTGTTTTGATATCCTGCTAATCAAACAGAATGTCTCAACGGATGGCTTGCATTTGGTAGCACTTAAAAAGATGTGTGCACAGAGAACCATGATTGGGATTTATACCAGGCTACAAACCTATCAGGAAGTAGAGAGTCGGCAGAAAGGGAAGAGGAGTTGTGCTGCAGTGTCATTTAGCAGTAAGGCAATCCTGTATTCTCTACAGGGAGAACTCTTCCAGTAGCTGGTAAAGGAGCCCATGCAGGAGGGGGTGACACTAGACCTAGTGCTTACAAATGGGAAAAGCAATGAACCACCTATAATAAACATAACTCAAGTACCATGGTCAGACCACCACCAAATCAACTGTAAACTTAAACTACAGTGCCAACCCAAAAACTCAAAGGAGATGAGAATGACCAACCCCATTAGGAAATTCAGCAAACTCAACGAGGAACACCTCATAAGCACCATTGCATCCCACATAAACCTAGATTCCACAGACCTAGACGAACTAACTAACAGATGGAACACACACATCCAAAATACATCTAACCCAACTTTGAAACACACATCAAACCCACATAAGATCAACTCGGAACCCTGGTACACAGGAACTCTAATAAAATCAAAAAGGGAGCTCCGTAAAATAGAGAGAAAATGGAGACAAACCAAATCCTCCGATCTCAAAACTAAATACATGGCCCATCTCGCAAAATACAAAGACGACGTGAACAATGCAAAAAAATTACATCACACCAACATCCTAAACAAGGCAATCAATCGCCCACGAGAGTTATTTGAACTAGTCAAATCACTAACCAAAACCGACCAAAATGCCAACCTCAACAAATCCATCAAGGTCCAAACACTGGCAAACCACTACGCGACCAAACTGACGGCCCCTGGTCCTCCACCCCCCCACCAACACCACAAATCAGAAGTGAGAACAACACAACGCAAAACCAGTTATGGGAGCACTTCCACAAAATAGGAACCCAGCAAATCACAGCCATTGTCACAAGCCTGAAAAGCACCACCTCCCCACTAGATCCCTGTCCTGCATCCTGGATCAAGGCAGTGAAACAAGACATAGCACCTCACATAGCACACATAGTTAACCTATCCCTACAACAAGGAATCATGCCCTCAGAACTAAAGAAATCAGTCATTAGACCAATCCTAAAAAACACTACACTCAACGGAGAAGACCCAGCCTCCTACCGTCCCATATCAAGTATCTCATTCCTGGCAAAGATCATAGAAAAAACGGTCCTTCTACAACTCCAAGACCATCTGACTGACAGTGCTCCTCTTGATGACCAGCAATATGGCTTCAGGCAACATCATGGAGTTGAAACCCTGTTACTAGTTCTACTTAACAACCTCCTAAAGGGCCTTGAAAACAAAAAGAAAATGTACATTCTTGTATTCATTGACATCTCAGCTGCCTTTGATACAGTTAATCATGGGACCCTCATAAATAGGATAAAATCAATAGGAATAACAGGAACCCCACTAAAATGGTTCTCATCCTACATCTCAAATCGAACACAACAGGTTCAATTCAACAGAGAAAAAGCAGAATCTTTCTCACAAACACAGGGAATCCCCCAAGGCTCTGCTCTCTCAGCACTTCTGTTTAACATATATATGCAGCCACTATGCAAAATTTTCTCACGGCACGAAATTAATTACCACATCTATGCCGATGATATCATGCTATACACACAACTAGACACTAAAAACCCAGACTACAACCCACTGGAGACATGTATCTGAGAGATGCAAGACTGGTTACAACAAAGTAGCATGTCAATTAATCACAAAAAAAACGAAGTAATGTATATCTCCAAAGAACCGAATTTTGACCCTCCCACATCAATAACACTATGTAACAACACTTACCAAACAAAAAAAGAAATAAAGTATGTAGGAGTCACATTTGACTGTGACCTAAAGATGGAAAAACACCTCCGAAAGACCAACAGAGCAGTTTTCCACAAGCTTAGAGTGCTCCAACCCATTCGGAATATTATTGATCCCCAAGACTTCAGAACAGTGGCCCAAGCACTCATCATGCCACATTTTGACTACTGCAACGCCATCCTACAAGGTTTACCTAAAAAAACCCTAAACATATTACAAATGGCACAAAATGTAGCTGCCAGGGTCATAATGAAGAAAAATCTAAGTGACCACATCACACCAGTGCTAATTCAATTACACTGGCTACCCATAACAGCTCGCACAAAATACAAAATACTAACAACCACCTTCAAACTCATCCACAACTTAGCACCTTCCTTCCTCAACAACCTAGTAAGATTGCAACCTCCTACCCGAAACAGAAGAACCCACAATTCCAACATCCTTCACACTCCAACAGATATAAGATCTGCCAAAACTAACACCAGCCACAGGGCTTTCTCATATGTGGCGCCAACACTGTGGAACCAACTCCCACCAGAACTACGAGCTAGCAATGACCTTCTAGACTTCAGAAAGAAACTCAAAACGCACATTTTCCAATCACATTTCAACCTGAACTAAACCCACAGATGGAGCAGCCCCTGACCACTGTGTCCAAGAAGATTATCCTGTATATATGTATTTATGTATATCTGTAAATGAACTCCCCCATAGCTAAGAAGTGTTAACTCTGTATGATGTGCTTTTCTGACAATCTGTATGTAAGCAAAATTTGTACCTGCCCTGATTCGACAGTCCAAGAAGATTATCCTGTATATATGTATTTATGTATATATGTAAATGAACTCCCCCATAGCTAAGAAGTGTTAACTCTGTATGATGTGCTTTTCTGACAATCTGTATGTAAACAAAATTTGTACCTGCCTTGATTCGGCAGTTTCACAATAGTAATCCTACCCGCTTCTGATCGCTGGAAGGAGCGGGCTACAAATGCTTGCTAAATAAAAAAATAAATACCAGGCTACAAACCTATCAGGAAGTAGAGAGTCGGCAGAAAGGGAAGAGGAGTTGTGCTGCAGTGTCATTTAGCAGTAAGGCAATCCTGTATTCTCTACAGGGAGAACTCTTCCAGTAGCTGGTAAAGGAGCCCATGCAGGAGGGGGTGACACTAGACCTAGTGCTTACAAATGGGAAGAATGTTTCTGAGGCATAAATGTAGCCCCCTCCTCCCCTCCCGGATTGGAGGTGGTACCATCAGACTCCTACAGTAACAGAGATGTAGTATGGGTGTAATCAAACTGGCCAAATGGATACTTCAGAGTCTGTCTCTCTCTCTCTCTCTCAGGTGAGGGCTTACAGAAAACACTAACCACTCCACAGTAGAGGGTGTAAAGAAATATAGGAGGAAAATTAAAATTTAATTAGGAATAGGATCCAAAGCCAATGTGATGTTACAGAACTGATGTTATAGTAAGGCAATGGAATCTCACCAAAGAATTAAATAGATCAACAGAATTCCAGTATTTAGAATGCTCTGGTAAATTTATTTAAAAGCCTAAAATAAATGATTAAATATGTTCATTGAAAATGAGTTCTCATGAACTGTAAACTCTAACTAAAATTCCAGAATAAATGATATGCTTTCACTATAGCACAAGTGTCAATAAAATGGACCATCCAAAGATATTCTTTTTCTCACAGCAAAAACCTTAACTCAGGTAAGTATTTTAGTTACATTAATTACCTAATTCAGTCAAGCTTTTAACATTTCCACATTTTCTACAACACTATATGGAAATTACACTAACCTGGTAATTGTAGTTCCTGGAGGGTCCAGTTTAGTCCTCCACAATCGGGTAGTGCACCTCCTCCTGCAGCCTGGAGACTGGACCAATCAAATCTTCTGTAGTATATATGCAGACGGAGCTCCCAGAAGCCCCCAGTGAACTAATAACAAAGCAAACTTAACGAAGCAACACATTAGAATAATAGAAAAACATGCCTATTTAAGAATAAAATCTTTCCCCTCAATAAGCTATCAGCCCCCTCCCCAAACGAGGAAGCCAGAACACTGCACCGCGCCGCTAACGACGCCCCGGTAGCAAAAAGACAGTCCACAGCCACGATCCCAAGAGAGCTGACTGATCGTGAAATAGAAGGAATAGCCCGTACAGAGAGCACGACCGCAAAAAGGCAGAACGGAAAATAGGAAGCCGCTCTAGGACCAACCCGTTCGGAAAAGCGCGCCGCAAAAAAGAACCTGATTCTCGGGAGGGAAGGAGGACTAAACTGGACCCTCCAGGAACTACAATTACCAGGTTAGTGTAATTTCCATTTCCTGATCGGTCCTCCAGTTTAGTCCTCCACAATCGGGATGTAACAGAGCAGTCAACACCGGGCAGGACCTTGCCATCCGGCGCGCAGAACCGCCGAACCAAAACAGGAATCCCGAGTGGCCAACACATCTAAGCGATAGTGTCTACTGAAAGCATGCAACGACGACCAAGTGGCCGCCCTACAGATGTCAGCTGGCGGGACTAAGCTATACTCCGCCCAAGAAGTCGCCTGAGCCCTTGTGGAGTGGGCTCGGATCCCCTTCGGAACTGGCCGCTGCTGCAACAGATACGCGGATGCGATTGCTTCCTTGAGCCATCTTGCAATGGAGGCTTTAGCCGCCGCCTCCCCCTTTCGTGCACCACCGAAGAGCACGAACAAGCGGTCGGTTTTACGAAAAGATTCGGTAGCCTTCAAATAACGACGAAGCACACGACGCACATCTAGACAGTGAAGACCCGTGTCCGCAGCCCCTACGGAGTCCGAAGGCAGCACCGGGAGGAACACTGCCTGATTCATATGAAAAGGAGAAACCATCTTAGGCAAAAAGGAAGGAACCGGACGGAGAACCACCCGATCCTGGGAAAAAGACAAAAAGGGTTCTCGGCAGGACAGCGCTTGAAGATCAGAAATACGCCGGGCCGAGCAAATGGCCACGAGAAAAACTGTCTTCAGCGTGAGATCTTTCAGAGACGCCCTACGCAGGGGCTCAAAAGGTTCGCGAACCAGGGCCCGCAGCACGAGATTCAAGTCCCACGGAGGAACGAAGATCCTGCGGGAAGGCCGCAAATGAAAAACCGCCGTAAGAAAACGACGTACGTCTGGATGAGACCCGAGGGGACGCCCCAAAACTTTGCCGCGATAACAGGAGACATCCGCCAACTGGACTTTCAGGGAGCTAGCAGCCAGGCCCTTATCAAAACCGTCCTGAAGAAAACTTAAAACGACGGGCACGGAAACCGTCACTGCACGGACTCCTCGCCGGGAGCACCAGTCTTCAAAGATCCTCCATATGCGAACGTAAGTAAGAGAGGTGGACGTTTTCCTCGCCCGCAGGAGGGTGGCAATCACCGCGGGGGAGTAACCCTTCTTTTTTAACCGAGCCCTCTCAATGGCCAAACCGTAAGCGAGAATCGACCCACTTGGGGCATCCGCAAGGGTCCCTGAAGAAGAAGATCCGGCAATGCGGGCAAGAGCCAAGGAACACCGTCGCGCAGCCTGATCAGGTCGGCATACCAGGGTCTCCTGGGCCAATCCGGGGCTACAAGCAACACTCGACCCCGGTGACTTTCGATGCGTTGAACGACCCGTCCGATTAGAGCCCACGGAGGAAAGACATAAAGAAGACCGGACGTGGGCCACGGCTGAATGAGAGCGTCGAGCCCCTCGGTCATGCGTTCTCGTCGCCTGCTGAAGAAGCGCCCCATCTTGGCCGACTGAAACGTCGCCATGAGATCCATGATGGGCGGGCCCCACCGATGAACTATCTGCGCGTAAACCTGCGGGTTTAGCTCCCACTCTCCGGGGTCTACCCGCACTCTGCTGAGAAAATCAGCCTGAACATTGTCTGCGCCCGCAATATGCGCTGCCGAGATCGCCGGAAGACGAGTCTGCACCCAATTGAACAAAGCCGTCGCCTCCGATTCCAGGGCTACGCTGCCGGTGCCCCCTTGGCGATTGATGTAAGCTACTGTGGTCGCATTGTCCGAGAGGACCCGCACCGGCCGGCCGAGGACCAGGGCTTCGAGGGCTAATAGGGCTAGCCGCACCGCCCGCAAACTCGAGCCGGTTGATCGACCAAGAGGCCTCCAGGGGAGACCATTCCCCCTGAGTGAAGCGGGTTTCGCAGTGAGCACCCCAGCCGGATAAGCTGGCATCCGTTGTGAACGGAACCCAAAGTGGAGGCTCCAAGGGAATCCCCCGCGTCAGGTTCTCAGAGGAGAGCCACCACCAGAGCGATCGGCGAACCGTCTTCGGGCAAGGCAATCTCATGTTCAACGAGTCGAACTGGTTGGACCAACGATGCAGTAGAGCACTCTGGAGCGGACGCATATGGAAGCGCGCCCAAGGCACCACCTCCAGAGTCACCGCCATCGTGCCGAGGAGCCGAAGGTACCACCACGCGGATGGAGCGGGCATCCCCCGGAAGAGGCGAACGAGACTCCGCAAAGCCAGAACACGGCGCTCCGGCAAACACACCAAGCCCCGCACCGTGTCGAAGCGTACTCCCAGGTATTCGAGCTCCTGAGTCGGACACAGACAGCTCTTGCGTTCGTTCACCACCCAGCCGAGAGATCGCAACAGAGCCACCACCCTGTTCGTGACCTGCACCGACTCTTGGATGGACTTTGCTCGAATCAACCAGTCGTCGAGATACGGGTGTACCAAGATGCCCTCTTTGCATAAGGCCGCCGCGACCACTACCATCACCTTTGTGAAGGTGCGGGGAGCCGTGGCAAGACCAAACGGCATGGCCCGAAATTGGAAGTGGCCCCAAGAAAAAGCGAAGCGGAGAAACCGTTGATGAGACTGCCGGATGGGAATGTGTAGATAGGCCTCGGAGAGATCGAGGGACGTCAGAAACTCCCCTTGACGTACCGCGACAATGACTGACCGCAGTGTCTCCATACGGAAGTGCGGTACCTTGAGAGTGCGATTCACTCCTTTGAGATCTAAGACTGGACGAAGGGAACCGCCCTTTTTGGGAACCACAAAATAGATGGAGTAGCGACCGGCGCCTCTTTCCAAAGGAGGGACAGGAATTACCGCCCCCAGAGAGAGAAGCCGATTCAGAGTCACACGGATGTCCTGCGTCTTTTGCTCTCCCTTGCTGGGCGACATAACAAAGGAATCTCGAAGCGGGCAGGCAAACTCCAGCGCATAACCCTCTTCGATAATCTGTAACACCCACTGATCTGACGTAATCTGGGCCCAAGAAGGAAGAAAATCGCGCAAACGACCCCCGATAACCGGGCTTCCCTCCAGAGCTCGCCTCGCTTCATTGTGGCTTGCGATTAAAGGAAGAGGACGAGGAAGAGGCGGCTCCGGAGAAGCCTCGTCCTGCTCCTCTGAAACCACGAAACCCCTGAGAACGGGCTCCAAAGCGACCGCGCTGAGATGTCCACAGTCGGGAAGAACGAAACCTGCGAAAATCCCGAAACTGACCGCGCGCCGAGGGCGACGATCTATTGAGTTTAGACTTATCTTCCGGCAGTCTACCACCCTTAGATTCACCGAGATCTTTGACCAACTTGTCTAAAGCCTCACCAAACAACAGCCTGCCCTTGAAAGGCAGCTTACTGAGGCGAGACTTGGAAGATCCGTCGGCCGCCCAGTTGCGCAACCAGATGGACCGACGTGCCGCCACCACGGAGGCCATACTGTTAGCCAAGGAACAGATCAAATCATAAAGCAGATCCGCCAGGTAAGCCGACCCGGACTCCATGCGGGTAACTTCCAGCAACCCTTGTTGATCCAGGCCGGAAACCGAGCGCAGCCGCTGGGACCAACGTAAGCAAGCCCGAGCAACCCACGCCCCACAAATGGAGGCTTGTAGGGACAAGGCGTTGGTATCAAAGGCTTGCTTCAACAAATTATCAACCTTCTCATCCTGAGCATCCTTTAAAACCGCGGCGCCTTCGACCGGAATGGTGGTTTTCTTAGTCACCGCCGACACCGCAGCATCTACCCGCGGTGACTTGAACAAGTCCTTGTCTTTGTCGGCCAAGGGGTAAAGACGATGCATGGTCCGAACGCCCTTCAAACCCGATTCAGGTTGATCCCACTCAGATTGGATCATCTGCTCCACAACCCGGTGTACAGGGAACACCACCTGGGCGTCCCTGACCGCCTGAATGAGAGGGTCCTCTAGACCCTCCTCTTCCAAGGGCCGGGCCACAGCTAGGTTGAGGGTCTGAAGGGACTCCGTGATCAGAGGGACTAACTCGTCCCTACGAAACACCCGAATAATCATAGCCTGATCCTCCGGTTCAGGGATCTCCCCGTCTTCCAACTCGTCAGCCTCAGTCTCAGGATCACCCGCCGCCTCATCAGGAAAACAAAGGGTGTCCTGATCCTGTTCCACAGCCATGAACCGCTTAGCGACCGGCTGAGAAGAGCGCTGAACCTCCCCGGAGGATCAAGGGGGGAAAGGCGCTGGCCAAGCCTCCGGAAGCTGACCGGATCGGCTCAAACGAAAAGCCTGATGCATGAGGAGAACGAAATCTGGAGAAAAATCTACAGGTGGCGCAGCCACAGGCGTATGCTGTAACTCAGGGCCAGACCCGTTGGACGGCGGTACTGCACCAGACGGGTGAACGGCCGACGAGGGAACACTCTCCGCAGCTAGAGGGGTGTCACCCGGGCCAGGCAGCTCCTTAAGTTCAAGTGAATGCTCCAGGTCTGAAGAGACTGAGGCACAGCCCCTGCAGATACCAGAGTCAGACACTGCACCCCTGCGTGATCCGCAAATCACACATTGTGGCTTGGCAGCCATCCGCTGACAAGTTCCCGCCAAGCGGAAGAAAAGGGAGCAGAAACAGGGCAGCCTAAGAGATTAACCCGAGGAAAATAAGTACTGATCTATAACTTTTTTTTTTTTTTTTTTATAAAATAAAATACTCCCTAGAATCCTTGAAGTGCCCTGAGCAAAATCGCCAGCCTAAAAAACCCCAAAAATGCCAGGGGAACCCGTGCACAAGTGTTAAAACTGGCCCCGAGAAGTTCTCTTTAGAGCTTCAAAATGGCCGCCGCACCTGAGCACCCGCGGTAAAAACGGCGCGAAAATACAAAGCAAACCGGAGAAAATGAAAAAGAAAAGAAAAGAACCACAAATGAAGGATAAAATTAGAAAAAACAGAGTCTGAGCAGAGAAGAAGGAATCGGGACGTCAGGGAGCTGTCAGACCCGATGCAAACCGCAACTGAAGGGAGCTGCAGTACCCGAGGACGGGAATAAAGTTAAAATGCCTACCAGCTCTGCAAACACCAAATGAGACAGCCAGCAGCTCAGAGGTAAAGGAAATGCTGGAACCGGTATGGCTCTTCCCCGTGCAGTCTAGGGGAGAGCTCAACCGTGACCGTCCAGACACACTGGGAGGAAGGCAGGAGCCCAATGCAGGACTGGCTTCACACACCGGGATTCCCCCCCGTGTAGTTTTTTTTTTTTTTTTTAAAGAAATTAAAGAGATAGCTACCTAAGAAAGAAAAGGTAAGGAAAGGGATAAAACAAACCCCCAAAAAGACTAACTAGTGTTGCTCCCCCAAGTGTCACTAAGGGTGCCCAGGAAGGGCACACACGTCCTCAAGCTGCAAGGAGACTGGACACACTGGGGGCTTCTGGGAGCTCCGTCTGCATATATACTACAGAAGATTTGATTGGTCCAGTCTCCAGGCTGCAGGAGGAGGTGCACTACCCGATTGTGGAGGACTAAACTGGAGGACCGATCAGGAATTTCTTTTACTCCATGTGTATTTAAACTTGTTACTTAGGTAAGTTAAATAAATCTTTAAATTAGCTTTTAAACTCTCTCCCTGAATACTGAACTACAATTCCTGCTAAGGAATTATTTTATTTATTTATTTATTTGGTTTTATATACCCATCTGGGCAGCAGCAGAATGGGACCGTGTTGACGGCGGAGGATCACATTTTTGTGACAACGGCAACACCACCAAACTTAAACTGCGCGGAAGAAAGGCCCGGCAATCTACTTCTGTATCTTGCCATGAAAACCCAATGGATAGTTACAACAAAACAAATTGTGCTATGGTGCTGGAAGATGAGACCCCCAGGTCAGAAGGCACTCAACTAGCTACTGGGGAAGAGCTGAAGACTTTTCAGAGTAAAGCCAGCATTTATGATGTGGTTGGATTAAAGCCCTCGGGAAGTCTGACTGCTGATGTAGCTGCGCATGAAATGAGAGTCAGAAGCTGTAAAGATGTCTTACACATTGGAACATGGAACGTACGAAGCATGAACCAAGGGAAGTTGTAGGTGGTCAAGAATGAAATGGAACGTGTACAACTTGATCTGTTGGGTGTCAGCGAACTGAAATGGACTGGCATGGGGCACTTTGCATCAGATGATCACATGGTCTACTATGCTGGAAATGAAAGACAAAGAAGAAATGGTGTTGCATTTATAATAAAGAAGAAACTTGCAAGAACTGTAATGAAATACAATGCAGTCAGCGAACGCTTAATCTCTATTCGTCTACGAGGATTGCCTATCAACACAACTATAATTCAAGTATATGCCCCAACAACAGCTGCAGAAGAGAATGAAATTGAAGAGTTCTATGAACAAGTACAAGCTGAAATTGACAGAACATGCAAACAGGATATCCTGATAGTCATGGGTGACTGGAATGCAAAAGTTGGCAACAAAGAAGGCGGCAAAGTAGTTGGAAAATATGGATTTGGCAACAGAAATGAAGCTGGAGAAAGACTGATAGAATTCTGCAAGACCAATGATCTATTCATCTCAAACACCTTCTTCCAGCAACACAAGCGGCGACTGTACACATGGACTTCACCGAATGGATTATATAAAAATCAAATTGACTACATATGTGGAAGTCAACGATGGAAAAGCTCTGTAACATCAACAAAGACAAAACCTGGAGCTGACTGTGGTACAGATCATCAACTACTAGTATGCAAACTCAAGCTAAAGTTGAAAAAGAGCAAACTACTCATGAATGCAGCAAAATATGACCTTGAGAATATACCACTGGAATTTAAAGACTGCCTGCAAAATCGATTTGCTGCTTTAGATACAAATGACTGAGCTCCGGAAGAGTTATGGAATGACATCAAGAAGGTTGTGTTGGAAGAAAGCGAGAAGTCTCTACAAAAGGTGAAAAAGCAAAAACTGCCAAAATGGATGACGGAAGAAACTCTGAAAATTGCCCAGAAACGCAGAGAAGTTAAAGCCAAAGGAGAAAGAAAGACAATCGCAGAACTCAACAGAGATTTCCAACGTGCAGCAAGACAGGACAAGGAAAAGTACTACAATGACACTTGCAAGGAACTAGAAGCAGAAACTATTAGAGGAAGAACAAGATCGGCTTTCCTAAAGCTACGAGAGTTAAAGAAAAAGTTCCAGCCTCGAATTGGAATGTTACAAGATGCTCAAGGTTCTATGTTGAATGATGCTGAAAAGATCAAGAAAAGGTGGAAGGAATATACAGAGTTTTTATATGATAAAGATCAAGTGGACCAACAGCCGTTTCAACCTGTACCTTATGATCGGGAACCATTGGTGATGAAAGAAGAAGTTGAAGCAGCATTGAAAGCCTTATCAAAGAACAAAGCACCAGGCATTGATAGCATTCCCATAGAAGTATTGCAGCAATCTGATGCAGCTGTTACCGTACTCACAAGGCTCTGCCAGGAAATATGGAAGACAACATCATGGCCAACTGACTGGAAAAGATCTGTGTTTATACCAATACTAAAGAAAGGTGATCCAACTGACTGTGGAAATTATCGCTCTGATCCCACATGCCAGCAAGATTCTACTGAAGATTATTCAAAAGAGACTACAACCATACCTGGAACAAGAACTACCTGAAGTGCAAGCAGGGTTCAGGAAAGGGCGAGGAACGAGAGACATCATTGCGGATATGAGATGGCTCCTTGAAAAGACTAAAGAATACCAAAAGGATATCTATTTGTGCTTTATCGACTATAGCAAGGCTTTTGACTGTGTAAACCATGAGAAACTCTGGGCCACATTAAGAAGCATGGGTATACCAGAACACCTGATCGTTCTCTTGCGCAATCTGTACATTGATCAAGAAGCAACAGTTCGAACGGAACAAGGAGAAACAGAATGGTTTAAAATAAGCAAAGGTGTAAGACAAGGCTGCATACTTTCCCCCTACCTGTTTAATTTATATGCAGAACAAATCATCAGAGAAGCAGGATTGTATGAAGACAACAGAGGTGTAAAGATTGGTGGAAGACTCATCAACAACCTTCGCTATGCTGATGATACCACATTACTGGCTGAAAGTGAAGATGATCTGAAACATTTGCTTCTCACAATCAAAGAACATAGTCTCAAAATGGGCCTGCACCTTAATGTAAAGAAGACAAAGATCATGACAACTGGCATAATCAACAGGTTCATCGTTGAAGGAGAAGAAATTGAAATTGTGAACAACTTTAACCTACTTGGATCAACTATCAATAAAGAAGCAACAAGCAGTCAAGAAATCAGACGACGCATTGCTCTTGGCAGAATGGCTATGAAAGACCTAGATAAGATTCTCAAGAGCAGAGATGTCTCTCTCCATACAAAGATTTGACTTGTTCAAGCCATGGTATTTTCAATAACATCATATGGATGTGAAAGCTGGACAGTGAAAAAGATAGACAGGAAGAAAATTGATGCCGTTGAATTATGGTGCTGGCGGCGAATACTGTGTATACCATGGACTGCCCGAAGAACAAACCAGTCGGTACTAGAGGAGATCAAACCTAAGCTTTCTTTAGAAGCTCAGATGACAAGACTTCGACTTTCATACTTTGGACACATCATGCGAAGAGAGAGATCATTAGAGAAAGACATTATGCTTGGCAAGATAGAAGGTCAACGCAAAAGAGGAAGGCCAGCAATGAGATGGATCGATACAATAACAGCAGCTACGGGTACCAGTCTGTCAACAATGAGCCGCCTGACTGAAGACCGAACACAATTTAGGATAGCTATCCAGAGGGTCGCCGTGAGTCGACTCCGACTCGACGGCACTTAACAACAACATACCGGGCTATTTTAAATCAGTGCGGTTTACAGCATAGCAACTCAATACCTAGAACAGGTTTACATAGAACAGGTGAACAGAGCTTAACAATTAGAACCAAAAACAGTAGTCTTCCATAGCATGGCGATCATGGACTACAATACAGCAACTATTTACAATCTGTATGGTATTGGGTAAGGTAAGAAGGCAAGATAATAGCGGGCTATGTTAATGGTGGAAGAGGTGTGTCTTTATTGCCTTTCGAAAGGTGGAGAGGTCAGTGATAAGGCGGATTGGAGCAGGGAGGGAGTTCCAGAGCAGAGGGGCAAATAGGGTGAAGGCTCTGTGCCTGGTAAATTGGGAGCTTTTACTAGCCAGAGTGGGAATGGAAAGAGTATTTGCCATGTTTGTTCTCCTGACTCTGCTGTTGGGTGTCCAATAAACGAGATCTTCTAAGGAGGTTGCAGAGGGATGGTGAAGGATTTTAAACGTCATAAGAAGGGCTTTGAACTTGAGGCGACTAGTGATAGGAAGCCAATGTAGCTGCATTTGGAGAGGTATCACATTCTCATATCTAGAGACTCCATAGATGGTTCCTGCAGCGGTATTCATGGCCATTTGTAATGGGTGGAGTGTATAGGCAGGTAGACCATGTAGAATGATGTTAGCATAGTCAAAATGAGGAATAAATGAGAGCTTGGAAAACGGTACGGAAGTCAGCGGGTTAAAGTAATGGTCATAGCTGACGAAGGGAATGAATTTTGATATAAACAGCCTTGGTGATATTGTTTATATGTGATAACATATTCAGGTGCTGGTCCAAAGTGATGCCTAGATATCGGACCTCATGTTTAGCTTTCAATTTGGCATCCTTAACCTGTAGGGATGCTGGTGGTGTGAATGTTAGATCCTTTGAGATGACTTTGGTCTTTTTACAGTTCACTTTCAGGTTGTGAGAACCTAACCAGTCAGAGACTGCATTAAAGCAGTCAATGATTTTAGTGTAGTTAGGGTTGTTTGTGGAGAACGGGGAGTAGAGCAACACATCATCAGAATAGATGTGGTAAAGTGTGTCAAAGGATTGGATGATCGCACAAATTGGTTGGATATATAAATTGAAGAGCAAGGCGGATAAGGAAGAGCCCTGCGGTACTCCTTGAGTTTGTTGGTACTCTGATGATGTTTGAGTATCTATGCAAACTAGTTGTTGACGGTCCGTTAGATATGAACGACACCACTCTAATGCCAAGTTCTGAATGCCCTTTAGCTGTAGTTGGTCAAGCAGGAGGCTGTGACAGACTGTGTTGAAGACTGATGCAATATCCAGGAAGATCAAAATGAAGCCTTGTTTTTTATTTATGCCTTTAACCAGGTTGTCAATAAGTGAGGTAAGCAAGATTTCAACACCATGTTGCTGTCAGAAACCATGCGGTTGCTGATCCAATGGTGCGTGGGAGTCAATATGGTCTTGGATCTGCTATTGGACTATCTTCTCCAATATCTTAGCCAAGAAAGGAAGGCTAGATATGGGACGATAAGAGTTTGGTTCTTGAGGGTCCAACCTAGGATTTTTTAGGAAAGGTCTGGTGGTGGCGATTTTCAATGGTGAGGGAACCAGACCTTTAGTGAAGGAGAGGTACATGATTCTTGAGATATGAGGACTTAATTCAGAAGAAGCTGAGGGGCATGGATCAGTAGGTGAAGTGGTAGAATTGAGTCCTCTTATTATGTCTTCAATCTGCTCAGCGGAGTATGGGTGGAAAGAGTTTAAAGCAGGGATACTGGTACTTTCATTATAAGGAATGTCTCTCAGGTATCTCCAGTATTATGGGAGATCAACTTGGTGTTATTATGAATGTGAATGGCGAAATCATAAAGGTGTGGTAAATTTTCGGTTTGTTGGCATGATTGTCCTTTGTGAGAGACTGAACTAATCGAAAGAGCTCACGGGGTCTATTGAGGGAGCGCATAAGGATATTGCTGTGGTCTTCTTTCCTTCTCTGGGTGATACTAATACGGTGTTCTTACAAGGTCTTCATGTACATTTCACGATCATGTGGGAACCTGGAGCGGCGCCATTTCCTCTCTAGTTTCCTAAGTCGCAGTAAGGAATTACGTAGATCTACTGTGAACCAAATAGCAGTATGGGACCGTTTACTGGAGTGCAAGGGCTGAGATAAGAGTGCAGCCTGGCTTAGGGTGGAGTTCCAAGTGTGTATAAGGTCAACTAATTCAGAGGTGGTGGGGTTAAGGTTAGAAAGCGCTTCTTCAAGGAATGCCTCTATATTGAATGGTCTAAAACGACAAGCTGGTAGTGATATGGTCATGGAAGAGGCATTCGAGTTCGGGAGGGTGGATGGAATGTGGAGTAGTATGGCCTTGTGACCTGACAAAGGTACTGGAAGAATTTGTGGTTGGGGAAAGTTGCTGGTTCCCAGAGTATCGGAAGGAGTGAAAATAAGGTCCAATGTGTTCCCTTTCGTGTGGGTTGAGGCATGTATTAGTTTCTCATAGCTTAGTGCAGACATTGCATCAAGAAAGGTTGTGGAGCTTTTCTTTGATAAGGCCGGAAGATTGCAGGTGCCCAAAATCCAGAGTGGTCTAAACCTTGGAGAATGGTTGCAAGCTAGTTCAAGGGCTATGGAGAGGTCATCTGTGCAGGTGGATGAGGCACGATAGAAGAGTGCTATAGCTAAGTGCTTATTAGCAATCGTGATGGTGTCGAGGCTGTTGGAGTTGTGTGAGGATAAGCATTGGAACTGTAGTACTGATCGAGCCAAGATGAGAGTGCCACCATCTCTTCTGCCTTTTCAGAATCTTTAAACTTTTCATCCTCTAACAGGTAAGTTTATTTTTTTTTCAGAATTCCCTATGTTCCCTCTGTCTTTCCTCTGTGTTTGTGCTGTTTGAGCTCAAACAATTTTTTTTCTCTTTAGATAGGGTGCACCTGAACCTCTTCCAGCTCTCTTTCGTGCAAAAGGGTCCTGGATCCCTCTGCTGCTGGTTTGGAGCCTCCTTGATTGCTCAGATTTGCAGATCCTCCTTGGTTCCGTGGTTCTTCAGGTGTCCCTCATCAAAGCTGGATCCTATCTTTATCTTTAATAACGCTTGATATACCGCCCTAGACTCTAGGGTATCAGAGCAGTTTACAATTTCTTAAAAAAAAAAAGTTTGTGTATAAAATAGAAAGGAACACCATAGTCAGACAGGACAGATTGAGAATAGGTGTAGAAAGCATAGGCAAAAGTGGGACACAGGGCAGTCAGTTAAGAGCTGGGGGGAGGAAGGTTAAAGGTAAGTTGAAATAGGTGGGTCTTTAGCGTGGATTTAAATCTGGAGAATGAGGGTTCAGAGTGTAAGGTGACTGGTACTGAATTCCATAGAGCAGAGCCTAAAAAAAAAGAAGGCAGCGTGTTGTGTCTGTTCTAAGTGTACCCGAGATACCGAGGGAAGTACAAAGTGATGGACATGAAGTGACCGAAGGAGACGGGGGGGGGGGTATTTATTGAAAATCAGCCAGATATCGTGGTGTGTCGGTGTGCAGTAATCAATGAACCAGGGTAAGAATCTTAAAGTAAATGCGGTACTTGAATGGTAGCCAGTGGAGATTGATGAAAAGGGGTGTAATATGATCACGGCGAGAGCAAAGGTAAGTAGTCATGCGGCTATGATTTGCAGGAGTTGGAGATGGCAGAGTGAGGGAGGCCGGTAAGTGCAGAATTGCAATAATCAAGTCTAGAGATTACCAGTGACAGAAGTAGGGTTGTGAGGGAATGGATCTGGTGGCGGGAGAAAAAAAACGTTGAACTAAAGAGGACAGGTGATTGTGGAATGATAAGGAAGAGTCAATGATGACTCCGAGATAGCGAAGTGATGCACGAGGGATGGGGGAGTGGCCAACAGGGGAGTAATAGCAGGACAGGGAAGATTAAAAGTGAGCCAAATGGCAGCACTCTTGCAGGGGTGAGGTGCAGATGATTTGCGGTAAGCCAAGAGGAGATGTCTGAGAGGCAGGAGTTCATGGGTGACAAATCAGGTGAGCGAGAGCTGGGGTGATGTAAAAAGATAATATCATCCGCATAAAAATAGCCAGACATTCCGGACTGCTGGATTATAAAGGCAAGGGAGCCAGGAAAATGTTAAAGAGGAGGGGGGCCACCACACGTACACACCACATGTAAGAGGAACAGTTGAGGAAGTGACTGCCCTGCAGTTCACAGCGAAAGAGCAAAGGGATGGAAAAGATTGTTAAGTGCTGTTTATTCTGTCTTTCGTTTGTTCTCCTCCCACTCTCGCCTGTATGTACAGGTACTCCTGACCCTGGCCACTTAGCTACCTATTTCTCAGAAAAAATTGCCACACTTCGTTCTAGTCTCTTGGGCACTTCACAGCACTTAATCAGAGTGTCACCTTGCCTACCAATACTACTTCTTCCCTCACGCATGCTTGGTCCTCCTTCCAACCCATTACTTCCATTGCTCTGACCTAAGCACTTCAATCCTCTCATAAAACCACATGTCACTCTGACCCAATCCCGTCACAATGGATCACTGAACCATGCTGGCTCTACTTCCCTTTGTGCTCGCCATTTTTAACTCTAGCCTCACTTCTGGGACTTTTCCTTCTCTATCTCTCTAGAGTAGTATGATTTCTTGGTCAAGTGAACGGCTTGCTTATAACGGTGACAATAGTAATGGAAGTGAGATAAAGCATCACGTGAGGAGTGATGGTGCCAAAGACGTTTGGCTCTGTGAAGGTATGCGCGGAATAGAGAAAGGTCAGTGTTGAACCACACGTGACACCGAGACAGACATCGGGGACAAAAAGATTAAAGGGTCGAGATGGGTACGAAGAGTTGTGTGCCATGTCTGTACCTAGGTGTCAGTTGGTAGTGTTGCAAAGTCAGGTGGAAATAATGAGTCAGTAGCAGGAAATTGCTGAAGGGTACCCAAGAGATTACGGCAATGCAGCCACAGTTGCCTAAGGGCAGGTAACTCAGTTATGGTGTCAGACAGGAGAGAGAGAAGAACACACAGGAATGATCTGTCCAAGGGAGGAAAAGGGTTGAGATCATGGAGGGAGCAACAGAAGAGGTGGGAGTCATAATGAGATCCAAGGTGTGCCCTACTTCCTAACTATACAAAATCAATAAAAGAAAACCCCATCTACCCTATAAAATGGGGCAAAAATGTCTTTCTTTACAGAAACGTTAACACTTTTCCTAGCTAATTGAAACAAAAGGATAATTAAAGCTCCTTGTCTTCACTCTCTAACTCACACACCTGGCTGCAGCCTTACCAAACACTCATGCAGCAATCACATCAGTACAACTTCAGTCAGTCAGCAAGTGATAATGTTGCTTTAAAAAAAAAGAAACAATTTTTCCAACTGAAAGCCTCACTCAGTCAAACACAGAACTCAGCAGTGTTCTAAAGCTCTGCATTCTGCTTCAGTTAAACCCAGTCAAGCAGCTCAGTCACAACTGAAGTTTAAAATTTTTCTTTCAGAAATTTTTCAATTACCATGGTCAGAATTACTCCAATTCTGGAAGTTTTTTTTTCTCTTTTCTAATCCAAGAGGATATTCCCCAACAAGTCCTCTCATACATTCATATGAACTTGCAGCCAGTTTTAAAATTCCAATTCAAGTTCTCTTAATATATATATAACTTTTCCTGTTTTGAGAGAGGTATTCACAGAGAATTTAATCTCTTAATAAATATTCTCTTCTGAAATCAACTCTCAACCTCTCAGCACACAAACTCCAAAGTACAAAACAGTCCCTAAATTCAGTTCTTGCAAAACTAAATCACCCTTTCTCATTCAGCTACTGCCAGTTAAGATGAAATTAGACTTACCTGCTAATTGTTGTTCCTTAAGGAACTTTAGTCCAGTCCCAGAACCATAGAGTTTAGAATCTCCTCCTACAGCTTTGGAGACTGAAAGACATCATCGCTTTGCTGGCACTGGTATAAATAGGCAAGGACTGCCCCCTTCCTCCAGTACCTATTGACAAAGCAAACTCAGCAGAGCAACAAATAAGTAGATAAAATAGTAATAAAACAGTAACCAAACTAAACCCAACGTGGAAGTGTCCTAACTTTTATATATATAATCAGACAGTGCTATGGAAGGGCTCCCACCATGGCTCTACCCTGCGCCTCCTGAGAACCCTTACCCAATAAGGCAAAATTGCACTGCCTCCCATGAACTTCAGGCTGACGAACCCCAAAAACTTAGGGTGGGATCCGGGACTGGACTAGAGTTGCTTAAGGAACAACAATTAGCAGGTAAGTCTAATTTCATCTTCCTTTGCGTCCCTCTAGTCCAGTCCCGAAACCATAGAGGATGTAACAGAGCAATGAATATCAACGGGAGGAACCTGCAAGCCCAGCCTGACGTACCGCTGAGCTAAAACGAACATCCCCCGCCGCCTGCACATCTAGCCTATAGTGCTTCGCAAAAGAATGCAACAACGACCACGTCGCTGTCCTACAAATGTCCTTGACCGGAACCAAACTGAACTCCGCCCAAGACGCCGCTTGCGCCCTAGTCGAATGAGCCCGGAGACCCTCTGGAACCACCTTACCACCTGGTTAACATGAAACGCGGAGACTACCTTTGGCAAGAACGCTGGAACCGTACGAAGGACAACCTTATGATCGAAAAAAGATAGATACGGCTCCTTACAGGATAGCGCTTGCAACTCAGAAATTCTCCTTGCCAAACAAATAGCCACCAGAAAAACTGTCTTCAACGTCAGATCTTTCAGAGAGGCCTGGGACAATGGTTCAAACGGCGCAATGAGCAAGGCCCCCAACACCAAATTCAAATCCCACGCCGGCCCTGAACATTGCCTCGGCAGTCGCATGAGCAACACGGCACGCAAAAAACATCTAATGTTGCCGTGAGCCGCGAGCAGCTGACCGTGAACCTTATCGCGGTAACAGGAGATGGCTGCCAACTGCACGCGCAAAGAACTCGCTGCCAGACCCTTGCCCACACCATCTTGCAAAAACAAAAGAATCTGAGACACTGAGGCCCCCAAGGGCCGCAGACTACGCTCCGCACACCAGGCCTCAAAAATGCGCCAAACCCGGATGTACGCCAGCGAAGTGGACCTTCTTCGCGCCTTCAGCAATGTAGAGATGACTGCTGTTGAATAACCCTTGGCAGTCATCCTAGCCCTTTCAAGAGCCATGCCACATGCTGCGCCGAAAGACCCTTTAGATTCCGTTCGGCCCAATCTAAGAGCTGACTAGCCTCTGCCTCCAGCATCGCACTGCCGGTGCCGCCCTGCCGATTGATATAGGCTACGGTCGTCGCATTGTCTGACAGGACCCTTACCGCCTCCTGACTGAAGCTCTCCTGAAATTCCCGCAGGGCCAAAAACACCGCTCTCATTTTTAACCTGTTGATGGACCACTCCTTTTCCTCCTGAGACCACCGTCCCTGGGCAAACCTTCCCTCGCAATGCGCTCCCCACCCCAGGAGACTTGCATCCGTCATCAGCAGTCTCCAGGATGGAGGCTCCAGAGGCACGCCCGCTGCCAAACTCTCCGGCCTCAACCACCACAGAAGCTCCTGACGCACCTCCGGAGGACAAACCAGCCTCTGAGACAACGCATCCCTCTGATGAGACCAACGCCGGAGCAGTGCGCTCTGCAACGGCCGCATATGAGCCCTGGCCCACGGCACCACCTCGATTGTGGCCGCCATCATTCCGAGCAATTGAAGATACTGCCACGCCGTTGGCGCCGGTCGCGATAAAAACCGCTGTATGAGCTCCCGCAACCCCTGCGCCCGCAGGGCGGGTAGAAACACCGCTGCTTGCTGCGTCTCGAAACGTGCCCCTAAGTATTCCAGAGACAGCGAGGGAACCAATCTGCTCTTCGCAAAATTGACCACCCAGCCCAGGCCTTCCAGCATCTGTACCACCCGGGCGGTGGCCGCGGTACTCTCTTCCCTTGACTTCGCTCGAATCAACCAATCGTCCAAGTATGGATGCACTAGCACTCCCTCCTTGCGGAGCACTGCCGCCACCACCACCATGATCTTGGTGAACGTTCGAGGCGCTGTCGCCAGACCGAAAGGCAATGCTTGAAACTGAAAATGCCCCATACGCAAACCGTAGGAACCTTTGGTGCTCCTGCCGAATCGGGATATGGAGATAAGCTTCCGTGAGATCCAGCGATGTCAGATATTCTCCCGCCCTGACTGCCGCAATGACGGAACGCAGTCTCCATAAGGAAATGGGTGACTCAGAGACAACAATTCACCCTCTTCAAATCCAGAATTGGCCGAAACGTGCCGTCCTTCTTTGGCACCACAAAATAGATGGAGTATCGACCGCACCTGTACTGGTCCACAGGAATGGGCACCACCGCCTTGAGCTGCAGCAGCCGCTGCACAGTTTCCGAGACAGCCCGGACCTTGAGCGGGGCTCTGCAAGGAGACTGGACAAAGGAATCTAACACGGGTCGATGGAGTTCTGGAGCATACCCCTCTCGGATGACTTCCAGGACCCACTGGTCTGACGTAATTTGGACCCAGGCAGGGTAAAACTCCCGCAACCGACCCCCCATGGGTACCACCCCCACCTGAGTCAGCCTTATCTCATTGTGACTTTTTAATGGACGAGGACTGGAAAGGGGCAAACCCTCTGCCTGCTCCCCGGAAATGGCGAAATCCCTGGCTTCTCGCCGGAAACCTCCCACATTGAGGTTGGCCAAAGCGAGAGGACCGAAATATACGAAAGTCCCTAGGAATCCCCCAGGACCCCGTATTACTCCGGCCCTGCTTTGGCTTATCCTCCGGAAGGCGACCGCCCTTAGACTCTCCGAGATCCTTGACCAACTTCTCCAAATCTTCTCCAAACAAAAGCTTACCCCGAAACGGCAGCTTGCTGAGGCGAGTCTTAGAGGAACTGTCCGCCGCCCAATTATGTAGCCAGAGATACCGTCGAGCCGCTACCACGAAGGCCATACACTTAGCCAAGCCATGGATGAGATCATAATGAATGTCTGCCAAATACACGGTCCCAGACTCCAGTCGCGCTACATCCTCCAACTGCCCTTCCAAGTGATCCACCTGCAACCTTTGGGACCACCGCAAACAGCCTCTCGCCACCCACGCCCCCGCTATCGAGGCCTGCATTGAGAGGGCGTAAATGTCGAACACCTGCTTCAATAGAGTATCCAATTTCCTGTCTTGTACATATTTTAGCGCTGTGGCACCCTCAACTGGAATCGTAGTTTTCTTAGTAACCGTCGATACCGCCGCATCTACCTTAGGAGAGCGAAACAGTTCTCTATCTTAATCGGACAGCGGATAAAGGCGAGCCAAGGCCCTGGAACCATTCAGGGCCGACTCTGGCGAGTCCCACTCTTCCTGACTCATACTCCGAAATACTCTATGCACGGGAAAAACCCTTTGGGACGTCCGTACCGCCTGTAACAGCAGATCCTCCAAGGCCTTCTCTGCAACTGCCCCCTCTGAAGGCATATTCAGCATCTTGAGAGTCTCGGCAATCAAGGCTGGCAGCTCTTCGCAACGAAACACCCTGACTACTCTGCTCTGCTGCTCTGAGTCAGGCAACTCTCCCTCTTCCAATTCGTCACCCGAGATCTCTTCCAGTTCCGCGTCTATTACTCCCAGGTCCTCCCCGGGTGAGACACAGGACACTCATCCCCAGCCCCCTTGCTTCTCTTGGCCAGGGGAACGCTCTCTGCAGGACGGTCCAAGGACCCTGGCCGCTTCTGCCCTTGCGACCCCTGAGGAGCAGCAGACATCGCAGGTTGCAGCAGGGCAAACGCCTCCTGCATGAGGGAAAAGAAATTTGGCGGGATCGTCGGAGCAGGCTCAACCTGACTCAGCCCCCGAGACATCGAAGAGCGTTCAGCCGAGGAGGACCCCGGCACTGGCTCCGCCGGACCTAGGGACGGAGGTAGGACATCTTTGCCTTCCGGCGGAACTGCCTCCCGGACTACCGAGGGCCCCTCTGGCGCCTTATTCATAACTTCTGCTGCAAGAGTGCAAGAGCCACACACCCCTGAGTCCAGCACTGCGCTACGCCTTGTGCCACAAGCTAAACACAGAGGCTTCGCAGGCATACTACGGCAAGTGCAGCGCAACCTGCCTGCACCCCCCACTGTACCTCACCAAAGAAACTTTACAATCGTAATTGAGCTGAGCTCCACAGACAAGCAGAGCCAACTCCTGTGGCATCTGCCACCGCGGGTCTTTTTTTTTTTTTCGTGGTAGACCTACATCTACAGCCCCCAGGCCAGGCTAAACTAGTCCCATGCAAAAATGAAGCTTCAAAACCGGCTAAAAACCTCAATGAAACGAAAGGGGACCTAAAACACGGCTTTTAAAATGGCTGCCCCGCTTTTCCCACGCGGCTACATGCGGCCGGCCTATACTGTGCAAACATCAAGCCCACATCCCCCAACATAATTCCCCGTCAATTGCAAATTGTGCCGGCCAACTCGCTCACCGCTCCGTTTTCCTAGTGGGGGGAGGAGATGTAGCCGCGTCAGAGCTCAGCCAGACAGCGGCCTTCAGCTCCGGCGCCATCACTCACTTCGTGGCTAAGGCTGACTTCCCTGTCAGGCTCCTGGGCGCTGCGATCAAGCCTTCTACCTGCTCCTCACCCTTATTCGCGGGTTCGGGAGCAGGGAGGCTAATACCTTAAATCTTCCCCTCCCCAGTGCTTGTTAACGCGACAGGGAAATACCGCGGGGGGGGGGGGGGAGAGAGGAGGGAGATGGAGCCAGTAGAAGGAGCTGAATACCCTTCAGCAATAGCACTGCCCCTGCAAAACAAAAACCAAATGCTAAGAAAAACAGAAGGAAACCCCAATTCAAACAAATCTAGCCTTAAAATTTAAAGGGGAATCTAGCAATTCTAGCTCTGCTTATTTGTTTTAACTGAGCCCAGTCCCAGGCTCAGAATCTCCTTTAGCTGCTTGGAGACTGAAAGTACAGGAGGAAGGGGGCAGTCCTTGCCTATTTATACCAGTGCCAGCAAAGCAATGATGTCTTTCAGTCTCCAAAGTTGCTGGAGGAGATTCTAAACTCTATGGTTCCGGGACTGGACTAGAGGGACGCAAAGGAAACCTTTTTCTTTACACAGCTTTTCTTAAAATTGTTTCCTTCAGCTCTCCCTCTCACAGCACTCTCACACAGATACCTCTCTATTCTCAGGATTTTCCCAACTGTCAGTTTCTTTCTAGTAATTAAAGTTCTATTTAACAGCTCTAGCCTGGTCAATCTCACCCTTCCCAGTATTTCTGGCACCCTACTGGCTAGTTACCTTTACCTCAATCCTGACTTTTCATTGGCTAGTCCTGGTTCCTCATTGGCCATTCTCTTGCTGGCTCCTCATTGGCCAGTTTGTCCCTGGCTCCTCAGCAAGGTAATTTTGTTTTTCTCTTTTAAACCTGCTGCTATCAGTTGCAGAGCAGCCCCAAGGACCAAAACAAAAAAATAACGGCAGCCATCAGATAACTTAAGGATGGCCAGTGGAACCCCCCCCCCCCCCCCCAACCAGCAGGTAAATTTGTTTAATTAATTTTTAACCCCTGGTTACATGAAGGAAGAGCAGGATCTGAAGGCAATCATATCTGATGTTCTTAAAGTGGCAAACAGGAAAAGCCAGATACATAGGGAAAAGAATGGTGAGGAGGTAAAGAGGTGCTAGCATCTCTGTGTAAGCCTCTGGTGAGACTTCATTTGGAGTAATTTATGCAACTCTGGAGACCATACCTTCAAAAAGATACAGATGGAGTCTATCCAGACAGTAGCTTTTAAAATGGTCAGTGGTCTTCATCATAAACTGTACTGTATGTATATGTTGGATTATAGATGGAATAAGGGAGATATGATAACATTTAAATATCTCCATGCTATAAATACACAGGAGGTAGCCTCATTCAATTAAAAAACAAAGTCTTTAAAGGGAGGTCATAGGATGTGGATTTGAAGTAGTCTAATAAAATATTTCTCTACTGAATGGATGGTGGATGTGTGGAACAGTTTTCCTATGGAGGTAGTAGAGACTAAGATGGTATCAGAGTTCAATAAAGCATGATAAAAGCACAGAACAAAATGATAGAGGTGTTTGAATACCTCCATGGCACAATGCACTGGAAGAGAGCCCCTTTCAATTGAAAGAAAACTCTGCAATGAGGGGGCATAGGATGAAGGTGAAAAGGGATAGTATCAGGAGTAATTTAAGAAAATACTTCTTTCCAGGGTGGCAGATGCATGAACTAGTCTCCCAGTGGAGGTGATAGAGACCAGGACTGTATCTAAATTCAAGAAAGACAAGAGGGACAAACACAGAGGATCTCTAAGGGAAAAAAAAGGGACTATAAAGCTTAGTAATTAGTAGAAAAGGACAAACTGAATAGACCGTATGTTTTTCATCTGTCATCATTTTTCTATGTTTCTTGGTTTCCAACTATTGTAAAGTCATTAAAATTATTCAGCATATATAGTTTATAAAGCAATGTGTTCCTAGGGACATACAGCATATCAGGATCGATGTTCTTCATGTAACAGGTGATCTCTGGGAACAGCAGGAATCAGTCTTCACATATGGGTATCACCGGCACAGACGGAGCACATGCGAGAACACTCTCTAGTGTCCAATTGGAAAGCTTTTGGGAGCAATCCACTGCGCCTGCGCATCTGCTTTCCCAAGTGCTCTCTTTAGTTGAGTTTGTAGCTGAGAGATAGAGGGAAAAATAATACTCAAACTCCTAGGGGAGCAGAGTGGGATGTGAAGCCTGATTCCTGCTGTTCCTGGAGATCACCTGATATAGGTGAGTAACATGCTATCTCCAGGAACAAACAGGAATGCAGTCTTCACATATGGGACTCACTAGCTCCCAGGTACCAGACTGGAGTTGGTCACAGTGGTATCCCTGAGGCTAAAGGATAGAGCCAAGAAGGTGTGGATACAAAGTATAATCTTTGCCCCACTGGACTTGATTACAATAGGCAGACCATCGACAGGGGAGTCTGGTGCCAGAAAAAGTCCAGGACGGAGGGCAGGAGTTGCAGTTAAGTCACAAAAAGGTTCTGGAGGACAGTCTGGGCAAAGACAGCATCCCAACAGGAGTTCCTATCTAGGCAGTAGTGTGCAGCAAAGGTATGAATGCAGGACCAGGTAGATGCTCGACAGATTTCATCAATGGAGACCGAACGAAGGTTGGCAACTGAGGTTGCCATGGCTCTCACATTGTGAGTAGTGACGTGATCCTCTAGGGAGAGTCCTGCTTGTGCGTAGGCTAAAGAGATGCAGTTCACAATCCAGTTGGATAGGGTCCGCATCGATACTGGAAGTCCAAGGTGACTTGGATCAAAGGAAATGAACAATTGAGAGGATTTCCTGTGATTCTTGGTTCTATCCAAGTAGAAAGCCAGGGTGTGCTTGCAATCCAAAGTGTGGAGAACTGCTTCAGCTCTAGAAGCATGCAGTCTGGGAAAGAAAATACTTCTTTCCAGGGTGGCAGATGCATGAATTAGACTGATCGGAACAGGCTTCCCCTTAAGGATGTACGCCGATTCAATTGCTAACCGCAATGACCGATTGGTTGAGATGGAAGGCTGAGACCATCTTCGGTAGAAAGTATGGACGTGTACAGAGAACAACCCTATCATGGTGGAGGAGTGTACGGAGGATCTGACACCAAAGCCTGCAGTTCGCTGATGTGATGAGCTGAGGTGAGGGCGATGAGAAAGATTACCTTCCAAGAGGGTAATTTTAAAGAAGCACTTGCTAAAGTCTTGAAGGAGAAATTTTAACTTACCGTTAATTTCCTTTCCTGGAATCCTGCTAGACCAGTCCAGACAAGTGGGTTTACCAGCAGATATTGGAGACAGAGACAATTTAAAAAATACCAGTAGCCTGATTGGCTGTTCCCTGGTAATATCTAGCTAAATGAGAACCATCAGGCGCCTCAAAACCCACAGAATACTGCTGCCTGCATAATAACAGGCTGCTCAGGACACGATCACATTACACCCATACTGTACCATCTCCACTGGCTCCCAATCAGCTCCCATATACAATACAAAGTTATCCTAAACATATTCAAAATAAGACAGAACATCTCAGCTGACAGCCTGCAACCTCTCATCAAAGTGGACCTATGCACCAGACCCAGAAGAAGAAGAACCACTGACACCATCACCACCCCAAGAGAATTCACCAAATCCAGACAGGACACTTCAAGAAGAGCTCTGTCCCTGGAGGCACCCACCCTGTGGAACTCTCTCCCCGACGAGCTGAGATCTGCCACGGACCTCAAAAATTTCAGAAAGATGCTCAAAACAAAGCTCTTCATGGATCACTACAAGGACTTCACCTGTACTAGACTCTGCCCTAGCCAAACCTGAAGCCCATACGAACTGTATATAGACCTGTACATAGATCACTTAGTAACATAGTAACATAGTAAATGACTGCAGATAAAGACCAGTATAGTCCATCTAGTCTGCCCAGTATGATGGCAAGAGTAGTTGCACCTGCTGCTCCATGCAGGCCACCCTTCCTCACGTCTTTGTTTAGGGGTGAACCCACCACTCCATGTAGGACACCCCTATCTGTTGAGAATTTAGATGGTTCAATTTATTTTGATTTTATCCTGTTGCTGTAAAGGGATCCACTGTGTCTGTCCCATGCCATTTTGAATTCCGTCACCGTGTTTGCCCCCATCACTTCCATCGGGAGGGCGTTCCAAGCATCTACCAACCTTTCAGTGAAAAAGTATTTCCTGACATTGCCCTTCAATTTACCACCTTGCAGCTTCCTGTTATGCCCTCTAGTTTTACAGCTTCCCCGTCTTTGGAAGAGGTTTGTTTGTTCATTATTTCCCTTTAAGTATTTAAAGGTCTGAATCACATCTCCCCTGTCCCTCCTCTCCTCCAAAGTGTACATGTTTAGGTCTTCACGTCTCTTCTCATAAGGCTTCTGACGCAGGTTCCAAATCATTTTGGTCGCCTTCCTCTGAACAGTTTCCAGTCTTTTTACATCCTTTGCAAGATACGACTCCAAAACTGAACACAGTATTCCAAGTGAGGCCTCACCAGTGACTTGTACAGTGGCATAAGTACCTCTTCCTTTCTGCTGGTAATTCCTCTTTGTATGTAGCCCAACATCCTCCTGGCTTTTGCCACCGCCTTGTCGCACTGCTTTACCACCTTGAGATCTTCAGAAATAATCACACCAAGGTCTTTCTCCTGATCCATGCACACCAACCTCTCGCCCCCTATCGCATACATTTTCCTTGGATTTCTGCTACCCAACTGCATGACTCTACACTTCTTTGCATTAAATCTTAGCAAAATGAAAATATAAGCTGTAACATTTTTTGCAGGCTTTAAAAACTGTGCAGTCTGGAAGGGAAGTTGGAACTATGGCAGCCAATAAGCAGATCCACTTGTTTTAAATACCTGTACATAGATCACTTGCATATAATGCAAATGAATCGCTCATACCCTTCGCACACACTCATTCAGATGTTTCCACTGCATGTTTTCGCACTACGCCCCCTCCCCGACTGTTTGATGTGCTAACCGCTTTGATTTAATGATAAAGCGGTATATTAAATCTGACTAAATAAAATAAATAAATACTCCCTGTAGAGGGTGCTCCAGTATTGTAACAAGTCATAATGCAAAACAGATGCAACCATGAAGCAAAAAATTCAAAACCCCCCAAAAATTAATATTTACAAGAGGCAATAGCACTCCGCTGCAAAGTCTTGGCTGCTCAGCAATACACCTCTGAACCAGATAGTCAGAATAGGGAGCGTCCTGGACTGGTCTAGCAGAATTCCAGGAAAGGAAATTAATGGTAAGTTAAAATTTCTCCTTTCAGTACATCCTGCTAGACCAGTCCAGACAAGTGGGAAGTACCCAAGCTAATTGCCCTTTGGGTGGGAAGACACAGCCGCTGACACAACCTTTGCTCTGAACTGCGCTTCTTCCCGAACTTGAGTATCGAGCCGATAGTGACTCACAAAAGTGGATAGGGAGGATCAAGTGGCCGCCCTACAGATATCAAGAGGATGAACCTCAGCGCGCTCTGCCCAAGATGTAGCTTGTGCCCGCACAGTGCGCGCTCGGAGACTGATCGGAATAGGCTTCCCCTTAAAGATGTATGCCGATTCAATTGCTAACCGCAACCACCGAGCGACTGTGCATTTGGAAGCAGCTTGACCCTTATGGGGTCCTGCAAAAAGCACAAAAAGGTGATCAGAGATACGGAAAGAATTTGTTACCTGAAGATACCTTCGAAGGGCCCTACCAAGATCCAGAAAACAGAGCCCCTTATTTTCAGCCGTACACTGATCCTCAGAAAAAGACACTAGGAAAATTGGCTCATTGATATGAAAAAACATAAGTACCTTTGGAAGGAATGAAGGAACAGTACGCAAGAGAACACCTTCGTTTGAGAAGGAAGGATAGGGATCTCTGCAGGACAGTGCTTGCAATTCGGATACTCTTCGTGCCAAAGTCATTGCTACCAGAAACACTGTTTTAAGCGTTGAATCTCTCAATGTGATGCGCTTAAGCGGCTCAAAAGGAGCCTGCATCAAAACCTTCAAGACAAAGGACGGATCCCATGTCGATACCAGAGGGCAACCGGAGGATGAACCACCTTAAGGAAAAAGGACACATCCGCATGGGACGCTTGAAAACAAGTCATTGCAGCTGCTTGCACATGGAGGGACCCCAGCGCTAGCCCTTTATCCAGACCCTCCTGGAGGAAGGTAAGAATCTTCGGGATTCCCGTCTTCCAAGGAAAGATACGGTGCTGTGCGCACCAAGCCTCGAAGACGCATCAAATGCGGGCATACGCAGATGAAGTCGATGGATGGCATGCCTTTAGAAGGGTTGTGACCACGCTACTCAAATAATCTTTACCGCTTAGGCAGTGGCGTTCAAGAGCCAGGCTGTAAGCGAGTAGAGAGCTGGGTCATCCATCAAAATGGGACCCTGATGCAGTAGACCCCGACGAACACCCACATGCAATGGTGGCACCCGAGTCAAGCGAACGAGATCGGCATACCAGGGCCTCCGAGGCCAGTCGGGAGCTACCAAGATCACTTGCCACCGGTGTGTCAGAATTCTGCGGAGAACTCTGCCGATGAGAACCCATGGAGGAAAAACATATAGTAGTTCCCCCTGCGGCCATGGTCGAGCCAGGGCATCCAACCCAACTGAAAAATTCCGGTACCTTGGTATTTGCTGATGTCGCCATTAGATCTATGATTGGTTGCCCCCATGCTCGTACAATCCTCTGAAAATCCCAAGGGGCTAGCTCCTACTCTCTGGAATCGAGAGTGTGTTGGCTGAGGAAGTCGGCTTGCAAGTTTTGCACCCCGGCAATATGTTGCGCCGAGAGAGCCTGCAGATGTGCTTCTGCCCAGGGAAGGAGAAGTAACATTTCTTTGGATACTTCTAGGGACTTGGTGCCACCCTGGTGGTTGATATACGTCACTGTTGTTGCATTGTCGCATAGAACTCGTACTGCCTGTGCCTTGAGGAGAGGCAGAAAATGCTGTAGAGCCAGGCGAACCGCTCGCACTTCCAGTCGATTTACAGACCATTGCGCCTCCTGAGTCGACCACGTTCCCTGCGTCGATTGATGCTGACAGAGAGGACCCCACCCGGAGAGACTGGCGTCTGTTGTCAGTAGAACCCAATGAGGAGTACACCTTTGAGTAGATGATGGGGCACCAGCCACCAATGCAGGCTGCCTCGGAAATGGGCTGTGAACATTCGAGAACATAACTGTGGGAGACTATGTCGAGGACCCTCTGATCTGAAGTAATGAGAGACCACTGACAAGAAAACAGAGTCAAACGTCAACCTATTGGAGGGATCCCCTCAGCGGACCGCCCTCCAGAAAAGGCTCCTGCGGCGGACTGTCCAGCCAGTCAGCGAGAAGATTTTATGGGTCCGGTAAACTTGGAAGACACCAAGTAGTTCTCAGATCCCTTGTGGGCACCCCGAAAGGACTGCAACCTCTGGCCAAAATGTCCAGAAGTCGAAGAGGAGGAAGGTTTTCCAGGGTGACAGCGACGAGCGTCGCGAAATCTGGAGGGGCATCAGGACATAGGCGAGTACCGTTGAGAACACCACCTAAGTAGCAAATTTAGGCTTATCTTTCGGGAGCTGCTGGGGTCGAACTTCCACTAGGTCTTTGACCAATTTGTCCAGGTTCTCCCCAAAAAGAAGCTTCCCTCTGAAGGGAAGCCTGGAGAGGCGTGCTTTAGATGCAGAGTCTGCTGACTATTGTTGAAGCCAGCGCCATCTACGAGATACTGTAACCATCGCTACCGCTCTCGCCGAGAGGCACAAGAGATTGTAAAAGGTATCTGCCAAGAATGCTGTGACTGATTCCAGATGAGCCAGAGCTGGATCCTCCAGAAGACGTTGAATCCATCGGAGAAGGGCTCGGGCTGCTAGGCCCCTGCAAACCGAGGCCTGGAGAGATAATGACGAAGCCGAAAAGGCCGTCTTGAGAAGACTCTCAACTTTCCTATCTTGTTGGTCATGAAATGCTGCACCGCCCTCCACGGGAATGGTAGTGTGCTTTGTTACTCACAAGGGCATCCACTTTGGGGTATGTCAGCCATTTATCTAAATCCGGCGATGCCCAGAGATAAAGCTGTCCTAAATGGCAGGAAGAACGGAGGGGAATATCTGCAGTGTCCCATTCCCGTGACACCATTTGTTGTAGTTCTGCCGGGAATGGAAAGGCTCTAGAGGGCTTGCAAATGCCTCGTAATATCGGGTCTGGCTGAGAAGTAGTAGCAGACTGTGGATCTTGCTGCTCCGGCTGATCCGTCAAACGTAATGCTTCGACCACCTGCATAATTAGCGCCGGCAACTCCTCTTTGCGAAACAGACAAATGTCCTGTGTCTCTCCTTGGACCTCCACCAAAAACTCTGAGGGTGACCATTCTCCATCCTCCCGGTCTGACAAACAGTCGCTCTCCTCACCAGAGGACGGCCTGTCCTCTGGCGCTTTTGGCCAAGCGCTAGTAGCCCAGGAAACCTCCTAAGGAGACCGAGTATCTATCTTGGATATCTCCTCTTGCCTAGAGCGCTTATGGGAGGCTGCGGCTGAAGACTGAGGGATCAGAGCCAGGGTATCCACTGCAGATCTGGAAAAATTAGTGTGCCAGAGATCCCAGGCTTGCCTACAAAGGGCCAAAAACTGGGTATCCGAGGCATGCAGTGGCTCTTGCTGACTGAAAGGCTCTGAAGCAAGAGGGGATAAGCGAGGAGGAGAGACAGGTTTGCCCACTGGAGGAAGCTGCCTGGTTCCCTCTAGCCCTGAGGACGCGCAGCAGGACTGCCTCTGTCCTGAGCCCCCTTGGCCAAAGTCGCAGAAGTCTCCCCAGGGTGATCAAGGCATACACTGCAAATGCCATCCTGCTAATCCTTATGTTTCTTAGTGCAGACCATGCACCGTTGAAGGGAAGGCATAACAGAGGCAAACAGCGACGGACCGCACACCGTAAAGCACTAGAAAACAAAAAATCTCTCAAAACCTGCTTAAAAGGCCTCAGAGAGGCACAAACTGGCAGGGGAGGCAGGAATAAATAAAAGTGCCCACATAAGCCTGTCAAAAAACGGAGCTGTTTTGTAGAACTCCCGCCAAAACAAAATGGCCGTCGCTAAAATCCTGCTGAAAAAAAGAACACCCTGAAGCCTTAACACACTGAAAAATTAAAAAAACAAAACATTTGAGGAGCTAGGGCTGTAAGGACCCAAATCCTGGTCCCAGGTTGCCCCGATGGCATCCCGATGCAAATCAGGAGGGGGGGGGGGAAACTTTGACGATCAACTCACTGTGCCTGGAACTGAAGCAGTGCAGAGAAGCCAAGGTAGACTGACAATCAAGCCACAGCAGAGGAGAGATTAAGCTGCCAAGAAAAAGACTGCAGGCTCCACTGATGACCGGCAGTTCAGCTCCTCCCCGACAAAGAGGGAAGCTCAACTGATCCTCCTGACCAGGAGCTCAACCTCAATCTGCCTGCACCAAATATACATATATGTGCAGCTGGGTGCATCCAGCAAGAACAATAAAAAGGTTTAAATAAACTGAGGTTAAATAAAAGATCAGAGAGAAAAAAAACTACACTCCACATCTGCTGGAGACAGAGAAATACTGGAGCGCCCTCTACAGGGGATAGCTAGATATTACCAGGGAACAGCCAATCAGTCTACTGGTATTTTTTTTTTATTTGTCTCTGTCTCCAACATCTGCTGGTAGGGGGAATAAACCCACTTGTCTGGATTGGTCTAGCAGGATGTACTGAAAAGGAGGCTTTAGAAGTTGAGCTAGGACTACATTGAGATCCCAGGCCACCAGTGGTGGTTTGATCAATGGCTTGGATAATGGGAGACCCCACATGAATCATTGTACCAAGGCGTGTGAAGAAATAGGATGCCTGTCCACCAGCCTGTGATAGGCTGAGATGGCACAAAAATGGACTCTGACTGAGTTAGTCTTGAGGCCTGCTGAGGACCAGAGGAGGAGATATTGTAAAATAAATTCCACTGGACAGGCAGAGGGGTCAATATGTTTTGGGGTACCCCAGAAGGTGAACCTTTGCCATTTAAAAGCAAAGGAACATCTAGTATACAGCTTGCATGATGCAAGTAGAAAGTCCTTGACCTGTTGAGGAAGGTCGAGGTCAGCAAAGATTATGCTTTCAGCAGCCATGCCGTGAGATGGAAGGCCTGTGGATTGGGATGGAGAAGCTTCCCATGATCCTGTAAGAGGAGGTTGGGAACATGTGAGAGGGGAAATCTGTACTAGGCAAAGCAGCAGAGTAAACCATGGCTGATGGGGTCAGAAAGGGGCTATTAGGATCATGGAGCCCCGATCGGCCTGTGGCTTGAACAAGGTCTTGGGTATTAAGGGGGTGAACAGGAATGCATAAATTAGTCCCTTTACCCAATGGAGAAGGAAGGCATCTGCTGCCTGGCTGTGCCGGGAGGGAAGCCTTGAGTCAAACAGCGGAAATTGTGCATTCTCCTGGGTGACGAACAGATCTATCCTGGGGGTCTCCCACATGTGGAAGATCCAAGATGCCTTTTCCTGATTCAAAGACCACTCGTGTGGATGCAGGACACAGCTAAGGTTGTCTGCAGGAGACTGAGTTTGTCTGGGAGATACACCATCCTGAGATGGATGCGGTGTGCAATGGAGAAGAATCACAGATAAAGGGTTTCTTGGCAGAGGGTATAAGATCCCGTTCCCCCCTGCTTGTTCATATAGAACATGGCCATCTGGTTGTCTGTTCAGATTAAGACCTGTTTGCCCAAAATTTGGGGTTGAAAAACGCAAAGGGCAAGAGCATGAAGCTCCGGGAGGTTGATCTGCAACTGAGATTCCTGTTGTGTCCACTGCCCCTGTGTAGTGAGGCTATCAAGATGTGCTCCCCATCCTAGTTTGGAAGCATCCATTGTCAGGGAGCACTTGGTATTGGCACTGGGGTTGATGGAACCAAAAGCGCAGATACTGTCTGTGCTGAGGATGGATCGACAAGTGTGTGTGCCTCCTTGAAGTCTACAGAACATAGCCAAATGTTTCAATGAAAGTATGACAGAAGTGCCAAGGATATCATTTTGAATTTTTCTTGAATGAGAAATTTGTTGAGATCCCTTAGAGCCAGAATAGGTCTGTACCCTCCTGTCTTCTTTGGGATAAGGAAGTAAGGAGAGTAGAAGCCCCTGCCCTCCTGGGTGGGAGGAACTCTTTCTACGGCTCCCTGAGCTAACCGGACAGCCACCTCTACTGATAGGAGATCAGTCTGCAAGGGGTTTGCAGGATAATCCCTTGTGGAGGTGGTGGAGGGTAAGCTTTCAAAGTGAAGCAGATTGCCCCCTTTGAACAATGTTGAGAGTCCACTGCTCTGATGTGATGAGGTGCCATCTGTGGGCACAGGAGAGAATTTGCCTGGGGCAGTTTCCCCAAATGGGTTAGTTTTGCACATACCATGACAAGTATGAATTTCACTACTAAGCCAGGGCATAGGGAGTATGATCTTATTCTCTCAAATTTACTGCTAAGGCTATAAAGGTAGCAGTACCTTTTCTCCTCCTTATCTGAAGTCCACTTAACCGTAGTTAATCCTCTTAGGTTTTTCATTAATTTCCGTGGTTTATTGTCTGCCACAGTGGGGCTGCTAACATGCTAACTATGGCCTTTATTTGCAGTGCTTGCACTATCGCAATCACCACTGTTAGCCCTAGTGAGTAAGCTATGGGTGGGCACCTTTTTATCCTGTGCAACGTGCAGCCGGTTTGTATTTTTCTTTTTTGCTCCTACCATACTTCAACTGTAGTGTTGCCTTGCTGGGATTCAGTATAAAGCATAGTTACTCACCTGTAACAGGTGATCTCCGGGAACAGCAGGAATAAGCCTTCACATATGCGTACCGTGGACATCGACGGAGCATGCGCAGGAACGCTCCCCAGGGTCCAAAAGGAAAGCTTTTGGGAGCATCCCACCACGCATGTGTGCTGCCTTCCCACCCAACTACCTCTCTCACTTCAGTTGAGTTGAAAGCTGAGACCAAAGGAGAGAAGTAGAAGAAAAATAGAAGGAGAGAGAAAGACAACTCCTAGGGGAGGTGGGTGGGTTGTGAAGACTTATTCCTGCTGTTCCCGGAGATCACCTGTTACAGGTGAGTAACTACGCTATCTCCAGGAACAAGCAGGAATGTAGTTTTCACATATGGAGACTCCCCAGCTAAAAATGCCTAGGGATGACTCCAGCATGTTGCAGATCTAAGTAAGATGGGCCATGCTTCCTCCCAGGGACCTCAGGCATCCAAGAGTGGATGGTGGGAAGCAGTTGATCTAGGAATGGAAGAGATGCTGTAGAACAGCCTGACCGAACAAGGCATCCCGACGGGAGTCCTTGTCTAAACAATAGTGGGCAGTGAAAGTATGTACAGAAGCCCAAGTTGCTGCTTTGCAGATCTCATCAATAGCAACTGAACGAAGATTAGCTGTTGAGGCTGCCATGGATCTAACATTATGAGCTGTGACATGGCCTTCAAGAGGGATTCCTTTACTCTGATAGGTAAAGGAAATATAGTCTGCAATCCACTTAGAGAGCATTCTCTTAGTGACTGGAAGTCCTAAATGACTATAGTCAAAAGCTAGAAAAAGCTGAGAAGACTTTCTAAATGGCTGAGTTCTGTGAAGATAAAAAGCCAGGGCCTGTTTACAATCTAAGGTATGAAGATTTCTTTCCGCGCTGGAGGCATGAGGCCTAGGAAAGAAGACTGGGAGATAAACCGATTGGTTTAAATGAAAAGGTGATATCACCTTTGGCATAAAATGAGGATGAGTCCTCAAGACTACTTTGTCATGATGAAACCTCGTATAAGGCGGGTCAGTCATTAAAGCATGCAGTTCACTAATGCTTCTTGCAGAAGTGATAGCAATTAGGAAAATGACTTTCCATGAAAGAAACTTTAGCTCCAAAGTAGCTAAAGGTTCAAAGGTGGCTTCATGAGTTGACCCAGAACAAGATTAAGATCCCATGCCAACGAAAGAGGTTTGATGGGAGGTTTTGTTAAAAGGAGACCTCTCATAAATCTTGAAACAAGAGGATGAGAGGAAATTGGTTGTCCACTGAAGGGTTTATGAGATGCAGCAATAGCACGAAGATGGACTCTAACAGAATTGGTCTTGAGTCCAGAAGCTGATAAATGAAGGAGATAGTCCAGAAGGGACTCTACTGGTACCAAGAGGGGATTAAGAACCCTCTGGGAACACCAGACTGAGAACCTCTTCAATTTAAAAGCGTAAGAACACCTTGTGGAAGGTTTTCTGGAAGCTAGAAGAATATCCTAAACCTGTGAAAGGCCTAGATCTTGAAATTCTATGCCTTGAGCAGCCAGGCCTTGAGATGAAGGGACTCAAGTAACATAGTAAATGACGGCAGATAAAGACCAGCATGGTCCATCTAGTCTGCCCAGCAAGATGGCAAGAGTAGGTGCATCTATCGCTCTGTGCAGGCCACCCCTCTCCATGTCTTTGTTTAGGGGTAAACCCACCACTCCATGTAAGACACCCCTATTTGTTGAGATGTTATATGGTCCAGAAGTAAGATGGTACTGTTTATCTTGTTTTTATCCTATTGCTGTAAAGGGGTCCACTGTGTTTGTCCCATGCCTTTTTGAATTCCGTCACCGTGTTTGCCCCCACCACTTCCATCGGGAGGGCATTCCAAGCATCCACCACCCTTTCAGTGAAAAAATATTTCCTGACACTGCCTTTCAATTTACCACCTTGCAGCTTCATGTTATGCCCTCTAGTTTTACAGCTTCCCCGTCTTTGGAAGAGGTTTGTTTGTTCATCATTTCTCTTTAAGTATTTAAAAGTCTGAATCATATCTCCCCTATCCCTCCTCTCCTCCAAAGTGTACATATTTAGGTCTTCAAGTCTCTTCTCATAAGGCTTCTGACGCAGGCTCCAAATCATTTTGGTCGCTTTCCTCTAAACAGTTTCCAGTCTTTTTACATCTTTTGCAAGATACGGTCTCCAAAACTGAACACAGTATTCCAAGTGAGACCTCACCAGTGACTTGTACAGTGGCATAAGTACCTCTTCCTTTCTGCTGGTAATCCCTCTTTGTATGCAGCCCAACATCCTCCCGGCTTCTGCCACCGCCTTGTCGCACTGTTTTGCCACCTTGAGATCATCAGAGATAATCACACCAAGGTCTTTCTCCTGAACCGTGCATACCAACCTGTCACCCCCTATCGCGTACATTTCTCTTGGATTTCTGCTACCCAAGTGCATGACACTGCACTTTTTCGCATTAAATCGTAGTTGCCAAGCATTAGACCAGTCTTCCAGCTTTTGTAGATCTTGCCTCATGTTAACCACTCCCTCGGGGGAGTCCACTCTGTTGCAAATTTTTGTGTCGTCTGCAAAAAGACAGACTTTTCCATTCAGTCCATCAGCAATATCACTCACAAATACATTGAACAGAGCCGGGCCCAGGACCGAACCCTGGGGCACCCCGCTAATCACCTTCCTCTCATTCGAGTGAGCTCCATGTATAATCACCTTCTGTCGTCTGTCAGTCAACCAATTTCTAATCCAGTTTACCATCTTGGAACCCATCCACAAGCTACTGAGTTTGTTGACAAGCCTCCAATGAGGAACAGTATCAAAGGCTTTGCTGAAATCCAGGTAGATGACATCCATCGCATGCCCCTGATCTAGTTCCTTGGTCACCCAGTCAAAGAACTCAATCAGATTTGTTTGGCAGGACCGTCCTTCGGTAAACCATGTTGCCTCGGATCTTGCATCCTGTTGGTTTTGAGAAAGTTCACTATTCGCTCTTTCAGGAGTGCCTCCATTAATTTTCCCGCCAACGAGGTAAGGCTCACGGGCCTTTAGTTTGACACTTCTTCCCTGTCACCACTTTTGTGTAGAGGTACGACATCAGCCATTCTCCAGTCCTGAGGAACCTCTCCTGTTTCCAAGGATCTGTTGAAGACATCCTTTAACGGTCCTGCAAGAACCTCTCTGAGCTCTTTCAGTATCCTGGGATGTATCCCATCCGGTCCCATGGCTTTGTCCACTTTCAGTTTAGCAAGTTGTTCTAACACCTCGTCTTCTGTGAATGGTGTGGTATTTTATTTATTTATTTTTATTTATTTGCAGTCTCTTTTATACCGCGCTATTCGACATCAGTGCGGTTTACAATGAACATAAGAGTTGCACATCTCAATTTCGTGATTTGTACTTAACAGTGAAACAGGTATAATAACTTGGGTATACATTAAACAGGAAAATTAAACTTGGGTATGCATTAAGCAGGTATAACAGGTAAAATAGGGTATAAATAACCAGTCCCTTAACAAGGAGACACGATGAATAAATACAGTCTACTTTATGCAACAATATAATGAGTTATGCGGCACTGCATAAGTTTCTCATGGTGGTTGGAGGGGAAGGTGTGATTGCGAGTGATCAGTCTGGGAATGTGACGTGCATGAGTTTGAGGTGCTGCATTGAGATGTGAGAGTGGGTGAGTGTGGGGAGAAGACTGCATCATCGTAGTGATGAAGAAAGAGGTGCCGTTTCAGTGCCTTCCTAAATTGGGAGAGTTCACTGATGGTTCTGATAGTTGCTGGTAGTGCGTTCCAGCAGGATGGAGCAAAGAAGGAGAAGGCTCTGGATCTAGTGAATTGAGAACACTTCGTGCTTGCCTTAGGTAATATGAGAGTATTTGCGGCATTCAATCTCCTTGCTCGATTGGGAGGTGTGATTGAAATTAGATCAGTAATGGCAGTAGCAGGGTATTTATTGATGGCTTTATGGGTCATAATTAGGATCTTGAATGAGATCCTAGCCAGTGCAATTGTTTTAGTATTGTTTTAGTATTGGTATCTACTTCATTCCCATTTTTATATTTGGGAGTCACAGCTGGTCCATCTCCAGGATCTTCTTTAGTAAAAACAGAGCAGAAGTATTTGTTTAGCAATTTCGCTTTTTCAGTGTCACTTTCCATGAGTCCTTTCCCAGCACTTTCGAGTCCTGCAATTCCAACTCTGATCTTCTTCCTTTCCCGAATATACCTGAAGAACGTTTTGTTGCTACCCTTAATATCTTTAGTCATCCTTTCCTCTGCCTTTGATTTTGCTATCCTTATTACTCTTTTAGACTCTTTGAGTTGGATCCTGTATTCATTTCTGTGTTCTTCTGTTTGCAAGCTTTTGAATTTTGCGAAAGTTGTGTTTTTTGCCTTTATTTGAGCAGCCACCTCTTTGGAAAACCAAATAGGTTTCCTTCTCCTCTTGTTTTTATTTACTTTTCTTACATATTTATCTGTTGCCCCTTTTATTGCCTTCTTTAGTTTAGCCGATTGCAATTCCACTTCCTTTATCTCCTTCCACCCCGTCATCTCCTCCTTTAAGTACTCTGCCATTTTATTGAAGTCAGTGTATTTGAAGTTTAGGACTTTGAGCTTGCTATGATTGGCCTGTACCATGGCTTTTATCTCAAACCACACCGTGTGATTTTCGCTGTTGCTCACAGGGGCACTCACGCAGACATTTGACACACTATCACCGTTGGTGAGCACTACATCCAGCGTTGAGCTTTCCCTGGTTGGTTCCATCACCATTTGTCTAAATAATGCATCTTGGAGAGCATCCACAATTCTTTTGCTTCTTTCCAGATGTGCAGAAGGAGTAATCCAATCCACATCAGGTAGATTAAAATCACCCAATATGATCGCTTCCCCCTTTGTTGCTATCTTGGCAATATCTTTAATCAATTCGTTATCTCTCTCTTCAATTTGAGTCGGAGGTCTGTAGACTACAGCAATATGGATGACAGTGCCATCTCCTCTTTCCAACGCAATCCAGAGCACTTCTTCTTTTCCCCATGTCCCCTGCATTTCAGTAGCTTTAATACTGCTTTTGACATACAAGGCTACTCCTCCTCCTTTTCCATTTTCTCTGTCTCTTCTGAATAGATTATAGCCAGCTATGGTTATATCCCAATCGTGCGATTCATTAAACCACGTTTCTGTAATGGCCACAATGTCCAAATTCGTTTCCACAATTAGGGCTTCCAGGTCTGGAATTTTGTTGGCTAAGCTACGAACATTTGTGCTCATTGCTTTCCTGGCTTGTGTGAATTTTGCATTGATTTTGTTCTGCCTACTTCTTCCCACATGCTTTTGATGTGTGGTTTAAAAGTGTGTCCGTTTCTGATGGTGTTCTGCTTTTGCTGGGGTGGCATGCAGATGTTGACCTTCCACATCCGTCAACCCCTCTTCCTAGTTTAAATGCATATCCACATACTGCCTGAATTTTTCACTTAGGATTCTTTTCCCTGCGACAGAGAGATGTAGTCCATCAGCACAGTATAGTCTCTTGTTGGTCCATCTGTTGTCCCAGTTACCAATAAATCTGAATCCTTGTTGTTTGCACCAGGTCTGGAGCCATGTATTAAAGCTGTTAATGCGATGCAGCCTTTTTGTCCCCTTACCAAGAACAGGTAGAACTTCTGAGAATGCAACAGTGTTAACAGCGCACTTGAGTTTCTCTCCCAAAGATTGGAAGTCCTTTTGGGCTTTGGAGGCACTGTTCCTAGCCAGGTCGTTTGTGCCTAAGTGGATAATAACATCAAGTTCGGATTGTTCACTTTTTGCGCTAAGTAATTCAACAACTTGGTTTGTATTACTGCTGGCTGAAGAGCCTGGTAAGCACATGACTATCTTCTCTCCTTTGAACTGTGTTCCCAAGTTGGTGCCTCTGATGATGGAATCTCCAAGTAGTAATAGTTTTCTGTTTGGTGAGGTTTTCTTCATATTTGGTGCTTTAGCAGGGGATTGGGTATTGTCTGACTCATTTAAGGGCCCTTCAATTTCTTTGGATTGGGCTCCCTGCAAGAAGCAGGTCATGAGAGGATGGATGGAGAGGGACTGCTCTCGATAAGGTGGTGAAGCACAGCGAGTGCACTCAGGTGTATCCTGACAGAGTTGGACTTAGGTCCTGCCTGGGACAGATGACGCAAATATTGCAGCACAAGCTGCACAGAGCATGAGAATGGGTCGACACTTTGCTCTGCACACCACACTGAGAATCTCTGCCATTTGAAGACATAAGCCCGTCTTGCGGAGGTCCGATGGGAGGCCAGGAGGACCTCTTGCACCTCCCCTGAAAGGTTGAAAGGGGCCAAGGCTAACCTTTCAGCACCTGGGCCGTTAGCATCAGGGGTGTAGGGGGGAGCCTTCCTCCTGCGACAGCAGCCCTGGGGTATTCCACAGGGGTCCGAGGTGCCATGGATAAGCAAAGGAGCAGTGGAAACCATGGTTGCCTGGGCCATTGAGGGGCTACTAGGATCAGGCATGCCCTGTCATGTTGAACCTTAAACAAGATCTTGGCAATCAGTGGCAAGGGCATAGAGAAGGCCCTTTGTCCACTGGATGAGGAATGCATCCACTGCTACCTGGGATGGTGTGGCTGCCTGGAGCAGAAGCGGAGCAGCTGGGTGTTGGCCAGACTGGTGAAGAGGTCCATCCGTGGAGTTCCCCAGAGCTGGAAGAGCCAATAGGCCTCTCTGGGGTCTAGCCACCACTTGTGTGGCTGAAGGACTCTGCTCAGTCTGTCTGCCAGGGCGTTGTCCTGGCCCAATAGATACACCGCCCATAGGAGCATCCTCTGGCAGTTCACATACGAACAGAGAGCTACTGCCTCTTGGCAGAGAGTTTACAATCCCGTGTCTCCCTGCTTGTCGACACAGAACACTGCTGCTCTCTGTCATAGGAGCTATCAGCTCTCCCACACGCCTCGTCTCACTGGCTGTGGTAGTGATGTTGGACTTCTACTTTCTCTCTCCTGCCAATTCCAACTCCTCCTGCTGCCTCAGTCTCACTCCTTTCCCTCTTTTGAAGTCCACTCCATCCACCTTTTCACTCCACTACCTCTTCGGGTAGCTGTTATTTATTGACCTCCGGACAAGTCTACTTCTACCTTTCTCAATGACTTCGACTCATGGCTTTCCTTCTTTCTGGATTCCTCTTCCCCCACTCTTATTCTCGGGGATTTTAACATTCATATTGATAGCCCCTCTGATCCTTATGCTTTAAAGCTCCTCTCCCTTATCTCCTGCTTTGCTCTACTGCCCCGACTCAGCAGCATGGCCACTTCCTTGACCTGATATTTTTTTCTAGTTGCTTACCCTTGAATTTCTGTAGCTCAGTTATTCCCTTATCTGACCATCACCTTTTAAGCTTCAATCTTCATTAACCATCGCCTCAACCTCGTCCTGTCTCCTCCAACCTATTTAGAAATCTTCATGCTATTGATCCTTTTGTTCTCCTCTTCCATTGTTTCTTCATCTCTTTCCTCCATTATGTCATCTAAGTCTGTTGACGAGGCAGTAGCTTCCTATAATGCTGCACTTTCCTCTGCTCTGGATACTCTCACTCCACCCATGACACGTCCTGTGAGATGTTTTGCACTCCAGCCTTGATTTTCATCCACTACTCGCCATCTACATTCCTGTGCCCATTCTGCTGAGCATGCTTGGCTCAAATCCCACTCCCTTGTAGAGTTTCTACACTTCAAATTCATGCTTGTCTTTCCAGTTAGCCATAGCTCTTGCCAAACAAGACTATTATGTCCATCTGACTTGCCTCTGACCCTTGCCGTCTCTTTACTACTCTCAGCTCTCTCCTCAAAGTGCCTCCGCTTTTGACCCCTCCCTCCCTTTCTGCCCAAACCCTGGCTATTTACATGACAAAATCCACAAGATCACCCTCCAATTCCCCACAAATGCAGCTACTTCCCCTCCTCCCCTTCTTCACTCCCAACTCCCCCCCTACCTTTCCTGTGATTTCTGAAGAGGAAACTGCACTCCTTCTTTCTTCCTCCAAACTCACCACCTGCTCTTCTGATCTTATCCCCACTCGTCTCCTAAACCCCATCTCCTCCACTGTTGTCCCTTCCATCTCTCATATTCTCCACCTATCGCTCTACACTGCAACTGTCCCTGCAGTCTTCAAGCATGATGTGGTCACATCTCTCAAGAAATCCTCACTTGATCCCACCTGTCCTTCTAATTATCGACCCATCTCCCTCCTTCCCTTTGTTTCTAAACTACTTTAACACGTGGTTCACTGCCACTGCCTCGACTTCCTCTCCTCTCATGCCCTCCTGGATCCTTTAGAGTCTGGTTTCGTCTTTTACACTTTACTGAAACAGCTCTTGTCAAAGTCTCCAGTGACTTTTTCCTGGCAAAATCAAAGGGCCTTTACTCTGTCCTCATCCTTCTTGACCTCTCTGCTGCTTTTAACACTGTTGACCACAACCTTCTCCTTGATACCCTGTCCTCGCTTGGTTTTAAGGGCTCTGGTACTATCCTGATTTTCCTCCTATCTCTCCCATCGCTCTTTCAGTGTTAGTTCTAGTGGCTCCTCCTCTTCTGCTATCCCGCTCCCAGCTGATGTACCCCAAGGATCTGTCTTAGGTCCGCTCCTTTTCTCTCTCTATACCCAGTCCCTTGGTGCGCTCATCTCTTCCCATGGCTTTCAGTAACATCTTTATGCCAATGACTCCCAGATCTCTATGCCTGAAATCTCTCCGGCAATCCATACCCAGATCTCTGCATGCCTTTCTGACATTGCTGCTTGGATGTCTCACCACTGCTTGAAATTGAACATGGCCAAGACTGAACTTCTTATCTTTCCCACTAAAACCTCCTCTCCTCTTCCTCCTTTCTCAGTCTCTGTGGATAACTGTACTCCTTCCTGTTTCCTCGGATTGCAAACTTGGAGTTGCCTTTGACTCCTCTCTCTCCTTCTCCACACACATTAATCTGATAGTTAAGACCTACCATTTCTTTCTCTATAACATCAACAAACTCCACCCGTTCCTTCCTGAAGACACTACTAAGATGCTTATTCACTCCTTAATCACCTCCCGTCTTGACTACTGTAACCTACTTCTTGCTGGTCTCCCTTTGAATCATCTATCTCTCCTTCAATCTGTTCAACATTCTGCTGCGCGGCTAATTTCCGCCAGCCTCGTCATGCCCATATTATCCCTCTTCTCAAGTCACTTCATTGGCTCCCTATTCGTTTCCGCATCCAGTTCAAACTTCTCCTGCTGACCTATAAATACATTCACTCTGCAGCTCCTCACTACCTTTCTTCTTTTATCACTCCTTACACTCCCCCCTCGGGAACTCCGCTCTTCTGGCAAACTGCTTCTATCTGTGCCCTTCTCTTCTATTGCTAACTCCAGACTTCGCCCCTTTCATCTTGCTGCACCTTACGCCTGGAACAAACTACCTGTGTCTGTACTCCAGGCATCTTCTCTGACCCTTTTCAAATCCAGGCTGAAAACTCACCTCTTCGCTGCTGCTTTTGGATCTTGACTCACCTGATCTCCTTGTTTCTTTACCTTTCCCCCTTGTTTTATCCCTGTCTACACCTTCTGCGGTGTCTGTCTTGACTAGATTGTAAGCTCTGATGAGCAGGGACTGTCTCTTACATGTCTGTGCAGCGCTGTGTATGACTTGTAGCACTATACAAATGCTCAGTAGTAGTAGTAGTAGTAGAATAGTGTTGTTGGTGGTGACAGCCAGGGATATGGCCCGAAGCTCCAAGAGGTTGATCTGATGCAGAGGCCGGCGCAATGGGCTCCCCAGCCTAAGAGGGAGGTGTCTGTGGTTAGGACGCTCTGTTTGGTGAGGGCCTGGAAGGGCATCCTGGCCAAAAGGTGCTGAGGGACTTTCCACTAGATGAGGGAGTCGGCCAGTGTGCAGGTCACCGCCACTCTGTTCCGAAGATGGCCTGTGGCCTGGGTCCACTGGGAGAGAAGGCCCCATTAAGCTACCTTCATGTGAAGGTGGATGTCAAGAGCGGCATGAACTGTGGATGCCATGTGACCCAACAGGCGAAGCAGGAGGTGGGCGGACACAGTGTTGGTGCTGCATGGCAGCGGCCAGCACCCTGAGGCGATCGGCCCTGTCCAGAGGGAGAAAGGCTTTGGCCCGAACAGTGTCCAGCCTTGCCCCTATAAATTCCAGACACTGTGTCGGGAGGAGATGGGACTTTGGGTGGTTTATCTCGAATCCCAAGTGCTGCAGAATGAGGATGGTGCGTGCCGCTGCATGTTGCACACCTCTGCGGCCCCTTATGAGCCAGTCATCCAGGTAGGGGAAAAAAAAGGCTTCATAGAGATGAAGGTAGGCCACGACTACCATCAGGCACTTGGTGAATACCCTCGGTGCGGAGGGTAGTCCGAAGGGTAGCACCCTATACTGGTAGAGACCGCCTCCCACCACAAACCTGAGGTATTTCCTGTGGCTGGGATGGATGAGGATGTGTGTGTACGCATCCTTTAGGCCCAAGGAGCATAGCCAGTCTCCCAGCTGGAGGTATGGCAGCAGTGTTCCAAGGGAGAGCTTTCTGAACGTCTCCTTCTCCAGGAACCTGTTTAGATCTCGCAGGTCCAGAATGGGCCGAAAGACTCTGATCCTCTTGGGTACGAGGAAGTACCAGGAATAGAACCCTTTGCCCTCGAGGGGTGTGCACACTGGTTCCACCGCCCTATCCTTGAGAAGGCCTGCAAGCTCCTGCAGTAGTAAGGCTCTCCTGGAAATAATGGAGAGGGCGCTTGTGTCAGGTGGAAGAGATAACCCTCCCTCACCACCTGCACTGCCCAGGATTCGGTGGTGATGGATGGCCACCAGTGGGCATAGAGAACGTGGCACCCCCCTGTGGGTTTCTGGGCTACAGGCTAGATCTCCTGGGGAAAGAGTCAAAACCCCCCGCAAGGCTGGGATGGAGCCAGTGCCTGGGGTGTGGGAGCCTTAGGCTTACAAGGGCCATGCCTTTGTCCCTTGACCTGCTGCCCTTGTTGGGGAGCTGGGAAGGCATGGTACTGAGGACAGTTTCCATAAGCCTTCCTCTTCTTCGGGTAGAAGGACTTTCTACTCGAACACTTCTGTTGGGAAGGGTCAGCAGTCTTCTTGGAGAGCCTGTTCCTTGTCAGGAACTCAGACTCCAACTTTGCAGCCTTATCAGTCATGAGTTTGACGAAGAGATTTTCTCCCCAACAAGGGACATCAGCCAGTTTCTCCTGAACTCATTGCACAAGGTCAGAGGACTGTAGCCAAGCCTGGCATCAGGAATCAATGCCTGCCGCAGCTACTCTAGTTGCCGACTTGAAATCGTCATAGGCTGTCAAAGTCATAAACTTGGAGCACTCTCTGAAACCCGAGGCCAGGTTTGGAACCACTCGAGGGGTTCCTCGGAGAGACCAGCTGAGAACCCAGTGAGTTCCTTCGCCAGGTCCCTCAAGTACATGCCCATGTACAGCTAGTATGCCTGGATGGCCTGGATCTGGCCAATGAACATAGAGCCCTGGTAGCACTTTCTGCAGGGACCGATGCCGGGTCCTGAGGGGAGATAAGTCGGAAGGCACAATCCAGTGACAATGGGTATCCGGGGATTTGTTGACCTCGTTCTCCCAGTCACACTCGTAGTCGGTGGAGGTGTCTAGGGTGGTCCGGCCCTGGAGCTTGATGACCATTTTCCCCCAAAGGTCCTGCAGTCGGAGTTGCAGGCATTCATTGCGGTTGACCTCAGTCCCAAGGACTGGGAGCAGTGTCGAGGAACCTCTCGAGGCTGGTAGTGCTCGAGGATCGGCTCGATGTCCGGGGACTTCCTTGAGGTCAAGGACCCGGTAGTTGGGAGTGACGACCCGGTGGAGCCAGGCATCAGAGCTCGTTGCTAGGCCACGAAGGCAGACCAACTGCACTCCAAAGCGCCATCCTGGTCTCGAGGCCAGATGGCTCTGCAGCCTTTGGCATGGGCACAGAGGGACCCGGGCGCAACGCCTTGAAGGTCCTAGGTCGGTCGCTGTTGCCGATGATTCTCGTAGCAGTATTTTGGTTGGCCGCTCCTGCTCCTTCACCTTGGACTCGAAATAGGGCCTGTGCCATCTGGGGCCCATGGGGCATGCCCACTTTACCAGACTCCACAGGTGGCTCTTCCTCCAGGCGTGAAGCCGGTCGAGAAACTCTCGAGAAAAAAAGGAACAAAAACAGACCCGAGACTCGATGCCGAGGCAAGCAAGCTCGGGGGTGGAAAAGGGAACTGGTACGTGGCCAGAGAAAAGAAAAATTCAAGAGAAAAACTACACTTTTTCTGGGGAAAATAGACACATGTCCGGTGGACTCCAAAGAAAAAAGGAAACCAAGGCAAGATGGCACCCTTGGGTGGGAAAGGGACCACGCATGTGCGGTGCATCTCCCTTTGAAAGCTGGGGAGAAGCTACCGTACGGGCTCCATCGAAGCCACCCATATGTAAGGGCAGAGTTCCTGCTTGTTCCCAGAGAAAATCTCCTGCTATGCAAACTGCTCCTTATCACAACTTAATTATCAAAGAGAGATGAAATCAAAAGCATAACTTACCCACACACCCCATCCTTTTTACTTGAATCACCCTCTGAACTGACCGTCTTTTTGGCTTCTGCCATTTCCTCAGGCTTGACTGCCAATTCGTCAGCAGCGGTTTCGTCTTCTACTGCCGGCACATCTGGTAGATCTGTGGCCAGTGGTGCATGAAGTGGCTTCCGCAGCACCTATTATAGAGCAAAAGAATCACAAGTCATAAACAAAAACTAGGACTAGTAAGGTACCTTCTGTTTAAATACGTTAGTGCTCTCAGCAATTCTAAGGGGTTTCAGGAGACACCAACATGGAAGCACAACAAAAATGATCCTTCACGGATTTTCAGATTCTCATTTGCCAACTCAGATGTTGTTGTGATGCCCATTTAGGACAAATAAAATCTTTAATATCAACTCTTAGAATAAGGAGAATGGGATCACAAAAATACTTTCTTCTAAAACACAGACACACTCAAGGATGCAGATAAACTTCATCTAAAGCAAAGAAATGGCCTACAACTTCAGGGTCTTCCATTGTTCGCTATTTATCACAAAGTTGTTCAGCTATTTATTTAACTAACAATTTTTCTACACTGCCTTATCTTGAATCAAGGCGGTTTACCACATAACTTCAGTTTACAGAGAACTTACAATGGGAAAATCACTGCTTAACCGATTACAAATTAACTTCATTGGTATTCACAAAGGGGATGGGAGAAACTGGGACTGTTGACGTTAAAACTTATGTACAAATGTGTGTGTAAGTGTTCATGGGGGGGGGAAATCAGGTTTCGTTGAAGTGTTCAATGAAAAGAAGAGTCTTGAGCTGTTTTCAGACATCCTTTATGTCTGTGGTGGTTCTCATTTTCTCTGGGAGATTGTTCCATCCAGATAGAGGGAGCGGCAAGCGAGAAAGCTCTCTTGGAAGTAGTTTGTTTGCTTTTTGTGAACAGATTGGGTGTTGGTACGGTATTGATGTTGCTGTTTCTCACACGTCTGTTAGGTTTGGTGCAGATGAGGTCCTGGAGACCTCCGGCTGTCAGGTTGTTTTTGATCTTGAAGATGGTCAGGGCAGATTTTTATTTGGCGCGTAGTGTAATTGGCAGCCAATGCAGTTGGTGCAGGAGGGGCGTTATGTGTTCTCGCCGGGATGATCCCATGATGGTTTGGGCAGCAGCGTTTTGGACCAGTTGCAGGGGTCGGGTAGTTTGTTTTAGCAGTCCTTGTAGGAGAGCATTACAGTAGTCCAGAGATGGCGTTATGATGGACTGACATACTGTGAGGAAGTGTTCTTGACTGATGAGAGGTTTTAGTCTCCTAATTATTGCAAGTTTGTGGAAGGAAGACTTGGAGATTTTGTTAATGTGAGCTTGTAGGTTGAGGTTCTTGTCTATAATAACACTGGACTTCGTCCTTTATTGTGATTTGTGAATTGGAGATGTTGATTGAAGCAAGGGGTTGAAATCAGTGTTCCTTATAATGATTATTGCTTCCGTTTTCTTGATGTTAATGTTGAGGTTGTTTTTGGTAAGCCATGTTGTCATTTCGTGGAAACAGGTTGACATTGTTGTGAGATCTAGAAAGTGTGTAGGCTATTGGTGTGTAGGCCATGATGATATCTGCATATATGGTATACTGTATGTTGTGTTTCTTGAAAATGTTGCAGATTGGCTGTACATATATGTTAAATAGGAGGGCAGAGAGCGAAGGATCCTTGAGGAACTCCTTGGAAGGTGTGGATAATGGTTGAGGTGAGTGGACTAAATTTGACTATCTGTTGTCTGCCTTCGAGGTAGAACTGGAACCACTTAAGGGTGATGTATTGGATCCCAATTGATGACAATTGCTCCAGGAGGATGTTATGGGAGACTGTGTCAAAGGCAGATGATATGTCGACAAAGATTAATAGGAAATCTCTTCTTATGTTGTCAATACCTTTGAGCTATACTATACTTTATCCAATAAGCAGCATGGTGGGAGGGAAGGGAAGCATGTTATCACTAAAGAGGATACTTAGTTCTATCTAGAAGTAACCTTGATCCATGGCTGTCACCAAAGGATTATCACGGCAATGACCAGACTGGGGGGGGGGGGGGGGAGAGAGGGAGGATTCATAAAAAAAAAAAGGTAAAAAATCCCAAGGTAGTTGCCAGTCACATGGTGCTATCTAAAGTTTTGATTGAGGTAGAGGCCCAACCCAGCAAAAGAAAAACAGTCAAGATAAAAAAACCCACACACACAATGTTCCCTCCTGATTGAAGGGAATAAACATTTTCAAAAGTGTTGTTGCTTACCTGTACCACCGTGGGCTTTTCATGGACATCAGGATAATGAGACACATAAGTGGGTGACATTATTGGACATGTGCCTCAGTTTTTCTTGGCATAAGCAGGACTTCCCACCATATCTGCTGCCTCACAAGCCCCTCGGTCTATTGCAAACTAAGGCGTCAACTCCCCAGAAAGGTAGATGATTGTATGTCCAGTCTATCCTGCTGTTTATTGGTAGGGCCGGCACAACACAGTAAACACAGCAGAAGGCGCCAATGTTCAAGGGTGCCATAGTGGGCAACCTTCACCTTTAGTCCTGCTGACTAAGCAAGGGATTCATCCCTCTGCAACCGACTGCTCTGCTAGTTCATTTGTTAAATTTAGACTGCAGGCATCACCGACTTTCGGAACTTGTGCGTGGGTCTTTCTGTTGTTCATCGCCCACAATCAGCAGGAAGTCCCAACTGCGAGTTTCAAAAGGGTCAGGGATGGCTGCAGTCAGAATTGAACAGCTTGCAGCATGGGTGGCGATCATGAAGCAGCAAAGAGTTCTTTATGGGCTGGGCAAGCAGAAGCTGAAGTAATAAAGAGGAAGTCTGTCCTTCCTTCCCTTCTGTCACTGCTGCTTCTGTGAGCTGGGCCAGTGGCAGCTGAAGCAGCAAGGGCCTGCTCCACCCCCATCAGGAAGTAGCGCCTGAGGGGTGAGACAGAACTGGGCCTTAGAGAGCACAGAACATGATGGCTTCTTACTATCGCTGCTGCTGCTGCTCAGCTCACTGAAGTAGCAGTGACAAAAGGGAGGGAAAGATGGACTTCCTCCTCTTCAATAGAGGTAAAATGCTGGAGCAAAGATGGGGTCTAGGGAAGTAGGGGGAGAGAGAGAGTATAACCTTCCCAGAAGATCATTGCCACAGGATTGGGGGGGGGGGGGGGCATTGCAAGAAAAAGAGGATAGGTGCTAGATCAAAGGGAGGAGAGGCTGAAGTAATAAAGAGGGAGATGCTTGACCATGGATGAAGGTGCAAAGGGAAGAGAAGAGGATGCTATTGGAACTACGGTACAGTGTGGGGTGGGGGAAAAGAACAAGTAGCTGCTGGACCATGGAGTAGGTAGAGGGGAAAGAGAAGGGGAGATGATTGACCATGGAGTGGGTGGGAGGAAAGAGAGCAAGGAGATGCCAGACTATGGGAGAGAGGGGGAGAGGGATTAAAGCAGGGAGCTGCTAAACTACAGAGTGGGTAGAGAGGAGAGAAGGAGTGGGGGTAGGGAAGGAAGGGAACAGGGATATGCTGGACCATAATGGTAGGGAAAAAGGGAAGATGCAGGACTGTGGGGTGGGGATGGGAAGGAGGAAGAAGCAGACAGAAAATGGAAATATGCAGGATGGGGGGGGGGGGGGGGAATAGGAAAGTGCTGGACCCACAGGCAAGGGGGAATGGGAAGACAAAGGGAAGAGTCTGGACATGGGGGAGACAGAGAGGAAGAGATTGAAGCTGGCAGATGCTTGGGATGGGTTTATGAGATTCATTTATTTAGTTAACAGGTTTTTTTATACTGCCTTTACGGCAGTTTACATAGAACAATAACAAACTCATAGGTAGTTTACTGATAGAGAGTAGCTGAGGCTGGGGGTTGACATGGGGGCTGGGAATGGGGAGCTAAAGAGTTTAACTAGGAAGGAGATGAGGGAAGTAGAAAGAAAGCTGGAAGGCGGATGAAAGATTAAAAGAGGGAGATTGAGGGCTGGAGTTGTGAAATTTGAATTTATAGAAAAGCAGAAATGAAAGATATGGAGAAAAGAGCTGAAATCAAACTATCATCATCAAAGACAGATGCAGTTGTGGCAAGGAAGAGAACAGGAGGAGAAATGGAAAATGGACATGAACTCTGGAAGGAGTTACGAGATGGCGAACAGAGGAAAGAGACTGGATCTAACATGAATAGGAAAAATTTTTTCCAGGAAATAAAGGTAAACAAATGCATTTTATTCTGAATTTAGTAAACTGGAATATACCAGCTTTAGTAAATGTATACCTTTTAAGTCTTTATATTCTGGATAAACAATTCAGGTAAACACAAAGGATGTGAACCTCACAATCAGACAGAGTGAAGAAATTATTTAAAAACGTATCTTGAAGAAATTATTTAAAAACTTATCTTGAAAAAATTATATATACTGTACATTGTGGGCATCAATGTGCTTGTCTTTGTATTTTGCTCAGTGCAGGAGGAAAACTTTAGAAATCTTCATGCTATTGAACCTTTGGCTCTCTCCTCCACTATGTCATCTGAGTCTGCTGATGAGGCAGTAGCTTCCTATAATGCTGCACTCTCCTCCGCTCTGGATGCTCTTGCTCCACCCATGCAATGTCCTGTAAGGCGTGCTATACCCCAGCCATGGCTGTCTTCCACTACCCGCTATCTACGTTCCTGTGGCCATTCAGCTGAGCATGCTTGGCTCAAAACAGCTCCCTTGCGGACTTTCTACACTTTAAATTCATGCTTGTCTCTTTCCGGTTAGCCATAGCACTCGCCAAACAAGACTATAATGTCCATCTGACTAACTCTCTTGCCTCTGATACTCGCCGTCTCTTTACTACTATCAACTCTCTTCTCAAAGTGCCTCCGCCTCAGACCTCTCCATCCCTTTCTGTCCAAACCCTGGCTGACTATTTCCATGATAAAATCCACAAGATCACCCTCCAATTCCCCATGAAGTCAGCTACTTCCCCTCCTCGCCACTCCCATCTTTCTCCCTCTACCTCTGCTACCCTTTCTTCCTTTTCTATGATCTGAGGAGGAAACCACACACCTTCTTTCCTCCTCCAATCTCACTATCTGCTCCTCTGATCCTATTCACTCTCCACTGCAACTGTCCCTGTAGCCTTCAAGCATGCTGTAGTTATACCTCTCCTCAAGAAACCCTCACTAGATCCTACCTGTCCTTCTATCGACCCATCTCCCTCCTTCCTTTCGCTTCTAAACTACTTGAACGTGCGGTTCACAGCTGTTGTCTCAACTTTCTTTTCTCTCAAGCCCTCCTGGATCCTTTACAATCTGGCTTTTGTCCTTTACATTCTACTGAAATGGCTCTTGCTAAAGTCTCCAGTTACCTGTTCCTGGCAAAATCCAAGGGCCTTTACTCAATCCTCAACTTTCTCAACCTTTCTGCTGCTTTTGACACTGTTGATCACAACTTTCTCCTTGATACCTTGTTCTCGTTTGGTTTTAAGCACTCTGTACTATCCTGGTTTTCTTAACATCTTTCCCATCACTCTTTAGTGTTTGTTCTGGTGGATCCTCCTCTGCTATCATCCCGCTCTCCATCTTGGGTCCACGCCTTTTCTTTCTCAATATCCAGTTCCTTGGTGCACTCATCTCTTTCCATGGCTTTCAATAACATCTTTATGCTTATGACTCACACATCTACCTCTCTACACCTGAAATATCTCCGGCAATCCAAGCCCGGATCTCTGCCTGCCTTTCTGACATTGCTGCTTGGATAACTCACCGCTGTTTGAAATTGAACACGGCCAAAACCAAGCTTCTTATTTTTTGTCCTAAAACCTCCTCTCCCCTTCTTCCTTTCTTAGTTTCTGTGGATAACTCTCTACCTCCCTGTTTTCTTGGTTTGCAACCTTGAGATTGTCTTTGACTCTTCTTTCTCGTTCTCCACACACATCCATCTGCTAAAACCTGTTTCTTCTTTCTCTATAACATCAACAAAATCCGCCTATTCATTTCTGAACACACTGCTAAGACACTTATCCACTCTTTAGTCACCTCCTGTCTTGAGTATTGTAACCTATTCCTTGCTGGTCTCCTTCTGAATCATCTCTCTCCCCTTCAATCTGTTCAGCACTCTGCTGCACGGCTAATCTTCTGCAAACATCGTCATGCTCATATTACTCCTCTTCTCAAGTCACTTCATTGGATCCCTATTTCCACATCCAGTTCAAACTTCTCCTGCTGACCTATAAGTGCATTCATTCTGCGCATCTCACTACCTTTCCTCTCTTATCTCTCCCTATACCCCTCCTCTGGAACTCCACTCTTCTGGCAAATCACTTCTATCTGTGCCCTTCTTTTCTATCACGAACTCCATACTTCGGTCCTTATGCCTGGAACAAACTACCGGAGTCTGTATGTCAGGCGTCTTCTCTGGCCCTTTTCAAATCCAGGCTGAAAACTCACCTCTTTGCTGTTGCTTTTGGATCTTGACTCACCTGATCTCCTTTGTGTTTCCTTACCATTCCCCCTTGATGTATCCCATGTCTCCAGCTACTGTGTTGTCTTGACTAGATTGTAAGTTCTGATAAGCAGGGACTGTCTCTTACATGTGTCTGTGCAGCACTGCGTTATGTCTTGTAGCGCTAAACAAATACTCAGTAGTAGTAGTAGTAGGAAGCCAGATCTAACAAAACAAGACCAGCTGCCATATTGGCAAGGAGCTGAGAAATCCGATTTAAGCATGAGTGTTTGGGCAACCCCGGTCAAAGTGTCAGCTCCGATTCAAGAAGGTGGCTTTCCCATGTTGGGTATCTATCAAGCCTTTGATGAACTAGAGGCTCTGGGATGCCCGCAAGGCAGATTTTTAGAAGTTTATGATAAAACCAAGCAGTTGCAGGAGTTGGATAGTTACTTGAAAAGAACGACCAACTTCTTCAGGAGAAAAGCCCATCAATAAGTAAAAATACAGAAGGAGAAACAATATTTTCCCTTCTTGAGAAGATGAACTGCTACAATCAATAAGCATTTGCAGAAAGAGGATGTAGACATACCAAAAGGAAGAACTTGGTATTGAAAGACAGAAACATGATGGCAGAAAAAGACCATATGGCCCATCTAGTCTGCCCTTCCATATCAACTACAATAGTCCCCTTTTTTTCTTTGGAGATTCTCTGTGTTCGTTCCATGCTTTTTTGAATTCAGATACTGTCCTCGTCTCTGCTACCTCCACTGGGAGACTATTCCATGCATCTGCCACTCTTTCCGTAAAGAAATATTTTCGCATATTATTCCTGAGTCTATCCCCTTTCACCCTCATTCTCTGTCCCCTCGTAGCAGAGCTTACCTTCAATTGAAAGAGACTCTCCTGTGCATTTATACCATGGAGGTATTTAAATGCGTCTATTTTATCTGCCAAATTCTAGAACATTCTTCAAGCTTAGCTAGTTCGCTCCCTCATGTTATCTACAGTACTCCTTCCTTGGTGTCTACTCTATTACAGATTTTGGTATTATCTGCAAATAAGCAAATCTTACCCAACAGCCCTTCCGTAATATCAGTAACAAAGATGTTAAGAAGAATCAGACCAAGGACAGATCCACTGGTAATCTCCTCCTCACAATGAGCGCCATTTACCTGTATACTTTGTCGCCTCCCACTCAACCAGTTTCTAACCCAATCAGTAACTTTTAGGGTCCATCCCTAGGGTGCTCAGTTTCTTTATAAGTTGCCTGTGCGGAACGGTGTCAAAGGCTTTACTAAAATCTAAGTACACCACATCTAGGGCTCTCTCTTGCTCCAATTCCCTGGTCATCCAGTCAAAGAAATCAATCAGATTTGTCTGACAACACCTGCCACTGGTGAATCCATGCTGCCTCGGATCCTGCAATCCATTGGACTCCAGAAACCTCACTATTCTCTTTTTTTAGGAGCCTTTCCAATAATTTACTAACCACCAAGGTTAGACTTACCGGCCTGTAGTTCTCAATTTCATGCTTATGTCCACTTTTGTGTAAAGGGACCACATGTGCCTTTCGCCAGCCCTCTGGCTCCACTCCCGACTCCAAAAAGGCATTGAAAAAGTCAAACAGTGGAGCCGCTAGAATGTCCCCAAGTTCCCTCAGTATTCTTGGATGTGTCCCATTCAGACCCATTGCCTTGTCTATTTTCAGTTTAGGTAGTTACTCACAATCTTCTGATAATCATTTGAGATCCCCATTATTAGTGTATGTGTCTCATATCCCCTCGTGTTAAATGTATCCCCCCAATTGTGTTGTGACCACTTTGATTGAAAGATAAGGTGGTATACAAAACTGTCTAAATAAATTGCTTCTGATCCTATTTGAGATCCCTATTGCTTCTGTACTATCAGCAGAGATGATATCCACCTATCAAAGAAGGATCAAAGTGTCGTCGGCAGCAGACTGTCTCACTTACTGAAGAGAACTTTAAACTAAGATCATTGGAGAAGGCTGACCAAAGTCTCCAGGTATGTAAAAACCCTCAGGTAAGTAAAGGATCAAATACCTGTATAGAAATAGGGAGGAGGGGGGAATATCTGGAAAGCTGTGTACACTAGTGCCCACAGTATGGGAAATAAGAATCCAGATTCTAGAAGCAGTAATAGAAGTTGCTGACTTGGCTTTAGTGATTTCAGAGACATGGTTCAAGGAGAACTATGACTGGGATATAGTTATATCAGGCTATAATCTAGTCAGAAAGGACAGTATAGGAAGGAGGGAAAAAGTAACAGAACTGCAGGATTTACGAGGGAAGGAGAAAGATACTGTGGGCTAAGCTACAAAGAGGAAATGGAACATCTATTTCCATTGGTGTGGTATACAGATCTCCCTCGCAGGCAGAAGAAATAGATAGGGATTTAACTGAAGACATTCACACCAGAGCTATGAAAAGAGAAATGCTACCTACTACTACTAATCATTTATAGAGTGCTATAAGGCATATGTACATACTTCAATATGCCAGATGTCTTTTTGGGACATCCCAGCTGTGGTGTTGTTTAGAAGAAGGAAAATCTTGTTTTCTCTCTAGGGAGAACTGTTCCAGCAAGTGGTAAGAGACCCATGTGAGAGGGCGCCATACTGGATCTGGTGCTTAAGAATGGGGAGTGTGTTCCAGATATTACTATAGGGGATCATCTGCCATCCAAGGACCACTGAGTGGTGTAGTTTGGTATTAGGACACAAGTGCAGATGGCTCATTCAAACGTGAGATCCTAGGCTTCAGGAAAACAAACCTGGTAAAGGATGGGGGAATACTTCAAAACAACGTTTGCTGGATGGGAACATCTGGAGGACAAAAAATATCTCCTTTCAATTTTTCAAAGGGCAACAAACCTTTTTGTTAGAAAAGTAAATAAAAGTAAGAGGAAAAAGAAAATGGATCCTGAAAGAAATAGCTGATAAGTTAAAGAAGAAGAAATTATCTTTATAAAATACAAGAGATCATAGACAAGCAACAATATATGGGAAAGCTAAAAGCAGCTAGGAAAGTAGTCAGGAAAGCCAAGATGCAAATTAGAAAATGGTTGAGTGGAAGGTGACTGTGGGTAGTGTTAAATGGAGTTCACTCTGATAACAGCACTACCAGAAAGGTGCCACAGGGGTTGGTTAGCTGCTTTTTCTCTTAAAAGCTGAGGAAACGTTAGGGACTTTGGTAGGTCTCTCTCATTTACTTCAAGAGGTATCAAACTCCAACAAGTGAACAATGGCTGGGAAAAAAAGTACTGCCAAAGCTGTTGCCCCTGTTAAAGCTTCTACTTCTGTCCAGACAGCCCAATGCCAGTTGAGGGAGCGATTCCATGTACAAGATGCCTGCAAGTCAAAGCCCTCATGAAACAAGTGGAGGAGCTCAGAGGAAATATGGCGAGGCTGAGAAGAATTAGACAGCGAGAAGTTCATTGATGTTTATGCTTATTGGGCTTGATAGACCGCTCCACAGGGCAGTGTACAAATTTAAAAACAAGTTAAAATCAAAGACAGAAGAACGACGCCAATTCAGACAGGAAAGGACAGAGCATTCACGCTAGAGAGGGGAGGAAGGAGAAAGATGATATGGATCATAGTATGGTCATGTAACAGGCAGGTCATTTGGGATGTGAAAGAGATGGGGTTTTAAAAGTGTCTTAAACTTAGTATAAGAAGATTCAAGCCAGAAGGCAGGGGGGAGTGCATTCCAAGAAACAGGACCAAGGAAGTAAAACGCTGAGGAGTGGGTGGATTCTAGCTGGACCTGGGTAGCAGGGGGAAGGTGCAGATGGTTTGCATGGATATTGCAGAGGACATGGGTGTGGGGAGTGAAGGAGCAGATGAGAAGTTTCTTAAAGCATTCAATCTCAAGATGGGATACTACAGAATGAAGAAAGTTGGACATGAGTCACCAGAGCCTGCAGAATCAACATCCCAACTCCTCCAGCCCTCAAACTGAAGAACCAGTATGCAACCCTGGAAGTGGAGAAGGTGAAAGCATCCCAGGAAAGGGAAGAACCAGAGCTCAAGGCACCCAAAAGTTACAGAATCGGTGATACCAAGAAAGAAAAGGGTAGTGGTGATTGACAACTCTCTTTCGAGGGGTACCGAAGTATCCACCGCTGACCAGATTTGATGTTCAGAGAGGTGTGCTGTCTGCCAGGTGCCAAAATCCGAGATATTATGGAGAATTTGCTGAGACTCATCAAGCCTACTGATTATTATCCGATGTTGCTCAGCCATGTCGGCACAAATGATACTGCTAGGTATCCCTCTGAGCAAATCAGACGTGACTTCATGGCTCTGGGACAGAGGGTGAAGCAAATAGGTGTGCAGGTGGTGTTCTCTTCAATCCTCCCCTAATGAGGGTAAAGGCCAAGGCAGAGAAGCGTGCATCCTGGAGTTAAATGTGTGGCTGTGTGGATGGTGTCATCAACAGCATTTTTGTTTCCTGGACCATGGGATGATTTTCCAAGGGCTTGTTTCCTGGACCATGGGATGATTTTCCAAGGGCTGCAAAGCAGACATGGTGTCCATCTATCCAAGAAGGGTCGATGTGTCTTCCGCAGAAGACTGGCTAACTGAAGAGGGCTTTAAACTAGGTTCGTTGGGAATGGGTGAAGAAAGCCTCCAGGTAAGTAAAACATTAAATATCTCTGTTGAAATGAGTAAAAGGAGCAACATCTGGAAAGCAGTGTGCATAAATGCCCGTAGTATGGGAAATAAGATCCCAGATGTTGAGGCTTTAATGGAAGAGGCTGACTTGGATTTAGTGGCTGTTACAGAGACATGGTTCACAGAATGTAATTGGGATGTAATTATACCAGGTTATACTTTATTCAGGAAGGACAGGATAGGAAGAAGGAGAAGTGTGTGTGGCACTATATGTTGTTAATAATATTAAAGCTATAGAACTGCAGGGCTTAAAAGGAAGAGAGGAGGCACTATGGCTTAGACTAGAAAGAGGGAAAGGGAAATTCATTTGCATTGGAGTTATATACAGATCCCCCTCACAGCGCGCAGAAGTTTGTCCTGTTTTGACGCATTACAACCTGGAATTAAAATGGAGTTTTGAAGGTTAACAACATGTGATATATACAACATGCCTATGACTCTGAAGGTGCAAAGTATCCTTTATTGTGACACAAACAATAATTAAGAAACAAAAACCTGAAAGCGGGAGTGTGCATATATATTCACCCCCAAAGTCAATACGTTGTAGAGCCACCGTTTGCTACAATTACAGCTGCAAGTCTCTTGAGGTATGTCTCTATTAGCTTAGCATATCTAATCACTGGGATTTTCACACATTCCTTAAGGCAAAACTGTTCCAACTCCTTCAAGTTAGATGGGTTGTGCTGGTGTACAGCAATCTTCAAGTAATGCCACAGATTCTCAATTGGATTGAGGTCTTGGCTTTGACTAGACCATTCCAAGACATTTAAGGGGGAGGAGAGGCCTAGTGGTTTGGCAAGTTACCTCAGGCCGGAAGGTCTATTGGCACTAGATGACAGCAACCTTGGGCCCCGAAGGACTGGGGCTTCTAGTCCCACAGGTGCTCCTTGTGGTCTTGGGCAAGCCACTTAACTCTCCAGTGCCCATGTTCCCTGTAAGTATTAGCGTATGTGTCTCATAGTCCCTCGTGTTAAATATATCCCCCAATTGCGTTGTGACCACTTTGATTGAAGGATAAGGTGGTATACAAAACTGTCTAAATAAATAAATAAATAAAATAAATGCTTCCCTTTAAACCAGCTTTAGTTAGTATGTTTAGGGTCATTGTCCTGCTGGAAGGTGAACCTTCCTCCCGTCTCAAATCTCTGGCAGACTAAACAGATGTTCCTCAAGAATTGCCCTATATTTAGTGCCATCCATCGTTCCTTAAATCCTGACCACTTTTCCTGTCCCTACCAATGAAAATCATCCCCACAGCATGATGCTGTCACCACCATGTTTCACTGTGGGAAAGGTGTTCTCGGGGTGATGGGAAGTGTTGGGTTTGCACCACACATGGCATTTCCCTTGATGGCCAAATAGTTCAATTTTCATCTCATCTGACCAGAGACCCTAATTCCATGTGTTTGGGAGGGGCCGCCACATGCTGCTGTGCAAACTCCAAACGTGTTTTCTTATTTCTTTCTTTAAGCAATGACTTTTTTCTGGCCACTGAAAGAAAGCTTGATTGTACCGGGTTGGATACACAGTCAGGCCCTGTGTATAACATTATATTACTATAAGCCCTAAGAAAGAGTTAATATCATTTGTAGCTCCTTATTTAATACCATCCTTGAAAACTCTGTAGAAGAAATTGGGTGAAAGGTTTAGATAACAAACATTAGTCTTGTTATTAGAAAGATAAGTAAAAGGCAAGTTGTTTACCCAGCTTCGCAGTCTCTGGTCAGAGATATCAAACTGTCAGTGTTAGGATTAATTAGAATTAAGGCCTACATAGTCATGTCTGAGAATATATGTATGTCTTTTCATGACTGTCTATGACATGCATGCCTATAGAAAAGTATGTTATGAATATACGTGACACTAGACGTAGAACAGAATATGTATATTATGAATATACGTGATGTGAGACATAGAATAATAAAGTGAAATTATGCTGTGTAAGGGAATCTTTGCCTATAAATAAAGTGGCCTAAAGCTATGATATCAGAGTAAACATAGGCAGAGGCCTGGCTTGCTCTCCCAAAGCGCTTTGGTCCTGTGTGTTATAATTTATTTATTTATTTAGTAAATACTTGTATACCGCTGTTTCCTACGATCAACAGCGGTTTACTTTACAGAATCATAATGCATTGTATAATACATTGAGATTTTTAGTTTTACATTTTGATTAGATAATGATTTACGTAACACGGGATAAACAGTTGGATACAATATACAGTTGATTATTATAGCACACAGATCAGGGTATACATTTGATTTCAGTAGGTTGGGGGGCCAAATATACATTATATACAGTGTTGACTTCCAAAGAGTACAGGCTAACACATGACTATATGCTATTAGATTTTATGCTGTCGCGGGCGGTAGAGTTCATCTGGTTGAGGTAGGGTATTGCAGTTAGATCAGGTTGTAGTGGGTTTGAAACAGATATGTTTTAAGCTTTCGTCTAAAGTCAGTCAGGCTGTTTGTGAGTCTTAATTCATGCGGTAGTTGGTTCCATTGGATTGGCGCTGTGTATGTGAATGCCCGCTTGCTTGTTTCGGCCTTGACAGATCGAATGCTTGTCGGGATACACAGGGTGTTGAGATTCATAGTTCTCCTGCTCCTGTTGCATGGTTGGATAGTGATTAGGTTATTGAGGTAGGATGGTGCGATGCCATGGATGAGTTTAAACGTTGTGATGATCTGTTTGTAGATGATGCGGGCAGCCACTGGGAGCCAATGCAGGTCCATTAGTACTGGGGTTATGTGGTCGGTGACTTTCTTTTCCATGATGACTCTTGCAGCCACGTTCTGGGCCATTTGCAGGATACTGAGTGTGTTCTTTGGAAGCCCTAGTAGAATGGCATTGCTGTAGTCCAGGTGTGGAATGATTAGTGCTTGAGCAACAGATCTAAAGTCGGATTTGTCGAGGATATTGCGAAGTGGTTGTAGAATTTTGAGTTTGTAAAAGATGGCTCGGTTAACTGATCTGAGGTGTTTGTCCAACCTGAGATTACAGTCTAGTAGGACTCCTAGATACTTTATTACAGGCTTCGTGTGGTATATGTTTTTGTTAAGAGTGACTGTGGTGGGTGGGATGAAATTGGCTTTCTTGGAAATGAACATGACCTCTGTTTTTTTGTGGTTTATTGACATGATGTTTTGCTGAAGCCATAATTGGAGCATGTCAAGGCATATTTCTAGTGGACCGAAGTTAGGCTGTGTTATGTCAAGCTGTGTGTATAGCATCACATCATCGGCATATATGTGGTATTTGATGTTGCATTTCTGGAAGATATCGCAGACCGGCTTTATATACAAATTGAACAGTAGTGATGAGAGGGCAGACCCTTGGGGGATCCCTTGGGTTTGGGGGAAGGCATCAGCTTTGTCGTTGTTGAATTGTACTTGTTGCATCCTATTGGATATATATGAAGCGAACCATTTTAAGGGGGTCCCTGAAATACCCAGCGAGGCCAGGCGGTCCAATAGGGTGTTGTGATGCACTGTATCGAATGCCGCTGAGATGTCAATGAATATGAGTATGAAAATGTAGTTTTTTGTTCTCGAGGCCCCTAAGTAGGTTGTCAAGGAGTGCCAGCAGTAGTGTTTCTACTCCGTGATTCTGACGGAATCCATATTGATGCTCATCTAAGGCTTTTCTCTCATCCATGTGATCTTGTAGTTGGTGCTGAACCGCTTTTTCAATCGTTTTTGCTAGGAATGCTATGCTTGAAATTGGGCGGTATGATGCAGGATCACTTTTGTTGAGCGACTTGTTCTTTAATATGGGTCTTATAATTGATTTCTTGAGTTGAGTCGGCATGCTTCCTTGTTGAAGTGATTGGTTGACAATGTGCGCGATGGGTTTTGCGTTGTCTTTCTTAGTTGCTTTCATCCAGGCGGCTGGGCATGGGTCGAGGGGTGAGGTAGTGGTGTTTAAGTTGGTTATGATGTTTAAGATTTGTTGCTCACCGAGATGCTGGAAGGTGTTCCATTCTGGTTCCAGGTCTGCTTGAGAGGCAGTGGTGGTTTCTTGAGTGGTGATGGTTGATGGCATGTTTTGATTAATGATTGTGGGGAGTTGCGGGTTTAGTTTTTTGGCGTAGTGGTCGGCAAGTGTCTGGGCCTTTATATCGTTTGAAGAGATGGGGTTTTGCGAAGTTTTAGTAAGAGATTTTACGAGCTCAAAGTGTGTTGTGTATTATTTACAGATTTGTGTATTATTTAAAGATTGTGATCAATTAATCTTCTCCTTGCTTCGTGTGTGGATTTCTGTGACCCAAGAGACCTATCTGTTATAGGTGAGGGGGGGGGGGTGCAGAGTACTCTTTCAGTTGGTGCCATACCGGATAGTTCTCTGCATTCAAGGCAAGGGCAGAAGGTGCCTGAAGATTTGTGAGTATTATGAAAATTACCAGTGATGGGTAATCTGTTAAGTTGACAGGCTCCGTCTCAGATGCGTGAGTGGCATGACAGAGCTAGGGCTTTAGTGTTTAAGAAAGGTAGCCCTTCTTATTGTGTGCTTCTATTGTATGTATGAGAAGCATGGTGCTGTAGCCATCGATTCCGTAGCACATAGGGATTCAGTGACAAAAGGTAATGTGAATTTGCAGTTTCCTTTGGAGGGAACTTTCTCTGTAGATAAGGTCCATTGCCTGAGATATGAGTTAGCGGTTGAAGGTAAACCGTGCAAATGTGCTTACATGGTGGGAACGCATGGTACATGGTGCAAAACATTGGAATGTTTATGTTTTGAAACAAAAGATGTTTGTGTTAAGAAATGTAACTAATGACCAGCTGAGTGAGTGCGGATCACTCGTGTAGCAGAACTAAGAGAAAAAGAAAATGCTTAAAGAGCAAAAGCAGTTAGGGAGAGTAGAATTGTGTATTTTGGATATTTGGAATGTCTCCCAGCTCAAAGAATTGAGAGCATGTATGAATCAAGAAACGGAACGTGTTGTACTTGTAATAAGAATCTTAGAAGTAGCAATAGGTCATAGAGTTTCTGTTGCAAAAGAATTAGCATTCTCGGGAGATAAATTACCTATGCCTGGAGTTCAGGATAGCAGGATAGCAGTAATGATTTGAAATTCAAAGCAGACTTTATAGGTCTTTAAGCAGATTTGTTATTGTGTACTTCTCATTTGTGTACTTCTCAAAAGAATTAAGTGTTTCTGATGAAGTGTGATCTATTATATTATGATTTAGGCTCTATTCAGGATGTTCTATTCAGCCTAATTTATGTTCTGCCACTGTTAAACTGAAGCAGCTGTGGGAAATGATATTGTGACTACTTAAAGAAGTGTTTGATTTGACTAAAACCTTTCCGAATTACGGGGATAGCCCTGATAAATTTGTGTCTTTATGGTCTCAAATAATTAACAGTTATGATCTCACTTGGGCAGCTCTAGATAATTTGCTCAGAACTGTGTTTTATAACCCAGCTGATTTTTATAGGGTCACTCATCCAGTTCGTGACAGACCCTGTGATAGATTTACAAGAGAAGACTCAAAGAGATAATTTTGTTTTTGTGTAAAGAAAAAATTTTTTTTGTTAGAATTCCTTACAGTAGTATGCAAACGTAAAGGATTGGTCGAGATTAACATCTCTAAGGCAGGATAGGGGTGAAAAAGTTAAAGATTTTCACACTAGGTGTATGCTAGCTTTTAAAGACTATTCTGGTGAGGCAGAAGACACACCTTCAGGATTTACTAATATTTTTGTAAATGGATTGATTCCAAGAATAAAAGAAATTTTAGAAACTTCAATAATAGATTGTCCAGCTAGAACGGCCGATGCAATTTTGGAAGGGGCTCGATACAGTGAGTTGAATTTCCTCAAGGAACAACAGGAACAACAAACCAGATTAGATGTAAAAAAAGCGAAGTTGCTTAATTTGCAGATTGCTTCCATGCAAACTCCCATGGGAAGGGGTAGATTCAGAGCTAGAGGAGGTTATGTGAATTCTCAGCGAGGGCGTGGACAGTCCAAAGAGCTGCGTACGTGTTACACTTGTGGAGAGGCTGGACATTTGCAGCGAGACTGTTCCCGGAATCGGAATCCTGATGGCCAGAGAGCAGATTTCCCTCATCCCCCTCCAGTACAAGCTGAATTCACTCCAGTATATCAGTGCTTCTCTAACACAGAAGATTGTGGAGGTGATACATGGGATGCATGACTATTTCTGAATTTGACTAACTCCTCAGGGTGAGTTAGAAGCTAAACTGGGAGGTTCTAATTTGAAATTTGTTATTGATACTGGAGCTACAACATCAGCACTGCGTTTACAGGATTTGCCTGCCATCTATCATACTCAATTAGCACAAGCACCGATAGTACATTGTGAAGGCATTGAGGGAAAGATAATTCCTCATCGTAGACTTGAATATTTACCTTTGCAGATTGGAGAGATTGTACATCCAAGTACTTTTCTGGTGGGAGACACTTTGCCAGTGAATCATCTAGGTCGGGATTTTTTGGTGTCACATCATGCTACTCTATCCTGGATGGGTGGCAAGTTCTCTTTCCAGCTGTACCCTCTTTCTGAAGTGCCGTCCCCTGCAGATGCCAGTGTTGTTCATCCGGCGCTTGAAGACCTTCCTTCTACTTTGTGGGCAGTGCCAGGATCTAATGTCGGGTGTCTTTCTATTCCTCCTGTGAAAATCACCGTGAAACCTGGAGTTCAGCTTCCTTGACTCAAGCATTATCCATTGCCAGCAGCTGCCATTGAAGGAATTTGTGTTGTGATTGCGGATCTTCAGAAACAAGGTGTCATTTATCCTACAACTTCACCATGCAATACTCCAATCCTTCCTGTGCTAAAGGCTGACGATAAGACTTATAGATTTGTACAAGACCTGCGAGCAGTAAATAATGTGATTTTGCCAATTTTTCCCTTGGTACCTAATCCACATGATATCTGGACGCAGATACCTTCAGGGACTACCTGGTTTTCTGTTGTGGATTTAAGTTCTGCTTATTTTTCAGTGAAAATTAGCAAAGACAGCCAATTTTTATTTGCCTTCTATTTTGACAATAAGCAATATACCTGGACCACTTTGTGTCAGGGGTACACTGATAGTCCTGTATATTTCTCACAGGCCCTAAGAACTGCATTATTGGATGTAAAGCTCGACCATTCCTCTTTAGTACAATATGTAGATGACTTGCTTCTCTGTTCACCAAATTATGAAAGTTGTTTGTCAGATTCCTTGTCTTTATTAGCTCATATTGCTGAATTAGGTTTGAAGGTTAATTTGTCTAAACTGCAGTTTGTATCTCAAAATGTTACTTTCCTGGGTGTTGCCCTAACACTCTCTGGTCGTGCAATTACCTCTGCTAGATTGAAACCTATTTTGTCATTGTCTTTTCCAGCAACACCAGTGTTAATGCGCAAGTTTCTGGGTCTATTAATTTTCTGTAAACAATGGCTAGCAAATTTCTCAGATCTTACTGCTCCACTTTATGCTCTTATTGGGAAAGAAGGACCTGAAGGCCTTATTGTACCCACCTTAGCACAGTGGGAAGCTTTTGTGAATATCAAGACTGCACTGGGCACTGCGCCATGTTTATCACTACCAGATTACTCATTACCATTCAAACTGTATGTTGCTATTTCAACTTCCTCTGCCACCTGTGTACTTTTGCAAGCTTTCCCAACTGGTCGCAAGCCCGTAGGCTATTTCTCAAAGCGATTTGATTCAGTGACTTTGGGACTTCCACCATGTTTACGTAGTTTGGTAGCAGTGGCTTTTGCAATTGAAACTTACTGATTTTCTGGTTCTACAGCGCCCTTTTGTTCCATCTAACCAAGACTCAGACTTTGTCCTCCACACGTTTTATTGACTCTGGAATTAATCATTTCTCCGCTTCATGTTTCAGTATGTACTACATCACTATGCAACCTTTCAACACTTGTGGAGGAGTATGGGTCTCCTAATTGTTTCCAAACTGTACCTCTACCAGCCCCGGATTATACCTTTGTTTGTGGATAGTTCTGCTTTTAGAGATGACAAGGGCAAACTTTGTGTAGGCTATGCAGTCACTACAGTTTTGTGGAATTTTGGCAATATTTGGCAGCAACGAGGGTTTTTGACTTCTGTTAATAAACCAATTAAACATGCTGCATACATTCACCGTTTGTTACAGGCTGTCCTCTTGCCAGCACAAGTTGCAGTTTTAAAATGCAAAGGACATTCTTCTGCTGAAGATTTTGTGTCAAAGGGCAACCATTTTGCAGACCAAGAAGCATGGTGTCACTGACAGTGCTGTATTTAACACCGTCTAATATGACTTTGTTTTCCCTTTCATCTTTCTTGCAGTAATAGCAAGATACTTCCTTTGAAACCCAGACTCTGACTTCGTGGGGTGCATTCTGTGATGCTCAGGGCTGCTGGAAAGAGGATCATCTGCTTATCTGTCCCGACAGTCTTTTGTTTCTACTTGCCCTGTTCCTGCATCATAAGCTTTACCGCTGTGGCTATGAATTATGTCTTTTTGGTTCTCCGGTATCACCTGAACTTCTATTATTTTTTTCCTGTGGCACAGCTTGTCTGCACTGTTTCAAGACTGGCACTGTAGGGTCAGCTTAGGGTCAGTTATTAAGATTTCTGCCTTCCGAACTCTTTTTGATTTTGCAGCCTGTTTTGCAGATCTGCCCTGTGCCAGAGGAAGGAAGTGGTATTTGTCTGGTGGTCACTTGTCTATTCTCCGGATGGGTAGAAGCTTATCCACTACCAGTATGACTGCTGGGGTTGCCATCAAATTACCAGTTTATTCCTGTCTGGGGTGTTCCTTTTGTCCTGTCTTCTGATCAGGGTCCGGCCTTCATTGTAAGTGTCTGGGAGGGTATTGAAAGTTGGTTCGGTATCAAGAGACAATTGCATACTCCTTATCATCCGCAAAGCTCTGGCCAGGTGGAACGGATGAATAGGACAATCAAAAGTCACTTGCGCACCATGACACAGGATTGGGCTACAGATTGGACAGAAGCCCTTCCTTTTGCCCTTATGGCAGTGCGTAATTCCCCCCAGCGTGCTCGGGGAGGCCTGACACCATACAAAATAGTTACTGGACGTCCAGCTACTTCTCCACATGACTTGGCAGTTATCCCAGATCACCAATTGTTGCGCAGCGATATTTTGACTTATTGCTCACGGTTGCACTCAGTCCTGTCTGTTTCCCCTTTATTGCAAGTGAATCCTCAACGAGATGACAGAATCATCATATCCAGAATCATCAGAATCATTATATCCAGAAGTGAAGTCACCAGATTGGGTCCTGATTAAGAATTTGCATCCAAAGACGCTTCTGGCTCCCAAGTTTCTAGGTCCATTTCGTGTGCTCCTGGTGGGATACTCGGCTTGTAAAGTGGAAGGACATTCTCGTTGGATACACCTAACACAGTGTAAAAAGGCTCCTTCACAGACTCCATACAGTGGCTCCCTTCATCAGTGAATCAAGAAAATACAACACAGAGACTTATTGAACATTACATTAATATTACAGAAAAGATCATCAGGATTTATGTGCTTTTTGAATGGACTAATTCTGCAAAAGACCTTTGTCCAGCATTTACACTACTGATTAGGTGGATATAGTTAGTTTGAATTAGTATTTTACTGATATATAAGCAATGACCTTTGGGTACTTAACCTCTACTTCATGACGTAATTGAGAATTAAGGGGTAGTTATAGCTATAATATATATCTTTATCATCTTAAGAAGAGTGGGTGTATTTTTATTTTGTCTTAGAACATTTATTTTTGGAGTAATTATAGTTTCAGATCTTTAGAGGTTTGCTAAGAATGTTTCCGTATTTGGTCTTAGTTGTGCTGTGGCATATTATTGTTAATGAAGCAGTACTGCATTTAGAATCTTGGGAAAGTTATGGGGAATATTCAAATACTTTTGAGTCGCATTTACACTCAGTTTGTGATAAGGAAGCTTATCATAGCTCAAGAAGGAGCTATAGTAAAGGTGAAGTGACTCTGAACAAGCAACCTGTCAGTTCTGGTAGAAATAAGAAAACAGAATTTTCCCATAAAAGACTACCAGTCCCAGAATGCACCAGGTTTCCAACAGCCATTAGAGGAGCTGAAGTGGGGAAACGTGTGTTCAATCAGGAGGGCTATGAGGTAATCCCTAAGCACTCATCTCAAAGGGCAGGGCCTGATTCAGCACAGCTGCGCTGTGTTAAGGTGGAGCACTCATCTAAGCAGAATAAAGGTAGAGTTTATTCTACAGAGAATCATCATCATCATCTTCATGATCAACTTGGATATCCTCATCCTCAGTTTCATCTGGAGGATCATCAGAAGCAGAAGCCAAGCCGGACGGACAGAGAGGGCAAGAAACCCTTTGGAAGAAAGAAGAGAAAGGCCTCTGGGAGGTCTAGAGGAGTCTGGAGCAGTATGTATACTGGGAGGCATTCCAAGGGCCAGCATACACCATTGGACTGGGGAAAGCCAGAGGAATGGTGCTGCAGAGCTAGGAATCTCCAGACGGTACCTGTGAGGGAGACGGCTGCACGTGGAAGGGACCCTAAGACCCGTGCCAGAAGGTATGTGAAGAGAGACCTAGTGTCCAGGGATCTGGATTGGAAGGCTGGACATAGGAACTGGACTACATACTGGCCAGGCTATATAGAGAGGAACTCTAACAGCAATGGAAGCTCAGGTATGAACACTGATCTATGCCCTAGCTATAACCTTGAAAGACAGCAGGGAAACAAGTATTCTCCTGAAAGTGCTCCACTGAGAAATTCATCGGTGCCAATCCATGATATTGAACCCATGATTGTTGAAGAAGGGGGAGAGATTGCAGATGAAGGCTGTGTTTACATGGACTGCTCTCTGTCTAAACTCCTTTGGTAATTTTCTGTTACAAAGTACAGCAACCATCACAAAGAAATACAAACTTGTTCTTTAATCTACTCAGAAAAGCTCCTGAGTAGGATTTTTAGCCACGCAGTAGAAAGCAAGCCAGCTAAAGGGGTTTCAGCTGGGTAACTGCTAGCAATTGAGCCTTATCTAATTGCTTGTGAGCTCTGAGAGAATCACTTCTGAATTTATGTGGGAAGATATAAGAAGTTAACCTGAAAAGAACAGTTTTTCCCTTCTTTGTGGATTTTTGTTTGTTGTTTGATACACTGCTAAGAAAATATTAGCTAAAGCCTACAGAAAAGACCAGTTTGTTACCAACCAGGTCTTTATTCTTTTGCTTTGATTGCCTGACAAGTTCAAATGTTGTTTTCCTGATTTTGTTTTTCCAAGTTTAACACTGAAAGCAAGTGTCCTGTTTTATGTGCTACCAAGCATATCTGTGTTGGGAGAAATAACCCCATAAATAAATATCTTATTGGCTTTAGCCTCAAGCACAACTAATTATTGTGAGCAGCTGTGTCTGGGGTGAATGGACTGCATTGCCCACAATCCCTTGCAAATCATATTGATATATGCACTTGCCAAGACTGTGAACATTCTCACCCAGGCAGCCGTCTGACAACTTACAAAACAGAAAATGAACATTACTCAGGAATTAAGGAAATGAACATTACTCAGTGGGCTTTGAATAATTGTACACAGAATCTAGTCTGTCCCCGCAACTTGACAATTTGTGAAAATGGATTAGTGGCGTTAAAGGGAGACTATTTTGTGTGTGGTAATCTCGCATATACAGAACTTCCCAGAGGTTGGTCAGGTACTTGCTATGTTGCTCAGTTAGATACCCCGTGGCGGTTTTTACCTTACCAAAATGTTACTTTATTATCAACCTTGAATAATTCCTTAAGAAGAAAAAGGGATGTTTCCCCTCAGAATGAAGCCATAATAGAAGCTGCGGTATATAAGTGCTTGTTAAATAAATAAAATAAATAAATAATAGTAGCACAACAGTTGATAGACTCTACAAGTCATTTAACTAAATCTCAGATAGATGCATTTACAGGTACTGTTTGGCTCTCAACTCTACAGTTATGCAGCTCAGAATCGCATGGTTTAGACTATCTCCTAGCGAAGGAAAATGGCATGTATGGATTATTTATTTATTTATTTATCTATTTAATTTATTTATTTATTTATCTATTTAATTTATTTATTTATTATTATTATTATTATTATTGTTAATTATTGTTTGCTTGATGATGAAGGAAGATATTGAAAGGCCTACTAGATAAGGTTAGGAATCGTACATTTGTATCAAGTAGTAGTTATCTAAGTTCTTTTTCTGATTTTTTTGGTTCTGTTTCTTCTTTCTGGAATTTATTATCTAGGCCCCTGCAAGGCATATTAGCTTCATTATTTGGTTTATTAGGGATTATTATTTTAGGAGCATTAATTCTTTGTGTAATATCTGCTTGCTGTAAGAAATCAGTGGAGACACTGACCCCTAAAATGATGTTACAGATTGACCCAGAAGCTAGCTACAATCCATTTTTAATACCGATGTCTGAGTTTCCTTATCTGTGAAATGATTCTTTACAGAATCAGAGGAAGGACTGAAAGAAAGCTTGATTGTACCGGGTTGGATACACAGTCAGGCCCTGTATACATAAGAACATAAGATATGCCATACTGGGTCAGACCAAGGTCCATCAAGCCCAGTATTCTGTTTCCAACAGTGGCCAATCTAGGTCACATGTACCTAGCAGTTTCCCCAAGAGACACAAATTCCACAATGCTTGTACTGGGTCAAGCATTGATATCTTCGGTCACTTCTTAATAATGGTTTATGGACCTTTCCTCCAGGAACTTGTCCAAACCTTTTTAAACCCAGCTACACTAACAGCTTTTACTACATCTTCCGGTAACAAATTCCAGAGTTTGATTACACGTTGAGTGAAAAAATATTTTCTTTTATTAGTCGTAAATAGTTTACCCTGTAGCTTCATTGCATGTCCCCTAGTCTTTCTATATTCTGATAAGGTAAACAATCGATCTACGTTTACCCGTTCCACTCTGTTCATTAATTTATAGACTTCTATCATATCTCCCCTCAGCCGTCTCTTTTCCAGGTTAAAGAGCCCTAACTTTTTTAGCCTTTCTTCATAGGAGTATCCTTCCATCCCCTTTACCATTTTGGTGGCTCTTCTCTGTACCTTTTCTAAAATCGCTATATCCTTTTAAGATACGGCGACCAGAATTGCACACAATATTCAAGGGTGCGGTCTCACCATGGAACGATATAGAGGCATTATAATATCTTTTGTTTTATTTTTCCATTCCTTTCTATCATACCTAGCATTCTATTTGCTCTCTTGGCCGCCGCTGCACACTGGTCCGAGGGTTTTTAACATGGTATCCACAATGACGCCTAAATCTTTTTCCTGGGTGGTGGTTCCTAATGTGGAACCTTGCATCGTGTAACCATAGTTTGGGTTGTTCTTCCCTAGGTGCATAACCTTGCACTTGTCCACATTAAATTTCATCTGCCATTTTGATGCCCAGTCTTCCAATTTATCAAGATCCTCTTGCAATTTTTTCACAATCCTCTTGGGTTTTAACAGCTTTAAATAGTTTTTGTGTCATCTGCAAATTTGATAACCTCACTCGTTATTCCACTTTCCAAGTCATTTATGAATATGTCAAAAGCAGCAGCGGACCCAGCACAGACCCCTGGGGTACACCACTATTCACCTTTCTCCATTGGGAAAATTGGCCATTTAGCCTACCCTCTGCTTTCTATCTTTTAACCAGTTCCTGATCCACAATAGTACACTGCCTCCTATCCCATGACTCTTTAGTTTTGCCAAAAGTCTCTGATGAGGGACCTTGTCAAAGGCTTTCTGAAAGTCCAGATACACAATATCAACCGACTCACCTTTGTCCACCTGTTTATTCACTCCTTCAAAAAAACATAACAGATTAGTAAGACAAGATCTTCCTTGTCTAAAGCCATGTTGGCTGTCTCCCATTAGGTCGTGACTATCTACATGCTGAGTAATTTTATTCTTTATGATGGTTTCTACCATTTTTCCCGTACTGACGTCAGGCTCACCGGTCTGTAGTTTCCCGGATCACCCCTGGAACCCTTTTTTAAAAATTGGTGTTACATTGGCGATCCTCCAATCTTCAGGTATTAGAGATGATTTTAATGATAGTTCACAGATTACTAATAGCAGGTCTGCAATCTCATATTTCAGTTCTTTCAACACCCTTGGATGTATACCATCCGGCCCAGGTGATTTGCTACTCTTCAGTTTATCTAATAGTTGTAAGACATCTTCCCGATGTATCGATATTTCCTTCAATTCTTCCGCACCTTTAAATACCACTTCAGTCATATATAACATTATATTACTATAAGCCCTAAGAAAGAGTTAATATCATTTGTAGCTCCTTATTTAATACCATCCTTGAAAACTCTGTAGAAGAAATTGGGTGAAAGGTTTAGATAACAAACATTAGTCTTGTTATTAGAAAGATAAGTAAAAGGCAAGTTGTTTACCCAGCTTCGCAAAGTATGTTATGAATATACGTGACACTAGACATAGAATAGAATATGTATATTATGAATATACGTGATGTGAGACATAGAATAATAAAGTGAAATTATGCTGTGTAAGGGAATCTTTGCCTATAAATAAAGTGGCCTAAAGCTATGATATCAGAGTAAACATAGGCAGAGGCCTGACTTGCTCTCCCAAAGCGCTTTGGTCCTGTGTGTTATAATACAAGTGTGTTGTGTATTATTTACAGATTTGTGTATTATTTAAAGATTGTGATCAATTAACCTTCTCCTTGCTTTGTGTGTGGATTTCTGTGACCCAAGAGCCCTATCTGTGAGGGGGGGTGCAGAGTACTCTTTCAGCCACTTTTCCATAAAGCCCCAACTCTGTGGAGCGTATGGCTTAAAGTGGTCCTATGGACACAGATACTCCCATCTCTGCTGTGGATCTTTGCAGCTCCTTCAATGTTATTCTTGGTGTCTTTGTAGTATCTCTGATTAATGCCCTCCTTACCCAATCTGTGAGTTTTGGTGGGTGGCCTTCTCTTGTCAGGTTTGTAGTGGCGCCATATTCTATTTTGCTATAATGGATTTAATGGTGCTCTGTGGGATGTTCAGAATTTGGAATATCTTTTTTTGTTTAACACAACCCTGATCTATACTTCTCCACAACTTTGTCTCTGATTTATTTGGAGTCTTCCTAGATCTTCATGTTGCTTGCTTAGTGGTGTTGCAGAGTCTGGGGTCTTTCAAACAGGTTGGGTGTATAGAGAGAGGCATGGCCAGAAGAATAAAGGAGGTGATGCTGCCTCTGTATAAGTCTCTGGGGTGTCCTCATTTGGAGTATTGTGTGCAATTCTGGTCACCACACCTTCAGAAGGATATAGACAGGTTGGAGTTGGTGCAGAGGGTGTCTACTAAAATGGTTAGTGGTCTTCGTTATCAGGACATATTTATAGATGTTAATATGTATACTTTAGAGGAAAGGCGGGGTAGGGGCGATATGATAGAGACATTTAAATACCTCCGTGGCATGGATGCACAGGAGGGTCTCTTTCAAATGAAGGCAATGAGGGGACATAGGATGAGAGTGAAAGGGGATAGACTCAGGAGTAATATGCAAAAATGTTTCTTAATGGCAAGAGTGGTAGATGCATGGACTAGTCTCCCAGTGGAGTTGGTGGACATAAGGACAGTATCTGAATTCAAAAAGGCATGGAGCAAACACAGAGGATCTCTAAAGGTAAAAAGGGGATTACTGTAGTTGATATGGAAGGGCAGACTAGATAAGGCCATGTTGTCTTTTGCTGCTGTCATGTTTCTATGTTTTTCTGGAAGCCAACAGGTTGCAAGATCTGAGGCAACATGGATTTACCAAGGGAAGATTATGCCAAACAAAACTGATTGAGTTCTTTGACTGAAGATCAGAGAAGTAGATCAAAGGCATGCAATGAATGTGGTCTACTTAGACTAGGTTGACTAACAGACCAAAGGGTAGTCTTGGGATTGCTACTGATCAATATCTTTGTAGGTGATATTGCTGAAGGGTTAAAAAGAAAAGTTTGCCTTTTTGCAGATGCAACAGAGCGGACACTTCAAAGGGAGAAGACAACATGAGAAAAGTTATACCAAAATTAGAAGAATGGTTAAATGCTTGGCAATTAAGATTTAATGTAAAGAAGTGTTGATGATGCACTTGGGAAGCAGAAACCCAAAGGTGTTGTACGTGATAGGTGACGAGAGACTGTCTGTACAAACCAAGAAAGGAACCTTGAGGTGACAGTGTCTGAGGATCTCAAGGTGGTGAAAGCAGTGTGACAAGGCGGTTGTCAAAGACATAAGAATGTTGGGCTGCATACAGAGAGGGTAACAGCAAAGAGGAGGTGGTATTAGTGCTTCTGGTGAGGCCTGACTTGGAATATGCTGTTCAGTTTTGGAGACCATACCTTACAAAGGATATAAAAAGCCTTGAAAAGATTCAGAAGATGGCCAAGATAAGGGGCCTGCGCCAGAAGGCAAATGAGAAGAGATTTGAAGACCTAAATATGTATACTCTAGAGGAGAGGAGAGGAGAGAGAAAGTTAATACGATACAGATGTTTAAATGCTTAAAGAGTACTGATGAACAAATAAACCTTTTTCAAGGATGGGGAAGCTGAAGAACTAGAGGTGATGAAATGAAGCTACAAGGAGGTAAACTTAAAAGCAACACCAGGGAATATTTTTATGTAAAGGGTAGTGAATGCCTGGAATGCCTTCCTGAAGGAGGTGCTGGGAGCAAAAACAGTGACAGAATTCAAAAAGTCATCGGACAGAAACAAAGGATCACTAGCAAGGGGATGGAATCAGAGCAAACGTAAATAACTACAAAAGGGAACTGCTTCGTCTGGAGAGAGATCTGCAATTGTAAGTATTTGCTTCTCGGAATTTTTCTAAATCTTGGGGAAAAAGAAATTCTTTAGATTAAAGCTGATCAATCTGTTAAACCCAGCGTATTTGTTAAATCAGTCAGGGCCTAGCAGCAGCAAAGAGCTTTCAGTTTCAAATGAAAACACAGCAGAGAGCTTTCTGGTTAAATTTAGACCCCAAGACTCCCTCTATCCAAGCAAGGGCTGTGGGACTCCCATGGAAATTGGTCACAGAATGCCTTAGGACAGGACAGGGTACTCTGTAGCACCCAGCTTTTCATACGTCTTTTTCCTTCCTTCCCTCCCTCCTGGGATAATTGCAGCTTTATAGGTGCATAAACCTCTCAAAGGAATGGAGGTGCCATATTCACTCTAAGGGGCAGCTGTTTGTCCTCATCAAGCATAAATTAAGGACCTGAGATTAATTAGATTTCAGATTAATGAAGTACATTAAACATATTAGGTATTAATATAAGTATCTTCACCAACCCTTAGTAGGTAAAGAACTTAAATACCTAAACACAACCTTAAAACTAAGATGCAGACAGCAGTCCAGCAGCAAGATAGCGATTTTCCAGTCTTTTGCATTGAGTGTCACATGTATGATTTTCTACCAGTCTTACATGTATACTAGATGCAAGGAGTTCTTTGCTCTCAGGGAACGAGTCCAATCTCTGGAGGCTAGAGTGGCAGACTTGGAGGACATAAGGAAGACAGAGACGAGACCTACAGGGATGTAGTACTAAAGTCCCACCTCCAGTCTAGCAGCATCCCTGTTGCCATGGAGGAGAGAGGTCACGGGACAGGAGAGCATCACCCTGGTGTGGCAAGAAGAGATCCTATAGCTAGGACCTGTCCGCCAGATGATGTAAAACCCTCTCGCACCAAAGAAGTTTCTCCAGGGGCATGTGCCCATGAAGGAAGGGTTAGAACAGCCATAATAGTTGGTGATTCGATCATTAGGCATGTAGATAGCTGGGTGGCTGGTGGATGTGAGGATCGTCTGGTAACCTGCCTGCCGGCAGCGAAGGTAGCAGACCTCACGTGCCACCTAGACAACGTCTTAGATAGTGCTGGGGAGGAGTTTGCTGTCTTGGTATATGTCGGTACCAGTGACATGTCGGTACCTTGGTACATTTCAGTACCAGTGACATGTCGGTACCAGTGGTAGAGAGGTTCTGGAGGCTAAATTTAGGCTTTCAGGTAGGAAGTTGAAATCCAGAACTTCCAGGGTAGCGTTCTCCGAAATGCTTCCTGTTCCACGCACATGATCCAAAAGGCAGGCAGAGCTAAGGAATTTCAATATGTGGCTAAGACGATGGTGCAAGGATGAGGGTTTTGGATTTGTTAGGAAATGGGGAAGATTCTGGGGGAAGGAGGGGCTTTTCTGAAGGGATGGGCTTCACCTTAACCGGGATAGAACCAGGCTGCTGACATTAACCTTTAAAAATGAGATAAAGCAGCTTTTAAACTAGATAATAGGGGAGAGTCGATAGCTGCATGGTTCGGAAAGCATAGTTACTCACCTATAACTCACCTATTACTCACCCAGGGATAGCAGGAATCAGTCCTCACATATGGGCGACGTCAGTGCCGACGGAGCCCTCGTGCGGAGCAATTCCCCAGCTTTCAAAGTAAGCCTTTGGGATTGCATCGTGCATGCGCGGTCCCCTTCCTGCCCAAGGGTGCTATCTTGCTCAGTCAAATGACATAGCTAAAGAGACGGCAAGAATAGGAAAAATTAATAACAGGACTGCAACTCCAGGGGAGGAGGGAGGGTCGTGAGGACTGATTCCTGCTGTCCCTGGACAACACCTGTGGGTAACTACGCTTTCTCCAGGAACAAGCAGGAAGTCAGTCCTCACAAATGGGACTCCCTAGCTATAGGCTACCGAGAACCCATAGCTGAAAAATGGCTCCCTCTAGAAGAGCCACAGCAGCTGCAATAGGAATTCAGTCGAGAACGCAACACCTCCCGGTAACCTGACACCAAAGGGTCGGAGGGTTGGAGTTGCCTAAACCTCAAATAGGTTACGGAATACCGACTGGCCGAAAGCACTGTCCCATCGGGACTCCCTATCCAGGAAGTAATGGGCCGCAAATGTCTGGCTTGAAGACCAAGTTGCGGCCCGACAGATGTCTGCCAGCGGAACAGAGCGGAAGTGAGCCACTGATGCGGCCTTAGCCCTGACACGGTGGGCCGTGACTCGACCCTGCAATGGGAGGTCGGCCGCCCTGTACGCCCAGGCGATGGAATCTGCCACCCAGGTAGACAGCATGCGCTTGGAGACAGGTAACCCCAGTTTACTGGGGTCATAAGAGACAGAGCTGAGTAGCCCTTCAATGTCCCCTTGTACGCTCCAGATAGAAGGACAACGCCCTCTTAAAATCCAGGGTATGCAGAACTGCCTCTGCCCGGCTGGAATGCGGCCTGGGAAAGAAGGCTGAAAGAATCACCTCTTGGTTGAGGTGGAAAGAAGAGACCACTTTTGGAAGGAACTTAGGGTGAGTTCAGAGGACCACCCTATTCCTATAAAATCGTGTGTATGGTTTATCAGTTACGAGAGCTTGCAGCTCACTCACACATCTGGCTGATGTGAGTGTCACCAGGAAGAGCACCTTCCAGGAGAGGAAGCGCAGATGGCAAGAGGACATCGGCTCAAAAGGTGGGCGAGTAAACTGCTGCAAGACCAAATTTAAATCCCACTCAGTTGACAGAGGACAAACTGGGGGTTTCAGCAGAAGCAGACCTCTGAGGAATCTGGACACCAGGGGGTGAGCCGAAAGAAGTTGCCCCTCCACTGGCGAGTGGTTTGCTGACAAAGCACTCAGGTGGACCCTGACAGAGTTAGACTTGAGACCTAATTCTGAGAGGTGAAGCATGTACTGCAGCACCACTGGTACAAGGCAAGAGAAAGGGTTTTCATTGTGCTGGTTACACCACACCTCAAACCTACGCCACTTGAAAGCATACAATTTCCTAGTGGACTGCCTCCTTGAGGCCAGTAACACTTCTTCTACATTCTGAGGTAGGAGGAGAGGAGCCAGCACTACCCTTTCAGCAGCCATGCCATCAGGTTGAGGGACCTGAGGTTGGAGTGCAAGAGAGAGCCCTGCTCCTGGGACAGGAGGTCGGGCTGCATCCCCAGTGGGAGTGGGGTTTCCACTGCCAGCTGGAGGAGAAGCGGAAACCAAGGCTGTCTTGACCATCTGGGGGCTACCAGAATGACAGAGGCCTTGTCCCGAAGGATTTTGAACAGAGTCCGGGCCACCAGAGGTGTGGGAGGAAACGCATACATGAGGCCCCCTGACCAGGATATCAGGAAAGCATCTGCAGCCACCCTCAGAGGATGTGGTTGTCTGGAGCAAAATCTGGGCAGCTGGTGATTTTGCGGACTGGCAAATAGACCTATGGACGGATGTCCCCAGCGGTGGAAAATCCGCTGGGCCACCACTGGATCCAGTTGCCATTCGTGAGGTTGGAGAATCCTGCGTAGTTTGTTTGCTAGGCAGTTCTCCTCACCAGGCGGGTACACTGCTTTGCGAGACATACCCTCCCTTATGGCAAAGGAGCAGAGGTCCAGTGTCTCCTGACATAGGATACGAGACCCCGTACATCCCTGCTTGTTCACGTAGAACATTGCTACCTGGTTGTCCATCTGTATCAATACAGACTGATATGAGAGGACATGACAAAAGGCTTGAAGAGCTAGGCGAATCGCCCGCAGCTTTAAGAGGTTGATTTGATGTGCAGACTCCTGAGGAGACCATAACACCCCTAAGTGCATGATCCTTGGCAATGGGCTCCCCAGCCCAGCAAGGAGGCATCTGTTAGCACTCTTGTGTGCAAGGGAGTCTGAAAAGACACTCCCTCGAGCAGATTGGGTGGCTGACGCCACCACTGCAATGATTTCACCAGTCGCCTGGATACTGTTATCCTGTCTGAGGCTGCCGGTGGCTTGTGTCCACTGATCTCTGAGGCACCACTGAGCTGTCCTCATGTGAAGACGGGCATTTGTGGTCACATGCATCGTGGAGGCCATGTGGCCCAGGAGGCGTAAGAAGTGTCTCGCTGAGACCTGAGACCTGTGCCTGAACTGCTGTGCCAGTGCTAGCAGCCTCTGTGCCCTGTCCTCCGGCAGGTAAGCCTTCGCCTGAAGGGTGTCCAGTCTTGCTCCTATGAACTCTGTTTTGAGTGGGGAGAAAAGTAGACTTTGCGTGTTTATGACAAAGCCCAGACGTTGCAACAGGTTGATAGTGCGAAAAGTGGTCTGTTGGGCCTCCTGAGGCGACTGACCCTTGGATGAGCCAGTCGTCCAGGTAAGAAAAGACAAAAATTCCTTGACTTCTGAGGAAGGCCGCCACAACAGCCAGGCATTTTGTAAACACTCTGGGAGCAGAGGCTAGGCCAAAGGGTAGAACTCTGTATTGGAAATGTTTTCCTCCCACTACAAATCTCAGATATTGTCTGGATGTATGAGGATGTGTGTATAGGCATCCTTCAGGTCTAAGGAGCATAGCCAATCACCTTGGTGGAGGTAAGGCAGCAACAGTCCAAGGGAAAGCATCTTGAACTTTTCCCTCACCAGGAACTTGTTTAAGTTTCTTAGGTCAAGGATGGGTCTGAGGCCTCCTGTTCTCTTTGGTATGAGAAAATACCTGGAGTAGAAGCCCTTGCCCTGCAGGTAGTGGGGCACCGGTTCCACCGCCTGATCCTCTAGAACAAAGGTACTCAAATCCAGTCCTGGAGGGCCGCAAACCAGTCAGGGTTTCGGGATATCCCTAATGAATATGCATGAGATATATTTGTACCTCATGCATATTCATTAGGGATATCCTGAAAACCTGACTGGTATGTGGCCCTCCAGGACTGGATTTGAGTACCCCTGCTCTAGAAGACCTGCCAACCCCTGCAAGAGGAGGTCCCTGTGAAGAGGAGGTCTGAGAGGCTCTCCTGGAAAGAAGGAGGGTGGTATCTGGCTGAAGTGAAGCAAATAGCCCCTTTGGACTATTTGCAGGACCCAGATATCTGAGGTGATGGCTGGCCACCTGTGGGCGTACAGGGTTAGCCTGCCTCCTGTGCACGGCCTTACCACTGGCGGAAGAGAGACTATGCTTTGGGAGTCAAAACCCCCCTCCTGGCTGGGTAGGAGCCGGGGCCAAGGGCTTGGGGGTCTTCTGCTTAAGCAGGTCATGCCCCTGTCCCTTGGCCTGCTGCCTCGGGAAAAAGGGCTTTTTACCTGAGCCCTTCTTCTTAGAAGGGGCAGAAGTCTTCTTTGAGAGTCTTGTCCGGGTCAAGTACTCAGACTAGAGCTCAGCAGCCTTCTCAGTCATGGGTTTGCCAAAGAGGTTATCACCTCGGCAAGGGACATCCACCAACTTGTCCTGAACCCATGGCTCCAGATCCGACGACATTAGCCAGGCCTGGTGGCGTGCACCAATGCCGGCTGCGGCTACTCGGGCTGAAGCCTCAAAGCCGTCATAGGCCGCTCGAGATATAAACTTCAAGCACTCCCGAATCCCGGTGGACAAGGCATTGAAGCGCTGCAAGGGTGCCTCTGAGAGGCCAGCTGAGAACCCGGCAATCTCTTTTGTCAGGTCCCTCAAGTACATGCCCATGTACAGCTGGTAGGTTTAGACACGGCATGACAGCATCGAGCCCTGGAAGCATTTCCTGCCGAGGGCATCCAGGTTCCATGCCTCCCGGCCAGGAGGCACCGAGGAGTGCGTTTTTTGGCTCTTGAGCCTATGCATGGCCGATTCCACAACAATGGAGTTGTGCAGCAGCTGGGCCTTTAGGAACCCAGGGCTCCTGTGGACTCAATAGATGGAATCAACCCACTTGCTGAGCACCGGCATCGAGGCCGGCAACTCCCACATATGGATCATCATCCGTTCCAACATCGGAGGAACCGGCACAGTAAGGGCTTCCCTCGGGGGAAAGTATTATTGAAGGGCCTTGAGCTCTTCAGCTCGAGGCTCCTCCTCGGTATCCACCGGGAATGCCAAAGCCTTGGCCATGTCCCAGACGAAGTCCGAGAACCGGGTATCCGGAGGGGACCTTCTCCAAGGCTCCGAACCCGGTGAGTCCGATGGGACAGACCGGGTCCGATGGGTGTCTGGGGACTCTTCATCTTCCATCTCCCATGCCAATCCCTCCGAGGAGGAATCGAGCGGCTCCGGCCGCAAGGGCTTAGGCCCCAACCACCCCGACGCCGAGAGCACTGGCGTCGACGACCTCGGCCCCGAGTCGAGGGAGACCTTGGCTGAGGATCGACTCGAGGCTGAAGAGTCTCAAGGATCAGCTCGGCCTCCAGGGTCAATTTGGGCGTTGAGGTCCCGGTGGTCCGGGAGGATGGACCGGTGAGACCGGTTATCACCGCCCGCTGCTGCTCCATGAAGGCAGACACGCTGCTCTCCAAGGCCGTCATCCTGAGATCGAGCTCAGAAGACTCCGCAGCCTCCGGCTCTCCTGGAGGGGAATCCACGAGGACAACAGCGCTTACCCTCCTCAGCGTCACTGGCTCCGTGTGATGTATCTTAGCAGGCTGCTCCCACTCCAAGGACCCGGGGCAGCAGTCAGGACTCCGTGACCTAGCTGCCAGGGCGATAGGAGGCATCCAACACCGCCACCCTCGTGGGTTTCTTCTTCCTGCAGTGTTCTTGGGAGGGAGACCTCCGGCTCAGAAGACCCCCGACTGTGCTCGGGTTCAGACAGCTCCCGAGACGTTGAGGCTTCTGATGAGGTCTGGATCCAGGGGTATGCGGACTCCGAGAAAATCCTTTCACGCTGCTGCTGCCTATTTCAAAGTGCCTTAGAGGACATCTTCCCACACGGGCCACAGACCTTCAGGTCATGGTCGGGCCCGAGGCTTCGGAGACAGCAGTCATGTGTGTTGGTGAGGGACACTAACGTTTTACAATGTTCACACTTTTTAAACCTGCTGGCAGCCATCAGGCGAAAAAGTGCCCCTGCAAGGTCGAAGGACCAGGCGGCTAGTGAAAAGAAAAAAAAGAGCACGAACACTAAGGACAAAAACGCAAAATATTGACCGGACTCGATACCGGTGTACCAAGCCGTAGGCGGGAAGGGGAAACGGCGTCAAACCGGTCGAAGAGAGAAATTCTTCTGAAGTTTTGACGCACATTTTCCGTGAGGAATTAGGGACAACGTCCTTTGGGCTCTGCAGCAAAAGGGAGACTGAGCAAGATGGCACCCATGGGTGGGAAGGGTACCGCGCATGCGTGATGCAATCTCAAAGTCCTCACATATGGGTATTGTCGGTACCGATGGAGCCTGCGCGGGAACACTCCCCAGCGTCCAATAGGAACGCTTTTGGGAGCATCCCTCAGCACATGCGTGCTGCCTTCCCGCCTTTCCAACTGTCCCTCTTCAGTTAAGTTTGTAGCTGAGTGAAAGGACAGAGGGAGAGAGGAAAGACAAAGAGAGAGAGAGAGAGACAACTCCTAGGGGAAGTGGGTGGGTTGTGAGGACTAAATTCCTGCTGTTCCCAGAGATCACCTGTTACAGGTGAGTAACTACGCTATCTCCAGAAACAAGCAGGAATGTAGTCCTCACATATGGGGACTCCCTAGCTGAACATGTCAGGGAGATAGCCCTAGGAAGGTGCCACCGTCGAAGGTGAGAATCCTTCCTCCCATGGATCTCTGGCATCCCACCAGGGTTGGTGGGTAGGAGTTGGTTTAGGATTGAAAGAGATTTTGAAGAACAGCTTGGCAAAAGAAGGCATCCCGACGGGAGGCTTTATCTAAGCAGTAGTGGGCTGTGAAGGCGTGTACCGAAGCCCAGGTGGCTGCTCAACAAATGTCATTGATAGACACAGAGTGGAGATTAGCCATAGAAGCTGCCATGGCTCTCACATTGTGAGCTATGACATGGTCCTGAAGAGGGAGACCCTTACTCTCATAAGTAAAGGATATGCATTGGGCAATTCATTTAGATAAAGTTCTTTTGGAGACTGGAAGTCCCAAATGACTAGGGTCAAAAGCTACAAAAAGTTGCGAGGACTTTCTATGTTGCTGTGTTCTTTGAATGTAAAAGGCTAAGGCCCTCTTACAATCCAAAGTATGAAGGTTCCCTTTCTGCATTAGAGGCGTGAGGCCTCGGAAAAAATACAGGAAGGTAAACTGATTGATTTAAATGAAAAGGCGAAACCACCTTTGGCATAAAGTGTGGGTGAGTTTGAAGAACAACCTTATCATGATGAAATCTAGTATAAGGAGGATCAGCCACTAACGCTTGCAATTCACTAATGCGACGGGCAGGGATTGCGATCAGGAAGATGACCTTCCAAGTCAAAAACGTAAGGGCTGTAGTGGCTAAAGGTTCAAAAGGCGGCTTCAAGAGCTGCCCGAGAACAAGATTTAAATCCCATGCTACCGGTGGTGGCTTGATGGGAGGTTTAGTTAATAAAAGGCCTCTCATAAATCTTGATAGGAGTGGATGAGAGGAAATTGGTTGTCCATTTAGAGGTTTATAAGAAGCTGCAGTTGCACTATGATGGACTCTTACTGAATTGGTCTTTTTAACCCAGAATTCGATAAGTGAAGAAGATTCTAGTATCGATTCTAAGGGTATGACCAGGGGGTTTAATCCCTTCTTGGAGCACCATATAGTAAAACGTTTCCACTTGAAGGCATAAGATCTTCTTGTGGAAAGTTTCCTAGAAGCCTGAAGGATATCTTTTACCTGCTGGGACAGGTTGAAATCCTGAAGGTCTAAGCCTTCAACAACCAGGCCGTGAGGTGCAGGGACTGGGGATTTGGATGCCACAGCGTTCTGTTCTCCTGGGAAAGGAGATCTGGAGCATGCCCTAACTACAGAGGTGCCGCTTGAGAGAGATGCAGAAGCAGGGAATACCATGTTTGGCGTGGCCATCATGGTGCTATGAGAATATTGCGACCCCTGTCTCTCTGAAGCTTGAAGAGTGTCTTGGGGATGAGGGGAATGTGTGGGAAGGCATAAAGGAAGTCCTGACCCCAGTGAAGGAGGAAGGCATCCCTTGCCTGACAGTTGTGCACCGGAATTCTGGAACAGAACCGGGGAAGTTTGGCATTCAGTGGACTTGCAAAGAGGTCTATGTCTGGAGTGCTCCAGAGATGAAATATCTTTGCCACCTGGTCTAGGTGGAGTGACCACTCGTGAGGTAGCAGTACTCGACTGAGTTTGTCCGCCCAAAGGTTTTGAATGCCTAGAAGATATACCACTAGAAGGTGAATTTGATGCTCTCTGGTGAGGGCCCACAGTCGTAAAGCTTTGTTGCATAATGACAGAGAGCCTGTCCTGCCCTGCTTGTTCACATAGAACATGGCTACCCGATTGTCCGTCTGGACTAGGACTGTCTTGTAGCTGAGCTGGGCGTGGAACACTCGAAGAGCTAAATAAATTGCTCTTAACTCTAGGAGGTTTATGTGTAAACCAACCTCCTGTGGAGTCCAGGTGCCCTGAGTAGAGAGATGATTCAGGTGTGCTCCCCAACCCACCTGTGATACATCTGTTGTTAGGGTGGCCTGAAAAAGGGGTTGATTGAAAGGAGACCCCACTGTCAGATTTTCTAGTGATTGCCACCAGTGGAAGGACAAAATTAGTCTTTGAGAGACTATTATTTTGTCCGACAAATTGCCCGTGGCCTGTGTCCACTGTGTGGAGAGGGTGCATTGAGCTGCTCGCATGTGAAGGCGAGCATATGGGAACACATGAACTGTGGATGCAATGTGTCCCAGCAATTGCAGTAGTTCCCGAGCCATGAGGGAGGATTTTCCAGCTGCTTGGGAATCTAACTGCATAATGCAAAGACACTGGGCTTGTGGAAGAAAAGCCCTTGCCTGCCTGGTATCCAGACAGGCTCCTATGAATTCTAGGCATTGTGAAGGAACTAGTTGAGACTTCGGGAAGTTGATTTCCAATCCCAAGTATTGGAGGATTCGCATTGTACAAGTGCTGGCCTCTGCAACTGTGGAGACTCGAATGAGCCAGTCGTCTAAGTAGGGGAAAACAAAAATCCCCAGGGTTCGTAGAAATGCTGCTACTACTGCCATGCATTTCGTGAACACCCTTGGTGCTGAAGCCAGACCAAAAGGAAGAACCCTGTACTGGAAATGTCTTCCCCTGAAAAGTAAACGTAAGAATTTCCTGTGATCTGGATGGATGAGAATGTGTGTGTATGCATCCTTTAAGTCTAGAGAGCAAAGCCAGTCCTGGGCTTGATGGTATGGCAGAAGAGTTCCTAGAGAAATCATTTCGAATTTCTCCCGAAACAGATATTTGTTCAATTCTCTGAGGTCTAGAATGGGTCTGTGTCCCCCTGTTTTCTTTGGGATAAGAAAATAGGGGGAGTAGAACCCTGTTCCCTGTTGAAAAATGTGTACTTCTTCTATTGCCCCCTGGGCAAGAAGTGTGGAGACCTCGTAATCTAGCAGATTGTCTGCAGAGGTTTGTGAATTGAACTGCTTTAGAATTGTAGGAGGGGGTATGCTGTGAAAATGAAGTTTGTACCCCTCTCCTACAATGGACAAAGTCCAATCTTCTGCTGTTATTTGATGCCATCTGTTGATAAAGTGGCATAACCTGCCCGGAATGTTGGGGGGTTGGGGACCCTTCAGAGGCAGGAAGGCGAAGCTCTCTGGGAAGGAGTCAAAGCCCTTGAGGGGGATGAACCTGGAGAGCTGGTTGGGGCTCTCGGTCCTTTTGGTTTCTTCTGCTGTCTAGGCTGTCCCTTTTGGGTAACCTGACCTGAAGTCTGACTGTGCTGGGTATAGGAAGGATAAAACTTCCTCTTTTTGCTAAAAGCGGGTTTTTTATAAGGCTTCCTTTTGGCTGGAGTGGCTGTAGACTTTGACAATCTATCTAAGGTAGAATTGTCAGCATCTAACTCGTTAGCCTTTTCCTGCCAGTTCTTGCGGAAGAGATTCTCCCCTGTGCAAGGAATTTTGCCTAATTTGTCCTGTACCCAAGTCTCCAAGTCTGATGGTTGTAGCCAGGCAATCCGTCGTGCACCAATGGCAATAGCAGAAGTTCTGCTGATGCATTCAAAGCAGTCAAAAGCTGCACGATTGACAAACTTGGAGACATTTTGAGCATACTTAACTAGAGCAAGAAAGTCGTCTCTTATCATCTGGGAGAAAAGGGCTTATAAGTTCCAAGTCTCCTGTGACTTCCTTAAGGAACATTCCCATATATAGAATGTATGAACTGACCCAAGCTGAAAGCATGGAAGCTTGAAACGTTCTGCGTCCAAAAGCATCCAGAGTCCGGCATTCACGACCTGGAGGATTGGATGCATGTCTCTTTGCACTTTTCATCCTACGCATGGTTGATTCCACTACCATTGAATGGTGTGGCAGCTGGGTTTTCTGAAAACCAGGACATGGTGGAACTCAATACATAGTATCCAGTCTCCTAGAGTGAGCAGAAGTGGTCAGAGGTGTCTCCCACATTCTGAGCATCACGCTATGCAGAATTTCATGGATAGGCAGAGTAGCTGCCTCCTTGGGAGCTTTAGGATATTAGAGGATTTCCAATTCCTTTGCTCTGGGTTCTTCTTCAGGAGCTACTGTGATTGAAAGTCCTTTGGCCATATCTCGGATGAAATCCTGAAAAGACATGTCCTCTGGAGGTGACATTCTGTGTTGGGGAGAAGAGGGATCTTCTAGGAGAAACCCTCTAGTGCCAGCAGAATTGTCAGAGTCTTCGGAATCGGAGGAATCAAAGTATTCCTGACCCAGATGCTCTTGCAAGGCACGATCCCGGTACCGATCGAAGTCGGTACCAAGGTGACCCGGTACCGCTTTGTCCCCTCCAGCCAGAGATGGCATAGGAAGAGTTCCTACCGGTGTCAGTAACAGCATCGGTGTCGATGTCAGTACCAGTGCCCTTGGGACCACCAGTACCACAGCCGAGAGAAGAGCTGCGATACTGCGCTCGACAGCGAGGAACCTCTGGTCTATCGACGCTGCCAATGCCTGGATGTCGGTACCGGTAAGGACGGCTGGAACCCCTGAGCATGGCACAAGTAGTACTTGCGAGGTTGAGGTCTCGAGAACATCCTGAAGCCCCATCAATGCTTTGGAAGCCGAAGCCTCCCGCCAGGGCTGTTTTGCCGGTGTGGTTACCTCGAGGGAAATGCCAACGGTCTCTCGATGCTTAGCAGGAGAGCAACCCTTTGAGGACCGGCTCTTATGTTTAGTTACCTCAGATCCATGGGAGGAAGACGAGGCCCTCGACGATGTCAATGCAATGGATCTGGCATCTGAAGAAAAAAGGGTACCGAGCTTTGCGGCCCGGTTCTGTCTTCCTCTTTTGGTCATCCCTATGCAGGAGAGACATTCAGTTGGAGAATGATCAGGTCCTAAACATTCTAGACACCAATCATGGGTGTCAGTGACGGAAATGGTATCGCCACACTTAGTACATTTCTTAAAACCACTAGTTGTTTTTTCCATGATTCAGGAAAATGGGGGCCTAGTGCCCAAAATGGCGCCTAGCACCAAAAAGGAAAGTTTCTAAAAGAAACACTGAAAGTTTTTTAGTTTTTTGTTTGAAAGAAAGAAAAAGAAAAGAACCGGCGGTACCGGTAGGCGTCGTGCAGTAGGCAAACGCGACCACAGAAAGAAGTTTAAAGATGTAATTTTCTGCGGTGACAGGGAAGAGGTCCTGTCAGCTCCGCGGAAAACGAAGAACTGAAGAGGGACAGTTGGAAAGGCGGGAAGGCAGCGCGCATGTGCTGAGGGATTCTCCCAAAAGCGTTCCTATTGGACGCTGGGGAGCGTTCCCGCGCAGGCTCCGTCGGTACTGACGACACTCATATGTGAGGGCTACATTCCTGCTTGTTCCTGGAGATCAATGTATCCTTAAAGGATACTACCAAAAGAATGAAGTTAGGGAATATCAACAGAGATGTTCCAATTAAGACAAAAGTAGCCCAAATGGCCTTGAGTACAGAGCAGACAGAGCTTAAAGATTCCAAATAACTCCTGCCTACCAATAACCAGATTAATATGAATAAAATACAGTCTCTAAAATGCACCAAGGAAGTTTCTCCAGGGCCATGTGCCCATGAGGAAAGGGTTAGGACAGCCGTTATAGCTGGTGATTCGATCATTAGGCATGTAGATAGCTGGGTGGCTGGTGGACGTGAGGATCGCTGGTAACATGCCTGCCTGGTGCGAAGCTGGCGGACCTCACGCGCCACCTAGAAACGGTCTTAGATAGTGCTGGGGAGGAGTCTGCTGTCTTGGTACATGTCAGTACCAATGACATAGGAAAATATGGTAGGGAGGTTCTGGAGGCTAAACTTAGGCTTTTAGGTAGGAAGTGGAAATCCAGAACTTACAGGGTAGTTTTCTCTGAAATGCTTCCAGTTCCACATGCAGGACCCAAAAGACAGGCAGAGCTCCGGAGTCTCAATGCGTGGATGAGACAATGGTGCAGAGATGAGGGTTTTGGATTTGTTAGGAACTGGGGAACATTCTGGGGAAAGGAGGGGCTCTTCCGAAGGGATGGGCTTCACCTTAACCGGAATGGAACCAGGCTGCTGGCATTAACCTTTAAAAAGGAGATAGAGCAGCTTTTAAACTAGATAATAGGGGAAAGCCGACAGTCGCCCAAGAGCGCATGGTTTGGAACAATGTATCCTTGAAGGATACTACCAAAAGCAGAGAGGTTCCAAAAAAGAGTAAAGTAGTCCAAATGCCCTCGAGTATGGAGCAGACAGAGCTTAAAGATTCCAAATTACCCATGCCTATCAATAGCCAGATTAATATGAATAAAATACAGTCTCTAAAATGCTTGTATGCAAATGCTAGAAGTTTTAAAATAAGATGGGAGAGTTAGACTACATAGCACTAAATGAGAGGTTAGCTATGACTGGTATCTCAGACACATGATGGAAGGAGGACAACCAGTGGGACACTGTGATATCTGGGTACAAACTATATCATAATGACAGAGCTGATCAAATTGGTGGAGGGGTTGCGCTCTATGCTAGAGAGAACATTGAGGCACAAAGGATTAAAATTTTGCTGGAAACAAAATTTGCTGTAGAACCTCTATGGATTGAAATTCCATGTAAAAAGGGTAAGGCAACGGCAGTGGGGTGTACTATCGACCGCCTGGCCAGAATGAACAAATGGATGATGAAATGATCAAAGAAATCAGAGAAGCTAACAAAAGTTACAGAACAGTAATAATAATGGGTGATTTCAATAACCCCAGTATTGACTGGGTCAGTGTCATGGCAGCACATGTTAGGGTGATAAAGTTTCTAAATTAAATAAATGACTGCTTATTGGAGCAGCTGGTTCATGAACTGACCAGAGGGCAAGCCATTTTGGACCTAGTCTTTAGTGGAACATCAGATCTGGTGCAAGAGATAAGGGTGTTGGGGCCACTTAGCAATAGTGATCATAGCATGATTGCGTTTGAATTAATTAATGGAGGAGGGATGGTAAGAAAATCCACAGTACTACCTTTTAACTTTCGAAAGGGAGACTATGATAAAATGAGGAAAATAGTTAAGAAAAATCTAAAAGGAGCAGTTGAAAAGGTTAAAGATTTCCATCAAGCCTGAGTGCTGTTTAAAAATACTATCTTGGCAGCACAGACCAGCTGTATCCCATGCTTTAAGAAAATTGGAAGGAAGTCCAAAAATCTGCCAGCATGGTTTAAAGGTGAGGTCAGCGATGCTATTGTTGCCAAAAAAGCATCTTTCAGGAAATGGGAAAAAAGAGCCAAATGATGAAAACTGGAAACAGCACAAGCACTGACAAGTTAGTTGCAAGGCATTCATAAGGCAGGCAAAGAGAGAATTTGAGAAGAAGCTTGCTGTGGAAGCAAGAACATGTAATAAAGATTTTTAAGTACATTCGTAGCAAAAAACCTGTGAGAGAGTCAGTTGGACCATTAGATGATAGAGGGGCAAAAGGTGCACTAAGAGGGGACAAGGCCATAGTGGAGAGACTGAATGAATTCTTTGCTTCGGTCTGTACTGAGGAAGATGTAGGGATGTTACCCATGACTGAAGTGGTATTTAAAGGTGATATTGCAGAAGAATTGAAAGAAATATCGATACACCGCTAAATATCGATAAACCGCTTTTGATCCACCGGAAAAATGCGGTATAAAAAGTTACAATAAATAAATACACTGGGAAGATGTATTACAACTATTTGATAAACTGAAGAGTAGCAAATCACCTGAACCGGATGGTATACATCCGAGGGTGTTGAAAGAACTGAAATATGAGATTGCGGACCTGCTATTAGTAATCTGTGAGCTATCATTAAAATCATCTGTAATACCTGAAGATTGGAGGATGGCCAATGTAATGCCAACTTTTAAAAAGGGTTCCAGGTGTGATCCAGGAAACTACAGACCGGTGAGCCCGACGTCAGTACCGGGAAAAATGGTAGAAACCATCATAAAGAACAAAATTACTGAACATGTAGATAGTCATGGTTTAATTGTAGACAGCCAACATGGCTTTTGACAAGGAAGATCTTGTCTTACTAATCTGTTATGTTTTTTTGAAGGTGTGAACAAACAGGTAGACAAAGGTGAGTCGGTTGATATAATGTAGCTGGACTTTCAGAAAGCCTTTCACAAGGTCCCTCATCAGAGACTTTTGGCAAAACTAAAAAGTCATGGGATAGAAGGCAGTGTACTATTGTGGATCAGGAGCAGAGGGTAGGGCTAAATTGCCAATTTTCCTAATGGAGAAAGGTGAATAGTGGAGTTCGCCAGGGATCTATGCTGAGTCAGCTGCTTTTAAACATATTCATAAATGACCTGGAAATGGGAATAATGAGTGAGGTTATCAAATTTGCAGATGACACAAAACTATTTAAAGTTGTTAGAACCCATGAGGATTGAGGAAAATTGCAAAAGGATCTTGATAAATTGGAAGACAGGGCATCCAAATGGCAGATGAAATTTAGTGTGGACAAGTGCAAAGTTATGTACCTAGGAAACCCAAACTATGGTTCCACAATGCAAGGCTTCACATTATGAATCATCACTCAGGAAAAAGATTTAGGCGTCATCGTGGATAACATGTTAAAACCTTCCATCCAGTGTGCAGCAGCAGCCAAGAGAGCAAATAGAATGCTAGGTATCATAAGGAAAGGAATAGAAAATAAAACAAATGATATTATAATGCCTCTATCATTCCATGGTGCGACCGCACCTTGAATATTGTGTGCAAGTCTGGTCGCCGTATCTTAAAAAGGATATAGCATTATTAGAAAAGGTACAGTGAAGAGCCACCAAAATGGTAAAGTGGATGGAAGGATACCCCTATGGAGAGAGGCTAAAAAGGTCAGGGCTCTTCAACCTGGAAAAGAGATGGCTGAGGGGAGATATGATAGAGGTATATAAATTAATGAATGGAGTGAAACGGGTAAACGTAGATCGATTGTTTACGTCATCAGAATATAGAAAGGCTAAGGGACATGCAATGAAGCTACAGGGTAACCTATTTAAGACTAATAAGAGAAAATATTTTTCACTCAATGTGTAATCAAACTCTGGAATTTGTTACCGGAGGATGTAGTAAAAGCTGTTAGTGTAGCTGGGTTTAAAAAAGGTTTGGACAAGTTCCTGGTGGAAAGGTCCATGAATCATTATTAAAAGGGACCGTGGATGTCACTGCTTGACCCAATACAAGCATTGAGGAACCTGTGTCTTTTGAGGAAACTGCTAGGTACTTATGACCTATATTGGTCACTGCTGGAAACAAGATACTGACCTTGATGGACCTTGGTCTGACCCAATATGGCAGATCTTATGTTCTTATGTTTTAAATTACTGGGCAGACTAGATAGACCATGCTGGTCTTTATCTGCCGTCATTCACAATATTACTATGTTTAGTGCCAATGAAGCAGCAGTCAAATAGTTTTTTTTCTTTGAGAAAGAATTGGTCAATATCTGTTCCTAATGGCCTTTATTAATATTTGCCATCAAGGGAGATCAATAACCCTTTGAAGTCAATGCATTTTCAGCAGCCAATGATGCTCTGAAACCCCTCAAAATAGATCAGATTATCTCTCTGCTTTTCAAAGCCACAAAGCCCCCTTTTTGTCATCTGGAATATAGATGACAATTAGTGGGTTTGTTATCAGGCCCTCATCTCCACAAAAAAAAGAAAAAAGAAAAAAAAGATTGCAGGGCCATGTGAAAATGCAGGGCCAGAAATGTACCACATGCGCAATGAGTCAGCATATTTCAATTTCAAATTTGTGGTTCTTTGTTCTGTATTTGGTGTGCAAGAAATATAGCTCAATTGCACAAACTTTCACCCAGACAGATTCTGTCAGATGGTATCGCCCAAGCTGCAAGACTTGCTAGTTTGCTTGTGCTTTGAGAAACTGCCATGTTCTTTATTTCAGTATACCTTCTTGCAGTAGTTACTGTGAGCAGCAACTCCATTACCCTGGTACTTGCAAAAAAATATTATTATACTCATGTTTCCAGGGACCCAAGTTTCCAACAAAGGACAGCACCAATACAAAGTACTAGAAAAATACCTAATGTACCTGAACGTAATTCTCCTTCAACTACCATTGAAAAGGCATGAACTAAATTAAAATAAATTTTTTCAGTCACTGTGACTAGTAGTACTGTGAGGCACAGCAGGACAACAGGTTTCCTTTGAAAAGAGTATTACCTTTGGCTGGCGTTTGTTCCATGGCATTGGGGCTTTCTTCACCAGCACAGCCACAAAGAATCCACCAGTATTCTGATGATGTGGTAATATTCTGAGACTAGAAAAGTAAACAATTATTACATTAGGAGACAAAGAGGCACTTACATTAAATCAGTGACAAACTGAGGGAGGGGATAGGGGAGGCTCCAGGGCACTGGTATGAAGGTGGCGCTGTCGGAGCAACTGGTACTTATCCTCAGACGCAGGGCTGGCTCTATTAAGTACCAAGGAGGCAGCAAGGTGCAAAAATAAAAGCAGCACAGAACCTTAAAGCCCTTGTATGCACTCAAGGTTTAACATGTTCCAACCCCTGCAAAGCAGACTTCCTGCTTCAGAGGGGTAGGATGCGACAAGTCGAAAAGATCCTATGCTGCATGTTAAAAACATTTCTGTTGAGGTGGCTGCAGAATGTCTGCGTAATTCATTGTGAAGGAAAGGGAAGAGGCCAGACATTAATTTTCCCTCTAAGGTACATAGCAGTTCACCAGCATCCATACCACTGGGAGTGGTGCAGCATTATTAAGTCTTCCTGACTATTAGAGGGAATGCTGCTGGACATAGTAACATAACAACACAGTAAATAACGGCAGATAAAGACCAGCATGGTCCTTCCAGTCTGCCCAGCAAATATACGGCAAGAGTAGGACACCCGGATAACGGGGAAGGGGAGATACTAGCTGGTTGTGAAGGAGGAGAAGAAAGAAAGACGAGATGTTGTTCATGCTGGAGCCATATGGGTGAGGTTAGCAAGCAGATGAGTCTGAGGAGGAGACAGAGCTGAGGAGATTGAGAAAGGAGGTTAATTAGAGACTGGATGGGGATAAAAGATAGAAGAAAGCAACTGAATGCAGGGAAGGGAGGACAGACATGGAAGGAAATGGGGCTGATGAGAGGATGAGAGCTTGGAAGAGTGTGCATACAGAGAGTGGAAATAGGGAATCAGTGAAAGAGAGAAGGGAATATAGCATCAAGGAAGGAATAAGATATGAAGAATGTGAGGACAAGGAAGAGGGTAGGGAGATGAACTAGGAAGAACGCGAGAAGTAGATGGCAAGCCAATTGGTAGATGAAAGGTAAAATGCAAGAGAGGAATGGGTGAAATCTGAGTGAACAGCAAGACAGAAAAGAAAAACCGAGGAAAGATATAAAAAGGCAAAATCAATGTTAGAGAAAGACAAAGGAGAAGTATGGAAGAACACAGCTGGAGAGAGGAGAGATTGTAAATAGACAGTGGAACCTGGGAAGAGTTATGAGAAGAGAGAAGAAAACTGAAAAGACTGTGATAAACAACTGGAAAAATGAAATGCCCAAAAGTAGAAAAATACATCTTATTTTACAGTTAGTTAGAATATGTTAGCTTTGGAAAATGTGCATTTCTGATGTCTTTGTATTTTGCTCTGTACAAGAGGAAATGCATTTGCTTCTTATCTAGTGTTGCACTGCAGACATGGTCTAGCATATTGGGGTATCCAGTTTAGTTTTGTCTGTCTATATCTGTTTCTAATTTGTTGTCCTTTGTTTGGAAGTCTGTCTGTGTTTTGCATGAGCGACAGAGGTGAGTGATTTGGCCAGCATGTAATTTCTGTATATGAATCTGTAGCAGTCCTGCTTGTTTTGTTTTCCTAGTAGGAGATATACTAGTGCTGTAGATTCTGAGGTAGTATTTGCAGTAATGATCTTCTATAGATAAGGTTGGTGTCGTTTGAGTCCTGTCAGTGCTGTTATGGTACAGCAGGTACGTTATAGGCTCAGAGTGGCCTTTTTACAGGATTTTGCATTACTTCATAAATGACACTGGAGGGAGGCTGCGTAGCTGTTATTTAGGTGACACCAAATTTAATATAAAATTTTAAGGTGGTAATTTTATAAACTCTTTTTCATATTTTATTTTTATTTAACAGTTTTTTTATACCGCTTTATCATTTCAATCAAAGCGGTTTACATTGTAACTTAAATTTGGTAAACGTATATTAAACAGGGACATTGATAACTTGGATTTTTCTGAGCAATGGAGGGTTAAGTGACTTGCCCAAGACCACAAGGAGTGCTAGTGTGAATCGAACCCTTGTCTCTTGGTTCCCAAGCCCCAATCTGATAAAATGCTGACTGGCTTAAATGTATGTGACATAGCAAGGTGGCACATATTCTGCAGATAAGCGCAGCTGTGGGCATATTCAGGGCAGAGTATAGGCAGAGTTCACAAGTATGTACACTGATTAAAAAATACTTGTACTTGGTGTGAGAGCTATGCTCCGGAGGGTAAGGTCAAGAATCCTGACTTCTGCTGCTTTTATTAGAGCGGATCCTACCAACTTTGGAAGCAGTCAACTCCGGATATGTCTGGCCCCAAACCGACGCATCTGGATTATCAAGGAACACAAAGCGCCAGTGCAAAGTGAACTAAAACGGAGGAAAGGTTTTTTGGCGTTGCAACCACAAATGCTGGCGTTGCAGGCCCGTTTTGGGATGCTTTATCCTGCCCGCATGAGAGTCACGCTGCATAACCAAACTAGGACATTCGACGATCCAGGGGAGTTGCACGCTTTCTTGGAAGACAAAGAACTGGTGCTGGATGCGATGAAAACTCTGATTTACACTCAGCGGTTGGACATAAGCTTGCAGAGTACCTTAATCTTTCTTATATGGGAACCTTGACTGGATTTAAGGTCGTGAAGTTATGATCTGAATCATATAGAGTTGATATTCACTATGGCTCTCTAGGGGTAACTCTATGGTACTGCTCTGGTCACAATGTTCTCTTCTTTTGTTCTTTCTTTTCTTTCATTTTTATCATCATCTGTGGCGTTTGGGCTAGATCAGAAGGTGTCAGGGCATTGAAAGATAGGATGGCCTTCATATATTCACATTTATCCTTTTGTGATCATGCAATGTATTAGGAGGGGCTGTTCTGCTCTAGTGTTTTAGAGCTTCAGCGTTTGGTGAAGTTACTCTAGTTGTGGGAAGTGGCTAGCGCAAGGAGTTTTACTTGGCAGAGGAGTTGAAGTGAATTAGTTAGTTATACCCTCCATGCCTGTCTTGTCGTTTTGGGCTCACCCGCTAAGTTTAGAGTTCGGTATAGCCCCCCAGGGTTTTGGTGGCCTTTGGTATTTAGAATCATGGTTTTTTTTTGGGCAATCTTATATAAGGGCTATGGTCAAGGTGTGGTATTTCTGCTTGTGTTTTTTCCCTCGGGCTATTAATGCTGCTTCAATTCTGGGTGCTTCAAAGATGTGGATTAACAACGTAAAACTATATGTTACAACCTGGTATGTTTCTGTAACAATTGTACATCACTGTGTGCTATATTGTCTCTATGTCTTCCTTTAAGATAATGCCCTTAACATTCAGTGAGACTAACAATCCCATTAAGAGAAAAATATATTTTTATATGGGTGTAAGGAATGTGCTGACATTCTATTTCTGCATGAAACACATTTGAATGCAAAGGAGTCTTTAAAATTAGATATGAAACCCTTTTCATTTGTGGCTTTCTCAGCTGCTAATCATAAGAAAAATGGGGTAGCCATTCTAGTAAGGAAATCTTTATCCCCTACTATGCTGTAAACTAGATCTGATATCAAAGGGCGCTGGGCAATGGCTGTTGTCAAGATAGGATCCACTGAACTGGCCTTCATCAATATCTATGCCGCCAATGTAGATTGCCCTACTTTCTTTAGCTTCATAGCGACTCTGGCGCAAGAGGTATCCAGATACCTATTATAGGGGGAGACTTCAACCTCACGCTAGACCCCTTGTTGGACAGGAGTCCTGTGAGAACTAATAAGGTACCCAAAGCACAAAAATGCAATGTGTGCCTTTGAGTCAGTCCTGATCCCTGGCGACCCAGAAGCTCCTGGGATTTCTTGGCAGTGTCACCGGAAGTAGATTGCCAGGCCTTTCTTCCGAGGCAGTGGAGGGTTAAGTGACTTGCCCAAGGCCACAAGGAGTGCTAGTGGGAATCGAATCCTGGTTGCTTGGTTACCAAGCCAGTGTTCTAACCACTAGGCTACTCCTCCACTCCGCAACACCCTGTTCTTTTGTCACTAATACAAGAATTAGGCCTGGTAGATATATGGTAGTTGCAGTATCCTGTTAATAAGGAGTACACTTTTTTCTCTCCCCCTCGTAACTCGGTATCGTGCATAGATTTTTTCCTAGTCTCTAAGGGACTATGCTCCAGAAAGAGTAGTTACTCACCTGTAACAGGTGTTCTCCAGGAGCAGCAGGAATCAGTCCTCACATATGGGTGACATCGGTGCCGACAGAGCCCCCCGTGCGGAGCATTTCCCCAGCTTTCAAAGAAAGCCTTTGGGAATGCAGCGTGCATGCGCGGTCCCCTTCCCGCCCAAGGGTGCCATCTTGCTCAGTCTGATGACATAGCTAAAAGACAGCAAAAACAACAAAATAAGTCATAGGACTGCAACTCCAAGGGGAGGAGGGAGGGTTGTGAGGACTGATTCCTGCTGCTCCTGGAGAACACCTGTTACAGGTGAGTAACTACTCTTTCTCCAGGACCAAGCAGGAAGTCAGTCTTCACATATGGGACTCCCCAGCTTAAGGCTACCAGAGACCCCAAGCTGAAAAATGAGCTCCCTCTAGAGCCTCAGCATGCAAGAAAAGAATCTTCTCTGATAACGCCCCCGAACGGTAGCCCAACACCAGGGCCGGAGGGTAGGAGTTGCCTAAACCCCAAAGAGATTATGGAGTACCGCCTGCCCGAAAGCACTATCCCTGCGGAACTCCCTCTCAAGGCAGTAGTGGGCCGCAAAGGTCTGGCTTGAAGACCAAGTAGCGGCCCGGCAGATGTCTGCCAACGGAACAGAGCGGAGATGAGCCACTGACGCAGCCTTCGCCCTGACACGATGAGCCGTAACTCGACCCTGTAACGAGAGGCCGGCTGCCCTGTAAGCCCAGGCGATACAGTTGTTTACCCAAATGGACAAAGTACACTTGGAGACAGCCAACCCCAACTTATTGGGGTCAAAAGAGACGAAGAGCTGAAAAGCCCTCCGGTGCTCCCGCGTACGGTCAAGGTAGAAGGACAACGCCCTCCTACAGTCCAGGGTATGCAAGACCATCTCAGCCCGGCTGGCATGCGGCCTGGGAAAGAAAGTTGGAAGAACCACCTCCTGATTGAGGAGGAAGGAGGAGACAACCTTAGGAAGGAACTTAGGGTGAGTCCGTAAGACTACTCTGTTCCTATAGAACCTAGTATAAGGTGCATCTGGAATGGAGGAGTGGCCTAGTGGTTGGGGCAAGGTACTTCAGGCCGGAAGGTCAGGGGTTCAAATCCCACTAGAGGACAGCAACCTTGGGCCGGAAGGACTGGGGTTTCTAGTCCCACAGGTGCTCCTTGTGGTCTTGGGCAAGCCACTTAACCCTCCATAACCCATGTTCCCTGTAAAATAGTTATCTCCAAGTTATAATGCCCTGTTCAATGTAATTTCAGTTTGTTCAATGTAAACCGCACTGATGCAGAATAGCGCGGTATATAAGAGAATAAAATAAAACAAATAAATAAAATCTGATACTAGGGCCTGAAGCTCACTCACTCGCCTCGCTGAGGTAAGGGCTACGAGAAACAACACTTTCCAGGAGAGAAAACGCACAGGGCAAGTAGCCATAGGTTCAAATGGTGGGCAAGTAAGCCATTGCAAAACCACATTTAAATCCCATTCAAGGGCAGGTGGACGCATTGGAGGCTTAAGCAAAAGCAGGCCTCTGAGGAAGCGAGCCACCAAAGGATGGCTTGAGAGATCGACCCTCCACTGGGGAGTGGTGTGCTGAAAGAGCACTAAGATGAACTCTCACAGAATTGGACTTAAGGCCTAGGTTGGACAGGTGAAGCAAATATTGCAGCACCACTGGTACCAGACATGAGAAAGGGTTCTCGTTGTGCTGAGTACACCAGGTAGAGAATCTACGCCACTTAAGGGCATAAGACTTTCTCGTGGACTGCCTCCTAGAGGCCAAGACCATGTCCTCCACTTCCCTAGGCAATAGTAAGGGCGCTAGAACTACCCTTTCAGCAGCCAGGCCATCAAATTGAGGGACTGGAGATTGGGGTGTAAGAGACAGGAGATCGGGTTGCATCCCCAGAGGAAGAGGAGTGTCCACCAGAGGAACCAGGAAAGAAGTGGGAACCAGGGTTGCCTTGGCCACCTGGGGGCCACCAGGATCAGTGAGGCCTTGTCCCTGATCACCTTGAATAGTGTCTTGGACACTAGAGGCGTGGGAGGAAACGCATATAGAAGGCCTGTAGACCATGGAATGAGAAACGCATCCACTGCAACTCTGAGAGGATGCGGTTGCCTGGAGCAGAACCTGGGAAGTTGAAGGTTCAGAGGACTGGCAAAGATATCTATGGCTGGAAGACCCCATCTTAGGAAGATCTGTTGAACCACTAGAGGATTCAACTGCCACTCGTGCGGTTGCAGGATCCTGCTCAATCTGTCCGCCAGGTAATTTTCCTGACCTGGGAGATAGACCGCTTTGAGAAGAATGCCGTGATTGACTGCCCAGGAGCAGTTTCTGCGCTTCCAGACATAGAAGGTGGGACCCTGTGCCACCTTGTTTGTTCACATAGAACATAGCAACTTGAATGTCTGTCTGAACCAAGACGGACTGGTGAGAGATGAGATGGGAGAAAGTTCTCAGGGTGAAGCGGATAGCTCTCAGTTCTAAGAGACTGATCTGCTGTGCGGCCTCCGAAGGAGACCACAGGCCTTGAGTACATGCTCCTTGGCAATGTGCACCCAAATCTTGAAGAGAAGCATCGGTTGTCAGCACCTGAGAGTGTGGAGGTGCTTGAAAAGGCACCCCTTGCACCAGATTCGGAAGATGAAGCCACCTCTGCAGAGAAGACTATTAGGTTGGACACCCTCACTTCGTCCGTGAGGCTTCCTGTGGCTTGGTGCCATTGAGTCCTGAGGCCCCATTGAGCTGGCCTCATGTGTAGACAGGCATTTGGAGTTACATGGAGCGTGGATGCCATGTGGCCTAAGAGCCTCAGGAATTGTCTGGCAGAGACCAGAGAATTGCTGTGGAACTGCCTGGCTAGATCCATCAATCTGTGGGCCCTGTCCACTGGTAGAAAGGCCTTTGCCTGAAAGGTGTCCAGCCTTGCTCCTATGAACTCCATGTTCTGTGAGGGTGCAAAGTGGACTTTGCGAAGTTTATAACAAACCCCAGATGTTGAAGCAGAGCGACAGTGCGAAGGGTGGCTTGATTGGCCTCTTGCGGGGATTGACCCCTGATGAGCCAATCGTCCAGGTATGGGAAGACAAAGAGGCCTTGAATCCTGAGGTAGGCCGCCACCACCCCCAGGCACTTGGTGAATACCCTGGGGGCGGATGTAAGGCCAAAAGGCAGTACTCTGTACTGATAGTGGTTTCCTCCCGCTACAAATCTGAGATATTGTCTGTGATCTGGATGAATGAGGATGTGAGTATAAGCATCCTTTAGGTCTAAGGAGCATAGCCAATCTCCCTGCTGGAGGAAGGGCAGCAGGATTCCAAGGGTAAGCATCTTGAACTTTTCCCTCTCCAGGAACTTGTTCAGATTCCACAAGTCTAGGATGGGCCTGAGGCCTCCTGTTATTTTTGGTACCAGGAAGTACCTGGAATAGAAGCCTTGACCTCTCAGGTGGTGAGGCACCGGTTCCACTGCCTGTTCCTTTACAAGACTTGCCAACTCCTGCAGGAGTAAGTCCCTGTGCAGAGGAAGTCTGGGAGACTCCCCTGGAAAATAGGAGGGGGGTACCTGGTGGAAGTGGAGGAGATAGCCATTCTGGACTATACTTAGTACCCAGGTATCCCTTGTGACGGCTGACCACCTGTGGGCGTACAGGGCCAGCCGGCCTCCAGTGCTGATAGGGGCCAGCTGAGGAGGAGAGGCTATGCCACTGGAGTCAAAACCCCGCTCCCTGCTGTGCAGGAGCCGGAGCTGGTGGCTTGGGGGCTTTCTGCCTACGGGGCCCATGTCCCTGCTCCTTGGCCTGCTGACCCTGTTGGGGAGCTATAGAAGCCTGAAAATGAGGGTACTGTTTATAGGCAGATGACTTCCTCGGGTAAAAGATCTTTTTCCCCGAGCCCTTCTTCTTCTGAGAAGGGGCAGAGGTTTTTCTGGACAGCTTTGTCCGGGTAAGAGTCTCGGTCTCGAGTTCTGCAGCCTTGTCAGCCATGGGCTTGCCAAAGAGGTTTTCACCTCGGCAGGGGACATCGCCCAACTTGTCCTGCACCCATGGCTCGAGGTCCGATGACTGTAGCCAGGCCTGACGCATGCACCGATGCCGGCCGCGGCTACCAGGTTCCGAAGCCGCGAAGCCATCATAGGCTGCTCGAGAGATAAACTTCGAGCACTCACGAATACCCAATGAGAGAGCATTGAACCTCTGCAAAGGTTCCTCGGAGAGACCAGCAGAGAACCAGACAATCTCCTTTGCCAGGTCTCGAAGGTACATGCCCATGTACAGCTGGTAGGTCTGGACACGGCAAGCAAGCACTGAGCCCTGGAAGCACTTCTTACCGAGGGCATCCAGGTTCTGGGCCTCCCGGCTGGGAGGCACCAAGGAGTGCATCTTCTGACTCTTCAGACGATGCATGGCCGATTCCACAACCATGGAGTGGTGCGGTAATTGTGCTTTTTGGAACCCGGGGCTCTTGCGGACTCGATAGATGGAATTGACCCGCTTGCTCAAAACCGGCGTCGAAGCCGGTGTCTCCCACATGCGGAAGAGCAGCCATTCCAGAATCGGAGGAACTAGAACAGTAAAGGCCTCCTTTGGGGGAGAGTCATACTGCAGGGCCTCGAGCTCCTCGGCTCCTCCTCGGGATCCGCGGGGAAGGCCAAGGCCTTGGCCATATCCCGCACGAAGTCCGAGAACTGGTTATCCTCCGGTGATCACTGTCTCCGAGGCTCGGACTCCGGTGAGTCCGATGTGACACACCGAGTCCGAAAGGTGTCGGGTGATTCCTCATCCTCCGTTTCCCAGCCGGACTCCTCGGAAGAGGAATCAAGCAGCTCTGGTCGGGCAGGCACCGATGCCATCCGCCCCGATGCCGAGGGTACCGGCGTCGACGACCTCGGTCCCGAACGGGAGGCCGAGGGGGACTTTGGCTGAGGATCGACTCGAGCGCGCATGGACTCGAGGATGGGCTCGGCCTCCGGGGTCGACTTGGACGTCGATGTCCTGGTGGTCGGGGCAGATGCACCGGTGAGACCGGCGATCAGTGACTGCTGCTGTTCCATGAAGGCAGCCAAGCTGCTCTCCAAGGCCGTCAACCTGAGTCCGAGCTCAGGAGACTCAGCAGCCCCCGACTCGGGCCCCGACAGCGGCTCCCCTGGAGGAGAGTCCACGAGGACTACAGTACTCATGTGACCTGGGAACTCCATCTCCACACGAGGTTGTTTTGCAGGCCTCTCCGACTCCGAAGACCCGGGACGGCGCTCGGGGCTATGCGACTTGGCCCTCGAGGAGCCAAGTGCGTCCACCGACGCCGCCCTCGTGGGTTTTTTCTTCCTGCGATGCTCCCGCGAGGGAGACCCCCTCTCAGAAGAACCTCGGCGCTGCTCGGGGCCGGAGTCCTGAGACGTCGAGGCCTCTGAGGAAGTCCGGGCCCGTCCGGACGCGGAGTCAGAGAAGATTCTTTCCTTTTGGTGCTGCCGACTCCTCAACGCCTTCGAGGACATCTTCCCACACGGACCACAGATCATTGGGTCATGATCGGGTCCGAGGCCCCGGAGGCAGCAGTCATGTGTGTCGGTGAGAGACATAAGCATCTTACACCGATCACACTTTTTAAACCCTCTGGCAGCCATCGGGGGAAAAAGGGCCCCTGCGAGGTCAAAAGACAGGGCTGCCAGTGAAAAAAGAAAAATGGCGCGAACACTAGTCACTAAGGACAAAAACCGACAAAGAAGACCAGGCTCGATACCGATGTATCGTGCCCAGGCGGGAAAGGGAAACCGGCGTCGAACCGAAGAAACGGGTCAAACACAGCACAAAATCCACTTTTTCCTCGGGTGAAAACGAAACATGTCCGTCGGGCTCCGCGGAAAAAAGACGACTGAGCAAGATGGCACCCTTGGGCGGGACGGGGACCGCGCATGCGCGCTGCATTCCCAAAGGTTTTCTTTGAAAGCTGGGGAAATGCTCCGCACGGGGGCTCCGTCGGCGCTGACATCACCCATATGTGAGGACTGACTTCCTGCTTGGTCCTCGAGAATCAGTGAATCCAATATTCACGCTGCTCATATTTCTGATCATGCCGCAATCTCACTCTCCCTATTAGACTCAACAAGCTGCCCATCTCATACACGATGGCATTTTGACAGAACTCTTCTTAGGAATCAGGAGTTCCGTGAAACCATTCTAGTGGCCATAGAGGAGTATTTTCAGTTTAACTCGCCCCAGGACACTTCGGGTTGGGTGTGGTGGGAGGGTTTCAAAGCTAACATACAGGCCACCATAACCAGCTTTGCTATATGGCAGGCCAAACAACGTAAAGCAGAACTAGAAGCTTTGGATAGGCAGATCAAAGCCAGGGAATGCATCCTAGGTCAGAAAACTGATCCTAACATTACGATACGTTTACAACATCTTAGATTAGATATAACTCGATAACTACTGAAGCTTCACAGAATATTCAGGCGCAGAAAGGGCGGTATTATTTGGAAGGCAATAGGGCTGGACGGTTACTAGCTAACTCATTAAAAGGTCACAAAGAAGCTTCTCGCATTGCTGCTTTAAGAGATCCCCAGGTGCAACAATTGATTGTCGCAGATACTGAAATTAGAGAAACCTTCTGTCAATTTTACACTCAGCTGTACTCCCCAGAGATAGAATTCTCTGAGGAAGTATTTGAGAGATTACTGGCCGATGTACAGAGGCCTATTCTGGATCAGGAAACAGCTGCAGGATTTGATAGGCAGATCACGGTCATGGAAATTATCCAGGCCATCGATTCTATGCAAATGGGCAAGGCTGCCAGACCAGATGGCATTCTGGTTCAATTTTATAGAACCTTTTCCAAAGCGCTAGGTCCATATCTTCAATACTATAGGCTTCTTTCAGAAGCGGATGCCCAGGCTGGAGCATTCGCCTCTGCGAACATTGTAGTTCTTGAAAAACCTGGGAGGGACCCTCAGCTGGTCAGTAACTATCGTCCAATTTTGTTACTAAACGCAGATTATAAAATATTTGCTGCCACCTTGGCTGGTCATCTATCCAAATTAATTACATCTTTGATCCACCTGGATCAATGTGGCTTCACAGAGGGACGCTCTACAGCTGACAATGCCAGAGTGTTTTGTCATGTGTTGGAAGGAGCGGAAGGAGTGGAGGGATTGCCACTGGTGGGATTGTCGCTGGATGCAGAGAAAGCGTTCGATCTACTGGAATGGCCTTTCTTATTTGCCATCTTGAGGTGGTTTGGTTTCGGTGAAGGATTCCTTAAAGTAATTAAACTTATGTATGTGGGACCAAGTGCTAATATTTTTGTGAATGCGACTCAATCCAGAGATTTTCTTTTAGGGCGCGGCACCCGTCAGGGTTGCCCCTTTTCACCTATCCTATTCAATCTGGCCTTGGAACCTTTGGCTCTACTGTTGAGACAGTGCGGTTAAAGGTGTGCCCATAACTGGTATGGAAATTAAGCTTTATGTTTATGTTTATTTTATTTGATAAAAACCGCCTTTCAACAACAAGCAAAGCGGTGTACAATTAAAAAACATGTTTAAAAGAAGGCCAAAGCCAGCGAAGTGGAAAAGAATTACAATTTCTTAATAAAAAAGCAGTAGACACAAGAGAGACATGACCAAACATAAGTAAGGACAAGACACAAGGAAAATAAAGGAGAGGGGGAATGGGATTTACACGAAAGGGGAGGGGACATCAAATGCCAGGGAAAAAAGGTGGGTTTTCAGGTTTTGTTTGAATGTGGAGTGATGAGGTTCCAGACGGAGTGAAGAGGGAAGGGAATTCCAAAGGGCGGGGCCAGCAAAAAAGAAGGCAGAAGAGCGAGTAGATTGTAAGTGAGCGCGGGAGGGGGAGGGAAGGGTGAGACGGTTGAGGTGGAAGGAGCGAGGAGTGTACTTAGGAGAGTGAAAAGAAAGAAGGTCTGTTAAGTATTGAGGGGTGCCGGCATAGAGAGCTTTATGGACCAGGGTGAGAAGCTTGAATTGAGCGCGATGGGGTAGCCAATGAAGGCGGAATAGCAGGGGTGTTATATGATCTCGGGGTGAAGAATGGGTGACAAGGCGGGCAGCAGTGTTCTGGATCCGTTGTAACCGGGACAGTTGAGATTTAGAGAGACCGATGAAAATTGAGTTTGCAAAATCCACACATGACATAACCAGAGATAGCAACAAGGTGGTGAGGGCTGATGGAGATAAGAAAGGACGGACTGCACGGATTTGTCAGAGGAAGAAAAAGGAAGTTTTAGTGACGTGTGAAATATGGGCATGGAATGATAGGTCAGAATCGAAGTGAACCCCAAGATAACGGAAGGTGGAGACTAGAGGAACAGGGGAGCCAGAGAAGGAAGGGGCCAGTGTGGGAGGTGGATTGTTATGAGAGAACCAGATAGCGATAGTCTTAGCAAGATTAAGGTGAAGATAGTTAAGTGTCAACCAGTTAGCCACATCGGAAAGACAGGAGTTTAACGGGGAGAGGTCTGGGCAGGAAGGGGAGGTGTGATGAAGCAGAACAATGTCGCCTGCATAGAAAAAGATATTCCAGACTGTTGGATTAAGAGGGCTTACGCTTTCTGCTTACGCTGATGATTTATTGTTGTTCACAACGCCCAGTTCAATACCGGCTGTTCTAGAGTTGATAGACCAATACTCAGGTTATCAGGATATAAGATTAATTGGACAAAGTCTGTAGCTTTCCCTTTAAATTCATGAGTTTGTAATGCGGACTTGGACTACCCTTTCGTATGGGAACCCAAAATGGTAAAATATTTAGGAGTTCATTATTGCCATCCACTTATTGAAACTCTGCAATATAATGAAGAGACTCTCCTTACTACGGTACAAAATATGACTGCGAGATGGTCACCGGTCTATCTCTCTTGGTGGGGTCGTCTTGAAGCGATAAAAATGACTGTCACTCCTAAGGTGAACTATGTTTTAGAAATGCTGCTGGTTTTCCTCTCGGATAAAACATACTGACAAGTGGAAAGGACTCTTGTCCAGTTTCTATGGAAAAACAAACCACCTAGAATTGCTCTTAGAAAGTTTAAGTCTAAAAAAAAGAGGAGGGGGTGACCTTTCCTGATTTTCAGGCCTATCATTGAACTTTTTTGTTAAAACAGGGGTCAAGATGGGTGGAGAAGGATAAGGATCAACGCTCAGTGTGGCTTGATTTGGAAGAGAGATTGACTGATCCATTTCCTTGAGTCTCCTCCCTGGCATGGTGTCTTCGGAGAGGTTGAAGTTCCATAGGGTTATAATGGACACCCGAAAGGCTTTCCAGCAGTTAGCGAGTGTAATTCCTCAGGAGAAATGCTTGTCGAGGCTTATTCCCATCTGGTACAGTCCTTTTTTAAAAATTCATCAAAGTCCGTTTGCCTGGAAGCAATGGTTTAGCAAGGGCATTTGGTCTACAGGACAAATGATATAATTTAATTTTAATTTAATTTAATTTAATTAACAGATTTTTTTATATACCGCTCCTTCCATTGATCAGATGCGGTTCCCATAGAACAATAAACACAGCGAGCTGTTTTTACATATAACAATTTGAAACTTGGAAATTACAGGTAACAATTAACAATTAGATATCTGAAGGTTAAGTGGAAGCCTTTTGTGTGTCTACAGCAAGAATCTGACTTGACTAAATCCTTATACTTTCAGTGGATTCAGTTGAGATACTGTATAGAGAAATCCCTTATCGACATCAGATCTTTGCCTGAAGAATGGGGGTTACTTAATATTAAAGGAACAGCCCAGCAGGCCTCAGGGGTGGCTTCTTACTACTATCAGTTGGTAGCCCATCGTCCCTCTCCACATTCTATTGGCACTCAGCGGATATGGGAGCATGATACTGGGGATACTCTCTCTCTCCAAACTCATGGGGGAAATTTTGGGGTAAACTAATTAGTGTTTCTCAATCCACCTCTATCTCCCAGGCACTATACTTCTTTGCGCAGAGAGCCCATTTTACCCCAATAAAGGTCTCCAAGTGGGATGTCAATTGGAAATGTGCGTTGGTCTTGTCAGAGTGATGTTGGCACTCTAAGGCATGTGGTATATGACTGCCCTAATATTCAGTCCTACTGGATTTCGATTTGGAACCGAATCCAAGAGGTCTTGGGATTCAGGGCCACTCTCTCTTGGTCTATTATTGTTTTCCGTTCAACTATTGACATCGCGTCGTTACAGAGGGATTGTCATTTCCTGTTTGACTTTATGATGGGAGTGGCGCTGCATCTCGTAATTGCCAATTGGAAACACACAGCAGATCTCAGTTGGCACACATGGTGGAATCGTTTATGTCTATGTTGTAAATATGAGCAGATGCCACGTTATGGTACAACTCCTATGCCTTCTACCTTGCTTAAATGGAAACTCCTATATGGTTATATATCGAAAGCACAATATGTTGTGAAGTAGGGGGTAACCAATCAATCACGTTTGAACTTGGTATAGGGCAGTTTTGTGGCACCATAGCCCTTGCAAGCCTTTCTTCCTTTTTCTAGTCCCTTTTTAAGATGATCACATGAAGAGGGGAGGGTTGGTGTTGGAGTAGGCTGTTAGGCCTTTTTTTGTCCTTATGTTCAAAGGGATGTATTATCATTTTAATTGTAACCTCGTTTGTTTTTTCTGTTGTAATTTTGTCTGAAAACGTAAATAAAGAATTAAAAAAAAAACAACCTGTACTTGAGAACGTTATTTGTGAACATTTACTCCTGCTCTTAAGCAGGAGTAAAATGTCCATGTCTGCATTCAAGGTGGGAGTTCTGCCACTTACTCTAGTATTTTATTAAGACAAATGGGCACTAATGACACCTAAGTAGCACCCACTTGCCCTCTTAACCTAAGCACCCCCTTATAAAATTACCCTATAAATGAATATTTTAAGGGCATAATGATCAATTATGTTTTTACAGAATTACTGAAGGGGTGAGAGTCATAATTATGGTTTTATTAATCAAAACCTTGGGTGGGGGCTCTATGAATCTGGGCTCTAATTCTTTTAAGTACCTATTAATGTCTCTGTCCATTTCTCACTGATGGATCCATCATCTCTCTTTTCTCTCCTACCTCTTTAGTTTCCCCTTCACACTCTACCATCCAATCCCAGCTGACAGCAGCAGAGCGGAGTCAATGGCATGGCAGGCCAGATGCTTCTCTAACTCATCCTTCCTATTGCCAACATCCTTCCAGTGTGTAAAGGAAATCTGAAGTCAACATAGCACAAACAATCCAGGGCAGACCACCACACCTGCACCCAAGGCAATCAATCAACATGCCGATATATGAAGGACCAACATTTTTACTTTACATTCAAACTTTAACACCCCTAACCCAAACTCCCCTCCCTTGTCACCCTGACACTCTCACCCACCCTTCACCTTTGAAGTAGCGACGGAAAATCTCATTGCCCATGCAGCTTACTCATCTCCTCTGAAACCCAAACTTTCAAAATAGCAGCAAGGTCTTGCCTTATGATTCATTGATCCTCTCTACCCCTCCAAACCCCTCCCACTGGTTAGTAGCCTACTGGTTAGTTCAAGGTCTCTGTAGGCAGGGGCCAGAGGTTTCATTCCTACCTGTTCCTTTGCCCTCCCGATGGAAGAGGTGGAGGCAAATACAGTGACAGAATTCAAAATGGCATGGGACAGACACAGTGGCTCCCTTTAAAGCAACAGGATAAAACCAAAAATAAACTTAACTATCTCTTATATCTCAACAAACAGGGGTGCCCTACACGGAACGGTGGGTACACCCCGAAACAAAGGCATGGGGAGGGGTGACTTGCACAGTGTGGCAGGTGCACCTATTCTTGCCACCTTGCTGGGCAGACTAGATGGACCATACTGGTCTTTATCTGCCATCATATAATATGTTACTATGTCACTTCCCCTTATAGGATCACTTGACAAATTTGGCTGGCCATCAACTGTTCCCATATACGAACCATCTGGATGACCATGCATAGGAATGATCAACCTAATCTATAACTTCCTCCATAGCTATCCCCATCCCCTAATCACTTCCCCTGCCAAAACCATTCTCTTGCCTGGCCAGAAATATTGGGGAAAACGTCTTGGGCAGTGGGTTTCTACGAAGGCTGAATTGGTCCTCCTAGATGTAGTAGACCTTATGGAGGTGTGGGGTAAAGGAGCTCAATTCTTTTAGGGATTCTGCTTAATTGGATTACACTCCCCCCCCCCACTCTTCTTTCAGAAACATAGAAAAATGCCAGCAAATAAAGACCATATGGCCTATCCAGTCTGCCCTTCCATATCAACTACTAAGCTTTACAATCCCTTTCTTTCTCTTAGGAATCTTCTATGTTTGTCCCATGCTTTCAGTCCCTGTCTCTACCACCTCCACTGGAAGACTATTCCATGCATCTACCACACTACCACACTTTCCATAAAGAAATATTTCCTCAAATTACTCCTGACTCTATGCCCCCCTCATTGCAGAATTCTCTTTCAATTGAAAGAGGTCCCCTTCCTTGTGAATATGTGTCATGGAGCTATTTAAACATCTTTATCATATCTAACCTCTCCCACCTTTCTTCCAAAGTATATATATGAAGCTCTTTAAGTCTGTTTCCATATGCCTTATGATGAAGGCCACTGATGATTTTAGTAGCCACCCTCTATACTGACTCCATCTTTTTATATTCTTTTGAAGGTCTGGTCTCCAAAATTGCACTCAAATGAGGTCTCAAAGAGAGACTTGTACAGAGGCACTATCACCATCTCTTCCCCGATGGTCATTCCGCTCCCTATGCGCCCAAGCATCCTTTGGCTTTTTCTACCCTTTTAGCCACCTTAAGATCATCAGAAACCATCACTCCTAGGTCCTACTCTTTTTTCGTGGATAGAAATACTGCACAGCTATCTTGAATTTTTGCACCTTAAATGCACGTCCTACATTTTTTAGCATTAAATCTCAGCTGCCAAACTCTTGATGATTCTTCAAGCTTCACTAGATGCCTCCTCATATTACATACACCTTTCTGAGTGTCTATCAGATTGCAGATTTTAGTATCATCTACAAAGAGCAAACCCTACCCAATGACCCTTCAGTAATATCACTTATAAAAAATTTTTTTAAATTTTATATTTATACATTTTTACAAAATATCAAGCAACACTGCTTGTACAGCAAAGATACAAACTTGCACAAAAAAGAATACAAGAAACAAGATAGGAAACAAATTAACAAGAGTATCATGTCGCCCCCACCTGGTTGGGTATATAGCCCGGTACCAGGGTGAGTCGCCTTTTTACCTTGAATAAGTTTTTCCCTCAAAATGGCCGCCAGGAGGGCTGCTGGGAGTTGTAGTATTTTACTTATTTAGGCAAAGGAATTGTAGTCAAGTGGTCAGGCGAAAACAGAGAAATTTATTTATATATTTTCGGGGGGTCCCAATATATATATACAGGATTCGAATGGGAAACAAAAATAGGATACTTGCTCCAACGCAAAAGCTTTTAACTTTCAATAAGGTAAGCACAATGCTGCCTGGGTTTAACAAATGCAGCTTCTTCAAACTTAAGCTTCGTAAAACTTCTTTCTTACAAAAACAACATTTCTTAAAGCAAAAACAGCTTTTAAAGATTGTCCACTGACTGTTTCCTTCAGCTTTTAGCTTCACACGATATCAGTTGAGACAATAGCATTCAGCTGTTTCCCCCTGCCGTGCCTTTCACACAGGTTAGGTTTCTTTCATGACATTCATACTTCAGACAGCTTTTAAAGTTTAGCATTCTTCTGAGTCAGCTGCTTTGCAATAAGCACATTGCATTTCACACGGGTTATCCTCAAAACAGTCTCCAATTTCCATCTCCTCGATGCTATCCCCTTCACACTTCTCATAGGGTACCTGTCTGGAGAGCTGACTGTTTTCTCTCTGAATCATATCATTGAGCTTTTTGAGTAGAACCTTCTTCTGTCCTAACTCCTCTGCAAGCTGAGCATATTGATAGTCAGTTAAAATATCCCTCTTTCCCTTAGGGTTTAACTGATAGCTAGAATTAGCCTTTATCTCTGGAGCTAATTCTCTTAAACGTTTTATAGGCAGGAACTGGGGAGGACACACTTGCCTTAAGTCAGGAGTATTCAGCAATTCTCCTTTCTCCTGGTATAAGTCACGCTGCCTTCCGTCTACAGAGACTTTCCTGGGTTGAAACAGCCTTTCCTTCAGCTGGGACTGCCTTGGAGTCTTTCCAATCAGTTCCCCCTGTTCACCTGGAAGCTTGAGCTCAGCAGCCCTTGTATCTCTTAAGGTTACTGGCTGGCTTCTTCCCTGGCTGTAATTCTTCCCGGAGCTGCAACTAGAATTGGCACCATCTCTTTCTCTCCAACTGCCTTCTCCCAAATGGTCAGCATCAGCTCCAGCTTTTTCTCCTTCCTCAGCTGCTCTCCCTGACTTTCTAAAAGCCAGCGTTTTAAACTGCTTTCCTTTCTGTGCCACGCCTTGCTCCCAGCACATGTGAGAAGAGTCAGGCTTCTCTCTAACCCTGACGTGCTGCTGTGGGCGGGGCTTAAGGGTGACTGTGTTGTGAGTCAGAGACTCCTGGTTACCGGGGAAACCCTGAATGCTTTCGTTTTTAAAGGTACAGGGCTCATTTTCCTGTGTATCCATAGCCTCAATAGTGGTTTCCTCACCACAATCAATACTCCTCGGCAGTGAGGGGGAGCAACAAAAATAAAAGATACTAGGGGAGGAGACCCCCCAGTACTCACAAGGTAACAATACTACCCACAAAAAGAGGACGGCAGAGGCCCAAGAACATCTTACAAACAGATGAGGAATCGCTCAGGAAGGAGAAGATGTCACAATATGAGTGCTAATGAAGGAGGACAAATCTTCAGGTTGAAAGAAAACATACTTATGCAATTGGAAAACAACAATACATTTACAAGGAAATCTCAATACAAAGGATGCCCCCATCCGAATCACCCCAGGACGCAAAAGTAAAAAAGCTTTACGTCGCTTCTGAGTTTCTCTGGCAACATCAGGGAAAAGCGATATTTTTTTTACCCATAAACAAATTAGCTCTCTTTTTATAGTATAACTTAAAAATCCACTCTCTATCTGATGACAAAGCAAATGATACTAACATAGTGGACTCCAAAAAAGAAAGTCATTGAACATCCCCACCAGTAGCTACCACTGGATGTTCAATGACTTTCTTTTTTGGAGTGTAATTCATTTGTCATTGACTTGGGGGGGTTTTCTTTGCAAACATACATAGTGGAGACAGGCAATTCATCTTCCTTAGGTGACTGTAAAAGAGCTGAGACATTAAGAAAATCCACTTTCTAAAGTCCCAACTGCCATCTTCCTGTCTTTCCTGCCCACTGGCAAAAAGTAAGCTTTCAAAATAGGAGGAAACAAGTCAGGCGGAACCAAAAGAGACTCCTGAAGATATTTCTTGAACAAATCCAGAGGAGGTACCACAGGAACCATCGGAAAATTCACCTTGACTACGCCAATGCGATACTACATGGCCTACCAAAGAGCACGATTCACCCCTTACAACTTGCAATGAACTCAGCTGCAAGAATCCTTCATGGAGCCCCTAAGAGAACCCACATCACTCCGATACTGAAACAGTTACATTGGCTGCCTATACAATCTAGGATCTCTTTCAAGATCCTAACTATGACTCATAAAGCGATCAATAAATACTCTGCGACTGCTATCACTGACCTGATATCAATTACACCCCCTAATCGAGCAAGGAGATCGACCGCTTCCAACTCTCTCGTATTACCGAAGGCAATCACGAAGTGCTCTCAAGCCACTAGATCCAGAGCCTTTTCCTACTTTGCACCATCATTTATTTATTTATTTAACACTCATTTATATACCGCATCTTCCAGAGATCAGTTGCGATGTACAATTAACAACAAATTAACAAAGCGAGGTTTGTTTTACATAGAACATCTTAAATTTTACATAGAACATCTTAAATTAAACAAAGCTAAGTCTAGTAAACTAAACAGTATATTTAAACTGGAACAGTGTGAATAACAATTAACTAACAATGTAGTGTCTATAAAGCGTAAGACAGTACATAACAGATACAACTATATACATGTGGAGGTATTAGGGCATAAGAGATTGGGTCGTCAATTCGTTTAAGCTATGTGTGTTGTCCATTTAAGTGGGAAGGTATGTACTTTGTGGTCAGGTACCTGTTTAGCCTTTATCTAAGTTGAGTGCAAGGTTTTCCATGGTATTATAGTGTTTTGTGAATAGATATGTTTTTAATTTTTTTCGGAATTCCATAATCTCTGTTAGTGATCGTAGATCCTCTGGTAGAGAATTCCAGATAGTTGGAGCTATGTGGGAAAAGGCTCTATTGTTGGTTAATTTATGTGCTTTTTTGAAGTCTTTCGGAATCTTTAGTTTATTTAATTGTCCTTTTCTGTGAGTAGGCTTAGTTGGTTCTTTGCATATTAGATTACATAGTGTAGTCGGAGCCATGTCATTTAATGCTTTGAATGAGGTTATTATTGTTTTGTATATTATCCTGCTTTGTATTGGTAACCAGTGAAGGGATGCTAGTATTGGTGTTGTGTGTTGGAGTGAGTTTATTTTTAAAATAATTCTAGCTGTTGCATTTTGGGCTAGTTGAATTCTTTTAATGTTCTGTTTTGAAATGCCTATTAGTATTAGGTTGGCGAAATCGAAGTGAGGGGTTATGGTAGTCTGTATTATATTAATAAAATCTTGAACAAATACTAGCGGGCGTAGTTGTTTGAGGATTTTAAGTTTGAAATAAATTTTCTTTATAGTATTTCTAATGTGGGTTTCCATTGTAAGGTGTGTATCTAAGATAACACCTAGATATCTTATTTCATTTTTTATTTTAATTTCTTGGTCCTGTAGTGTTATGTGAGTTGGAGGGATGAATGATTGATTTTTTGTTACGATTAGGACTTCAGTTTTAGCATGATTTATGTGGAGGTTTTGAGTTTTTAGCCAAATTGTGATTTCGTTATAACAGTCTGAAAGGAGTTGTAGGTTAGGGATCGTAAATGGAATGTACATCATAATATCATCTGCATAGAGGTGATATTGTACTCCAAATTTTTTAAAGATATTGCAGACCGGTTTTATGTAAATATTGAAAAGTAGGGCTGATAATGCTGAACCTTGTGGTAAACCTATTTCTTGATTATATGTAGTGGAAGTTTGATTACCTATTCTTACATTTTGTGTTCTGTTATTTAAATAAGAGGTGAACCATTTATGTACTGTAGAGTTTATGCCTATCTGACTTAGGTTGTTGAGCATTATTGAGTGATGTACACTATCAAAAGCCGCTGATATGTCAATGAAAAGGAGGATGATTGCTTGTTTATGATTGTCGATTCCTCTTAGGAGAGTATCGAATAATACTGTTAGAAGTGTTTCTACTCCGTGGCGTGGTCGAAATCCATATTGTTGCTCGTCGAGTGGGTAAGATGCGTCTAAGTATTCCTGTGTCTGTAATTGAACTACTTTTTCAATTATTTTGGCCAAAAATGGTATGCTAGAGATGGGCCTGTATGATACTGGAGATGTTTTATCTAGTTTGCAATTTTTTAGGATTGGGCGTATTTGTGCGTGTTTGAGCGAGGGTGGGAGGTAACCTTGGGATAATGAGAGGTTGACTATTGGGAGAATGAAGGATAGTAGTGTTGGCAGTGTGTTTTTTATCCATGACACTGGGCATGGATAAGAAGTTGTGGTATTGAGTCCAGAGATGATAGATTTTAATGTCATATTTGAAATGGGGTAGAAGTCTGACCATTCGTCTACAGACTGATGAGAAGTATTAATAGTTTCTAAGGACATTGGAGGTTTTTTTGATTTGTTTTGATAGTGTGTAGCTAGAGTTCGTACTGAGATGTCGGTGATTTCATTGCTAGAAATTTGAGCGTTATTAATTAGATTTCTGACAATAGAAAATAGCTCTCTAGGTCTGTTATATGATTTTGATAAGGTTGCTGCATAGTAATTTTTCTTTGTGCTGTCTAATGTTTCCTTATATTTTGTGAGATGGCTATTGTATATTTCCTTGTGTATAGTCAACTTAGATTTTCGCCATTTAATTTTGTGTTTTCTTAGTTCTCTTTTCATTTGTTTTAGTGTGTTGTTAAACCATGGTGAACTGTTTGTTTTGGGATGTGCCCTCTGTTTAGTTGTGTGATTAATTTTAGCTGCATTGTTGATGGTTTTATACCAGTTGTTGACAGCATCATCTAAATCTGATGTGGATGGTAAGAGGTAGGGGATTGTTGAATCAAGGAATTCAGTTTCATTAAACTTTTTAAATTTTGAAGTAGGGCCACTTATTGTGTAGTTTTTGACACTAGTGGTAGGAAGTGTGAGATTTATTTTGATAATATAATGATCAGACCAAGGCGTCTCTGTGCATTCTATGGAATTTGAGTTGACTAGCTTGAAGAATGTATCAGGAAGAAAAACCAGATCTAGTGTTCCTCCTTTTATATGTGTTGCGGTGTTTATTTGATGATAATCTATATCTGATACAGTGTCTAGAAATAGTTTGGAGTTCGGTGTTGGTAGTGATGGAAGGTTAAAATCGCCTAGCATGATTACGGGGTTTTCTTCAGTAGATGAGCTAAGGAGTTCAATAAGGGAATCCAGGCAATCTGCTCTTTGGTCTGGAGGTCTATAAATTAAGCAAATTTTCATGAGGCCGATTTTTATCAATAATGTGTCTATGTTATTAGAGATATTTGATTGGATTGATTTGGCATTTAATATCTTTTTCGTCATCATTAATACTCCTCCGCCTTTTTTATTGGATCTATGTTTGTAGAATGTCATAGTTTTCATTATCAAGTTGATTTAGGTAGACTGTGTCCGTTTCAGAAAGCCAAGTCTCTGTGATACATAAAATGTCTGGTTTTAAGTCTGTTACCAGATCATTAAATATAGGGAGTTTGTTTTTCATTGATCGTGCATTAATAAGGATGCATGATAGGGAGGATGAGTTGTTGTTGGAGCAGATTTCCTTGCATGTTTGATGTGAATTTGTTTGTTTTATGTGTATTAGTCTATGATAGTTTATTTTTGGGCAGTTGTTTGGGTGAGTGTGCCCAATATGGTAGTCATTTCGGGTATGGGTGTGTATTATAGGGATGGTCATGTGAATTTTGCTGTTTAAACTTAGTGATAGGTCAATTATTATTATTGCCAATAATATACAGGTGTAGGATATTCTTAGAAACATGATGTTAGAGTGTGGCATTTTCTATATCTGACTCAGTGGTATGTTAGCTAGGGTGTCTGACTCAGTGGTATGTTGGGTAGGGTCGTGATGACGTGGGTTCTTGGCAACAGTGGTAAAATCTGATAGAGTTAAGAGGCAATTAGTTACTAACAGCAGTAGGAAGGACAGTTATTGGCTTATATGGAGAAGTAAAAGGCTTGCACAGTAGGACAATCAGCTGTTCTAGATTGGTAGGGTAGTAATAAGGTGAGATGCAGGTAACGTCAGTAAGTCTGAAGTGAGTTACTGACAACAGTAGTAAATCTGAAGTGAGTCACAGATAGCAGTAATAAATCTGAAGTGAGTTACTGACAACAGTAGTAAATCTGAAGTGAGTCACAGATAGCGTTCCAGATAGATCATGCTGGAACGCTCTACCATCTGGCATCAGAACCATCAGTGACCTCTCCCAGTTCAGGAAGGCACTGAAGCATCACCTATTTCTGCAGCACTACAATGTTTTGGATACCCCCTCATACCAACCCACCACCATACCCCAGGCCAACACCTTAAACCCATGCACTTCACATTCTTAATCTGTAGATCCGTAATCTCACTTTGCACCTCCTCTCACCAAGAGAAATGTACCTAGTTTCACATAACCCTACATATAGCTGCATTTAGTTGCTTTGTACATAGTTATGTTTCACTGTTCAAGAAACCTGTTTAATGTATATCCAAGTCTATTTTACCTGTTCATTGTAAGCACTGATCAATTAATTGAGACGTGTGGTTTTTATGTTCACTGTAAACTGCACTGATGTTGAATAGCGCGGTATAAAAGAAACTGTAAATAAAAAAATAAATAAATAAAATTCAATAAACGTATATTGGTAGATCTGGTAGCATTCTCCAATGCCTCTAGCTACACTCTTAAGGCCATATTATCTTTAACCAAGGAGAAGGATAAGTCAGAAACTTGAGTAAGCTTCTGCTCAGAAACATCCATTTTCCCCTTTATCTCCACAATCTCAGTAACATGGTTAGAGACCGTTTCCTCAAGCTTAGATATCCTAGAAGTGGAAAAAAGACAACTGCTGAGTTAGTACCTGTGAGAGTTGTGTTATCGCCTCCCATATGCTGTCCAAAGTTACTGAGGCAGGACGCAATAGTGTGAAAACAAAGGAGGACTCAGGTGTGACAACCTCAGGGGAAAATCAAACCATGAGCGGAATCAGCTACCTCTGTAACTTTCACCGAGTCTGCAGCCACGTTTCCAATCTGCTGCCCACCGGAGGTCTCCACAAGCAAGCCCCGCTCAAGATTCGCAGCCCCGACCTCAACAGGAGGGGTTGCGGTTCCGCTTGCCGGAGAGGTCACCAGAAGACCCGGAACAACAGGAGGAGGATGCTCATCAGGGGAGAGAGAAACATCAAAGGCGGAAGACGCCGCAAGCTCCTCAGCCGGAGCAACCAAGCCTGCTCGGATCTTCCCAACTTGGTTCTCGGTGAGCCGTACGAACCGGTCCATGGGCCCCACATTGGCAGGCACAGGCTCCGCTGGAAAAGCTTGTGGCTTGCCTTTACGTGTAGGCATAATGGCTCCACTTCACTCTGCCGCCATCTTAAGATTAACCACTCCTCCAGTGGGTGTCGGCTTTAGCCTGCCTGAAGCCTGGAGATCGGTGTAAGAGTTGTGGCTCTGCCCATTTGCTGGTGTCATCTGCCTGCGTCTCCTCTTTAAAAGCCAGGGTTCTTTGTGCGGCCACAGACACTTCAACGAAGGGACACGAAACGAAGGGACTTGTCCCTTTGTTGTCCCTTCGTTGTTAGTTTGGTGTTAGGAGGCTGATTTGGAGGGATGCCGCATAAAACGAAGAGCAAGGGGCAGGTGTCTTCTGGGAGCTCAACAACTGTGAGTAAAATCGTGGGCCCTATGGACAGACATGTTTCTTCATCTGTTGTAACAATCCAGGCAAGTTCTCCCACGCAGCTATCTTCACCCTCTGAGTTGGGGGCTACTTTAAGCCCCATTGCTCGAACTCCACCTCCACAACCTCTAGCTGCCCTGGAGCCACTGGGTGAGAGGGAACAGACTTCGGGACTGGTTATCCCAGAGTTGAATCCCCCCTGTGACTCCCCCTTCTTATGTTTCTTTGGTTCCTATGCCATCATTTTTGCGTTTCTTTAGCTCCTCAGTCTTTGCTGGGGTCTGTTCCTGCCGCTGTTACTTTAATGGATATTTGGACTGTAGTTGCACAAACAAATCAGTATCTTAAAAACTGTTTTTGATCAGACAGCCAGTTTCTCTAAAGAGGTTGTTGCTAAGTTTAAGCAACAGGATGTGGTCTTTGCTTAACTTGGCAATGGATTCTCTAGATTGGATAGTCAGTTCTCCAATGTTCAGGCAGCCAGTTTGGCAGGGATGAGAGATGCCCTGCTTCTACTTGGGCGGCTTGAACTGTTGGAGAATGTGATATGAAATAAAAATGTAAGATTTCTTAACTTTCCTAAAACTCATTATTTCTCACCATTAATTTTGCTCCGGAAATACTTTAAGGAATGTTTAAAAATGGAAGAAGTGGAAAAGATACAAATTACTAAGTTATATTATTTGCCGGATAAGCCAGCTAATATACCAGCGGAGTCCTCTCCAGCTTCCATTGATTTGTCCCAATTTTTGGAACAGTCAGTGGATGATATTCCTGGGAGGGCAACTTTGGTAGTTTCTTTTGCTACTGATATTGAGAAATCTCAGGTTATGAAGTTATATTTTAAGTATAAGTCTGTTTTATTTTGTGGTCAGTTGGTTCAGGATTTTCCAGATGTGGCTAGTGCCACTCAAATTTGACATAAGAGTTTCCTTCAGTTAAAACCCTGGGTGACAGCACTGGGAGCTACTTTTTATTTGAGATATGCTTGCAAATGTGTGGTATCTCTGTTGGGTGTCCGTTATGTTTATACGGATCCTCAACAGTTAGTGGGGTTTTTGAAGAGCAGGGAAGGTGGAGTACGTAGTGGTACCTAATGGGTAGTTTTCTTATGTATATTATATGTGATTTTGTTTTGTTATTGGGATCTGGGAATTTTGAGCTTGACAAAATAATTTGCTCTAGGTTATTGTTGCCCTCTGCACTCCTGGATGTGGTCTAATTGCAGTATTTTTTTCAGTAACCCTTTGGGGATATGGTCCCCTTTTTTTCCATCTTTTCATGTATCTTGCATATTTCTTTGTGTATGTTTCTGTTGTATTAAATAGAAATTCTTAATAAAAAAAAAAAGAATCAGACCAAAGGCAGGTCCCTGTGGCACATCATTAGCAACATCCTTCTCCTTAGAGTGAGCTCCATTTACCTGTACCCTTTGTCGCCTCCCATGCAACCAGTTTCTAATCCAGTCAGTCGCTTTGGGGTCCATCCCTAGGGCATTCAATTTATTTACAAGTCGCCTGTGTGGAACAATCTCAAAGGTTTTACTGAAATCTAAGTACATTATATCTAATGCTCACCCTTGGTCCAACTCTCTGGTCACCCAGTCAAAGAAAATAATCAGATAGGTCTGCCAAGACCTGCCTCTAGTAAAACCATGCTGCCTCAGATGCTGCAATCAATTGGATTCAAGAAATCTCACTAGTCTCTATTTTAGTAGTGTTTCCATTAATTTAATTTACTCACCACAGAAATCAATTCCCAATCTCATCCTTCTGCTTTTGTGCAGAGGGACCACAATGTGCCCTTCTTCAGCCCTCTGGGACCATTCCAAACTAAAGAAACATTGAAAAGGTCAGACACTGGAGCCACCATAATTATGCTGTTTCTCGGATTTATCCCATCTGGCCCTGTCGCTTTGTCTACTTTTAACTTAGCTAACTCCTTATGAATAAAGTCTCCTGAAAATCATTCAAGATCTGCTTCACTTATTTTCCTATTAATGGGCAGGGTTTTTTTGAGGTCCAGCTTTTGGCCCTTCATCTGTGACACAGAACAGAAAGCATAGTTACTCAACTGTAACAGATGTTCTCTGGGGACAGCAGGGATCAGTCATCACATATGGGTAACGTCGGCACCGATGGAGCCCTCACAGAAGCATCCCCTCAGCCATCTTGCTCAATCAGATGACATAGCTAAAAGACGGCAAAAATAAAAGATGGTAAAGGAGCAACTCCAAGGAGAGGAGGGAGGGTTGTGAGGACTGATTCCTGCTGTCCCCAGAGAACACCTGTTACAGGTGAGTAACTACGCTTTCTCTGGGAACAAGCAGGAAGTCAGTCCTCACATATGGGACTCCCCAGCTACAGGCTACCGAGAAACCATAGGAAAAATAGGGGCTCCCTCATGGGGAGCCGCAAACAGCAGCAATTTAGTCCGTTTACACAGACCACAGTAGGACCCCTGTGCCCCATGAATCAGCACGCCGGTAGCCTGAACACAGAAGGGTCGGAGGGTAGGAGTTGCCTAAACCCCGAAAAGGTTATGGAGCCCAGCCTGGCCGAAGGCATTGTCCCGTTGGGACTCTCTTTCCAGGAAGTAATGGGCTGCAAAGGCGTGGACTGAAGACCAGGTGGCGCCTGGCAGATGTCCACCATCGGGACAGAGCGCAAGTTTGCCACCGAAGCTGCCATGGCCCTGACACGGTGCACCGTGACGCAGCCTTCCAGGGGGAGCTTCGACTGCTAGTAAGCTATGGCAATACAGTCCGCCACCCAAATGGACAGCGTACACTTGGTCACCACCTCCCCCAGCCTACTGAGGTCATAGGAGATGAAAAGCTGAGGAGATTTGCGGTGGCCCTTAGTGCATTGGATATAGAAGGACAAAGTCCAAGGTGTGAAGAACCGTCTCTGCCCATCTGGAGTGAGGTCTTGGAAAGAAGGTAGGGAGCACCACTTCCTGGTTGAGATGGAAGGGCGACACTACCTTCGGCAGGAATTTGGGGTGCTTGCGGAGCACCACTCTGTTCTTGTAGAACCTGGTATAGGGCACCTCTGTCACGAGGGCCTGAAGCTCGCTGACTCTGCAAGTGGAGGTAAGCGAGACCAGGAAAGCCACATTCCAAGAGAGGTAGCGGAGGTGGCAGGTAGCCAGAGGCTCGAAGGATGGGCGAGTGAGCTGCCCCAACACTAAGCTGAAGTCCCATTCGGTTGCCAGAGGGCAAACCAGGGGCTTCGATAGAGCAGGCTCTGAAGGAAACGGGTCACCAACAGTTGGGCCGAGAGGGAATTACCATCCACCAGATAGTGGTGCGGTGCCAGGGCACTAAGGTACACTCGGACAGAGTTAGACTTGAATCTGCACTGGGAGAGGTGGAAAAGATACTGCAACACCAGAGCCACCGGGCAGGAGAAAAGGTCAGCCCCACGTTTAGCGCACCAGAGAACCTGCGCCATTTGAGGGCATACGCCTTCCTAGAAAAGGCCTTGCGAGAGGCCAGCAGGATGTTCTCCACTTCAACCTGAAGGTTGAAGTAGGCCAGAGTCACCCTCTCAGCAGCCACGCTGTCAGCAACAGGGACCCCAGGTTGGGATGCAGAAGAGAGCCTCCCCTCCTGAGACAGAAGTCCTGGGAGGCTCTCCACCATCAACTGTAGAAGTAGCAGGAACCATGGTTGACTGGGCCACCGAGGAGCTATCAGGATGAGTGAGGCCCTGTCACGGAGGGTCCTGAACAAGGTCTTGGCGATCAGTGGCATAGAAGGGAAGGCGTACATGAGGCCTTCCAACCATGCGACCAGGAACACATCCGCTGTCACCCTGGAGGGGTGGGCCTGTCGGGAGCAGACGTGGGGCAACAAAGTTATCCAGGCTGGCGAACAGGTCCATCAAGGGTTCCCCAAGAGCCGGAAAAGTCAACCGGCTACTCTTGGGTCCAGCTGCCACTCGTGTGGCTGGAGAACTCTGCTGAGCCTTTCGGCCAGCAGGTTGTCCTGGCCTGGTAGGTACACTGCCCGCAGGAGGATACCCTGTTGGACTGCATACAAACAGAGGACCACTGCCTCCCGACAAAAGGTACGAGACCCCATGCCCCCCCATGTTCACGTAGATCATCACCACCTGGATGTCCATCTGAACTAGCACCGACTGGTGATGCAGGTGGCAACAGAAGGCCCTCAGGGCTAGGTGTATGGCCCGGAGCCCCAGAAGGTTGATCTTCTGGGTGCTCTGGGTGCGGAGATCTCTGCAGTGGGCTCCCCAGCAGAGCAGGGAGGCGTTCGTGGTGAGGACCCTTGAAGGGATTGGGGCCTGAAAAGGCATGCCTGCCTTGAGAAGCTGGGAGTACTGCCACCAGACAGAGTCTGCCAATTGGCAGGTCACAGAAATTGTCTCGGAGGTGGCCCATGGCCTGAGACCACTGGTCCCAGAGACACCACTTCACCGCCCTCATGTGGAGGTGAGCATTGGGGTGACATGGATTGTGGAGGCCATGTGCCCGAGGTGGCGCAGGAGAAGCCGAGCGGGCACAGAGGGACGGTACTGTGCGTCACGAGCCAGAGTCCTAAGACGATCGGCTCGGTCGCTGGGCAAGAAAGGCTTCAATTGGAGAGTGTCGATCCTTGCCCCAGTGAACTCCAGACACTGTGTAGGGAGGTGGTGAGACTTGGGGTAGTTAATGACAAAGCCCAAGTGTTGCAGAACCTGGATGGTGTGTGCGGTGGCCTGTTGCACCTCTGAGGCCATGCCTTCCTTTATGAGCCAGTCGTCCAGGTAGGGAAAGATGAAGACCCCCTGGAGCTGGAGGAAGGCGGCCATGACTGCCAGGCATTTTGTGGAAGCTCTTGGGGCGGAGGCTAGGCCGAAGGGAAACACCCTGTATTAAAAATGCCTGCCCCCCACTATGAACCGCAGGTACTGCCTGTCGTTGGAGTGGATAAGGATGTGGGTATAAGCATCCTTAAGGTCTAAGGATGCACGATTATCTTGTAAACCACTGTATTGAATCACTTGTAAATAACCGATGTAAATAGTTTGGACAGTTTTCACACCTGTCACTACTGTAAAAAGTTAGAAAGTTTCTCAGTTTCTCTGTTACAATGTAATGTATACAGTAGTACACATAATTTGTTAATCTATTTCATGTAAAAAGTTAGAAAGTTTCCATGTAAAAAGTTAGAAAGTTTCCTGTTCCATGTAAAGTATACAGTAGTATACATAATTTGTTCCATGTAAACCGCCCCTGATCACTGGAAGGGGCGGTATAGAAGAAATAAGTAAATAAATAAATAAATAAGGAGCATAGACAGTCTCCCTGCTGGAGATATGGCAGCAATGTTCGAAGGGAGAGCATCCTGAACGTCTCCCTCACCAGGGATTTGTTGAGGTTGTGCAGGTCAAGGATGGGCCTTAGGCCCCCTGTCCTTTTTGGCATGAGGAAGTACCTGGAGTGGAACTCCTTGCCCTTGAGGTGGTGGGACACCGGTCCCACAGCTTTGTCCTCGAGAAGACCTGCCACTCCTTCAGAAGAAAGTCCCGGTGGAGGGGAGACTTGAGGGGCTCTCCTGGGAAATAAGGAGGAGGTGTCTGAGCCAGATGGAGGAGGTAACCCTCCCCGACTACCCTTATTGCCCAGGAATCAGTGGTGATGATCACCCACCTCTGGGCATAGAGAGCCAGACATCCCCCTGTGGGCTGCTGATCTCTTTGGAATAGAGAGATTATACTCAAGGAGTCAGAAACTCCCCCATGGCTGGGCCGGAGCCAGTGCCTGGGGTTTTGGAGCCTTCTGCTTATGTGGGCCATGTCCATGTCCCTTGGCCTGCTGACCCTGTTGAGGGGCTGGGGAGGCCTGATAAAGTGAGTAGTTTCTGTAAGTAGCTCCCTTCCTCGGGTAGAAGGACTTTTTACCTGAGCCCTTCCGTTGGGGATGGGCCAGTCTTTTTGAAAGTCTGGTCCTCGTCATGAACTCGGTCTCCGGCTCGGCAGCCTTGTCGTTCATGGGTTTGCCAAAGAGATTCTCTCCTTGGCAGGGGACATCAACCAATTTGTCCTGAACCTACTGCTTGAGGTTGGATGACTGTAGCTAAGCTTGGAGGCGTATACCGATGCCAGCCACTGCTACTCAAGCCACCAACTCAAACCCTTCATAGGCCACCCGAGACATGAATTTGGAGCATTCACAGACTGCTTTGGCCAGGTTCTTGAACCGCTGCAAAGGTTCCTCGGAGAGACCAGCCGAAAACCCGGTGAGTTCCTTTTCCAGGTGATGAGCATCGAGGCCTGGTAGCATTTTCTGCCGAGGGCGTCCAGGGTACGGGCCTCCCTGCTGGGGGGCACCGAGGAGTGCATCTTCAGGCTTTTCAGCCGACGCATGGCCGATTCCACCACCATGGAGTTATGTGGCAGCTGCAACTTTTGGAAGCCGGGCTCCAGCAGACTTTCTACATCGAGTCGAGCCACTTGCTCACAACCAGCATCAATGCTAGTGTCTCTCACATTTGGAACATCAGCCGTTCCAGGATGGGATGGATGGGCACCGTGAGCGATTCCCGCGGAGAGACCTCGAATTGGAGGATTTCCAACTCATCCGCCCGATGGTCCTTCTCTGACTCGGTCAGGAATGCCAGTGGCTTAGACATGTCCTTGACAAAATCAAGTTAACCCATATCCTCGGGCGGGGATCGCCGTTGAGGATCCAAGATGGCAGAATCAGATGGGACATTGCAGTGTCAACTGGTATCAGGGGATTCCTCGTCCTCCGTCTCACACTTGGAGTAGTCCGTCGAGGATTCACAGGAGGACTGCTCCACGTGCCTCAGGGCCCCGATGCCAGTAGACTTGCCAGGGATGACCGTGGTCCCATCGAGCAGGACTCGGATCGTGACCTCGGCCGAGGATCAACTTGAAGCCTAAGGACATCTTAGATGTCGAAGGCCCAGGAAGATGAACCAGTCATGCTGGACAACAGTGCCCACTGCTGGTTCATGAAGGCATACAAACTGCGCTCCAGGACCGCCATTCTGGACTCCAGACCAGAAGGCTCTGCAACCCTTGGCGCGGGTACCAAGGGACTCGGGCCTGACGCCGGCTCCCCTGAAGAGAAATCCTCTACGAGGATAGTGTCTGTGGACCGCGGTCGGATCTTTCTAGGGGACCTTCGCAGGCCGCTCCTTCTCAGATGTCTCGGACTGCGGGACCGGGACCAGGCCCGGGAAGCACCCGGCCCGTCGGAACCATCCAAGGACGCCACCTTCTAGGGATTCTTCTTCTTCTTGGATTCCCTTAAGGGAGACCCCCTTTCTGAGGACCTACGATGAGGCTTGGGTTCAGAAGGCTGTGCCAGAGATGTCGGGGCCTCAAATGAGGCCCTGGCCTTTGGCGGCACCGGTGACTCGGGGTAAAACTTATCGTGCTGCTGCTGGCGGCTCAAGGACCTTACTGGACATCCTCTTGCAGAGACCGCAGCTGCAGGGTCGTGGTCTGACCCGAGGCACCGGAGACAGCAGTCATGTGTGGCTATCAAAGACATCATTTTGAAGCACCAATCACACTTCTTAAAGCCACTGGTAGCCAAGGGGGAAAAAAGTACCCCTGCAAAGTCGAAGACTCTCTGGGTTGCCAGTGGGAGAAAAAAAAAAGGCATGAAGATGTCTGGAAAAGAAAAGAACGAAAACTACAAAAATAGACTGAACTTGATGCCGAGGCAATGAGGTCGGTACACAGGAAGAGTACCAGTGCGATACCAGAGATGAGTATGAAACTCAGAGAGAAAAATCAACTTTTTCCAGGAACAAGCCAGATGAACATCTGCACGGTTCCGCGGAAAAAAGGAGACTGAGCAAGATGGCATCCTTAGGCGGCAAGGGGACCACGCATGCGTGGTGGCATCTCCCAAAGGCTTTCTTTGAAAGCTGGGGGGATGCTTCCCGAGGGCTCCATCGGTGCCAATGTCACCCATATGTGAGGACTGACTTCCTGCGTGTTCCCGGAGAAACATTTGTTTAAAAAAAAAAAATCTGCTTTATCCATCTCTGCTTCTACAAATTCCTCTCCTTCATCCCCAAGTCTGACAATACCACATTTATATCTCCTCTTCTCACTAACATATCTGAAAAACATTTTGTCCCCCATTTTACTGTAGCTACTACTTTTTCTTCTTTGCTTTGCTGACTGCTTTCCTAGCTTCTCTTAACTTTTCCAAATATTAAAGAGTAGTTACTCACCTGTAACAGGTGTTCTCCAGGAGCAGCAGGAATCGGTCCTCACATATGGGTGACATCGACGTCGATGGAGCCCCTGCGGAGCATTTCCCCTGCTTTCTATGAAAGCCTTTGGGAATGCAGGCACGCATGCGTGGGCACCTTCCCGCCTAAAGGTGCCATCTTGCCCAGTCAAATGACATAGCTAAAGAACAGCACACAAAAATGTAAAAATAAACTATGTACAACTGCAAGGGGAGGGAGGGTGGGTTGTGAGGACCGATTCCTGCTGCTCCTGGAGAACACCTGTTACAGGTGAGTAAGTACTCTTTCTCCAGGACCAAGCAGGAAGTCAGTCCTCACATATGGGTGACTCCCTAGCTCTGGGCTACCAGGAACCCAGGCTGAACAAGAGAACTCCCTCTAGTCCCAGCATCAAAGAAAGGCTTTTCACTGAAAGAACCTCCACCGGTAGCCCAACGGAGGGCTGGAGGGCAGGAGTTGCCTAAACCTCAAAGAGATTCCGGAGTACTGCCTAGCCAAAAGCACTGTCCCTACGGGACCCCCTCTCCAGACAGTAATGGGCCGCAAAAGTCTGGCTTGAAGACCAAGTTGCAGCCCTGCAGATGTCTACCAATGGTACAGAGCGGAGATGAGAAACTGAGGCAGCCATTGCCCTGACACGATGGGCCGTGACCCGACCCTGCAAAGGAAGGTCAGCCGCCCTGTAAGCCCAGGTGATACAGTCAGCCACCCAGATGGACAAGGTACGCTTGGATACAGCTAACCCCAAATTATTAGGGTCAAAAGATATCAAGAGCTGAGTAGCTCTTCTATGCCCCTGCGTACTGTCAAGGTAGAAGGATAAGGCCCTCCTACAGTCCAGGGTATGCAGACTGCTTCAGCCTGGCTTGCATGAGGCCTAGGGAAGAATGTCGGAAGAACCACCTCCTGGTTGAAGTGGAAAGAGTTGACAACCTTTGGGAGGAACTTTGGATGAGTCCTAAGGACTACCCTGTTCCTATAGAAGCGGGTGTAAGGCCTGTCACAGACCAGGGCCTGAAGCTCACTCACTCACCTGTCTTCCAGGACAGGAAGCAGAGAGGACAAGTAGCCATCGGCTCAAAAGGTGGGCGGGTCAGTTGCTGCAAGACCACATTCAACTCCCACTCAGGAGCTGGAGGACGGATTGGAGGCTTTAGCAAGAGCAAGCCTCTGAGAAGCCTGGACACCAAGGGGTGAACCGACAGAGAATGTCCTTCCACCAGTGAGTGGTGAGCTGCTAGAGCAGAGAGGTGGACCCGAACAGAACTGGACTTAAGTCCCTGATTGGATAAGTGCAATAGGTACTGAAGCACTACTGGTACAGCACAGGAGAAAGGATATTCTGTACGTAGCTGACACCACACAGAAAACCTTTTCCATTTCAGAGCATAGGTTTTCCTAGTGGACTGCTTTCTAGAGGCTAGGACAACCTCCTCAACTTCCTGAGGTAGGCCCCAGGGAGCCAAAACTACCCTTGCAGCCTCCATGCCATCAAATTGAGAGCTCTGAGATTTGGGTGCAGAAGGGAACCTTGATCCTGAGAGAGAAGGTCGGACTGCAACCCCAGAGGCAGTGGGGGATCCACTGCCAGTTGAAGCAGAAGTGGGAACCAAGGCTGTCTCGGCCATCTGGGAGCTACCAGCAGGACCGAGGCCTTGTCCTGTAGAATTTTGAATAGGGTTTGGGCCACCAGGGGCGTGGGAGGAAACGCATACAGGAGGCCCTGGGACCAGGAAATCAGAAAAGCATCTGCTGCTAGCCGCAGAGGATGCGGTTGCCTGGAGCAGAACCTTGGCAGCTGTTTGTTCAATGGACTGGCAAACAGATCTATGGATGGAAGTCCCCATTTCAGGAAAATCTTCTCAACCACTAAGGGATGGAGCTGCAATTCGTGGGGCTGCAGAATCCTGCTCAACCTGTCGGCCAGGTAGTTTTCCTGGCCAGGGAGATACACAGCTTTGAGGAACATGTTGTGCCTGACAGCAAACAAGCAAAGGTCCTGTGCCTCCTGACAAAGGAGCCTGGACCCAGTGCCGCCCTGCTTGTTCACATAAAACATGGCTACTTGGTTGTCTGTTTGAACTAAGACAGACTGATGAGCCAGGGTTTGAGAGAAAGTCTTGAGGGCTAAACGAATAGCCCTGAGTTCCAGTAGATTGATCTGCTGCATGGCCTCCCAGGGAGACCACAGGCCCTGGGTGCACTTGCCCAGACAATGAGCCCCCCAGCCTTGCAGGGAGGCATCTGTGGTCAACACCACTGTGAACCCAGGAATCTGAAAAGGCACCCCTTGCAGTAGATTGGGTGGGTGCAGCCACCAGCGGAGGGAGTTCAGGAATGGTCTGGACACCCTTACACGGTCTCTGAGGCTTCCTGTGGCCTGTGTCCACTGAGTTCTGAGGCACCACTGTGCAGGCCTCATATGGAGCCGGGAATTGCGGGTCACATGTACTGTCAAAGCCATGTGGCCAAGAAGCCTCAGGCAGAGTCTGGCGGAGACCAGTGACCTGCTGAGAAACTGGTTTGCCAAGTTTATCAGTCTTTGGGCTCTGTCTTCTAGCAAGAAAGCCTTTGCCAGCAGAGAGTCCAGCCTTGCTCCTATGAACTCCAAGTTCTGGGAGGGGAGCAAAGTGGACTTTGCGAAGTTTATGACAAAACCCAGGTTTTGAAGAAGAGCAATAGTTTGGAGGGTGGCTTGTCTGGCCTCCTGGCATGTCTGACCACTGATGAGCCAGTCGTCCAGATAGGGTATCTTTGTCACTGCCAGGCATTTGGTAAAGACCCTGGGGGCGGAGGTGAGGCCGAAAGGCAGTACTCTGTACTGATAATGGTTTCCTCCCACAATGAACCTGAGGTACTTTCTGTGGTCTGGATGAATGAGGATGTGAGTGTATGCATCCTTTAAATCTAAGGAGCATAGCCAATCTCCCTGCTGGAGGTAGGGCAGAAGTGTTCCAAGATTAAGCATCTTGAATTTTTCTCTCTCTAGGATCTTGTTGAGATTTCTGAGGTCGAGAATAGGCTGGAGGCCACCGGTTCTTTTTGGTACGAGAAAGTCCCTGGAGTAGAACCCTTGACCTTGGAAGTGGGGAGGCACAGGCTCCACTGCCTTGTCTCGCAACAGACCTTGGAGCTCCTGAAGGAGAAGATCTGTGTGTAGGGGAGGTCTTGGAGGCTCCCCTGGGAAGTATGGAGGAGGCAGCTGCTGGAAGTGTAGCATATAGCCCTTGTGGACGATGCTTAACACCCAACTGTCCCCAGTGATGAGTGGCCACCTGTGGGCAAACAGAGTAAGTCGACCTCCTGTGCAGGGTTGGGAGAGCAGGGACGGAGAGGCTATGCCCAAAGAGTTAAAAACCCCCACCCTGCTGAGTGGGAGCAGAAGCCGGAGGCTTGGGGACCCTCTGCCTACGGGGCCCATTCCCCTGCCCCTTGGCCTGCTGACCCTGTGGGGGAGTTTGGGAGGTCTGCTACTGTGGGAACTGTTTGTAGGCAGTGCCCTTCCTCGGGTAAAGGGCTTTTTACCAAAGCCCTTCTTTTTCTGAGAAGGGGCAGAAGTCTTTCTAGACAGCCTTGTCCTCGTGAGGTGCTCGGTCTCGAGCTGTGCGGCCTTCTCGGTCATGGGCTTGCCAAAAAGGTTCTCACCTCGGCAAGGGACACCAACCAACTTGTCCTGAACCCATGGCTCGAGGTCCGATGACTGCAGCCACGCCTGGTGTCGGGCCGCGATGCCGAAGGTTCTAAGCCATCGTAGGCAGTGCAGGACAAACTTAGAGCATTCCCGTATCCCCGAGGACAAGGACTTGAACCTCTGCAAGGGTTCCCCGGAGAGAACAGCGGAGAACCCGGCCAGCTCCTTGGCCAGGTCTTGCAAGTACATGCCCATGTACAGCTGGTAAGACTGGACACGGCAAGCAAGCATCGAGCCCTGAAAGCCCTTTCTACCAAAACCATCCAGGTTCCGGGCCTCTCTGCCAGGGGGCACCGCGGAGTGCATCTTCTGACTTTTCAGACGATACATGGTCGATTCCACCACCATGGAATGGTGTGGTAGCTGCGCCTTTTGAAAAGGACTAGAAAGGGGGACTGTTACTTCTGGAGAGAAATCTGCAACTGTGAGTATATACTTCTGGTAATTTTCTAAAAAGAATTCTTTGTATTAAAGCTACTTAATCTGTGAACCCACTGTTTTTTGTTGGATCAGTTAGGGCCTAGTAGCAGCAATTAAAGTTTGAATTTAAAACACAGAGGAGAACTTTCTGGTTACATTTCATACCCAGCAGAGAGCTTGCAGTTTAAATTTAATAGACACTCAGGGCCAAGTAACAGCAAAGTACTTTTAGTTTAAATTTAACACACAGAAGAGAGCGTTCTGGTTACATTTGGAACCCAGCAGAGAGCTTGTAGTGTACATTTAATAGTCACTCAGGGCCTAGCATCAGAAAAGTACTTTTAGTTTTAAAACACAGAAGAGAGGTGCTTTCAGGTGAAGCTCATTACCCAAATCAGTCATACACTAAGGACCTGAGATTAATTAAGCTTCAGGTGAACAAGGTATATTAAACATATTAGGTACAGTTTTATTGGAATAAATACCCATAGCAACCCCTAGTAAGTAAGAACTTAAAGATCTAGACACAAACTTAAAACTAAGATGCAGACAGCAGTCCAGCAGCAGGATGGGGGCTTTCCAGTCTTTTGCATTGAGTGTCTCATGTATGATTTTCTCCCAGTTGGTGAGAGGTCTTACGTGTGGCACTAGGTGCAAGGAGCTCTTTGCTCTCAGGGAACAAGTCCGTTCTCTAGAGGCTAAAGTAGCAGACTTGGAAAACATAAGACAGACAGAGAGGTACATAGACGAGACCTACAGGGATATAGTCCTGAAGTCTGTCAGACGGCTGCCTGGGTGAGAATCTTCACAGTCTTGGCAAGTGCATATATCTATATGATTTGCAAGGGATTGTGGGCAATGTAGTTCATTCACACCAGACACAGCTGCTGACAATAATTTAGTTGTGCTCAAGTGTTAAAGCCAATAAGATATTTATTTATGGGGTTATTTCTCCCAACACAGATATGCTTGGTAGCACATAAATCAGATTACTTGCTTCCAGTGTTTAACTTGGAAAAACAAAGTCAAAATCAGGAAAACAACATTCAAACTTGTCAGGCATTAGCTAATGTTTTCTTAGCATATATCAAACAACAAACGAAAAGCCACAAAGAAAGAAAAAAACTGTTCTTTTCAGGTTAACTTCTGATAACTTCCCACATAGATTCAGAAGTGATTCTCTCCTAGCTCACAAGCAATTAGGTAAGGCTCAATTGCTAGCAGTTATCCAGCTGAAACCCCTTAGCTGGCTTGCTTTCTACTGTGTGGGTCAAATCCTGCTTCAGGAGCTTTTCTGAGTAGATTAAAGAACAAGTTTGTATTTCTTTGTGATGGTTGCTGTACTTTATAACAGAAAATCACCAAAGGAGTTTGGACAGAGAGCAATCCATATAAACACATTCTTCATCTGCAATCATTCCCCTTTCTTCAACAAGCATGGGTTCAATATCATGGATTGGCACAGATGAATCTCTCAATGGAGCACTTTCAGGAGAATACTTGTTTCCCTGCTGTCTTTCAAGGTTATAGCTAGGGCATAGATCAGTGTTCATACATGAGCTTCCATTGCTGTTAGAGTTCCTCTCTATATAGCCTGGCCAGTATGTAGTCCAGTTCTTATGTCCAGCCTTCCAATCCAGATCCCTGGACACTGGATCTCTCTTCACATACCTTCTGGCACAGGTCTTAGGGTCCCTTCCACGTGCAGCCGTCTCCCTCACAGGTAGCGTCTGGAGTTTCCTAGCTCTGCAGCACCATTCCTCTGGCTTTCCCCAGTCCAATGGTGTATGCTGGCCCTTGAAATGCCTCCCAGTATACGTACTGCTCTGGACTCTTCTAGACCTCTCAAAGGCTTTTCTCTTCCTTCTTCCAAAGGGTTTCTTTCCTTCTCTGTCCGTCCGGTTTGGCTTCTGCTTCTGATGATCCTTCAGATGAAACTGATGATCAAGCTCAAGCTGATTCTCAGGATAATGAGGATAATTCTCTGTAGAATAAACTCTACTTTTATTCTGCCTAGATGAGTGCTCCTCCCTAACACAGCGCAGCTGCGCTGAATCAGGCCCTGCCCTTTGAGATGAGTGCTTAGGGATTACCTCATAGCCCTCCTGATTGAACACACGTTTCCCCACTTCAGCTCCTCTAATGGCTGTTGGAAACCTGGTGCATTCTGGGACTGGTAGTCTTTTATGGGAAAATTCTGTTTTCTTATTTCTACCAGAACTGACAGGTTGCTTGTTCAGAGTCACTTCACCTTTTCTATAGCTCCTTCCTGAGCTATGATAAGCTTCCTTATCACAAGTCCCACCTCCAGTCTGGCAGCAACCCTGCTGCCATGGAGGAGAGAGGTCGCGTGACAGGAGAGCATCACCCTGGTGTGGCAGGAAGTGATCCTGTAACTAGGACCTGTCCTCCAGGTGATGTAAAACCCTCTCGCACCGAGGAAGTTTCTCCAGGGCCATGTGCCCATGAGGGAAGGGTAAGGACAGCCGTTATAGTTGGTGATTCGATCATTAGGCATGTAGATAGCTGGGTGGCTGGTGGACGTGAGGATCGCCTGGTAACATGCCTGCCTGGTGCGAAGGTAGTGGACCTCACGCGCCACCTAGATAAGATCTTAGATAGTGCTGGGGAGGAGTCTGCTGTCTTGGTACATGTCGGTACCAATGACATAGGAAAATGTGGTAGGGAGGTTCTGAAGGCAAAATTTAGGCTTTTAGGTAGGAAGTTGAAATCCAGAACTTCCATGGTAGCATTCTCCGAAATGCTTCCTGTTCCATGCGCAGGACCCAAAAGGCAGGCAGAGCTCCGGAGTCTCAATGCGTGGATGAGACAATGGTGCAGAGATGAGGGTTTTGGATTTGTTAGGAACTGGGGAACATTCTGGGGAAAGGAGGGGCTCTTCCGAAGGGATGGGCTTCACCTTAACCGGGATGGAACCAGGCTGCTGGCATTAACCTTTAAAAAGGAGATAGAGCAGCTTTTAAACTAGATATTAGGGGAAAGCCGACAGTCGCCCAAGAGCGGATGGTTCGGAAGAATGTATCCTTGAAGGATACTACCAAAAGCAGAGAGGTTCCACAAAAGAGTAAAGTAGCCCAAATGCCCTCAAGTATGGAGCAGACTGAGCTTAAAGATCCCAATTTACCCATGTCTAACAATAGCCAAATTAACATGAATAAAATACATTCTCTAAAATGCTTGTATGCAAATGCTAGAAGTCTAAAGAATAAGATGGGAGAGTTAGAATATATAGCACTAAATGAAAGGTTATATCTGATTGGAATATCAGAGACATGGTGGAAGGAGGACAACCAGTGGGACACTGTGATACCTGGGTACAAACTATATTGTAATGATAGAGCTGATCAAATTGGTGGAGGGGTTGCGCTCTATGTTAGAGAGGGCATTGACTCAGAAAGGATTAAAGTTTTGCAGGAAACAAAATCTGCTGTAGAATCTATATGGATTGAAATTCCATATAAAAGGGGGAAGGCAATGGCAGTGGGGGTGTACTATCGAGCACCTGGCCAGAATGACCAAATGGATGATTAAATGCTCAAAGAAATCAAGGAAGCTAACAAAAGTTACAGCGCAGTAATAATAATGGGTGATTTCAATTACCCCGGTATCGACTGGGTCAGTGTCACGTCAGGACATGCTAGGGAGATAAAGTTCCTAGATGAAATAAATGACTGCTTCTTGGAGCAGCTGGTTCATGAACCGACCAGAGGGGAAGCCATATTAGACCTAGTCCTTAGTGGAACACCAGATCTAGTGCAAGAGATAAGGGTGTTGGGGCCACTTGGCAATAGTGATCATAGCATGATCGCCTTTGATTTAATTAGTGGAGGAGGGATAGTAAGGAAATCCACAGTACTACCTTTTAACTTTCGAAAGGGAGACTATGATAAAATGAGGAAAACAGTTAAGAAAAAACTAAAAGGAGCAGTTGCAAAGGTTAAAAACTAAAAGGAGCAGTTGCAAAGGTTAAAGACGTACATCAAGCTTGGCTGATGTTGAAAAATACTATCTTGGAAGCCCAGACCAGCTGTATTCCACGCTTTAAGAAAAGTGGAAGTCAGTCCAAAAAACTGCCAGCATGGTTTAAAGGTGAGGTCAGAGAGGCTGTTTTTGCCAAAAAAGCATCTTTCAGGAAATGGAAAAAAGAGCCAAATGACGAAACCTGGAAACAGCACAAGCACTGGCAAGTCAAATGCAAGGCATTGATAAGGCAGGCAAAGAGAGAATTTGAGAAGCTTGCTGCGGAAGCAAAAACGCGAAATAAAGACCTTTTCAAGTACATTCGTAGCAAAAAACCTGTGAGAGAGTCAGTTGGTCCATTAGATGATAAAGGGGTTAAAGGAGCACTAAGAGGCGACAAGGCGATAGCGGAGAGACTGAATGAATTCTTTGCTTCGGTCTTTACTGAGGAAGATGTAGGGATGTTACCCATGACTGAAGTGGTATTTAAAGGTGCGGAAGAATTGAAGGAAATATCGATACATCGGGAAGATGTCTTACAACTATTAGATAAACTGAAGAGTAGCAAATCACCTGGGCCGGATGGTATACATCCAAGGGTGTTGAAAGAACTGAAATATGAGATTGCAGACCTGCTATCAGTAATAAGTGATGCTGGATTCTCCTGTGTTTAAAACCCACACCGGTGCGGCGCCCCGTGCCGCGTGCGCGCGCCGAAGGTGCGCGCACAAGGAGCACGACCTGCTCCTTGTGCGAGCTCCTTGGGGCGAGTTCCGGGGTGACGAAGCCAGGGCCTGGACCTCGTTATCCACACGCCCACATATGCCTTCTCCCTTGCCCCCGTCCCTAAGCTCTGTTACCCCACTTTCTTCTCCTCCGCCACCAAAAGCATTTTCCCTTACTACACCGCCCTTTGCAGCACTGGGCTTCCTGTTGTTGCTCTCCCTCCTCCCTACCATGTCCGTGATTCCGGTGCACTGGGAATGGCGTCCCGTTACGCCTACGTCCACCCTCCCCGGTCATCTCGCCCGACAGCCCCTCAACCTAACCTATTGTACCTCTTCCCCTCCTCAGTCCTCCCCTCCTCAGTCCTCCCCTTCCTCCGTGCCTTCCTGCCCGTCCTTGCACTTAGCTCTTTTAAATTGTCGTTCGATCCGGACCAAAACATCCTTGATTCAAGACCTTATCATGCTGCACAGCTTGGACATATTCTTTCTGACTGAAACCTGGCTGAGGGAGGGCGATGAGCCCTTCCTCAACCGGTGTCTCCCGCTTGGCTACTCTTTTTTGTCTACCTCGCGTCGGGGTAGAAGCGGCGGCGGAATTGCTGTTATTTACCGTTCCTCTGCTTCACTATCTGAGCTTCCCCCTTTAGCTGCACCATTCTACCCCGAGTCCCTTCTTGTACGACTGGATTCCTCCCCTTCCCCATATTATTTCCTTCTGATCTATGCCCCTCCCTCTCTTCCCCCTCCCTCCTGGGACTCTCTGCTAACTACCATCTCTGAAGTCTCACTCCGTTATCCTCGTCTTCTAATTTTAGGCGATTTCAACATTCATGCCGATGCCCCCTCCTCAGCGAGAGACCTCTCCTTTCTTACTTTTCTGTCCGATCACTCCCTTCACCAATTTGTTTCCTTCCCTACTCATACTGCTGGTCATACCCTAGATCTCCTCATCACTCCGAGTTCCTTCCCTTTTTCACCCGTCCCTCTCTTCTTCACCTCTTCCCTGGTCTGACCACGTATGTCTTCTTTTTGATGTTTCTGTTCCACCCGCTATCTCCTTCTTGAATTCCAGTACCAACTCCTCCTCCATGCTCTCTCGCCGAATTATTGTCAATACCCTTTCTCAACTTCCCTCCCCAGCCTCCTTACTTCCGGCAGACTTTGATGCTCTCCCTCTCGACACTCAAGTTCATAAATTGCATTCATCACTCTCCTCCGCCCTGGACCTTGCCGCCCCTCTTCGTTCTCATCACTCTTGCCGCCGTCTTCCACATTACCCCTAGTTTCACCATGGTCTAATCTTACATCGCAAGCACCTTCGTTGCGCAGAACGCCTCCGGCTGAAACATCCCTCTCCTGTCACCTCCGCTGATTTCCATATTTGTCACCGCCGCTATCGCACTCTTCTTCACGCGGCAAAGCACGATTATTACGCTGACCTCATTTCCTCTTCTTCGAACTCATCCCGTCAGTTGTACTCTGTCCTTTGTTCTCTCACAGCCTCTCATTCTGCATCTTCCCCCTCTCCCAACGTAACTTCCTCCTCCCCGGACTCCTCTTCTCTTGCGTCTTTCTTTGTTTCCAAAGTCAGTACTCTTCGCCAAGCTTTTCCCCAATGCCCCCCACCTCTTTCTCCCCCCAAGCCCCCCCTTCCCTCTCCCCCTGCTTCACCATCCTTAATTCCTACATTATCACATTCCTGGTCCTCTTTTGATCCCATCACATCCAAAGTTTTAATTAAGACCTTTTCTACCATCCATAAAACTACCTGTTCGGCTGACCCCATCCCCTCCCAATGGCTTCTAGAACCCTCCCTAGCTCTATCCCCATATATCCTCTCTCTTTTTAACACAAGTTTATCCTCTGGTTCTTTTCCCTCCACCTGGAAGCATGCAATAGTCCGCCCTATCCTGAAATCTCACTCTTCTGACCCCTCCGTTCTTTCTAACTGGCGCCCTGTTTCTAATCTATCCTTTCTGTCGAAACTCCTTGAGAAACTGGTCTTCTCTCAACTTTCTTCTCATCTTGAACTCTCTCTCTCACTCTTCACCCCCGCCAATCCGGTTTCCGCCCTGGCCATAGCACTGAATCCGTTCTTCTCTCTCTTCTCAATGATCTTCACATTGCTCACGATCGCAGTCTTATTACTTTGGCTGTCTCCCTTGATCTCTCTGCGGCTTTTGACTTGGTGGACCATCACACTCTTCTTTTCCGCCTTCGGGAAGCTGGTCTTTCGGGTGCAGTTCTCCGCTGGTTTCACTCATTTCTATCCTGTCGTTCCTTCTCTGTCGTCTCTGCGTCCTCCTCCTCTGCTCCTACTCTCCTATCCTGTGGTGTTCCCCAAGGGTCTGTCCTTGCCCCACTTCTCTAATATTTTCCTAGCCCCTCTTGCTCTTTTAGTCCAACAGTTTAGCATCTCTGCATATTATTATGCAGATGACATCATCCTCCTCCATCACACCGACTCTTCTTCCCCCGATATTTCCCCTCTTAACCTCTGTCTTACTGCTGTGGTGTCCTGGTTTTCTTCTAATTTTCTACATGTTAACCCGGCAAAATCCTTTGCTATTTGGTTCACTTTTGGCAGCCCTTCCCCTACCTGTGCCCCTTCTCTATCCTCACAATCTATCCCCCTGGTCTCGTCACTCCGCTATTTAGGTGTTGTTCTAGACTCTGCCCTCACGTTTAAAGACCACATTTCCTCAATTGTTCAGCGCTCCTTCTTTTCCCTCCGTCAACTCAGAGCAGTCCGTCCTTTTCTCTCCACTCCTGCCCTAACCACTCTCTTGCTTACCCTTGTATTGTCTCGCCTCGATTACTGCAATGTCTCCTTCGCCGGCCTATCCAAGTCCCAACTGTCTCACCTCCAACGCGTCCAAAATGCCGCTATCCGTTTACTGTCCCATGCATCACGCTTCGATCACGTTACTCCCCTTCTCTATCAGCATCACTGGTTACCCATCTTCTTCCGTATTCAATATAAACTTTTAATCTTTGCACACAAAGTAATCCATTCTGGCACTCCTCTTTACCTGGCGAATCAGATACATTTCCATACCTCCCATCGTCTTCTCCGCTCCATACACATAAACCGCATGGTCCTTCCCTCTCCCGCACATGCCCGCCTAGAAAAATCCCACTCCTCTGCTTTCTATTTCCTGGCCCCAAGCCTCTGGAATTCGCTCCCCCCCCTCTCTCCGTGCAGAAGATTCCTATCAATCATTCAAAGCCCAGCTAAAAACTCACCTTTTCTCCCTTGCGTTTGATCCTCCTCCCTAGCCTTTCCTCCTTCCCCTTTTTAACTATTGTAATCACCTATGTACTGTATGTCCCCCCCTCCCCCCTTGATAGTGTTCGTTCATTGTTATTCTTTCTGTTTATTTTATCTTTTGCTCTCAGTTTCTCTTTTCTTTTTCTCCTCTCCTTTTCTCACAATTGATGGCATTCTTTTCTTTTCTGCAGCCAAGTGCTTGTTTTAATTAACTCGCCTTATTTTATTTATTGTAAACCGCTCAGGTGCCCACGGTATTGAGCGGTATAACAAGTTTTAAATAAACAAATATAAACATAAACATATCATTAAAATCATCTCTCATACCTGAAGATTGGAGGATCGCCAATGTAACACCAATTTTTAAAAAGGGTTCCCGGGGTGATCCGGGAAACTACAGACCGGTGAGCCTGACGTCAGTACCGGGAAAAATGGTAGAAACCATCATAAAGAATAAAATTACTCAGCAAGTAGATAGTCACAACCTAATGGGAGACAGCCAACATGGCTTTAGACAAGGAAGATCTTGTCTTACTAATCTGTTATGTTTTTTTTGAAGGAGTGAATAAACAGGAGGACAAAGGTGAGTCGGTTGATATTGTGTATCTGGACTTTCAGAAAGCCTTTGACAAGGTCCCTCAACAGAGACTTTTGGCAAAACTAAAGAGTCATGGGATAGGAGGCAGTGTACTATTGTGGATCAGGAACTGGTTAAAAGATAGAAAGCAGAGGGTAGGGCTAAATGGCCAATTTTCCCAATGGAGAAAGGTGAATAGTGGTGTACCCCAGGGATCTGTGCTGGGTCCGCTGCTTTTTGACATATTCATAAATGACCTGGAAAGTGGAATAACGAGTGAGGTTATCAAATTTGCAGATGACACAAAACTATTTAAAGTTGTTAAAACCCAAGAGGATTGTGAAAAATTGCAAGAGGATCTTGATAACTTGGAAGACTGGGCATCAAAATGGCAGATGAAATTTAATGTGGACAAGTGCAAGGTTATGCACCTAGGGAAGAACAACCCAAACTATGGTTACACGATGCAAGGTTCCACATTAGGAACCACCACCCAGGAAAAAGATTTAGGCGTCATTATGGATACCATGTTAAAACCCTCAGCCCAGTGTGCAGCGGCGGACAAGAGAGCAAATAGAATGCTAGATATGATAAGGAAAGGAATGGAAAATAAAACAAAAGATATTCTAATGCCTCTATATCGTTCCATGGTGAGACCGCACCTTGAATATTGTGTGCAATTCTGGTCACCGTATCTTAAAAAGGATATAGCGATTTTAGAAAAGGTTCAGAGAAGAGCCACCAAAATGGTAAAGGGGATGGAAGGATACTCCTATGAAGAAAGGCTAAAAAGGTTAGGGATCTTTAACCTGGAAAAGAGACGGCTGAGGGGAGATATGATAGAAGTCTATAAATTAATGAACGGAGTGGAACGGGTAAACGTAGATCGATTGTTTACGTTATCAGAATAAAGAAAGACTAGGGGACATGCAATGAAGCTACAGGGTAAACGATTTAAGACTAATAAAAGAAAATATTTTTTCACTCAACGTGTAATCAAACTCTGGAATTTGTTACCAGAGGATGTAGTAAAGGCTGTTAGTGTAGCTGGGTTTAAAAAAGGTTTGGACAAGTTCCTGGAGGAAAGGTCCATAAACCATTATTAAGAAGTGACCGAAGGTATCAATGCTTGACCCAGTACAAGCATTGTGGAACTTGTGTCTCTTGGGGAAACTGCTAGTTACATATGACCTAGATTGGCCACTGTTGGAAACAGAATACTGGGCTTGATGGACCTTGGTCTGACCCAGTATGGCATATCTTATGTTCTTATGCTCTTCTGGAGTCGATAAATGGAATCGACCCGCTTGCTTAGAACCGGCGCAGAGGCCGGTGCCTCCCACATTTGGAAGAGGAGCCGTTCCAGCATCGGATGAACGGGAACAGTAAAGGCCTCCTTCGGAGGAGAGTCATACTGGAGGGCCTCGAGCTCTTCGGCTCGAGGCTGCTCCTCGGGGTCTGCAGGGATAGCCAATGCAGTGGCCATGTCCCGGACGAACTCCGAGAACCGGGTATCCTCTGGAGGGGATCTACTCTGGGGCTCGGACGGCGGTGAGTCTGACGGGATGCACCAAGTCCGGAAGGTATCGGGGGACTCCTCGTCCTCCGTCTCCCAGGCGGACTCATCCGATGAGGAATCGGGGTCCGACCGTGCGGGGCCTGTGAGCACCCGCCCCGACGCCGAAGGCACCGGCTTCGACGCCCTCGGTCCCGAGCGGGAGGTCGAGGGTGACTGCGACTGAGGTCGACCTCGAGCCTTCATGGTCTCGAGTATCAGCTCGGTCTCCGGGGTCGACTTTGATGTCGATGTCCCAGTGGTCGGGGCAGATGCGCCAGCCGGGCTGGCCATCAGTGCCCGCTGCTGATCCATGAAAGCAGACAATCTGCATTCCAAGGCTGTCAGTCTGAGACCCAGCTCAGGAGACTCAGCAGGCACTGACTCGGGCCCCGGCGGCGCCGGGCCCGACGTCGGCTCTCTGGGAGGAGAGTCCATGAGGACTACAGGACTTACGTGTCCAGCAGACTCCGGCTCCACCCGAGGTACTTTTGGCGGCTTCTCCTGTTCCACGGGCCAGGGACGGCGGTCGAGGGTCCGAGACCTAGCTCTCGAGGAGCCAGGGACCTCCTCCGACGCCGCCCTCGCGACCCACTTCTTCCTCTTTCGTTCCCGGTCGGAGGACCCCCTGTCCGAGGAGCCCCGATGGTGCTCGGGATCAGATTCCCGAGATGTTGAGGCCTCAGACGAGGTCCGGGCCTGGCAGGAGGCCGAGTCGGAGAAAAGCCTTTCCTTTTGGTGCTGACAACTTCGAAGCGCCTTGATGGACATTTTTTTACACATGGTCCACAGGTCTTAGGATCGTGGTCCGGATCCAGGCAACGAAGACAGCAGTCGTGTGTGTCGGTGAGAGACATTAGTTTCTTGCACCGATCACACTTCTTGAAACCACTGGAAGCCATCGGGGAAAAAAAAAGAGTCCCTGCGAGGTCAAAGGACCGGCCTTCCAGGGAAAAAGAAAAAAGGGCGCGAACACCAGGGCAAAAACCGAAAAAAGAAGATCGGGCTCGATACCGGTGTACCGAACCCGGCGGGAGGGGAACCGGAGAAAAAACAGCGAAGGAATCGCAAAAAAATCCAACTATTTTCTGGGAGGACTAGGACACATGTCCGACGGGCTTCATGGAAAAAGAGAGACTGGCAGGATGGCACCTTTAGGCGGGAAGGGGACCGCGCATGCATGCCTGCATTCCCAAAGGCTTTCATAGAAAGCTGGGGAAATGCTCCGCAGGGGCTCCATCGACGTCGATGTCACCCATATGTGAGGACTGACTTCCTGCTTGGTCCTGGAGAAAGCACAATTTCCTTTTTCTGTGATCTCTTGTATTTTTTGAAGGCCACCCTCTTTTCAGCCATCTCGGCTTCTACAAATTCCTCTCCTTCATCCCCAAGTCTGACAATACCACATTTATATCTCCTCTTCTCACTAACATATCTGAAAAACATTTTGTCCCCATTCTACTGTATCTACTACTTTTTCTTCTTTGCTTTCCTGACTGCTTTCCTAGCTTCTCTTAACTTTTCCAAATATTGAAGCGCAATTTCCTCTTTCTGTGATCTCTTGTATTTTTTGAAGGCCACCCTCTTTTAAGCGATGCCAAGCATAGTGGCTTCCTTTTCCCTTTTATATTTAATTCCCTAGCAAAAATGTTTATGGCCCTTTCAGTTCTACCCACTGCTTTTCCACATCCCCCAGCTGTTCCCATCCAGTTAATGACTCCTTGAGGTATTGTCCCACATTAAAGTTAGTTTTCCTAAAGTCTAGGAGGCCTCACCTTTAAATGAATTCTCTCAGTCCTTTTCCTAATACTGAACCACACCATCCAGTGATCACTGGATGTGAGATAATCACCCACTGTCTCCATTCGTAAGCACCAGGACCAGTATGGTCCCTTCCCAAATGGGTTAAATTCTCCTTGTAGAGAATCCGGGATTTCCTGACTTCCAGACAAAATTGCAGAACAGATGTTCCCAATCAGTAGCTGGCATATTGAAATAACTTATCAAATGCCCTTCTCCTTTCATAGCAATACTACAAATGTATTCAAGTAAATCTCTGTCCACTTCTTCTGCCTGTGAAGGAGGTCTGTATATCACCAGTGCAAATGGATGCTCCATTCCATCTTTCCAGTTTTAACCACAGTGCCTCCTTTTTCTATCATAAGCCCTACAATTCTGTACCTTTAATATTCCCTACATGTTCCTCAGTGAAGACCGAAGCAAAGAATTCATTCAGTCTCTCCGTTATCGCCTTGTCGCCTCTCAGTGCCCCTTTAACCCCTCTATCACCTAATGGACCAATTGTCTCCCAGGTTTTTTGCTACGAATGTACTTGAAAAAGTCTTTCCCCAGAAAGTCCTGAGGGAGTGGATAACATGAGGAAAGATATGCAAAAGCTGGAAGAATGGTCTAATGCTTGGCAGTTAAGATCTAGTGCGAAGAAGTGAAGTGTCATGCACTTGGGAAGCAGAAATCCAGGGGAAATGTATGTGATAGGGGGTGAGAGGTTGGTGTGCATGGACCAGGATGACGACTTTGGTGTGATTATTTCTGCGGATCTCAAAGTGGCAAAACAGTGCGACAAGGCAGTGGCAAAACCCAGGAGGATGTTGGGTTGTATATAAAGAGGAATTACTAGCAAAAAGGAAGAGGTACTAATGCCACTGTATAAGTCACTGGTAAAGCCTCACTTGGAATACTGTGTTCAGTTTTGGAGACCATATCTTGCAAAGGATATAAAAAGAATGGAAACTGTAAAGAGGAAGGCGACCAAAATGATTTGGAGCCTGCGTCAGAAGCCTTATAAGAAGAGACTTCAAGACCTAAATATGTACACTTTGGAGATGAGGAGGGACGGGGAGATATGATTCAGACCTTTAAATACTTAAAAAGAAATAATGAACAAACAAACCTCTTCCAAAGACGGGGAAGCTGTAAAACTAGAGGGCATAACATGAAGCTGCAAGGAGGTGAATTGAAAGGCAATGTCAGGAAATACTTTTTCACTGAAAGGGTGGTGGATGCTTGGAATGCCCTGCCGATGGAAGTGTTGGGGGCAAATACAGTGACAGAATTCAAAATGGCATAGGACAGACACAGTGGATCCCTTTACAGCAACAGGATAAAACCAAAATAAACTTAACTAATTTCTCAACATACAGGGGTGTCCTACACGGAGCGGTGGGTTCACCCCTTAAATAAAGACATGGGGAGGGGGTGGCCTGCACGGAGCAGCAGGTGCACCTAACTCTTGCCATCTTACAGGGCAGACTAGATGGACCATACTGGTCTTTATCTGCCGTCATTTACTATGTTACTATGTTACGCGTTTTTGCTTCCACAGCAACCTTCTTTTCAAATTCTCCCTTTGCCTGCCTAATCAATGCCTTGCATTTCACTTGCCAGTGCTTGTACTGTTCCCAGTTTTTGTCATTTGGCTCTTTTTTCCATTTCCTGAAAGATGCTTTTTTGGCAACAGCCGCCTCTCTGACCTCACCTTTAAACCATGCTCGCAGTTTTTTTGACTTCCTTCCACTTTTCTTAAAGCGTGGAATACAGCTAGTCTGGGCTTCCAAGATAGTAAACACCCCCCAAACTTGATGTAAGTCTTTATCCTTTACAACTGCTCCTTTTAGCTTTTTCTTAACTATTTTCCTCATTTTATCATAGTCTCCCTTTCGAAAGTTAAAGATTAGATTTCCTTACCATCCCTCCTCCACTAATTAAATCAAACGCGATCATGCTATGATCATTATTGCCAAGTGGCCCCAACACCTTTATCTCTTGCACCAGATCTGGTGTTCCACTAAGGACTAGGTTCAATATGGCATCCCCTCTGGTCGGTTCAAGAAGCAATCATTTCATCTAGGAACTTTATCTCCCTAGCATGTCCTGCCGTGACACTGACCCAGTCGATACCGGGGTAATTGAAATCACCCAATATTATTACTGTGCTGTAAATAGAAATTACACTTACCTGGTAATTGTAGTTCCTGGAGGGTACAGTTTAGTCCTCCACATCCGGGTAGTGCACCTCCTCCTGCAGCCTGGAGACTGGACCAATCAAAATCTTCCTCTGGTAAGAGGTATTCTGTCAGAGCTCCCATCAGCCCCCAGTGAACTAGTAACAAAGCAGACTCAGAGAAGCAACACATGAGATTATCATAAATATATAACAGTAAGTAACCCCTTATGAAAGAAGTGACCCCTTTCCCAAACGAGGAAGCCAGAACTCTGTCCACGTCCCGCTCTCAATGCGAAGCAGAAGTTGTGCGAATCCCAGCCTCAAGAAGACAAGAATCCAAGAGCTGGAAGAAAAGAATGCATAAGACGGATCCGAGAGACGGAACCCGAAGAAAAAATTTACTGATGCAGTTTCGTACCGTTCGCAGCACGCGCGCCGTACCAAAAAAGAACAATCTGACACCTGGGAGGGAAGGAGGACTAAACTGGACCCTCCAGGAACTACAATTACCAGGTAAGTGTAATTTCTATTTCCTGAGCGGTCCTCCAGTTTAGTCCTCCACATCCGGGATGTAACAGAGCAGTCAACACCGGGCGGGACCCTTCCAACCGGCGCGCAGCACTGCCGAACCAAAACAAGAATCTTGAGCGGCCAGCACATCTAATCGATAATGCTTACTAAAGGCATGCAGAGACGACCAGGTCGCCGCCCTACAAATCGACGGGCGGAACAAGACTATGCTCCGCCCAGGACGTCGCTTGAGCCCTGGTAGAGTGAGCCCGCAGACCCACCGGAACCGGCCGACTCTGTAAGATATAAGCCGAAGCAATCGCCTCCTTAATCCAGCGAGCAATGGAAGCCTTCGCTGCCCGCCGCCTCACCCCGTCGGGCTCCACCAAAAAGCACGAACAACCGGTCGGTCTTGCGAAACGATTCCGACACCTTGAGGTAGCGACGAAGGACTCGCCGGACGTCCAGGTAACGTAAGGTCAGCATCGGAAGCACCCGCCGACCCCGAGGGAAGAACCGGAAGGAAAACGGCCTGATTCAGGTGAAAAGGCGAAACTACCTTAGGCAAAAAGGAGGGAACCGGCCGAAGAACCACGCGATCCCGAGAAAAGGACAAAACCGGTTCTCTACACAAAAGCGCCTGTAACTCAGAAATGCGCCTCGCCGAACATATGGCCACCAGAAAAACTGTTTTCAAGGTCAAATCCTTAAGAGACGCCCGCCGAAGAGGTTCAAAAGGCTCGCTCACTAAGGCCTGTAACACCAGGTTCAAGTCCCATGGCGGCATGGATACTCTGCGCGAAGGTCGCAGTCTAAATACCGCCTGAAGAAAACGCCGCACGTCGGGATGCGATCCCAGGGGAAGTCCCAAAACCTTACCCCTATAGCAAGCAAGCGCCGCTAACTGAACCTTCAAAGAGCTGGCTGCTAAACCTTTGTCAAAACCATCCTGCAGAAAGCTGAGAACTACCGGCACCGAAGCGGTCGCAGCATGCACACCACGCCTGGAGCACCAGTCCTCAAAAATTCTCCACACCCGGACATACGCGAGCGAGGTGGAGGATTTCCGCGCCCGAAGGAGAGTGGCAACCACCGCTGCAGAGTAACCCTTTTTACTCAGCCGAGCCCTCTCAATGGCCAAACCGTAAGCGAGAACCGATCCACCTGAGGCATCCGAAGGGGCTCCTGAAGCAGCAGATCCGGTAACGGAGGCAGTTTCCAAGGCAGCCCGTCGCGTAACCTCACCAGATCCGCATACCACGGTCTCCTGGGCCAATCCGGAGCCACTAGCAGGAGGCGCCCTCGGTGCGCCTCGATGCGCTGAACGACACGACCGATCAACGCCCACGGGGGAAAGACATAAAGAAGTTCGAACTCCGGCCACGGCTGAATGAGCGCGTCGATGCCTTCGGACATGCGCTCCTGCCGCCGGCAGTAAAAACGACCCGTCTTGGCCGTTTGAAAGGTCGCCATGAGGTCCATGACCGGAGGCCCCAGCGGCGTACTATTTGCGCGTAGATCTGTGGGTGCATTTCCCACTCCCCGGGATCCACCTGCACTCTGCTGAGATAATCCGCCATCACATTGTCCTTCCCTGCGATATGCGCCGCCGACAGCGCCGGCAGCCGAGTCTGTACCCAAGCGAATAGAGTCGCTGCCTCTGTCTCCATTGCCACACTGCCGGTGCCACCCTGGCGGTTGATGTAGGCCACTGTCGCCGAGTTGTCCGAAAGAACTCGCACCGCACACCCCCTCACCAGGGTCTCGAGAGCTAACAGCGCCAGTCTCACCACGCGAAGATCGAGGCGGTTGATCGACCACGAAGCTTCGAGGGGAGACCACATCCCTTGCGCAAAGCGGCCCTCGCAATGTGCTCCCCAGCCCATCAGGCTGGCGTCCGTTAAGATCGGAACCCAAAGGGGCTGCTCCAAAGGCATCCCCAACCGCAGGTTTTTCGAGCACAGCCACCACCGGAGAGACCGGCGCACTGACAACGGGCAAGGTAACCTCTTGTTCAACGAGTGGACCTGATTCGACCAACGACGCAACAGGGCGCTCTGAAGCGGGCGCATATGAACCCGCGCCCAAGGAACCACCTCCAACGTCGCTGCCATAGTGCCTAACAAGCGCAGATACCACCAGGCGGACGGCGAAGGGATCCCTAGGAAGGAGCGCACGAGGCTCCGTAAGGCTTGAACGCGGCGCTCCGGCAAGCAGACTACCCCTGTCGCCGTGCAGAAATGAACGCCGAGATATTCGAGGGATTGAGTGGGAACCAGACGACTCTTCTTCTCGTTGACCACCCAGCCGAGGGTCTGTAGCAATGCCACCACCCTGCCCGTAACTCGCACACTCTCTTCGCGGGATTTCGCCCGAATCAACCAGTCGTCGAGATAAGGGTGGACTAGGATCCCCTCCTTTCGCAAGGCTGCCGCGACCACCACCATGACTTTCGTGAAGGTGCGGGGCGCTGTAGCCAGGCCAAATGGCAGGGCCCGAAACTGAAAGTGACCCCAAGGGAAGGCGAACCGCAGGAACTTTTGATGAGCCTCCCAAATGGGTATGTGCAAATAGGCTTCGGAGAGATCGAGAGACGTGAGAAATTCCCCGCGACGTACCGCCACGATGACGGATCGTAAGGTTTCCATCCGGAAGTGTGGAACCCGCAGAAAACGATTGACACCTGTGAGATCGAGAATCGGATGAAGGGATCCGTCCTTCTTGGGCACCACAAAATAAATGGAGTAGCGACCGACGCCGTGCTCTGAAGGGGGTACGGGAATCACCGCTCCCAGCGCTAAGAGTCGGTGCAGCGTCCACCGAATGGCGCGCGATTTCTGCTCGCCTTTGCTGGGAGAAAGGACAAAGGAATCCGGAATCGGAGAAGCAAACTACAGAGCATAACCGTCGCGGATTATTTCGAGCACCCACTGATCCAATGTTATTTGGGCCCAGGAAGGAAGGAAGTCGCGGAGGCGACCCCCGATGACTAGGCTTCCCTCCGGAGCCCGCCGCACTTCATTGCTGCTTTCGACTAAAGGACGAGGAGGAGGAGGAGGAGGATGCTGCCGAAAAACCTCGTCCTGCACCCCGAAAACCTCTGAAACCTTGGGAACGGGAGCCAACGCGACTGCACTGAGAACCCCAAAGGCGGGAGGAACGAAACCTTCGAAAGTCACGAAACTGACCCCGCCCGGCCGGCAAACTTTTAGACACCTTAGGTTTATCCTCCGGCAATCTACCGCCCTTAGACTCGCCGAGATCTTTAACCAACTTATCCAGATCGTCCCCGAACAAGAGTTTGCCCTTAAAGGGGAGCTTACTGAGACGAAACTTAGAAGAACCGTCGGCCGCCCAATTCCGTAACCAAATAGATCTGCGCGCCGCCACCAAGGACGCCATACTATTCGCTAGTGTTCGGATGAGGTCATAATGCACATCTGCCAAATACGCCGACCCTGACTCCAAGCGAGTAACCTCCAGCAATCCCTGCTGATCCAAGCCAGAAAGTTGCTGCAGGCGCTGCGCCCAACGCAGGCATGCCCTAGCCACCCAGGCGCCACAAATGGAAGCCTGCAAGGATAAGGCATTGGTCTCGAAAGCCTGCTTCAACAAACCATCCACTTTCTTGTCTTGCGCGTCCTTTAAAGCCGCACTGCCCTCGACAGGAATAGTGGTTTTCTTGGTAAACGCCGAAACAGCGGCATCAACCCGTGGGGACCGAAATTTCTCCTTGTCCTTGTCAGCCAGGGGATACAGGCAGTTCATAGTCCGAATACCCTTCAAACCGGATTCAGGTTGATCCCACTCTGACTGAATCATTTGCTCCACTACTCGGTGAAGCGGAAACACCACCTGAGAGTCACGCACCGCCTGAATGAGAGGATCCTCCAAGCCGTCCTCTTCCACAGGACGTGGAGCCGACAGATTAAGAGTATGAAGAGACTCCGTAATCAAAGGCACTAACTCTTCCTTATGAAACACCCGAACTATGCGGACCTGATCCTCCTGCTCGGGGATTTCACCGTCCTCTAGGTCTTCCACTCCAGCCTCAGGATCCATTTCTGTATCCTGATCCTGCCAACTCAAGTCATCGCGTTCCAGATCGAAAGATCGAAAACGCTTGGCGGAAGGCTGAAGTTGTTGCCGGGGCTCCTTACCTTTTAAAGCGGGAAGGGACGCCGGCCAAGCCTCCGGCAACTTGCCGGAACGCCCCAAGCGAAAGGCCTTGGCGCATAAGCAAGACAAAATCCGGAGAAAAATCCGTGAAAGCAGATTCCGCAGCCTCAAGCGGGAGTGGGTCGACCTGCCCCTTAGGGGGGACCGCAGAAAGAGCGGGAATAGATCCCGGAGAAGGAGCTCGCTCCGCCTGGACAGGCGGACTGTCCGGGTCAGACAGCTCCTTATGTTCCATGCGGAGCTCTAAGTCCGAGGACACGGAAGCGCAGCCCCTACAAATGCCAGACTCCGCCACAGCCCCCCTGCGCGAGCCACAGATCACACACTGCGGTCGCGAAGCCATGCAGGGCGAAGAGGCACCCCAGGGAGCAGGCACAATTGAGTATCACCAAAGAAGACTAAATAGATAAAGAAATAAATAAAAATGGCTTACTTTATTCTCTTTTTTTTTTTTTTTTTTCAATCCAGGAGGGAAGGGGGGATGCTCCCAAACAAAAACGCGATCCCAAAAACATGGAAAAACGCAGGGGGAACCCGTGCCGTGCTCTTCAGATCAGGCGGGAAAAAACTGAACAAGAAAATGGCCGCCGGCACATTTTCGCCGGCGAAAAAAACGGCGCTAAAAACAGCCCGACGAAAAAATAAAGAAAGAAATAGAGGAAGACTCTTGAGAGAGAAATAAACAGCCCCCCGAAGGAAACACTCACCGCACCGGCCGAGGATCGCCGGCAGACAGCCCGCCGCTCGAATCTAGAGCGGGAGCACGCTGCCGAGCTGGGCTGTCAATCACCAGCCAAAGCGTCGCGGATCGCGATGAGGAAGGCAGCTGAATGAATTTAGGCTGCCCGGCGACAACAGAGTGCTGGCTAAGGCAGATCTCCCCTCTGTACAGTCCAGGAGGAGAGATCAAACCCCTCTGACTGCAACCAACTCCTGCATGAGAGGGAGAAGGTCAGTGTAGCCCGGGTCCTCGTCTGCCCTGCTGAGAACTTCTGCAGATTGTAATTAAAGAGATAGCTACCCTACAAAAAATAAAGGAAAATATATAGGGGAATAAGAAAAACTCCTAACAAAATAGCTCTCTAGTGTTGCTTCCAGTCGTCCCTAAGTGAGCCAAACCAGGCACACACGTCCTCCAGCTGCAAGGAGACTGGACACACTGGGGGCTGATGGGAGCTCCGACAGAATACCTCTTACCAGAGGAAGATTTTGATTGGTCCAGTCTCCAGGCTGCAGGAGGAGGTGCACTACCCGGATGTGGAGGACTGAACTGGAAGACCGCTCAGGAACTTTTGTTAGCTTCCTTGATTTCTTTGAGCATTTCATCATCCATTTCTTCATTCTGGCCAGGCGGTCAATAGTATACCCCCACTGCCATCGCCTTCCCCTTCTTACATGGAATTTCAATCCATAGAGATTCTACAGCAAATTTTGTTCCCTGCAAAACTTCAATCCTTTCTGGCTCAATGCCCTCTCTAACAGAGCACAACCCCCTCCACCAATTTGATCAGCTCTATCATTACGATATAGTTTGTACCCAGGTATCACAGTGTCCCACTGGTTGTCCTCCTTTTTCCATGTCTCTGAGATTCCAATCATATCTAACCTCTCATTTAGTGCTATATATTCTAACTCTCCCATCTTACTTTTTAGACATCTAGCATTTGCATAGAAGCATTTTAGAGACTGTATTTTATTCATATTAATCTGGCTATTGATAGGCATGGGTAATTTGGAATCTTTAAGCTCTGTCTGCTCCATACTCAAGGGCATTTGGGCTACTTTACTCTTTTTTGGAACCTGCTTTTGGTAGTATCCTTCAAGGATACATTGTTCCAAACCATGCGCTCTTGGGCGACTATCGGCTTTCCCCTATTATCTAGTTTAAAAGCTGCTCTATCTCCTTTTTAAAGGTTAATGCCAGCAGCCTGGTTCCATCCCAGTTAAGGTGAAGCCCATCCCTTCGGAAGAGCCCCTCCTTTCCCCAGAATGTTCTCCCCAGTTCCTACCAAAACCCAAAACCCTTGCACCATCATCTCATCCATGCATTGAGACTCCGGAGCTCTGCCTGCCTTTTGGGTCCTGGCGCGTGGAACTGGAAGCATTTCGGAGAAAGCTACCCTGGAAGTTCTGGATTTCAACTTCCTACCTAAAAGCCTAAATTTAGCCTCCAGAACCTCTCTACCACATTTTCCTATGTCACTGGTACCGGCATGTACCAAGACAGCAGACTCCTCCCTAGCAATATCTAAGACCTTATCTAGGTGGCGCGTGAGGTTCGCTACCTTCGCACCAGGTAGGCATGTTGCCAGGCGATCCTCACGTCCAACAGCCACCCAGCTATCTACATGCCTAATGATCGAATCACCAACTATAACGGCTGTCCTAACCCTTTTCTCATAGGTAAATGGCCCTGGAGAAACTTCCTCGGTGCGAGAGGGTTTTACATCACCTGGAGGACAGGTCCTAGTTACAAGATCACTTCCTGCCACACCATGGTGATGCTCTCCTGTCACGTGACCTCTCTTCTCCATGGCAACAGGGATGCTGCCAGACTGGAGGTGGGACTTCATGACTATATCCCTGTAGGTCTCGTCTATGTACCTCTCTGTCTTTCTCATGTCTTCCAAGTCTGCTACTCTAGCCTCTAGAGAACGGATTCGTTCCCTGAGAGCAAAGAGCTCCTTGCACCTAGTGCACATGTAAGACCTCTCACCAACCTGGAGAAAATCATACATGTGACACTCAATGCAAAAGACTGGAAAGCCCCCCATCTCACTGCTGGACTGCTCTCTGCATCTTAGTTTTAAGCTTGTGTTTAGATCTAAGTTCTTTACTTACTAAGGGTTCTGTCAATGTTAGCAACTAAATGAAGTATGGAACTAGGAGAACAAACTGAAGCCAACTGCCTGATGTCTCAACTGATCAAAGTGCCTGCCTTATAGACTCAGTACTGCTGCAGGAGCAGCAATTTACATTTCTTTTGGGGCATTTGTTTCCCTTAAGCAGACAGTAAAATCAAGGATTACTACAGTAGAGCATATACAGTGTTTTTGGCATGGAGTACATGATTTGGTGATTTGGGAAAAGATCTACCATACATACAGTGGTTGTGTTTCTATATCAAGGCCCTGAGTTCCTTAAAGACTTTAGTAAAGGAGAGAAACAACTGCTGGGGAAACCTCTGTTGTTAGCCTCTTAAATATATTATAATACACTGGACAGCTAAGGAGTCTCCAACAACTGCGCTATGGATAAACTTAATGTATGACGTGATGTGGAAGCAATGCATATAGATGGCCAGGTTTTCAAAGAATTTGGAAGCCACTGTAGAGTCACTTTTCTCATTGGGATCAGTTTACTGGAAGCTAAGATATAGACTGGGGAAGGATCACCAGGGAGAGCGTGAAGTGAGGGAAGGGCAAGGGGGACGAAAATTCTGTAGAAATACAGACTGAGCAGAACATAGTCTCCACTGAGAGAGAACTTAGCTAAGACTTAAAAGAGGAGTGAAAACAATAGTAAACGTTCTTGCTGCATTTTAGTTTTCTCATGTAATAGACATTCAAAAACCACTGTATTATATGGATGTTGATATGATGTTATGCTGGATATTGATCAATAAAGAGGACTATTAAAAAAGTCTAAATATATGTTGATGTGATTTAATAAAAAATAAAAAGGAGGGTCACCCATGCCACTAAACTCACAGAATAATGGAATGTAGCATAAAGAATCTATGGAGATCAAATTAGCTTAAAAAAAAGCAGCAGTGAAACTGAAGAAAAACAAGCAATAATAATGCTTAGAACAAAGCAACTCAAAGCAAAAAAACCCATCTAAGACATTAATAACAGATATAATAGACAAAATCTGACATTTGAAAAAGGGACTTGTTCGCCTAGAAAATTCACATAGCTTCACATTTTTTCTTCTGGCCAGATATGACATCACTCCCCTTCTAGTTCAGCTTCATTGGTTCCCCATAGCAAGTCGCCTGACCTACAAAGCACTGCTACTCACCTTTAAGGCCCTGCATAGAAAGTTGGTAACCTCGCTCTCAGAACTGATACAACAAACGCCAGAGACCAGAACCAGGAGAACATGCATGGTAAACTCTCTCATGACCCCCTTCAACAGTAAGAACCTGTACCCAATCAACCAAGAAAGCACAGTTACTTACCTGTAACAGGTGATCTCTGGGAACAGCAGGAATTAGTCTTCACATATGGTACGTCGGTACCGACGGAGCCTGCACGGTGTGATAAGGAAGCTTATCATAGCTCAGGAAGGAGCTATAGAAAAGGTGATGTGACTCTGAATAAGCAACCTGTCAGTTCTGGTAGAAATAAGAAAACAGAATTTTCCCATAAAAGACTACCAGTCCCAGAATGCACCAGGTTTCCAGCAGCCATTAGAGGAGCTGAAGTGGGGAAACGTGTGTTCAATCAGGAGGGCTATAAGGTAATCCCTAAGCACTCATCTCAAAGGGCAGGGCCTGACTCAGCACAGCTGCGCTGTGTTAGGGAGGAGCACTCATCTAAGCAGAATAAAGGTAGAGTTTATTCTACAAAGAATTATCCTCAGGATCATCATCATCTTCATGATCAGCTTGGATATCCTCAGTTTCATCTGAAGGATTATCAGAAGCAGACGCCAAACCGGACGGACAGAGAGGGCAAGAAACCCTTTGGAAGAAAGAGGAGAAAAGCCTTTGAGAGGTCTAGAAGAGTCCAGAGCAGTACGTATACTGGGAGGCATTCCAAGGGCCAGCATACACCATTGGACTGGGGAAAGCCAGAGGAATGGTGCTGCAGAGCTAGGAATCTCCAGATGGTACCTGTGAGAGAGACGGCTGCACGTGGAAGGGACCCTAAGACCCATGCCAGAAGGTATGTGAAGAGAGATCCAGTGTCCAGGGATCTGGATTGGAAGGCTGGACATAAGAACTGGACTACATACTGGCCAGGCTATATAGAGAGGAACTCTAACAGCAATGGAAGCTCAGGTATGAACACTGATCTATGCCCTAGCTATAACCTTGAAAGACAGCAGGGAAATAAGTATTCTCCTGAAAGTGCTCCATTGGGAGATTCATCTGTGCCAATCCATGATATTGAACCCATGCTTGTTGAAGAAGAGGGGGTGATAGCAGATGAAGAATCTGTTTACATGGACTGCTCTCTGTTTAAACTCCTTTGGTGATTTTCTGTTATAAAGTACAGCAACCATCACAAAGAAATACAAACTTGTTCTTTAATCTACTCAGAAAAGCTCCTATGTAGGATTTCTAGCCACGCAGTAGAAAGCAAGCCAGCTAAGGGGTTTCAGCTGGATAACTGCTAGCAATTGAGCCTTACCTAATTGCTTGTGAGCTCTAAGAGAATCACTTCTGAATCTATGTGGGAAGATATAAGAAGTTTACCTGAAAAGAACAGTTTTTTTCTTTCTTTGTGGCTTTTGGTTTGTTGTTTGATACTGCTAAGAAAACATTAGCTAATGCCTACAGAAAAGACCAGTTTGTACCAACCAGGTCTTATTTCTTTTGCTTTGATTGCCTGATAAGTTAAAATGTTGTTTTCCTGATTTTGTTTTTTCAAGTTTAACACTGAAAGCAAGTAACCTGATTTATGTGCTACCAAGCATATCTGTGTTAAGAGAAATAACCCCATAAATAAATATCTTATTGGCTTTACCCAAAAGCACAACTAATTATTGTGAGCAGCTGTGTCTGGTGTGAATGAACTGCATTGCCCACAATCCCTTGCAAATCATATAGATATATGCACTTGCCAAGACTGTGAAGATTCTCACCCAGGCAGCCGTCTGACAACAGGAACGCTGCCCAGCTTCCAATCAGAAAGCTTTTGGCAGCATCCCTCGCGCCTGCGCGCTGACTTCCCGCCTTCTCCAGAGCCTCTCTCCTCAGTTGAGTTTCAAAGCTGAGACAAAGGCGAGAGAGAAAAGGAAGAAGAAGATAAAGAGATGCAACTCCTAGGGGAGGTGGGAGGGTTGTGAAGACTAATTCCTGCTGTTCCCAGAGATCACCTGTTACAGGTAAGTAACTGTGCTATCTCCAGGAACAAGCAGGAATGAGTCTTCACATATGGGGACTCCCTAGCTGGAGATGCCAGGGGGAGATCCCATAAAAATGCAGGAGCCTGGACCAGGGGTGCATTTTGTTTCCAGGTATCCCCGGCATCCAATGTGGGATGGAGGGTAGGAGTTGACAATAAAGGAGCTGTGAGGAAGAAACAGCATAGCCAAGGACTAGAGGGTCCTACAGACTACAGGAGTCCTTGGTATATATGATGAGTAGCATTAAAACACATTTAATGTACACTCAAAATATGCAGCTTACCTACTGTATTGTAGGAAGTAGAAAGCATGATGGAGTCTACTGGATAAGCAGTGGCAGAATCTTCAAGGTGATCTCCCAGCAGTGAGGATGAAGGTCCAGACCTGGAGGTAGTAGACGATCCAGGTGTCAACTGGGTAGGATTAGACGTCAGGTCTTCAATGGAAAGCTTTATGGGAAAAAGCTGAAAACTCCTTTAGGCATATGGTCATTGACATTGAGGACTAAAGGAAGAAGACTGACGGAGTTGGAGAACTAGCCCAGTCCTGGCGGGAAGAGGGGGACTGGAAAAACCCCTATTCCCAAGAAGAACAGCTGTGTACTCAAAGATAAAGATGTACACTGTTTTTCCTAGCTGGCGAGAGATAGGAAAAATATTGAAGCTTGATGCTTCAAGGACTTAAAGAAAAAAGGAAGATGTTAGCACCACAGTGGTTATTGGTGCCTAACAGTTTCTGCATCGTAATATGGTATGTGAAGTAGGGCGATAGACTGTCTAAAACCTCTAGGAGGTAAAACATTTAGTATAGACAGTAAGGGTGATAGTGTGTAAGACATATCAACCCTTAAGAAGCCCCCAACAGACACATATATATACAGATATATATATGTGGATGGAATATATATATATATGTCCAGATGTGTATATTAGGATATGGGTGGAGAAATGTATCAAAAAATATATATATATAGATAGATATAATATACGTAAATATAGATACATTTGTGGGGCATGGTTTTGCACCACCAGAGGAATGATATAGGTATGTAGACATATGTGGAGATGCTACATACAAGACAACAGGTTGAAGATACATGTCTACCACCCAGCCCCATAATTGTACATGGGGAATATAAAAGAAAAAGATTCTGCACTCTACAAGAGGGTGAACCCACTTGGGATATGTATAGAGAATCTATTTCCGTGGATTGAGGGATGCAGGAAGGCAATCCAACAAGATAACCGTGATGTTCGCGTGAGAACAGATGATCATATGAATCTGTAAGGAACAAGGCGGGAGTTCCACAGAACACTGACATGGCAGATATGCAGAAACGCAGAAGAAGATACCAGAGGGACTTGCTGGAGGGACCCAGAGGTAGCATGCGTAAACATCAGCCTTGGATTTTCACGCAAAAGAACTGATATCTCGTGTTAACACCCCAGGCTAGAGGGTGTGGAGAACCCTCACAGGCATGGGAAGGGTTTATAAGCTTTTCCCTACTAATAGAGAAGCTTCAGAGACAAGGTCAATGCTCTATAGCAAGGCCCTCATAGTAGAAAGCTTCTCTGAAGACTGCAGAGAGCATTGTGCAGGAGAGATATGAGACAAACTGACTGAAGTCAGGTGTGTTGCCATATCCTAGGAGAGGAGATGGTTAGAATAATGTGAGAAAGCCTAAACGAGTAAGAGGATCCAAGATAGATGACGAATAGCTTGGAATCACTACTGAGGCTAGACAAAATTTTGAACAAGGCACTGGAACTTGGAAAAAGTACCAGTAATACAATTACTGTAACTCCTGCAGGCACAGCTGCTGACGGAAACAGCAGAGAGATTGTCCTGTGCCCAATAAAGAAAAACAGACAAGAAAAGAGAGGAGATATCCCCTCTCCTTGTCTGAGGAACGAGCTTGCTAGAGAAGCTTTTCAGTATGGTACCCCTCAGTCAGGGAAAAAACCCGGTTGAGAGGGTAGAGTAAGTAATTGGAGGGTGACGTACCCATAGGGTAAGTCAACTGAAGGAAAAAATGTTCAGTTGAGATAGAACTATCAGGGGATAGTTGGAACTGCTCTTCTAGAGAGTAAGAGGAGGAGAAGTCTGTAGTCCCTGAACAAGAATTTTCCGACAGGTTAGTACACTGAAAAGGAAGAGCACAGTGAATAAACTTCTAATGGGTAGAAGTGAACTGTAGATTACAATTCCCGGCCCCTATGGTTGCTGGGAATGCTGAGACTGGCCAGAGCTGGAGGACTGCAGGCTAGGCTGAGGCGTCCCTTGTTTAGGTACAGCCGAATGATGGGCAGGAGATGAATGAAACTTTCTTTTCTTACGGAAAGAAGGTTTGGTAGGACATTTCCTACCTCTTGAAGAAGGAGGTGTCTTAGAATGGTCTTTAGTGAAATGAGAGTCAGTGGAGCATTGAGCAACCAGACGTAAAGCCTCCTTATTGAAAAGACCTTCTCCTGTACAAGGAGAATGAGCCAGTATAGTTTGTGCCCATCTGCTAAAGTCTGAAGCTTCAAGCCAGGCTCTGTGACGTGCTGCAATGGCAATAGCAGAGGATCTGCTAACGGACTCAAAAGAGTCTATAGAAGCACGAGACAGGAACCAGGATATATTCCGGCTGTGATTGACGAGCAAGGAATAATCAGTAGCCTTGGGCTCTGGTAAAAAAGGGGTCAAAAGAGACAATTTCTCTGTGACTTCCTGGAGTGTTAGACTCATGTGAAAAATATATGAAAGAATTCTGGAGGCCAGCATAGAGGTTTGGAAGGCCTGACGACCAAAAGCATCGAGTGTTCTTGAAGAACGACCTGGCGGATAAGAAGAATGCTTCTTCTTGCTCTTAACTTTCCTTAGTGCTGATTCCACTACAAGGGAACGATGAGAAAGTTGAGGCTTTTGAAACCCTGGAGAGGGTGGCACCCGGTACCAAACCTCAGTGGCTGTAGAAACTAGAGGAAGTCGTAAGGGCGATTTCCAGACCCTCAGAAGGAGATCCTGCAGAGCAGGATGTAAAGGAAGCATCATATTTTCCATGTGTGCCGGTGAGCCATGAGTAGCATCACAACCAGGGATAGAGATATTAAGAAAGGTTGCCATATCCAGGAGAAAAGCCTGGAAAGACTGATCTCCTATGGGAACCATCCCTGGTAAGGCTAAAGAAAGAGGCTGAGCACCAGAGGACGTACAGTGGTGTGAAGAGAGAAACCTAGTAGATGGACAGGGATACTGGCATGTTAACTTAGAGGCAGTGGGTACTGCATCAATGCCAGGTATCGGTTCCAAACTAGGCATCGGTGGAATCGGTGCAAGAACAGGCATCGACATCGATACTGATACAGGACCAGCAGTTGAAGGGCTAGGATCTTCGGAACTGCCTATCTGGAAACGACAGAAGTCGGTTCCGGGACGCGTCGGTACCGAGTCCTCGAGACTAGATATCGGTTCAAGACTCGGCATCGAAGAAAGCGAGGCTATCGATGCATGTTGCGAGGGTTCCGACGCCGGTGGCAGTATCGGCGATGCCGATACCACTAAGGCAGGGTTACATCGATCGGTACCGACGGTACTGAGGATACCCGATGACCACCCCTTGCAAAGGGTAAGGCGGTCCACCTCGATGCCGATGCCAGGGTATCGGAACCGATCGACGCCGGTACCGTCCCGGAGCATGGCTGAGATATGGAAATGTCCATCGGTATCGTATCGACCGGCCCCAAAGGCGCCGAGGATGGTAGAGGACGATTCCTGGTGAAGAGTGGAACACTCGACACCGAAGCCGATGCCGGGGTATCGGTACCGCTCGAAGCGGATACCCGCACCGTACACGGCTGGGATCGAGGGAAGTCAATCCGGTGCGTATTGATCGGTCCCGAAGGTACCGAGGATGCCCGATGACGATCCCTGGTGAAGAGTGGAACACTCGACAGTGGTGCCGATGCCGAAGGCTCGGTACCGCTCGAAGCAGATACCACCCCCGAGCATGGCTCAGGTATGTTCTGTGAGGGGTGAGCCCCAGGAATAACCTGAAACCCCTTTAACGCTTTGGAGCCCGAAGACTCCCGCAGGGGTAATGCCAATGGATTTTTGAGGGTAAGGCCGGAGCCGTCACCATGCTGGGCATGGGACATACCACTCAAGCATTGACTAGTCTTAACAGACTGTTTGTGGGTTACCTGATCCTGTGAAGTGGAGAAACCGGGTACCCTCACTGCCGAGGAAAAAACGGTATCGAGGGAAACTCTAAAAACTGAAGGTTTCCTCACAAAATTATCCCCTGACAAGTCAGGGGAAAAAGGGTCAGGACCCACACAGTTGAGACACCAACTATTGGTGTCTAAAAAGAAACAGGTGTTTCCACATCGAAAGCACTTCTTAGGAAAAGAAGGCTCCATAATGAAGAGGCCTGGTAGGCCCAACAAGTTAAGGCAAAAAACTGAAGAAAAAGTTTCTCAGAATTTAGTCAAAAATCCACCGGCGATACCGGTGGCAGCGGGGAATACAGCCGCAACCACAAGAAAACACAAATTAAAGTAATTAAAGTAATAAAAAGAAAAGTTTCTGCGGTGACAGGAGGACGTCCTGCCGGCTCTGCGGAAAAACGAAAACTGAGGAGAGGCTCTGGAGAAGGCGGGAAGTCAGCGTGCAGGCGCGAGGGAGGCTGCCAAAAGCTTTCTGATTGGAAGCTGGGCAGCGTTCCCGTGCAGGCTCCGTCGGTGCCGACGTACCCATATGTGAAGACTCATTCCTGCTTGTTCCTGGAGATCCACGCTTTCTCCCTATTTGAGCCAACCCAATAGAAAGCATAGTTACTCACCTATAACAGGTGATCTCCGGGAACAGAAGGAATTTAGTCTTCACATATGTGTATCGCCGGTACCGACGGAGCCTGCACGTCCAATTAGAAAGCTTTTGGGAGCATCCCACAGCGCCTGCGTGCTGCCTTCCTGCCTTTTCCAACTGCCTCTCTCCAGTTGAGTTTTAAAGCTGAGACAAAGAGAGAGAGAGGGAAAGAAAAGAAAAGAGAGATACAACTCCTAGGGGAGGTGGGTAGGTTGTGAAGACTAAATTCCTGCTGTTCCCGGAGATCACCTGTTACAGGTGAGTAACTATGCTATCTCCAGGAACAAGCAGGAATGTAGTCTTCACATATGGGGACTCCCTAGCTACAGATGCCAGGGAGAGACCCCAGACGTTGTGTGCCCCTGTGAATGGGCTCCACTTCCCCCCATGGATCTCTGGCATCCTACCAGGAATGGTGGGTAGGAGTTGATTAAGTATGGAACAGGTGTCGTAGAACAGCCTGACCAAACAAGGCATCCCGGCGGGAGTCCTTGTCTAAGCAGTAATGGGTTGTGAAGGTATGAACCGAGGCCCAAGTAGCTGCTCGACAGATGTCGTCAATAGACACAGAGTGTAGACGAGCCATTGAGGCTGCCAAGGCTCTCACATTGTGGGCTGTGACATGGCCTTTCAGAGAAAGGTTTTTACTCTGATAGGTAAAAGAAATACACTGTGCAATCCAATTGGACAATGTTCTCTTGGAGACTGGAAGTCCCAAATGAGAAGGATCAAAAGCAACAAAGAGTTGAGAGGACTTTCTATGTTGCTGTGTCCTTTGTAAGTAAAAAGCAAGTGCTCTTTTACAGTCCAAAGTATGAAGATTCCTTTCTGCATTTGAAGCATGAGGTCTTGGAAAAAATACAAGCAGGTAAACTGCTTGGTTTAAATGAAAAGGTGAGACCACCTTTGGCATAAAGTGTGGATGAGTTCTAAGGACTGCCTTATCATGATGGAACCTCGTATAAGAAGGATCAGCCACTAATGCTTGCAACTCACTAATGCGACATGCTGATGTGATTGCAATGAGAAAGACAGCCTTCCAGGAAAGGAATTTCAAGAAGGTATTAGCTAGAGGTTCAAAAGGCAGCTTCATGAGCTGTTCAAGAACCAGATTTAGGTCCCATGCTACCGGTGGTGGCCTAATGGAGGCTTAGTTAGAAGGGGGCCCCTCATAAATCTCGCTATGAGAGGATGAGAGGAAATAGGTTGTCCATTTAAAGGCTTGAAAGAAGCTGAAATAGCACTTAAATGGACTTGTACTGAGTTAGTCTTAAGCCCTGCATTAGATAAATGAAGGAGATACTCCAATAATGATTCCAGAGGTATCGCCAGAGGGTCAAGACCCTTCTGCGAACACCATATGGAAAACCTTTTCCACTTGAAAGCATAAGAGCGTCTTGTGGAAGGCTTTCTAGAAGCATAAAGGATATCCTTTACTTGTTGAGACAGGTTAAGACCATGAAGGTCTAGGCCCTCAGCAACCAGGCCCCTGAGATGCAGAGAATGGGGATCGGGATGCCGCAACATCCCGTCCTCCTGAGACAGGAGATCTGGAGCAGATCCTAACTCCAGAGATGGAGCTTGAGAGAGATGTAGGAGCAGAGGGTACCACACCTACCGTGGCCAATGAGGAGCTATGAGAATCATATGGCCTCTGTCTCTCTGAAGCTTGAATAGGGTCTTGGGGATTAGGGGAATGGGTGGAAAGGCATATAGGAAGTCCTGATCCCAATGGAGGAGGAAAGCATCCCTGGCCTGAGCCAAAATTCTGGAACAGAATCGGGGAAGTTTGGCATTCAACGGACTTGCAAAGAGGTCTATGTCCGGAGTTCCCCAAATTTGAAAAGTTTTTGCTACCTGGTCTGCACGAAGAGACCACTCATGTGGAAGCAGAACTCGACTGAGTCTGTCTGCCCAGGAGTTTTGAATGCCCGGCAGATACACCGCAAGGAGATGAATCTGATGCTCTCTGGCGAGGGCCCATAGTCGCAAAAGCTTCATTGCAAAGCGACAGAGAGCCTGTTCCTCCCTGCTTGTTCAGATAGAACATAGCTACTTGATTGTCCGTCTGAATTAGGACTGTCTTGTAGCTCAGCTGGGTGTGGAACACTCGAAGAGCAAGGAAGATTGCTCTGAGCTCCAAGAGATTGATGTGCAGATGGGTCTCCTGTGGAGTCCAGGTGCCTTGGGTAGAGAGATCTTGCAGGTGAGCTCCCCAACACACCTGTGAGGCGTCTGTTGTTAAGAGTGACCTGGGGTGGGGGCTGTTGGAAAGGGGACCCCACCAACAGGTTTTGGGTTGACTGCCACCATTGTAGGGACAAAATAAGGCGAGTTGAGTTTGCTATTTAATTTATTTATTTATTTAGCTGTACTTATATCCCGCTTATATCAAAGCGGTCAATTGGGGGATACATTTAACATGAGGGGATATGAGACACATACGCTAATACTTACAGGGAACATGGGCAATTTTGTTTGATAGGCAGCCTGATGCTTGAGTCCACTGAGTGGAAAGAGTCCATTGGGCTGCTCTCATATGGAGGCGAGCATAGGAAACCACATGCACGGTAGATGCCATGTGGCCTAGCAATTGTAACATTTCCCGAGCAGTGAGATGAGTTTTTAACACTGCTTGGGAAGCTAACTGCACAATGCGAAGGCAACGGGGCTGTGGAAGATAGGCCCTTGCTTTCCTGGTATCCAGCATAGCTCCTATAAACTCTAGAGATTGAGTGAGAGTTAGGTTGGATTTTGGGATGTTTATGACCAGGCCCAAATACTGCAGTATACGCATTGTGCAAGATAGGGAAATTCTGGCCTCTGACTCTGATGGGGCTCGAATGAGCCAGTCGTCTAAGTAGGGGATGACAAATATTCCTAGAGTGCGAAGAAATGCTGCCACTACAGCCATGCATTCTGTAAACACCCTTGGTGCTGAGGCCAGGCCAAAAGGAAGAACCCTGTACTGGTAGTGCTTCCCCGGAAATAGAAACCGAAGGAATCTACGGTGAGTTGGATGGATGAGAACATGGGTGTACGCATCCTTGAGATCTAGAGAACAAAGCCAATCCTGACTCTGAAGGTATGGCAGAAGAGTTCCTAGAGAAATCATCTTGAACTTCTCCTTGAACAGGAATTTGTTCAATTCTCTGAGGTATAAAATGGGTCTGTGTCCCCCTGTTTTCTTTGGAATAAGGAAATAGGGGGAGTAAAACCCTGTACCCTGTTGGGAAATGGGTGCGTCTTCTATTGCCCCGTGGGCAAGAAGTAAATTGACCTCTTGACCCAACTGATTTTTGCGTGAAGTCTGAGAATTGAACCGTCTTACAACTGTAGGAGGGGGCATGTTGAGGAAATGAAACTTGTACCCCTCTTTACAATGGAGAGTCCATTCTTCTGCTGTTATCTGCTCCCATCTGGGGGCAAAATGACACAATCTTCCTGGAATGGTGGAGGGCTCTGGCCCATTGAGGGCCAGGAAGGCCAAGTTCTCTAAATGGGAGAGGCTATGGAGGCTGAGTCTGCTGTGCCGGTTGAGGCTTAGCAGACTTTGCTTTTCTTTGTTTTAGTGGCTGCTGTCCCTTTCGGGCAAACTGACCTGCAGAATGCCCCTGCTGGGTATAGGAGGGTTAAAACCTCTTCTTTTTAGAGAAGAATGGTTTCTTGTAGGATTTTCTCCTTGCAGGATCAGCTGTAGCCTTGGATAGTCTATCCAAAGTGGTGTTATCAGCATCCAGCTCATTAACTTTCTCTTGCCAATTTTTGCCAAAGAGATTTTCGCCTGTGCAAGGGATATTACCCAGCGTGTCCTGTACCTAGAGTTCTAAGTCAGATGCCTGGAGCCAGGCAATCCTACGAGCACCTATGGCAATGGCAGAGGTTCTGCTTATGCACTCAAAAAACAGTCAAAAGCTGCACGATTAACAAACTTGGAAACATCTTGGGCATGTTTGACAAGTGAAAGATAATCTTGCCTCTTATCATCAGGAAGGAGAGGGCTCATAAGCTCTAGATCTCCTGTAACCTCCTTAAGGAACATTCCCGTATATGAAATGTAGGAACTAATCCTGGCAGAAAGCATAGAGGCCTGGAAAGTTCGACGCCCAAAGGCATCAAGGGTCCTACATTCACATCCTGGTGGATTAGATGCATGTCTTTTTGCACTCTTGATCCTTCTCATAGCTGATTCCACTACCATGGAGTGGTGTGGTAACTGGGTTTTCTGAAATCCAGGACAAGGAGGTACTCGATACATGGTATCGAGCCTACGAGAATGAGGAGAGGTGGTAAGAAGTGTTTCCCACATTTTTAGCATGAGATCATGCAACATGAATAGGCAAAGTAGCTGCCTCTTTGGGAGCTTTAGGATATTGTAAAATCTCCAATTCCTTTGCTCTGGGCTCTGTTTCAGGAGCCACTGTGATGGAAATACCTCTAGCTACCTCCCGAATGAAATCCTGAAAGGATATATTCTCTGGAGGAGACATCCTGCATTTAGGAGAGAAAGGCTCTTCAGACAGAAGTATGGTGGTACCGACAGAGCTGTCAGAATCCTCAGAGTCATCGAAGGATCCAAAATATCTCCTGTCCGGGTGCTCTTGCAAAGCACGATACCGGTACCGATCGAAGTCGGTACCGGAGGGGTCCGGTACCGGCCTGTCGATACCGGAGGAAACAGCATGACTCGGTGTGAGCAACACAGTCGCCGATGTCGATGCTGGCGGTACCGGTACCGATGTCGATGCCGGAACCGGTGTCAATACCGGTTGAACCGTCTGAAGCGGTCCCAAAGGCACCGAAGCCGCAAGGAGAGCCGCCAGACTGCATTCAATAGCCAAGAACCTCTGGTCTACTGACGCTGCCTGGGTATCGGTACCGGACAAAGCGGCCGGTACCCCCGAGCATGGCACCAGTAGTTCTGCCGAGGTTGAGGCCGAGGTCGAGAACATCCCGCAGGTGCTGTGGGATGCTCTCAAAAGCTTTCTAATTGGACGCTGGGGAGCATTCCCGCGCAGGCTCCGTCGGTACCGACGATACCCATATGTGAAGACTACATTCCTGCTTGTTCCTGGAGATTGCCCTACCCCCAATGATACGTGCCATCCCAGATCTTGCATCTTTTAGGAAGGCATTGAAGACTTACTTCTTTCAATTAATGTATGACCACCCACCCTAGATCAGTCACACAAACAGAAACAGCTGAAGGCTCATTACTGTAAATATGCAGATCAGCCACACAAACAGCTGAAGGATCATCACTGTAAATATGCTCCAGCAATGTAAATATGCACCTAGTTATAACTCCTGTAATGTGAATATGTTCCTAGTTATACCTTATCCAGAAATGTAAATATACTACTAGCTATACCTTATCCAGTAATGCAAATATGTTCCTATTTATACCTTAGATGTAAACCATGTAAACCACATAATCTAGTTATTATGTTATATGTAAACCATGCTCAAATGTTATCTGTAACACACGTTCATATGTTTCATGTAAACCGCACTGATCTGTAATAGCGCGGTATATAAAAATAAATAAATAAAATACAAGGTAAATAACCTACAAAGATTCCTCATTTCCCCATTAAAAGAAAATCCCTGAAAGCATTAACATACCAGTTCACAGAAAAAGATCAATTTAAGAATTTTATGAGCTTGCCAGTGGTGCTGCACATCTAAATTGCTCAATGTTTTCTGTTTCAAGAGCTTTTATTGCTTATCTATTTAATCAATTTCATCAATGATTTCTCACTCCTAGAAGGCTGCAGTAACACACGACTACTGCACAGCATGCCTTACACTGAGCCAGCGCAGTTTAATCTACCTGAACCCCAAATCCTGCACAGTACTTGCCAGCGTTGCAGGTTCATTGCTTTTAGCTTTTCCACATCTTTGGGTGGGAACATTGTGGGCCGGATTTGTGTGTGCCTGCTCTGTGGAACATCTGACCATTCTCCAAACCATTGCCCATCCTTTGTCATTACCTACAAATGAAAAAAAACAAAAAACAAACCATGAATTGTAGTCCTCTTCCTTCTCTTATTTATTTATTTAACCAGATTTGCATACCACTTTATCCTACAATCAAAGTGGTTAACAAAACAACTATGGAATTACATAAAACACAAGGGAAGGGGTGACAAGACATACAAATAGACATAGATTGAATAGTTCTTTGCTCTATCTCATAGATCAGTGGAGTATGGTGAAATTAGACTTACCTGCTAATTGCTGTTCCTTGAGGAACTCCAGTCTAGTCTCAAACCTCTTGGTTTTGCTCCTCCTACAGCAGCTTGGAGACAGAAATGTCATCCTTTTGATGACACTGGTATAAAACCACAGGAACCGCCTCCTCACTCCAGTAACCTATTGACAAAGCAGACTCACAGGAGCAACAATTAAGCAGAAATACTACTATTGAAACGGTAACTAACTCAACTATTACCTTGTAAAAGGAGAAAAAACTCTCTCTTCTTCTGTTCTCCATCATTTTAATATCTATTGCCTATTCATGTAGGCCCGCCCTCCCTCCATTATGGAGGATTTGGACCCTACCAGAATCCCCAACTTTGTCAACCTCCCCCTATGGACTACAGACCTCACAGCTGCTCCTCCAGCTTACCTGTAAAATATCTCTTGCTTCAGGCTACAGTCCAGACGAAAAGATTAGGGGGGGGGGGGAGATACGGGACTAGACTGGAGTTCCTCAGGGAACAACAATTAGCAAGTAAGTCTAATTTCACCTTCCTTATCATCCCTCCAGTCTAGTCCCGAACCTCTGGGGATGTAACAGAGCAGTGAAAGAAGTCAATGGGAGGGACTTGCTAGACCAGCCTGAAGCACCTCTGATCCAAAACAGGTATCCCTTTCCGCCTGAACATCCAGACGGTAATGTTTGATAAAGGAATTTAAAGATGATCAGGTAGCCGCCTTACAAATTTCAACTGGTGACATTAAGCTGTACTCGGCCCATGACACCGCTTGTGCCCTAGTCGAATGAGCTCTTACGCCCTCTGGAATGGTCTTGCCTTTTAAAACATAAGCTGATGCAATCGCCTCTTTAAGCCATCTTACAATGGAAGCTTTTGATGCAGCTTCCCCCTTTCTCGGTCCCCCAAAGAGGACAAACAGCCTATCCGATCTGCGGATACCTGCCGTTCTTCAGATATAGCGTAGTTACTCACCTGTAACAGGTGATCTCCGGGAATAGCAGGAATTTAGTTCTCACATATGGGTATCGTCGGTACCGACGGAGCCTGGTGGGAACGCTCCCCAGCGTCCAATAGGAACGCTTTTGGGAGCATCCCTCAGCACATGCGCGCTGCCTTCCCGCCTTTCCAACTGTCCCTCCTCAGTTAAGTTTGTAGCTGAGTGAAAGGATAGAGGGAGAGAGGAAAGAGACAAAGAGATAGAGAGATAGAGAGACAACTCCTAGGGGAGGTGGGTGGGTTGTGAGGACTAAATTCCTGCTGTTCCCAGAGATCACCTGTTACAGGTGAGTAACTACGCTATCTCCAAGAACATGCAGGAATGTAGTCCTCACATATGGGGACTCCCTAGCTGAAGATGCCAGGGAGATAGCCCCAGGAAGGTGCACCCTAGAAGGTGGGAATCCTTCCTTCCATGGATCTCTGGCATCCAACTAGGGTTGGTAGGTAGGAGTTGGTTTAGGTTTGAAAGAGATTTTGAAGAACAGCTTGGCCAAAGAAGGCATCCCGACGGGAGGCTTTATCCAGGCAGTAGTGGGCTGTGAAGGTGTGTACCGAAGCCCAGATGGCTGCTCGACAAATGTCATCGATAGGCACAGAGCGGAGATTAGCCATAGAAGCTGCCATGGCTCTCACATTATGAGCTGTGACATGGTCCTGAAGAGGAAGACCCTTACTCTCATAAGCAAAGGATATGCATTGGGCAATCCATTTAGATAAATTTCTTTTGGAGACTGGAAGTCCCAAATGACTAGAGTCAAAAGCTATAAAAGGTTGTGAGGACTTTCTATGTTGCTGTGTTCTTTGTATGTAAAAGGCTAAGGCCCTTTTACAATCCAAAGTATGAAGGTTTCTTTCTGCATTAGAGGCGTGAGGCCTCGGAAAAAATACAGGAAGATAAATTAATTGATTTAAATGAAAAGGCGAAACCACCTATGGCATAAAGTCATAGGTGAAACCTAGTATGAGGGGGATCAGCCACTAAAGCTTGCAATTCACTAATGCGAAGGGCAGAGCTGATTGCAATTAGGAAGATGACCTTCCAGGTCAAAAACATAAGGGCTGTTGTGGCCAAAGGTTCAAAAGGCGGCCTCATGAGCTGCACGACAACTAGATTTAGATCCCATGCCACCAGTGGTGGCTTGATAGGAGGTTTAGTTAATAAAAGGCCTCTCATAAATCTTGATAGGAGTGGAGGAGAGGAAATTGGTTGTCCATTCAGAGGCTTATAAGAAACTGCAATTGCACTAAGATGGACTCTTACCGAATTGGTCTTTAGACCAAAATTCGATAAGTGAAGGAGATACTCTAGTATCGATTCTAAGGGCATAACCAGGGGGTTTAATCCCTTCTTGGAGCACCATATAGTAAAACGTTTCCACTTGAAGGCATAAGATCTTCTTGTGGAAAGTTTCCTAGAAGCCTGAAGGATATCTTTTACCTGTTGGGACAGGTTGAAATCTTGGAGGTCTAAGCCTTCAGCAACCGGGCCGTGAGGTGCAGGGACTGGGGATTCGGGTGCCATAGCATCCCGTTCTCCTGGGAAAGGAGATCTGGAGCATGCCCTAATTCCAGAGGTGCCACTTGAGAGCGATGTAAAAGCGGGGAATACCACCTTTGAGAATCATGCGACCCCTGTCTCTCTGCAGCTTGAAGAGTGTTTTGGGGATGAGGGGAATGGGTGGGAAGGCATAAAGGAAGTCATGACCCCATTGAAGGAGGAAGGCATCCCTTGCCTGACAGTTGTGAGCCGGAATCCTGGAACAGAACCGGGGAAGTTTGGCATTCAGTGGACTTGCAAAGAGGTCTATGTCTGGAGTGCCCCAGAGATGAAATATCTTTGCCACCTGGTCTAGGTGGAGGGACCACTCGTGAGGCAGCAGTACTCGACTGAGTTTGTCCGCCCAAAGGTTTTGAATGCCTGGAAGATATACCACTTGAAGGTGAATTTGATGCTCTCTGGCGAGGGCCCACAGTCGTAAAGCTTCGTTGCATAATGACAGAGAGCCTGTTCCGCCCTGCTTGTTCACATAGAACATGGCTACTTGATTGTCCATCTGGACTAGGACTGTCTTGTAGCTGAGCTAGGCGTGGAATACTCGAAGACCTAAATAGATTGCTCTTAATTCCAGGAGGTTTATGTGTAAACCAACCTCCTGTAGAGTCCAGGTGCCCTGGGTAGAGAGATGATTCAGGTGTGCTCCCCAAACCACCTGTGATGCATCTGTTGTTAGGGTGGCCTGAAAGAGGGGTTGATGGAAAGGAGACCCCACTGTCAGATTTTCTAGTGATTGCCACCATTGGAGGGACAAAATTAGTCGTTGAGAGATTATTATTTTGTCCGACAAATGACCCATAGCCTGTGTCCACTGTGTGGAGAGGGTTCACTGAGCTGCTCGCATGTGAACGCGAGCATATGGGAATACATGAACTGTGGAAGCCATATGTCCCAGTAACGGCAGTAGCTCTCGAGCAGTGAGGGAGGATTTGCCTGCTGCTTGAGAAGCTAGTTGCATTATGCAAAGACATCTGTAATTAGTTACCCCTGTTACCTCCAGGTTATCTCGTCCTTGTTCAATGTAAAAACTCAATTGTCGTGTGACATTGCAGTATGTTTTTTGTTCAATTGTAAACCACACTGATTTTAATAGCGCGGTATATAAGAGAAGTAAATAAATAAATAAATAAAATCGGGCTTGTGGAAGGAAAGCCCTTGCCTGTCTGGTATCTAGACAGGCTCCTATGAATTCCAGGCATTGGGAAGGAACTAGTTGGGATTTTGGGAAGTTTATTACCAATCCCAAGTATTGAAGGATTCGCATTGTATGGGACAGTGCAGTGCTGGCCTCTGCAACTGCAGGGGCTCGAATGAGCCAGTCGTCTAAGTAAGGGAAGACGAAAATCCCCAGGGTTCGTAGAAATGCAGCTACTACTGCCATGCATTTCATGAATACTCTTGGTGCTGAAGCCAGACCAGAAGGAAGAACCCTGTACTGGAAATGTGATTTCCCTGAAAAGGAAACGTAAACATTTCCTGTGATCTGGATGGATGAGAATGTGAGTGTATGCATCCTTTAAGTCTAGAGAGCAAAGCCAATTCTGGCTTTGAAGGTATGGCAGAAGAGTTCCTAGAGAAATCATCTTGAATTTCTCTCGAAACAGATATTTGTTCAATTCCCTGAGGTCTAGAATGGGTCTGTGTCCTCCTGTTTTCTTTGGAATAAGAAAATAGGGGGAGTAGAACCCTGCACCCCGTTGAAGAATGGGTACTTCCTCTATTGCCCCTTGGGCAAGAAGTGTGGAGACCTCGTGATCTAGCAGATTGTCTGCAGAGGTTTGTGGAGGGGGCATGCTGTGAAAATGAAGCTTGTACCCCTCTCCTACAATGGACAAAGTCCAATCTTCTGCTGCTATCTGATGCCATCTGTTGACAAAGTGGCATAACCTGCCTGGAATATTGGGGGGTTGGGGACCCCCTCAGAGGCAGGGAGGCAAAGCTCTCTAGGAAGGAGTCAGAGCCCTTGAGGGGGCTGAACCTGTGGAGCTGGTTGGGCTCTCGGGCCTTTTGGCTTCTTTTGCTGTCTAGTTTGTCCCTTTTGGGCAACCTTGACTCTGCTGGGTATAGGAAGGATAAAACTTCCACTTTTTGCTAAAAGAGGGTTTTTTATAAGGCTTCCTTTTGGCTGGAGTGGCTGCAGACTTTGACAGTCTATCTAAGGTAGAATTGTCAGCATCTAACTCGTTAGCCTTTTCCTGTCAGTTCTTGCTGAAGAGATTCTCCCCATGCAAGGAATGTTGCCTAACTTGTCCTGTACCCAAGTCTCCAAGTCTGATGCCTGAGCCAGGCAATCCGTCATGCGCCAATGGCTATAGCAGAGGTTCTGCTGATGCAGTCGAAGCAGTCAAAGGCTGCACGATTAACAAACTTGGAGACATTCTGAGCATGCTTAACTAGAGCAAGAAAATCTTGTCTCTTGTCATCTGGGAGAAACGGGCTCATAAATTCCAAGTCTCCTGTGACTTCCTTGAGGAACTTTCCCATATATAGGATATATGAACTGATCCTAGCTGAAAGCATGGACGCTTGAAAAGTTCTGCATCCAAAAGCATCCAGAGTCCTGCATTCACAACTTAGAGGATTGGATGCATGCCTCTTTGCACTTTTCATCCTACGCATGGCTGATTCCACTACCACTGAATGGTATGGGAGCTGAGTTTTCTGAAATCCAGGACATGGCGGAACTTGATACATAGTATCAAGCCTCCTAGAGTGAGGAGAAGTAGTCAGAGGTGTCTCCCACATTCTGAGCATCAAACTATGCAGAATTTCATGGATAGGCAGAGTGGCTGCCTCCTTAGGAGCTTTAGGATATTGGAGAATTTCCAATTCCTTTGCTCTGTGTTCCTCCTCAGGAGCTACTGTGATTGAAAGACCTTTGGCCATATCACGGATGAAATCCTGAAATGACATGTCCTCTGGAGGTGAATTCTGCGTTGGAGAGAAGAGGGATCTTCTAGGAGAAACCCTCTAGTGCCAGCAGAATTGTTAGAGTCTTCGGAATCGGAGGAATTGAAGTATTCCTGACCCGATGCTCCTGCAAAGCACGATCCTGGTACCGATTAAAGTCGGTACCGAGCTGACCCGGTACCACCTTGTCAATTCCTGCCAGAGATTGGTATGGGAAGAGTTCCCACCGGAGTCGGTACCATCATCGATGTCAGTACCGGTGCCAGTGGGCCCACCGGTACCGCAGCTGAAAGAAGAGCTGCGATGCTGTGCTCGATAGCAAGAAACCTCTGGTCTATCAATGCTGCCGATGCTTGGGTGTCGGTACCGGTAAGGATAGCCGGAACCCCTGAGCATGGCACAGGTAGTTCTTGCGAGGTTGAGGCCTCGAGAACATCCTGAAGCCCCATCGATGCTTTGGAAGCCGAAGCCCCCCGCCGGGGCTGTTTTGCCGGTGTGGTTCGGACCGGCTTTTATGTTTAGTTACCCGAGATCCATGGGAGGAAGAAGAGGCCCTTGACGATGTTGATGCAATGGATCTGGCATCTGAAGAAAAGAGGATACCCAGTTTTGCAGCCCGATTAGGTCTTCCTCTTTTAGTCATCCCCATACAGGAGAGACATTCAGTTGGAGAATGTTCAGGTCCTAAACATTTTAGACACCAATCATGAGTGTCAGTGACGGACATGGTACCGCCACACTTAGTACATTTTTTAAAACCACTAGTTGGCTTTTCCATGTTTTAGGAAGATGGGGCCTAGTGCCCAAAATCGCGCCTAGCATCAAAGAGAAAAGTTTTCTGAAAAGAAACAGTCTAAGGTTTGTTTTTTTTTTTAATGAAAAGAAAAGAAAAGAACCGGCGGTATCAGTAGGCGTCGTGCGGTAGGCAAACGCGACCACAAGAAAAGAAATTTAAAGACGGAATTTTCTGCGGTGACAGGGAATGGGTCCTGTCGGCTCCGTGGAAAACAAAGAACTGAAGAGGGACAGTTGGAAAGGCGGGAAGACAGCGCGCATGTGCTGAGGGATGTTCCCAAAAGCGTTCCTATTGGACGCTGGGGAGCGTTTCTGCACAGGCTTCGTCGGTACAGATGATACCCACATGTGAGGACTACATTCCTGCTTGTTCCAGGAGATACTTCTTTAGAGCATGATGAACATCTAATAGATGTAACTTCTCTGAAAATGTCGCGTCACCAGCTCCACTGAAAAATGGTAATGAGACAACCTGGTTCACATGAAAAACTGACACTACTGTGGGCAAAAAGGACGGCACTGGCCTCAAAACTACCTTCGTATCATAAAAAGACAGAAAAGGCTTTCGACAAGACAAAGCCTGCAACTCCGAAATTCTTCGAGCCTAACATATCGACACTAGAAATACCACTTTGAGAGTAAGATCCTTTAGAGATGCTCTAGACAAGGGCTCAAAAGGCTCTTGCATCAACGCCTGCAGCACCAAATGGAGATCCCACATTGGAACCACGTGTCTACATGGTGGCCTCAAAAGAGACACTGCCCTCAAAAAACATTTAATATCTGGGTGACCTCCCAGCACCTCACCTTTTATCTTTCCTCTATAACAGGATATCGCCGCCAACTGCATTCTTAAGGATGCCGCCGCTAAGCCTTTCTCAAAACCCCCTTGCAAGAAAGCTAGAACCTGCGGAACCGAAGCTCTCAATGCTTCTACCTTACTGTCTACACACCATGCCTCAAACACCCGCCAGATACGAATGTACACTACCGAGGTAGATCTCTGCCATGCCTTCAACAAGGTAGAAATTACTGCCACGGAATATCCCCTCGCTCTCAACCTCGCCCTTTCAAGAGCCATGCCGTAAGCGAGAATCGATCCACCTGAGATAACAGGTCCCTCCGAAGAGGCAGATGCCATGGCTTCTCTACTACGAGTCTCCTGAGCTCCGTATACCAAGGCCTTCTTGGCCAATCGGGTGTGATCAAAATCACCTGTCCTCTGTGACCCTCTATGCGTTGCAACACCCGACCTATTAACACCCAAGGTGAAAACACGTACAGGAGTTGCTCCTCTGGCCACGTCTGAATGACAGCATCTAGGCCTTCCGACATTCTCTCCCACCTTCTGCTGAAGAACTGATTGACCTTTGCCGATTGGAAAGTCGCCATCAAATCCATCACTGGCGTCCCCCAGCGCCAAATCAACTCTCAAACACTTCCGTATGGAGAACCCGTTCCCCCGGATCCACTTTTACTCGACTCAAGAAATCGGCAACCACATTGTCCACGCCTGCGACATGCACTGCCGACAACGCCAGCAGATGCACCTCGGTCCAATCGAACAGTTGCTCAGCCTCGGCTTCGAGTGCTATACTGCTGGTGCCCCTTTGCCGGTTGACGTAGGCTACTGCGGTCGCATTGTCGGAAAACACCCAAATGGCCCTTTCCTTGTAGATAAGGTTGAAACTCTAGCAGCGCCAACGTTATTGCCCGCAACTCTAACCTGTTGATCGACCAGTGCTTTTCCAGCTCGGTCCATTCCCCTTGGGTGAACCGACCTTCGAAGTGAGCACCCCAGCCTAATAAGCTGGCGTCCGTCATTAGGGGTAACCAATAGGGTGCCTCTAACGGCATCCCCTTTTCCAGAATCTGTGGCCGTAGCCACCATTGAAGTGCCTGACGAGTCTCCGGTGGACAGGGAAGTCTCCACGTCAGAGGATCCTCTTGGTGTGACCACCGCCTGAGCAATGCTCTCTGCAACGGTCTCATATGGGCTCTTGCCCACAGAACCAGCTCGACTGTCGCCGCCACGGTACCGAGCAACTGCAAATAATGCCAGGCCAAGGGATTCCTTCTGCCCAGAAATTTGTGGACCAGCTTTCTCAGCCCCTCCCTGTGCTCACTGCCATGGCAGAAAAATTTACTACGCTCGTCCCGAATCGAGCCCCCAGGTACTCTAGGTTCTGCGACAGAGTCAACCTGCTCTTTGACATATTGACCACCCAAACGAGGCTCTGCAGAAACGCTACCACCCTGGCTGTAGCCGACTCGCTCTCGGCTCTGGACTTTGCCCTGATCAACCAATTGTCCAGATAAGGGTGTACTAACAGACCCTCCTTTCGCAAAGCTGCCGCTGCTACAACCATCACTTTGGTGAAAACTCGCGCCGTAGTCAGACCAAACGGTAATGCCTGGAATTGAAAATGTCCCATTGGTACTGCAAATCTGAGAAACATCTGATGCTCCTGATGAATGGGAATGTGCAGGTAAGCTTCTGACAAGTCTAGGAACGTAAAAAACTCCCCTTTCCTTACTGCTACGATGACCGACCTTAGGATCTCCATATGAAAATGTGACACCCGAAGACAGAGATTTACTCTCTTGAGATCCAAGATTGGCCGAAAAGCACCTTCCTTCTTTGGTACGACAAAATATATGGAGTATCGACCGCAACCGCATTGGTCTGGCGGCACCAGTACCACTGCTTTGAGGGTGAGCAACCTCCCTAAGGTCTCTTGTACCGCCCTTGCACTTGGATGGCGCTTTCCACGGAGATTGCACTTAAGAATCGACCACCGGATGTTGAAATTCCAGAGCATAACCTTCTCGAATGACCTCCAACGCCCACTGATCTGATGTGATTCGGACCCAGGCAGGGTAAAACTCTCGTAACCAACCGACCACGGGTACCTGTCCTACCTGGGTCCCTCTGGCTTCATTGTGACTTTCAAAGATTCGAGGCAGAGGAGGCAGCAAATCCCCTACCTGCTCCTCAAAAGCCCCGAAAGCCCTGCTTCTTTATAGGGAAAACGTCCCCTTTGAAAATGACCGAACCTTGGGGCACGGAAACGACAAAACTCCTTCTGCTGACTTTGTTCATCGGAGCCGGCCGGCCCTGCTTTTGTTTGTCTTCCAGCAGTCTTCTGCCCTTTGACTCTCCCAAATCCTTTACTAGCTTATCCAGATCTTCTCCAAACAATAACTTCCCTCTGAACGGAAGTTTACCTAGTCTAGACTTGGAAGAGCCATCTGCCACCCAATTGCGCAACCAAAGATACCTTCTTGCCGCTATTACCGATGCCATGCTGTTAGACAACCTCCGAATAAGGTCATAATGAATGTTGGCCAGATAAGCCGCCTCGAATTCCAACCTGGACGCTTCTGCGGCCGCTTCCTCCATCTGCTCTCCCTGAATCTGCTGTGACCAGTGTAGACAAGCTCTTGCCACCCATACTCCACAAATAGATGCTTGTATGGACAGCGCATTAACATCAAAAACCTGCTTTAACAAGGTGTCCAACTTACTGTCTTGGGCATCCCTGGAGAGCGGCGCTACCTTCAACTGGAATGGTAGTTTACTTGGTCACCGCCGAGATCGCTGCATCTACTCTTGGCGTCCTAAACAATTCTCAATCCTAGTCTATTAGTGGATAAAGACGGGCTATAATTCTGGACCCTTTAAGAACCGCTTCAGGCATATCCCATTCTTCTTGAATCATTTCCCTAACAACTCTGTGTACTGGAAAAGCTTTCTGAGTCTTACGAAACACCTGTAATAACGGATCTTCTAAGGTGGAATCCTCCGCTGGACCCGCCGAAGGAATATTAAGCGCCTTAAGCGTCTCAGAAAAGAGCGCCGGTAACTCGTTTCTCTGGAAAACACAAACCACCCTAGCTTGGTCCTCCTGTTCCATGAGTTCTTCTTCTAAGTCGTCTTCTAACTCCAAGTCTGGATCGCCCGCCTCGGATAGAGGACCCTCCAAAGCCACGGACAGTTCCAGTTGTTCCTTTTCGATCCTGGGCTTCTTTGCGAGGAGCCCCATAGCCACAGCACTTAGGGGGGTTCCCGGCCTTTTCTCTCCTAGGACCCCTTCTGTGGGACTGGTAGAGAGCTTTTTCTGTACACCTCCGAATGCTTGTTGAATCAAAGTAACAAACTCCGGGGAAAATATTGCCGCCAACTACCTGGCAACAGTGCCTGAGAAGGAAGGGGATCTGGAGCGGAAGAAGTCCCCGCCACCGGCTCCAAAAGTGGTAATGCAGGAGAAACCAGCTCCAGAGGGACTATCGGTGTCCCAATGTGACCCTCCTCCCCTATTTCCAATGCGTGCTCCATGGAAGCACCTTCTTGAACGCACCCCCTACAGACTCCAGTCTCGGACAGCGCTCCCCGTCTAGAACTGCAGACCAAACACTGCGGCCTAGCAGGCATCCCTATTGAGCGGGATCCCCCTCTTAGCACACAGCCTCTTCCACTCTTCTGAGTGTGTGTGTCAACCACTGACCCCTCTGAGCAACACCAATCTGGCCTGTGCAGAGGGAAACTGTCCTGTTTAAATTTATTTATTTTTTTTAAACTGAACTTAAAGTAGAGCCTTCACTTAGAGTAATACAAATTATGTGGTAAAAACAGGGAAACAGAAGAACTCCCGATGAAACAAGAGCCTCTGAACCTCTTTTCCCACGCTGCTGACACGCGGCATGGCGCGGCCTGCACTGCAGTCTACACGCGACTTTCTGACACCCGTCTCGTCTCGGCCCCATTTAAAAAAATTGCTGCTCTGCACGATTCGGCTCTCCCTTACATTTCGGGACCGTCTGTCCCCAGATGTTCTGTCCTGCTTCGTTATTGCTTCCCCCGCGCTCAGCCAAGTAAAGAACTGCGGCTTCAGCATCGGGCGGGAGAACTGTACGGAAGAGCAGCTGCTGCGACCCAGCAGAATTGCTGACGTCAGCACTCAGCGCTCTCAGACAAAAGTCTTCTGACCGCTCTCCTTTGTCTTAGCCACCGGCTCCTGACCCATAAACGTGGGTTCGGGAGCAGGAGCCTAGCTCTCGCACCAGCCTGCTTCTCCGCTCTGCGGAAGAGATGGGGGGGGGGGGGGCGTACAGCACTTAAAGTTACAGACAACCTCTACTCTTTACCAATGAATCCTAAACCAAAATTTGAACACAGTGTGACATAGTGGGTCCTTCTAGCCCATGTAATGAAGCTAAAAAGTCAGGAACAAAAGTAGAGCTGAGCTGTAAACAGAAGCACATGGCTCCTGGTTACTGTGGGAACCAAACAGAGAGGCAAGAGAAACGCTGGTGCTATCATTCAAGGGGTGAATCACAAAGTAATGCAGGACACCTGCTAGGGGGTGGAGTTGAGCACGGCCCCAGAATTCACCCTATTAAAGAAGGTTCAGGTGAGTTGAGTAAGTTAGGCAGAGAAGGAGGTAATGAAGAGTTGGCTGAAGAAGCAGGAAGTGAGGCATATGAGCTGGAGAGAGAAGCTATTGAGAGGTACACTGAAGACAGCTATGCCCAGAGTAAGCCAGAGTCTCTATGGAAAGGAGAGACAGATTCCTTCTTGAGGAGAAAGAAAGAAACCCCGAGGACAGGATATAACAAGGGCAAAGGAGATTGTCTGCAATATCCTGGGGAGCACGGGAGAGACAGAAAGCCTAGGAGGCAAGTGAAATGCTATGAGCAGGGCTTAGGTTGGGAACCTACAGCTATTCAAAAGCACCAGAGAAAACCTCCACCAGTAAGGCTGAAAGGTAAGCCAAAAGGCTTGAATGTAATTAATTACCGTGACTGTTTGGACCCAGAAGGGTGGTGCTGGGAAAAGAATACTGAACCCAATAATCTGTGTGAAAGCCAGTATTTGACCCAAGCATATCAAGTAAAGCCTGGAGCAGTAAGAAAGGGCGTGGCACCAGCAGTGCCGGTTCAAACATTTCCTTATGAGCAGGAGGAATTGATGGACTGTGAACCAGAGTGTATTGATACTGGAGAAGATATAGATATAATGGACTGTACATTATCTCTGGCCAATGGAATAGTTTCATTACGGTGAAAGCCTGTTTGAAAAGAGAGTACAGCACAGATAGCACGTGGAAACAGAGAGCTGTGAGGAAACAGCGTGGTTTTGTTTGAATGTTTGTTTTCACCTTGGTTAATGCTGAAGAAAGCCTTTTTCTGTTAAGGAACGTTTGTTTGTCCCAATACCAGTAAATACCTGGAGTGTGTTTTCTGTTCATGGTAAAATCCACCCCGGGAGGGGAAATAAAACCCTTTGGTTGCTTAACCACTTTTTCCACAACTGCTCCTTATTGATTGAGTGAAAAGACTACATTTCCCAAGGGGCATTGCTCCAGGATCTGTGAAATAGCTTTTTCAATAGGGAAAAACCCACTCCCTTAACCTCTACTCAGGGGTTTAAGGAGAGCTGGTGACAACAGTCTACAGAAATCAAGCTACTCTAACTCTCCTTAGTTGTTCCTCTAATGAGCCCCGAACCTCCGGGCTCACCAATCCTCCAGATGCTTGGAGACTGAGTTAACTGGAGTGAGGAGGCGGTTCCTGTGGTTTTATACCAGTGTCATCAAAAGGATGACGTTTCTCAGTCTCCAAGCTGCTGTAGGAGGAGCAAAACCCAGAGGTTCGCGACTAGACCGGAGGGATGATAAGGAAGAGTTCTTTATGTTCCATAATCAGCGATTTCTGTGTATAATAAGAGTCTTGAGGGATTTACGGAAATCGTTAACATCAGTTATAGCTCTTAATTCATCCGGAAGAGAATTCCAGAGTGCATCCAGGGCTGGCCCATCCACTAGGCAGTCACCTAGGGCAGAAGACCTCTATGGATGGCACGGCACCCACAGCAGGCCACGTTCTTCGACACACATGGCCTGCCTCTTCTAACCCCCCCCCCCCCGACAGGAAGTTGTGTCGGGGGAGGGGGGTCATAACCAGCAGGCCATGTGTGCCGAGGCAGATGGCCTGCTGCAGGCTGCTGCGTCATACCGACTCTCCCCTCCACCCTACCAAGTGAATCAGTGGCAGCGGAGCTAGGTTTAGCTTTGGGGGGGGGGGGGCGGCATGACTGGGGCTTCTGTCTGGGATGGCAGAAACCTTTGGGCTGGCCCTGGCTACATCAATACTGCACACTTAAACAAGCAGAATGAAGGCTGTATGAGTAGAATTTGTGGTCAACATACTTGTGGAATTAAACAGTACAACAAATAGATGAAAGTGGAAGAAAAAAATTATAGAACATCAGAATTCAATTCACACTATTGATGTCAATTCTGCCGAATGTAATGTCAGGCAAACAGACAAGGCAACTTCTCCCAATATCACTGTATATACCATTAAGTTAATACCATTAAACAAGATATGCCATTAAGTTAATCTGTACATAGTTCCCCCGGTTGTCCTATTGTTGAAGTTCCCTGTTCAATGTAAAACTCAATGTTACTTGTATGCATTGTAGTATGTTCTTGTTCTATGTACACCGCACTGATTTTAATAGCGCGGTATAAAAGAATTGTTAAATAAATAAATAAAATAAATAAATAAATAAATGCAGTGTATGAACCTGCCAGAATTCTCACAGCTGGAAAAATTAAACTGTTTTAAACTTTTGCAGACAGCAACCTACCTCATCAGAGCCAATATAAATTTAGTCTACAGTTTTAAATCTAATTTCAATAAACATATCAGCTGACTTTCATAAATCATAATCCATAAGCCAGATATCAAAAGAGATCTCACTGGACTTTATTTACTCAGTAAAATCTTTTTCCATAGTCACAAAATGGGAAAAAGGTCATTTTTGAATATGATTTATTATGTGTCAAAAGAAAAAATGTTTAGTATAATTGATCCCCATAGGTCCTGCAATATCTTCGCATCATTCGTTATGCATTTTATGAAAGTATAAGCCCAGTCACACAATATGCTATGGAGACTAGCTGGCATGCTCTTCCCTCTATGCCATCTGATGGAAATAAAAGAATTAAAATTAAAAGGCTACCAAGGAAACTGATCTTTGCCCCAAGACTTAAAGAAACGCTACTCTACAAGATTTGAAAGGAAGAGAGGACCAAGCCCTCAAGACTAAACTCAGATTAGTCTACTTTCAGCTTTCCAGATGAAGTCTCTGCCCTCTCAGAGTTGTTGCCAAAAAATGATGAAATTACTCTATTGGCAACAGCACCTAATACAAGGAAACATGTAATTGTGGGAGTAATTCAAAAATTCACGAACTTCATAATAATGGCTCGGGGACGTCTCAGACCAACCGGCTTAAAACAGAGACACAAAAGTGTCTATGAGTGCCGCAATAGCATCAAGGACTACCCACCGGCCATAAAATTAATATTTTAATATTTTCTATATTCCCACAAAATGTATCAAAAACAGTGCGAAAACTTAGCAATAGTACTTAATACTTAATAACAGTACTTAATAACAGTACTAGTAATAGTACTTAACAGGGGTATCTGAAGTTAAGTACTGTTATTAAGTACTATTGCTAGGTTTTTGCACTGTTTTTGATACATTTTGTGGGAATATAGAAAATATTAAAATATTAATTTTATGGCCGGTGGGTAGTCCTTGATGCTATTGCGGCACTCATAGACACTTTTGTGTCTCTGTTTTAAGCCGGTTGGTCTGAGACGTCCCCGAGCCATTATTATGAAGTTCGTGAATTTTTGAATTACTCACACAATTACATGTTTCCTTGTATTAGGTGCTGTTGCCAATAGAGTAATTTCATCATTTTTTGGTCACATTTTATTACTCTGTGAATTGACCTGATACTATTCTCTCAGAGTTGTTGGCTTGCTTTCATCTCAATCTCCTCTGGGGGGAGAACAAGAGTGAAGACATAGAACCTCAAGAGAAAAAGCATCTTCTCCATAAGCCAAACTCATAGAGGTCTTAAACACAAAGGCTTGCTATGTGGTCCTCTAACATGGCATGGATACTTTGGGTAGTAGTAACACACCACACCAAGTATCCTTGCTATGCAGCCTGATCTTCTCAACAGCTAAAGCTGTAAAAGACAATGGAAGGGGTATTCCAGGAGGGGGGGGGGAGTAAAGTACTACCTCTGGGGGGGGGGGGGAGGGGAGTAAAGTACTACCTCTGATTACTTCCTTCAGAGACTAGTCTAGAGAATGTCCAGCCTCCACGAGCTAACACATGCAGAAGACTGGATGTCAGTCCTGGTTATACCAGGATATCCAGCCCCCTGCCTCCTGTTTTCCTTTTTTTTTTGACTAAAGAACTTGCTTGTTTGAGTTCCACGAGGCCGATCTGAGGCCACTTCAGGAGATGCCCCATCTGACCCCTAACAAGGCAATGACTGCTTCTGCCATTCTTACATCTTATGATTCCAAAAGGGTTTACTTCGGAAACCCATCTTTTTGATGATATGAACTACTGCAGATCTTACAGGGGAACTCTACTGCAGCCCAAATTTAACACAATTAGTAGGGGCACCCAAAGGCTATTATTTTCCATTAACTTGCTCATATTAGCTAATAGCATTGCCTTGCCAACTGCCACCTGAAATGTCTGCTTCTGAACTAGAAACTAGGATATCTTGAATGCTTAGACAGCTGGCTCTAGCCCTCAGCCTAGATGTGGACTCACTGGCTTTCCGCTAGGACCACTGTCCCTGCTTTGGTTGTCTTGGATCACAACTTCCCTCCCAGTCTGTAAGGTTCATGTCTATGGTGCAAAATAACCATGAAAGAGACTCCAGATCTGTTCCTTGCTAGAAAGAACTGTGAAAAGCCACCTGTTCATGCATCCTCTAACCTTTCTAGAGAGAGGGAAGATAGCTTTGTGACACGGGGCTAATGAAGATCACCCTGAGAAAAGTTCAAATTGGGAAATACACATGTGGGTCTGAACCCAAAGTACTATACAGGTTCACTGTGCTGAAGAGACTAGGACTTGAAGAAAGGACCATTGCCAGGGTGTGCATGGAAACAGGAGATCTGGACACTGGTAATAAGGACTGAAGCCCTGACTTCCAAGGCCATTTTCTTCTTCGGAGACAAGTGGGTTCCTCTATACTCCAGAAAGGACTAATCTTCTTTTCAAGACAGTCAAACAGTCTAGCGGTTCTACACCTGCGGATCCCTGGCAGCAGCCAAATAACTGCTGTGCTGACAGGGCCAGACTGCCCACTAGGTGACCGCCCAAGTGGGCAGCTTTGTGCCACCACTTTGTTGCCTGCGGCAGGCCATGTATTTTGATACACATGGCATGCCGTTTCCGATTCCCCTCCAATGCAACCTCCTGTCGGAGAGGGGTCAGAAGCAGCAGGCCATGCGTGCTGAACCACATGGCCTGCTGCGGGCAACAAAGCAGTGGCACAAAGTCACTGCTTTTAAAATGCTGTCACCACCATCCGCCTCATTTGAGACCTCATTTGAAGCATTTTGTGCACTTTTGAAGAATACACCTTCAAAAGCAGATAAACAGGATGGAGTTGGTGCAGAGGGTGGTAACAAAAATGGCCAGGGGGCTTCGTTGCAAGGCATATGGGGACAGAGTTAAAGAGCTCAATATGTATACTTTGGAGGAAAGACAGGAGAGGGACGATATGATAAAGACATTTAAATATCTCCATAGCATAAATGTACAGAAAGAGAGCTCTGCAACAAGGGGATAAAGGTGAAAGGGGATAGATTCAGGAGTAATATTTCTTTACGGAAAGAGGGGTAGATGCACAGAATAGTCTCTCAATGTAGAAAGTAGAGAGACAGACAGTATCTGAATTCAAGAAAGCAGTGGTCCCTTATTTTGAATAGACTTTGATAATAAAGTCCAAAAAAAGCCTTGCTTCCTGCTCAGGTACCGAGTAGAGAATAACTGCACAATGCTAAGTAGCAGTAGCATTCAGCATTACAACAGAAGCAGTAAATATTAACTGGCGGTAATAATGCCCATTCTTTGCCTCCAAATCATAGTGTAGCTCGAAACAATGAACACAAAGCAGCCTCTTGGTTGGGGAAAGCACAGTTACTTACCTATAACAGGTGATCTCTGGGAACAGCAGGAATAAGTCTTCACATATGGGTACGTCGGTACCGACGGAGCCTGCGCGGGAACGCTCCCCAGCGTCCAATCAGAAAGCTTTTGGGAGCATCCCTCAGCGCCTGCGTGCTGCCTTCCCGCCTTTCCAACTGTCTCTCCTCAGTTGAGTTTTATAGCTGAGACAAAGAGAGAGAGAGGAAAGGAAAGATAGAGAGATACAACTCCTAGGGGAGGTGGGTGGGTTGTGAAGACTTATTCCTGCTGTTCCCAGAGATCACCTGTTACAGGTAAGTAACTGTGCTATCTCCAGGAACAAGCAGGAATGAGTCTTCACATATGGGGACTCCCAAGCTAAGATGCCTGGAGCCCTAGCATGTTGGAGATTGAAACATGCTACACCTCATATGGCCAGGCATCCTGAGGATGGAGGGTAGGAGTTGAAAAAGAGAGGAGCTGTAGAAACAGCTAACCTAAGATAGGACTACAGGCAAGGAGTCCTTGTATGTATGATAATTATCATGAAATATATTGAAATGAACAATTGCAATATGGACCTCACCTACTGGATTGCAGGAAGTAGAGAGGCTGATGGAGTCTAATGGGGATCCAGTAAAGGAATCTTCAAGGTGACCTCACTGAAGTGAAGGTGAAGGTCAAAATCTGGAAGTGACAGGTGACCCCCAGGATTGAACTGGGGTAGTACAAAAACGGTAGGTCTTTAGTGGGAAGCTTTATGGAAAAAGCTGAAAACTCTTTTGGCTACAGAGCAAAAGAGGAAGACTGACTGATTTGGACAAACTGGCCTAGTCCTTGAGGGAAGAAGGGGTATGGAAAAAACCCCGTATTCCCAAAGAAAGGACAGGTGTCTGAGAAGTTGAAACCTCAGATCTATGGAAGATCCACCATGTCTTTCCTAACTGGTGAGAGGTAGGAAGATATTGGAGCATGGAGCTTCAGGGATACCTAAACCTAGGGTTATGGTAGGAGCTGTCAGTACCACAGGAGTGGTTGTGTGCATAATACCCCAAACATACTGTGGAACAGCATGAACATGGGCAAAGCCCACTGTCTGGAACATATAGGAAGGTAAAACCTTTATGAGCATAGACAGTTAGAGAGATAAGTATGTAAATACATATCTACCTATAACAAAGTATCTCGACAGATACACACACACATATATATATATACATATATATGTATATAAATATATATATATATATCTATAGTGAGATCTAGAAGGGCATAACATATGCACACGCAGCTGTCAGATATATATATATATATATATATGAATATATAGGTCTAAAGATAAATGTCTGCAAATATAAGAACATTCACATGGGAGATGTGAAGAGGACAGATTCATCTAATAGCAAGAAGGTGGAACCTACTTGAGAAGATATATAGAGAATCTATTCCCCCTGGTTATGACGGTGCAGGAATGCTATCCAGTGAAATAACCAGGATGGTTACGTGAAAAAACAGAGGATAATAACAGTCTGTAAACAGCAAGTCCTGAGTCCTGTAGAACTCTAGCATGGTAAATGGACAGAAAACGCATAGAATGAGATACCAGGTTGACCCACTTGAGGGACAAAAAGGGGTATCATGCGTTTTTTAGTTAAATATGTGCTGTCCATGAAGGATTAGGATACCATGAGGACAAGCTGCAAGGAAAAATGATCATATTCCCTGTAGGAATTGGACAACTCTTTAGACTTTCACGTAGAGAAGGCTTATGTCCTTTGTATTAAAAGGAGATAGTAGGGTGTGAAGAACCCTCACAGTCATGGGGCATGACTGAGGAAGCCTTTTTCAACCATGTAGGATAGTCATTAGAGAAAAACCCCATGCTCTCTAGCAAGGGCCAATAGTGGAAAGCTTCTCTGTAGAATTGCAGAGAGCATTATGCAGGAGAATTGGGAGATAGAACTGGCTGTTGGAAAAACCAGCAGCCACGTCAACTATGCTGCCAAACCCAAAGGAATTGGAGATGGCAGAAATAGAAGATAGTGTGATAAGCCTGTAGTGATAAGGATTATCCAAGAAAGATGTATGCACTGTCTTGGAATCACTACTAAGGCCAGACAGAAAGTAGTGGAGGAGAAGGCTGGAACTTGTGGAAAAGTACCAGTAGTCCAATCACTAGAACTCCTGCATGGGCAGCTGCTGAATAAGACAGCAGAGAGAATCTTTCTGTGTAAAACAGAAAGAACAGACAGAACAAGAGTAAGAAAACCCTGTCCCTGTCTGATGAGCTGCCCAGGCAAAAAGGAGGGAGTTTACTCAAGAGAAAAAACTCAACACTGGAATGGAAAGAAAGACTAGAAAGGCTAAAGAAGCCCTCCAGTGGTATGGTACCACTCTTACAGGGGAAAACCTGGATAAGAGGGTAGAGAAACAAAAGCTGAAGGGTGACTTACCATATGGTAAGTCTGTGGAAGGAAAAAATTCATGTTGGTACAGAAAACTATCATGTGATAGTTGTTAAACCTCTCTTCTTGGCAGGAAGAAGAGGAGAAACCTGTGACCCATAGACATGAATATCCGGAGAGCTCAGCATATCTAGGAGCAACTGGATGTCCTGAGAAAAGAAATCCATGTGTAGAGTTTTGAATGAAAAAACAGTGAAAACCTTCTGTTGAGAAGAAGTCAACTGTAGGTTGTAAACCCCAAGAGGCAGAAAAATGATTAATCAGAAACCCTATGGTTGCTGGGTTTGTTTAGCCTGGTGAGAGTTTGGATTCTTCAGACCAGGACGATGCCTCCCCTGCTTAGGAACATCTGTATGATGGGCAGGAGAAGGAAGGTTTGGTAGGGCATTTCCTACCTACTGGGGAAGGAGAAGGCTTAGGATAGCCTTCAGAAACAGGGAAGTCAGTGGACCACTGAGCAACCTGATGTAAAGACTCCTTATTGAAGAGATTTTCTCCAGTGCAAGGAGTATTACACCCAGTCTTTGTTGTGCCCATTTGTCTAAGTCTGAAGCTTGGAGCCAGGCTCTACGTCGTGCCCCTATAGCTATAGCAGAAGTTCTGCTAATAGACTCAAATGAGTCTAGGGAAGCACGAGTAAGAAACCAAGAGATATTTTGAAGATGACTAAGTAGTAAGGAATAGTCTGCAGTCTTGGGCTCTGAAAGAAAAGGAGCCAAAATATATAATTTCTTTGTGAGCTCCTGAAGAGATAGACTCATATAAAAAATATATGAGAGAATTCTTGCTGACAGCATGGATGTCTGGAAGGTTTGACGTCCAAAGGCATCTAGTGTCCTAGACTCACGACCTGGTGGGTAAGAAGAGTGCTTTTTCTTACTTTTCACCTTCCTCATTGCTGATTCCACTACAATGGAAAGATGAGGAAGTTGAGTCTTTTGAAACCCTGGAGAGGGGGGCACCTGATACAGAAGATCAGTTGCTCTAGAAGGTGGGGGTACCCTTAAAGGTGCTTCCCACATTCTTAAAAGAAGATCCCGCAAGGAATGATGCAAAGGAAGCATTATGTTCTCCTTTGCTCCAGTAGAAACAGAGCCTTGTGTGGGATCATTGGCCAGGGATAGCAATGGTAAGGGATCTTGCCATATCCAAGAGGAAATCCTGAAAAGAAGGATCTCCAAAGAGAACCTTCCCAGGACAGGCTAGATCTGAAGAACTAGCCTGGGCACCGGAGGATCTACCGGAGGATCTAGTGGCAGTTACAGAAACATGGTTCACAGAAAACCATGACTGGGATGTAACTATACCTGGCTATACTTTATTCAGAAAGGACAGGGTAGGAAGAAGGGGAGGAGGAGTAGCACTATATGTAAAAACTACTATTAAAGCTTTGGAATTACAGAGCTTAAAAGGGAGAGAGGAGGCATTGTGGGTTAGACTAGAAAGAGGGAAAGAGAAATCTATTTGCATTGGTGTGATATACAGACCTCCCTCACAAGAGGAAGAGGTGGACAGAGAGTTAATTGAAGACATACGCAGCATTGCTAGGAAAGGGGAAGTGCTACTGCTAGGAGATTTTAATATGCCAGATGTTGATTGGCACATTCCTGCTGCAGTATCATCTAGGAGTAAGGAGATCCTGGATTCTCTACAGGGAGAACTATTCAGGCAATTGGTAACAGACCCCACACGTGAAGGGGCCATACTGGACTTGGTGCTTACCAATGGTGAACGTGTTTCTGATGTTGTAGTGGGAGATCATTTTGCATCCAGTGATCACCAGATGGTGTGGTTCAGTATTAGGACTAGGGCTGTTAGAATCCATTCCAAGGTGAAGATCTTAGACTTTAGGAAGACTAACTTTGCGATGATGGGCCAATGCCTCAGGGAGTCGTTAGTGGGATGGGAACAGCTGGGGGATGTAGAACAACAGTGGGCAAAACTGAAAGGGGGTATTTTAAAGGCAACCAACCTTTTTGTTAAAATGGTAAACAAAGGCAAAAGGAACAGGAGACCGCTATGGTTTTCGAAGGAAGTAGCTGAAAAAGTGAAGAAAAAGAGGGAGGCCTTCATGAAATACAAGAGATCACAGAGAGAGGAAGATAGGCATCTGTATTTGGAAAAACTTAGAGAAGCTAGCAAAGTAGTCAAGAAGGCAAAGATTCAAAAGGAGGAGGAAATAGCCAATGCAATAAAATGGGGGGATAAGACATTTTTCAGATATATTAGTGAGAAGAGGAAGGGCAAAAGTGGTATTGTCAGACTCAAGGGTACAGGGGGGGAATATGTAGAAGCTGATAAGGATAAAGCGGAATTACTTAACAAATATTTTTGTTCTGTGTTCACAGATGAAAAAACAGGAGCAGGACCTCAGAAAACACCCACAAATAAGAACAGAAGCGAGGGACATCTTGAACAATTTTCAAAAGACTGTGTTCGTGAAAAACTAGCTCAACTCAAAGTAGACAAAGCGATGGGACCGGATGGGATACACCCTAGAATACTGAGGGAACTTGGGGACATTCTAGCAACTCCACTGACTGACCTTTTCAATGCCTCGTTGGAGTCGGGAATGGTGCCAAAGGACTGGAGAGAGGCTCATGTGGTGCCTTTACACAAAAGCGGAAGTAAGGATGTGGTTGAAAACTACAGGCCGGTTAGTTTAACTTCAGTGGTGAGTAAATTAATGGAAACGCTGTTGAAAGAGAAAATAGTGAGGTTTCTGGAGTCCAGCGGATTACAGGATCCGAGGCAGCATGGATTCACCAGAGGCAGGTCTTGTCAGACAAATCTGATTGATTTCTTTGACTGGGTGACCAGTGAGTTGGACCGAGGGAGAGCTCTAGATGTGGTGTATTTAGATTTCAGTAAAGCCTTTGACACTGTTCCTCACAGGCGACTTATAAACAAACTGAGCACCCTAGGAATGGACCCTAAAGTTACTGCTTGGGTTAGAAATTGGTTGGGTGGGAGGCGACAAAGAGTACAAGTAAATGGAGCTCACTCTGAGGAGAAGGATGTTACCAGTGGTGTGCCCCAGGGATCTGTCCTTGGTCCGATTCTTTTTAACATCTTTGTTAGTGATATAGCGGAAGGGCTGTCGGGTAAGGTTTGCCTCTTTGCAGATGATACCAAAATCTGCAATAAAGTAGACACCCAGGAAGGTGTAGATAACATGAGGAGGGATCTAGCTAAGCTTGAAGAATGGTCTAGAATTTGGCAGCTGGGATTTAATGTTAAAAAATGTAAGGTCATGCATTTGGGCTGCAGCAATCCAAGGGAGCAATACAGCATAGGAGGTGAAGTACTTTTGTCCACCAAAGAAGAGCGGGACCTAGGCGTAGTTGTGTCCGATGATCTTAAAGTAGAAAAGGCGACGGCAAAAGCTAGAAGGATGCTTGGGTGCATACGGAGAGGAATGGCTAGCAGAAAAAAGGAGGTGATAATGCCTCTGTATAAGTCTTTGGTGCGACCTCATTTGGAGTATGGTGTGCAATTCTGGAGACCGCACCTTCAAAAGGATGTGAACAGGATGGAGTCGGTACAGAGGGTTGCTACTAAGATGATTAGTGGTCTTCATTATAAAGCATATGAGGACAGACTGAAGGATCTTAATATGTACATCTTAGAGGAAAGGCGGGATAGAGGTGATATGATTGAGATGTTTAAATACCTCCGTGGCATAAATGTTCAGGGAGAGAGCCTCTTTCAACTGAAAGCAAGTTCTGCGACGAGGGGACATGGGATGAGGGTGAAGGGAGATAGATTCAGGAGTGATATGCGGAAATATTTCTTTACGGAAAGAGTAGTGGATCCGTGGAATAGTCTCCCAGTGGAGGTGGTAGAGATGAGGACAGTAACTGAATTCAAAAAAGCATGGGACCAACACAGAGGATCTCTAAAGGTAAAAAGTGGACTGTTGTAGTTGTTGTTATGGAAGGATAGACTAGATGGGCCTTGTGGTCTTTTTCTGTCATCATGTTTCTATGTTACCTGAGTATATAGGAAGATAAGATCCTGCACGGTGCAACAAAGGATCCTTAAGGGATGGATGTTGGTACTGGAGGTCAGGACCTGTGACAGTCAGTACTACATCGTCTATGCCAGGTATCGACTCCAGACTTGGTATAGAAAGGAGCGACCCTGGTGAAGGAAGCATGGAAGGAGCTGGCCTCGATGCTACTGCGGATACCGGTACCGAAACCGATACCGGTAGCGCTGTCGGAATCGAAGGCGACACCGACACCGGAGCAGTCATCGGTGGCAGCTCAATCGGTACCGAGGTAACCGAATGCCTTTGGTAATCATCCCCGGCCCCAGAGTCCGGTACCGATAGGTGTCGGTACCCAGTCTTCCAGACTAGAGATCGATTCCAGACTCGGCATCGAGGGGAGCGAGTCTATCAATGCATGTCTAGAGGGTACCGACGTCGGTGGTAGTATCGGCGTCGATGCAGATACTGGAAAGTCAATCTGGAACGTATCCACCGGTCCCGAAGGTACCGAGGAAGCCAGATGACGATCCCTGGTGAGGAGTGTTACGTCCAACACCAGTGCCGATGCCGGGGTATCGGTATCGCTCGAAGCAGATGCCACCACCGAGCATGGCTCAGGTATGTTCTGTGAGGGGTGAACCCCAGGAACAACCTGAAACCCCTCATAGGCTTTAGAGGCCGAAGACTCCCGCCGGGGTTTTGAAGCCAATGGACCCTCGAGGGCAAGGCCAGAGCCGTCTTCATGCTGTGCATGAGACCTACCACTCGAGGGTTGGCTAGTCTTAACAGACTGTTTGTGGGTTACCTGATCATGTGTAGAAGAAGAAATGTTTGGTGCCCTGACACTGGAAGGGAACCTGGTATCGAGGGAAATTCGAAGTTGAAAATCTCTTCTCACAAAACTGTAGCCCAAGGGCTCCGGAGGAAAATGGTCAGGACCTAAACAGGTTAAACACCAGCTTTTGGAGTCTAAAAATAAAGCGGTACCGCCACAGCTTAAACATTTCTTAGAGAAAGTGGCTGGCGGTTCCATGAGGGACATGGACAGGCCTAGAAGGCCTAAAAATTTAAGATAGAAGAAAAAATATACCCTGAAGGGAAAAAATTACAGAAAAAGAAAAAAGAAGCACCGGTGGTACCGGGGAGACAGCCGCGACCACAAGAAAACAAAAGAATTAAAAGAAGAATTTTCTGCGGTGACAGGAGGATGTCCTGCCGGCTCCGCGGAAAAACGAAAACTGAGGAGAGACAGTTGGAAAGGCGGGAAGGCAGCACGCAGGCGCTGAGGGATGCTCCCAAAAGCTTTCTGATTGGACGCTGTGGAGCGTTCCCGCACAGGCTCCGTCGGTACCGACGTACCCATATGTGAAGACTCATTCCTGCTTGTTCCTGGAGATAGTATGTTTAACTGTTTTCAAGTTGGGAGGAAGGGATAAGAGGGCGAAGAATATGACAGGAAAACAGAACACACAGAACTGAGGAACTTCTCTTTTATGAGCTGTATTTTCTTCTGTTCTTTTCCATCTTCATACCCATGCACTGCAGCTCTTGAAATATTGTGCTTTATTACTTCTGAGGGAAGTTTAAAAAAAAATCTATACACAATTTTAAAGTTCAGCAGACTATTTGTTCAGATAAAATAATATGATGATCATCTGAATCATTAATTCACTATGTAATACAGAAAAAGGGTTTCCCAAATATGCATAATTTGTATATATCTTTTGTATACAGTTTCCTATCTTAAGAACTGCACTTACTCCTCAGAGTTCTCCTCACTCCCTCTTTTGCTTGAACTTCTTCCTCAGGCTTCATCTCTCACCCTTCCTTGTAGAGTCAATTCATCAACTTGTTTATAACAACTCCCCCTCCTTAGAATGAACTCCCCAATACAATTTCTCTATGTATCCTACCAGCCTCAAACTCCCCTCCCCCCATCCTCAGATGATACTCAGCACATTCTCTCTAATCCTCTTCCCCCCTCAAGATCTCTCTCTTCAAGCAAGATCCCTAGCTTTCTCTCCACACCCTCAACCTGATCTTTTCCCCCCACACCCCAGCAAAATGCCATCCCATTTTCTTTCTCTGCCTCCCCCAGGCTTCAGCAATTCCCAGTTCTCCTCATTCAGCAGGGCTCCCAACTCGCTGTCCACTTCTTTCAAGCTCCAACAACCCCAATGGCTCCTCTGTGTCTTTTTGGGAAACTGACAGGTACTTGTGACCTGGAATGGCCACTGTTGGAAACAGGATAATGGGCTTGATGGACCTTGGTCTGACCCAGTATGGCATTTCTTATGTACTCTCTGCAAGTCATCTCAGACCAATCTTGCTGCTGTTCCCTCCTCTTTTCCAGTTTGCTAGCTATTGCTGCTGTTGACTTCTCATCCTTATGCTGAATACATGGGAGGCAAAATACATATAAATTTGCCGTTGCACAAAATTGTTTATAAATGAAACAAACAATCACATGCCTCCACAGAAAGGCTGCCGACCACTGGATTAAAGAGACAAATCATGGCAACAAACATGACTAATTTCACACACACGAATCGTACTACCTTCCACTGCATCACTCCGGGCATCCATTTCAAACCAGGCAACTCCAAGGACACATCGGCAAGCTCCAAGGAACCTGTATAAAATTTAAAAGAAGAACTGTTATAGCTGTCCTTAGTACTTTTCTAAACCAATTAATCAAGATATAACTTTCCACTACCATCTCTCAGTCCCTTCCCCAAAACAACTAGAAATAAAGTACAAACTTAATGTCTGACTGACAGCTTAAGATAAAAAGTGTCCCTGAGAGTACAAAAGGGAATTAGAGGCAAAAAACAAGAACAGGAGGAGATTTTCATGAGTATTTCACATATAGTAAACAGAGTGGCACAAACTCAGTGGCAACAGACACTTATCAAGACCCCTCTAAAATAGAAAACATGAAGAAGCTAAACACAGTAACATAACAGAGGATGATGGCAGATAAAGCATAGTTACTCACCTGTAACATGTGATCTCCGGCAACAGCAGGAATTTAGTCCTCACATATGGGTATCGTCGGTACCGACGGAGCCTGCGTGGGAACGCTCCCCAGCGTCCAATTACAAAGCTTTTGGGAGCATCCCACAGCACCTGCGTGCTGCCTTCCCGCCTTTCCCAACTGCCTCTCTCCAGTTGAGTTTAAAGCGGAGACAAAGAGAGAGAGAGGGAAAGAGAAAGAGAGAGATACAACTCCTAGGAAAGGTGGGTGGGTTGTGAGGACTAAATTCCTGCTGTTCCCGGAGATCACCTGTTACAGGTGAGTAACTATGCTATCTCCAGGAAAAAGCAGGAATGTAGTCTTCACATATGGGGACTCCCTAGCTTTAGATGCCAGGGAGAGACCCCAGAAGTTGTGCGTCCCTGAGAAAGGCTCCACTTCCCCCCATGGATCTCTGGCATCCTACGAGGGATGGTGGGTAGGAGTTGATTAGGTATGGAACAGGTGTTGGAGAACAGCCTGACCAAACAAGGCATCCCGGCGGGAGTCCTTGTCCAAGCAGTAATGGACTGTGAAGGTATGAACCGAGGCCCAGGTGGCTGCCCGACAGATGTCGTCAATAGACACCGAGTGCAGATAAGCCATTGAAGCTGCCATGGCTCTCACATTGTGAGCTGTGACATGGCCCTCCAGAGGAAGATTCTTACTCTGATAGGCAAAGGAAATACACTGAGCAATCCAGTTAGATAGTGTTCTCTTGGAGACTGGAAGTCCCAAATGAGAAGGATCAAAAGTAACAAAGAGTTGACAGGACTTTCTATGTTGCTGTGTTCTTTGTAAGTAAAAGGCTAAAGCTCTTTTACAGTCCAAAGTATGAAGGTTCCTTTCTAAATTTGATGCATGAGGCCTTGGAAAGAACCCAGGTAGGTAGACCGCTTGGTTTAGATGAAAAGGCGAGACCATCTTTGGCATAAAGTGTGGCTGAGTCCTAAGGACTACCTTGTCATGATGGAACCTTGTATAAGGTGGATCAGCTACTAATGCTTGCAACTCACTAATGCGACGTGCTGATGTGATTGCAATGAGAAAGATAACCTTCCAAGAAAGGAATTTCAATGAGGTAGTAGCTAAGGGTTCAAAAAGGTGGCTTCATGAGCTGACCAAGAACCAGGTTTAAGTCCCATGCCACAGGTGGTGGACTAATGGGAGGCTTAGTTAGAAGAAAGCCTCTCATAAATCTTGCTATAAGAGGATGGGAGGAAATAGGCTGTCCATTTAGAGGCTTGAAAGAAGCTGCAATAGCACTCAAATGGACTCTTACTGAGTTAGCTTTAAGTCCTGCACTGGATAAATGAAGGAGATACTCCAGTAATGATTCCAGAGGTATCGCAAGGGGGTTAAGACCCTTCTGTGAACACCATATGGTAAACCTCTTCCACTTGAAAGCATAAGAGCGTCTTATGGAAGGCTTCCTGGAAGCATAAAGGATATCCTTTATTTGTTGAGGAAGGTTAAGATCATGGAGATCTAGGCCTTCAGCAACCAAGCCCTGAGATGCAGAGACTGGGGATTGGGATGCCATAACATTCCGTCCTCCTGAGAAAGGAGATCTGGAGCAGATCCTAACTCCAGGGAGGGAGCTTGAGAAAGATGTAGAAGCAGAGGGTACCACACTTGCCGTGGCCAATGTGGAGCTATGAGAATCATACAGCCTCTGTCTCTCTGAAGCTTGAACAGGGTTTTAGGAATTAGGGGAATAGGTGGAAAGGCATACAGGAAGTCTTGACCCCAGTAAAGAAGGAAAGCATCCCTGGCCTGAGCCCCCTGAGCAGGGGTTCTGGAACAGGAGAAGTTTGGCATTCCACGGACTTGCAAAGAGGTCTATGTCCGGGGTTCCCCAAATTTGAAAAATCTTGGCTACCTGGTTTGCATATAGAGTCCACTCGTGTGGAAGCAGAACTCGACTGAGTGTTTGCCCAAGAGTTTTGTATGCTTGGAAGATACACTGCCAGGAGATGAATCTGATGCTCTCTGGCGAGGGCCCATAGTCACAAAGCTTCATTGCAAAGCGACAGAGAGCCTGTTCCCCCCTGATTGTTCACGTAGAACATGACTACTTGATTGTCCGTATGAACGAGGAGTGTCTTGTAGCTGAGCAGGGTGTGGAACACTCGAAGAGCAAGGAAGATTGCTCTGAGTTCCAAGAGATTGATATGTAGATGAGTCTCCTGTGGAGACCAGGTGCCTTGGGTGGAGAGGTCTTGCAGATGAGCTCCCCAACCCATCAGAGAAGCATCTGTTGTGGGAGTTGCCCGGGGTAAGGGTTGTTGAAAAGGGGACACCAGCAACAGGTTTTGAGTGGACTTCCACCACCGGAGGGACAAATAAGGCGACTTGTGTTTGTTATTTTGTGTGACAGGCATCCTGATGCCTGGGTCCATTGGATGGATAAAGTCCACTGAGCTGCCCTCATATGGAGGCGTGCATAGGGAACCACATGCACAGTAGATGTCATGTGGCCTAGCAGTTGTAACATCTCTCAAGCAGTGAGATGAGGTTTTAGCACTGCTTGAGAAGCTAACTGCACCATGCGAAGGCAACGGGCCTGGGGGAGATAGGCCCTTGCCTTTCTGGTATCCAGCAACGCTCCTATGAACTCTAAAGACTGAGTGGGAGTTAGACTGGATTTTGCGATGTTTATTATCAGACCCAAATACTGAAGGATACGCATTGTGCAGGATAGAGAAGTCCTGGCCTCTGACTCTGTTGGGGCTCGAATGAGCCAGTCGTCTAAGTAGGGGAAGACGAATATCCCTAGAGTGCGGTGAAATGCTGCTACCACAGCCATGCATTTCGTGAACACCCTTGGTGCTGAGGCCAGGCCAAACGGAAGCACCCTGTATTGGTAGTGCTTTTCTTGAAAAAGGAACCAAAGGAACCTTCTGTGAGTTAGATGGATGAGAACATGGGTGTACATATCCTTGAGATCTAGAGAAGAAAGCCAATCCTGACTCTGAAGGTATGGCAGCAGAGTTCCAAGAGAAATCATCTTGAATTTCTCTTTGACAAGGAAATTGTTCAATTCTCTGAGGTCCAAGATAGGTCTGTATCCCCCTGTTTTCTTTGGGATAAGGAAATAGGGGGAGTAAAACCCTGTACCCTGCTGATGAATGGGTACTTCTTCTATTGCCCCTTGGGCAAGAAGCACAATGACCTCCTGACCGATGAGAGAGGTCGGAGAATTGAACTGCCTTATCATTGTGGGAGGGGGCATACTCGAAAAATGAAGCTTGTACCCCTCTTTTATGATGGAGAGTGTCCAATGCTCTGCTGTTATCTGCCCCCATCTGGGGGCAAAGTGACACAACCTTCCTGGAATGGTGCAAGGCTCTGGTCCAATGAGAGCCAGGAAGGCTAAGTTCTCTAGTTGAAAGTCAAAGGCCTTGTGGAGGCTGAGACTGCTGGGACGGCTGAGGCTTAGCAGTCTTTGCTTTTCTTTGTTTGGGTGGTTGCTGACCTTTTCTGACAAGCTGACCTGCAGAACGTCCCTGCTGAGAATAAGCAGGATATCTTTTCTTTTTAGAAAACAATGGTTTCTTGAAAGATTTCTTTCTAGCAGGAACAGCTGTGGACTTGGATAATCTATCCAAGGTGGAGTTGTCAGCATCCAACTCATTGGCCTTTTCCTGCCAATCTTTACCAAACAGGTTTCAGCAGTACAAGGGATATTTCCCAGTTGGTCTTGTACCCAGAGCTCAAGATCAGATGCTTGGAGCCAAGCAATTCTATGTGTACCTATGGCAATGGCAGAGGTTCTGCTTATGCACTCAAAACAGTCAAAAGCTGCACGGTTGACAAATTTAGAAACATCTTGGGCATGTTTGAGCAATGTGAGAAAATCCTGCCTTCTATCATCAGGAAGAAGAGGACTCAAAGCCTCTAAATCACCTGTGACTTCTTTCAGGAACATTCCCATGTATAGACTATAGGAACTGATCCTGGCAGAAAGCATGGAAGCTTGGAAGACACGACGTCCAAAAGTATCCAAAGTTCTGCACTCACATCCTGGAGGATTAGAGGCATGCCTCTTTGCACTCTTGATCCTTCTCATAGCTGATTCCACTACAATAGAGTGGTGAGGAAGCTGAGTTTTTTGGAAACCAGGACAAGGAGGGACTCGATATAGAGTATCCAGTCTACGAGAATGAGGAGAGGTGGTAAGAGGTGTCTCCCACATTCTTAACATGAGATCATGTAAGATCTCATGGATGGGCAAGGTAGCTGCCTCCTTAGGAGTTTTGGGATATTGTAAAATTTCCAACTCCTTTGCTCTGGGCTCTGTTTCAGGGGCCACAGTAATGGACAGGCCCCGAGCCACCTTCCTGATAAAATCCTGAAAGGAAATATCCTCTGGAGGAGACATCCTGCGCTTAGGGGAGGAGGGCTCCTCTGGGAGAAGCATTCCTGCGTCGACAGAACTGTCAGAATCCTCAGATTCTTCTGAGGACTCAAAGTACCGTCTGTCCGGATGCTCTTGAAGAGCCCGATACCCGTACCGACCGAAGTCGGTACCGGGAGTAATCGGTACTGGAGTATCGGTACTGGAAGGCATCGGATGACTGGGTGCCGGCAATGCGGACACCAATGTCGATGCTATTGGTGCCGGAGTCGGTGCCGGTTGAACTGTCTGACATGGTTCCAAGGGCGTCGATGCTGCAAGGAGAGCCGCCAGACTGCGCTCAATAGCCAAGACTCTCTGGTCTAATCGACGCTGCCGATGCCTGGATGTCGGTACCGGAGAAGATCACCGGTACCCCAGAGCATGGCACCAGTAGTTCTGCCGAGGTTGAAGCCTCGAGAACGTCCTGGAGCCTCGATAATGCTTTGGAAGCCGAAGCCTCCCGCCAGGGCAATTTTGCCGGTGCAGAATCCTCAAGGGAAACGCCAGAGACATCTCGATGCTTAGAAGGAGATCTACCCTTTGAGGACCAGCTAGATTTGTGTTTAGTTACCTGAGATCTACGGGAGGAAGACGAAGCCCTGGAAGACGTTGATGCCACCGAAGCTGCATCAGAAGGAAACAGGGCACTGAGCTTGGCAGCTCGGTTTTGTCGACCCCTCTTGGACATCATGGCACAGGCCATACATTCCGAGATGGAATGGTCAGGACCTAAACATTTCAGACACCACTCATGGATGTCAGTGACGGAGATGGTAACGCCACACTTGGTGCACTTTTTAAAACCCGAAGAGGGTTTTTCCATTGTGGAAAAAATCCTGGGCCTAAGGCCCAAAATGGCGCGTGCACCTGGAAAAAAAAAAAAAAGGAAAAAAGTACTAAGACTTTTTTTTTTTAAGAAAAGAAAGAAAAACCGGTGGTACCGGTAAAGCGTCGAGGAAGGCAGACGGGTCCACAAAAAAGAAGGAAAATTTTCTGCGGTGACAGGAACACGATCTGCTGGCTCCGCGGAAAATGAAGAACTGGAGAGAGGCAGTTGGGAAAGGCGGGAAGGCAGCATGCAGGCAATGTGGGATGCTCCCAAAAGCTTTCTAATTGGACGCTGGGGAGCGTTCCCGTGCAGGCTCCATCGGTACCGACGATACCCATTTGTGATGACTACATTCCTGCTTGTTCCTGGAGATAGCGTAGTTACTCACCTGTAACAGGTGATCTCCGGGTACAGCAGGAATTTAGTATTTACATATAGGTATTGTTGGTACTGACGGAGCCTGCGCGGGAACGCTCCCCAGCGTCCAATAGGAACGCTTGTGGGAGCATCCCACAGCACATGCACGCTGCCTTCCCGCCTTTCCAACTGTCCTTCAGTTAAGTTTGTAGCTGAATGAAAGGATAGAGGGAGAGAGGAAAGAGAAAAAGAGAGAGAGACAACTCCTAGGGGAGGTGGGTAGGTTGTGAAGACTAAATTCCTGCTGTTCCCGGAGATCAACTGTTACAGGTGAGTAACTACGCTATCTCCAGGAACAAGCAGGAATGTAGTCTTCACATATGGGGACTCCCTAGCTGAAGATGCCAGGGAGATAGCCCCAGGAAGGTGCCCCCCTAGAAAGGTAGGCATTCTTCCTCCCATGGATCTCTGGCATTCCACTAGGGTTGGTGGGCAGGAGTTGAATTAGGTCTGAAAGAGATTTTGAAGAACAGCTTGGCCAAGGAAGGCATCCCGACGGGAGGCTTTATCCAGGCAGTAGTGGGCTGTGAAGGTGTGTACCGAAGCCTAGGTGGCTGCTCGACAAATGTCATCGATAGACACGGAGTGGAGATTAGCCATGGAAGCTGCCATGGCTCTCACGTTATGAGCTGTGACATGGCCCAGAAGAGGAAGACCCTTACTCTCATAAGCAAAGGATATGCATTGGACAATCCATTTAGATAAATTTCTTTTGGAGACTGGAAGTCCCAAATGACTAGAGTCAAAAGCTATAAAAAGTTGCGAGGACTTTCTATGTTGCTGTGTTCTCTGTAGGTAAAAGGCTAAGGCTCTTTTACAATCCAAAGTATGACGGTTTCTTTCTGCATTAGAGGCGTGAGGCCTCGGAAAAAATACAGGAAGATAAATTGATTGATTCAAATGAAAAGGCAAAACCACCTTTGGCATAAAGTGTGGATGAGTTCTAAGACCAACCTTATCATGATGAAACCTAGTATGAGGATCATCAGCCAATAAAGCTTGCAGTTCACTAATGCGACGTGCAGAGGAGATTGCAATTAGGAAGATGACATTCCAGGTCAAAAACTTAAGGGTTGTAGTGGCTAAAGGCTCAAAAGGCGACTTCATGAGGTGCCCGAGAACTAGATTTAGATCCCATGCCACCGGTGGTGGCTTAATGGGAGGTTTGGTTAACAGAAGACCTCTCATAAATCTGGATATAAGTGGATGAGAGGAAATTGGTTGTCCAATTGTTGTGTGTAAGAAGCTGCAATTGCACTAAGATGGACTCTTACCGAATTGGTCTTTAGATCAGAATTTGATAAGTGAAGGACATACTCTAGTATCGATTCAAAAGGTATGACAAGGTGGTTTAATCCCTTCTTGGAGCACCATATAGTAAAACGTTACAACTTGAAGGCATAAGATCTTTTTGTGGAACGTTTTCTAGAAGCCTGAAGGATATTCTTTACCTGTTGGGACAGGTTGAAATCCTGGAGGTCTAAGCCTTCAGCAAGCAGGCCGTGAGATGCAGGGACTGGAGACTCGGGGGCCATAGCGTCCCGTTCTCTTGGGAAAGGAGATCTGGAGCATGCCCTAACTCCAGAGGTGCAGCTTGAGAGAGATGTAGAAGCAGGGGATACCACGCTTGGCGTGGCTATCGTGGCGCTATGAGAATCATACGACCCCTGTCTCTCTGAAGCTTGAAGAGTGTTTTGGGGATGAGGGGAATGGGTGGGAAGGCATAAAGGAAGTCCTGACCCCAGTGAAGAAGGAAGGCATCCCTTGCCTAAAAGTTGTGCGCCGGAATTCTGGAACAGAACTGGGGAAGTTTGGCATTCAGTGGACTTGCAAAGAGGTCTATGTCTGCAGTGCTCCAGAGATGAAATATCTTTGCCACCTGGTCTAGGTGGAGAGACCACTCGTGAGGCAGCAGTACCCCACTGAGTTTGTCCGCCCAAAGGTTTTGAATGCCTGGAAGATATACCACTAGAAGGTGAATTTGATGCTCTCTGGAGAGGGCCCAGTCGTAAAGCTTCGTTGCATAACGACAGAGAGCCTGTCCCGCCCTGCTTGTTCACATAGAACATGGCTACTTGATTGTCCATCTGAACTAGGACTGTCTTGTAGCTGAGCTGGGCGTGGAATACTCAAAGAGCTAAATAGATTGCTCTTAATTCCAGGAGGTTTATGTGTAGACCAGTCTCCTGTGGAGTCCAGGTGCCCTGGGTAGAGAGATGATTCAGGTGTGCTCCCCAAGCCACCTGTGATGCATCTGTTAGGGTGGCCTGAAAAAGGGGTTGATGGAAAGGAGACCCCACTGTCAGATTTTCTAGTGATTGCCACCATTGGAGGGACAAAATTAGTCGTTGAGAGTTTACTATTTTGTCTGATAAATGTCCTGTGACCTGTGCCCACTGTGTGGATAGGGTCCACTGAGCTGCTCGCATGTGGAGGCGAGCATATGGGACTACATGAACTGTGGATGCCATATGTCCCAGCAACTGTACTAGCTCTCGAGCAGTTAGGGAGGATTTCCCTGCTGCTTGAGAAGCTAGTTGCATTATGCGAAGACACTGGGCCTGTGGAAGGAAAGCCCTTGCCTGTCTGCTATCTAGACAGGCCCCTATGAATTCCAGGCATTGGGAAGGAACAAGTTGGGATTTTGGGAAGTTTATTACCAACCCCAAGTATTGGAGGATTCACATTGTGCGAGACAGTGCAGTGCTGGCCTCTGCAACTGTAGGGGCTCGAATGAACCAGTCGTCTAAGTAAGGGAAGACGAATATCACCAGGATTCGTAGAAATGCAGCTACTACTGCCATGCATTTCGTGAATACCCTTGGAGCTGAAGACAGACCAAAGGGAAGAACCCTGTACTGGAAATGTTTTCCCTTGAAAAGGAATCGTAAGAATTTCCTATGATTTGGATGGATCAGAATGTGAGTGTATGCATCCTTTAAGTCTAGAGAGCAAAGTCAATCCTGGCTTTGAAGGTATGGCAGAAGAGTTCCAAGAGAAATCATTTTGAACTTCTCTCAGAACAGGTATTTGTTCAATTCTCTGAGGTCTAGAATGGGTCTGTGTCCTGTTTTCTTTGGAATAAGAAAATAGGGGGAGTAGAACCCTGCACCCCGTTGAAGAATGGGTACCTCTTCTATTGCCCCTGGGCAAGAAATGTTGAGACCTCATGATCTAGCAGATTGTCTGTGGAGGTTTGAGAATTGAATTGCCTTAGACTTGTAGGAGGGGGCATGCTGTGAAAATGGAGCTTGTACCCCTCTCCTACAATGGACAGAGTTCAATCTTCTGCTGTTATATGATGCCATCTGTTGGCAAAGTGGCATAAACAGCCTGGGATATTGGAGGGTTGGGGACCCCTCAGAGGCAGGAAGGCTAAGCTCTCTAGGAAGGAGTCAAAGCCCTTGAGGGGGCTGAACCTGGAGAGCTGGTTGGGCTCTCGGGCCTTTTGGCTTCTTTTGCTGTCTAGTTTGTCCCTTTTGGGCAACCTGACCCTGAGTTTGACTCTGCTGGGTATAGGAAGGATAAAATTTCCTTTTTGCTGAAAGAGGATTTTTTATAAGGCTTCTTTTTGGCTGGAGTGGCTGTAGATTTTGACAATCTATCTAGAGTGGTATTGTCAGCATCTAACTCGTTAGCCTTTTCCTGCCAGTTCTTGCCAAAGAGATTCTCTCCCATGCAAGGAATGTTGCTTAAATTGTCCTGTACCCAAGTCTCCAAGTCTGATGCCTGAAGCCAGGCAATCCGCCGTGCCCCAACGGCAATAAGGAGAAATTAGGTCTTACCTGCTAAATGTCTTTCCTTGAGTTCTCTCCGGGCCAGTCCAGGGTACATTAGGGTTGTCAATCCCCTTCAGCAGCTGAGGACTGAAAATTCCAAGTTCTGCTGACAGCCTAAGCCACTCTCCCTGGTGTCAGTTCTCCAGTCTTCCTCTGACAAAGCAGCTTAACTTCTTTAGCCGGAAAAACAGAAAACCATAGAACAAAAAGCAAAAAGATAAGTCTTGATAATCCGCTATATTTCCCAGTGAAGAACCGCCCACGACAATAACGCAACATTGACGTGAGTGGGAAATTCATTAATATGTTGGGTTTTTTTTTTCTCTCAAACAGTTTCATAGGAATTAAAACTAAATCCGGGAATAAAAAACCCTTGAAGGATATCGAGGAAGTCCCAAAAACCATGACTCCTGAACGAAACACTATTACTGAAAGCACATCTTACGCTTAAGATAGAACTAACCTCTTGAAGAAAACTTAGCTGAAGCAAACACTGGGTGGGCCCTGGACTGGCCCGGAGAGAACTCAAGGAAAGACAATTAGCAGGTAAGACCTAATTTCTCCTTCCATATCGTCTCTCCGGGCCAGTCCAGGGTACGTTAGGGCAGTACCAAAGCAGAACCTAAAGCCGAGAGGGACCCACCAGACCCGCCACAATGGCTGAAGCCCCTACATTGGCATCCTGTCTGGCAAGAGCATCCAATCTATAGTGCTTTGCAAACGTATGAAGCGAAGACCACGTCGCGGCCCTACAGATATCTACTGGAGGTATTAAAGCAAACTCAGCCCAGGAGGCCGCTTGAGCACGAGTGGAATGAGCTCTGAGCCCCACTGGTGGTGTTTTACCGCTAGCTTCGTATGCCGCTGCTAAGGCCCGTGTTACCCACCTGGCAATCGAAGCCTTCGTTGCCGCTTTACCTTTACGCGGACCCGCAAACACAAATAACCGATCGGATTTGCGAAAAGATTCTGTAGCTGTGAGGTACTTCAACACACGCCCCAAATCCAATTTTCGGAGCGAGCTATCCATCCAGGATCCGGACCGACCCTGAAAAACCGGTAACGCCACTGACTGATTCACATGAAACGACGATACTACTTTAGGCAGAAAGGAAGGCACAGGCCGTAACAACACTTTCTCCGGCAAAAATTGAAGGTAGGGTTCCCTACAAGAGAGCCTGCAGGGAGGAGTAGCCTAGTGGTTGGGGCAAGGTACTTCAGGCCGAAAGGTCGGGGGTTCAAATCCCACTAGAGGACAGCAACCTTGGGCCGGAAGGACTGGGGTTTCTAGTCCCACAGATGCTCCTTGTGGTCTTGGGCAAGCCACTTAACCCTCCATTGCCCATGTTCCCTGTAAGTATTAGTGTATGTGTCTCATATCCCCATGTGTTAAATGTATCCCCCAATTGTGTTGTGACCGCTTTGATTGAAGGATAAGGCGGTATACAAAACTGTCTAAATAAAATAAATAAATAAATAAAACATCTTCCTCGCCGAAGACAACGCCACTAAGAACGCCATCTTCCAGGAAAGTTCCTTTAAACTCTCCGAAGAACCTTTCTCAAATGGCGGGCACGTCAAAGCTTCCAGAACCAGGCTCAAATTCCAAGGAGGGACCACTGGGCGCAACGGAGGTCTAATAATCTTGGCCGCCCGAAAAAAATGATGCACATCTACATGCATCAAGAGCCTACGATACTGCACTGCACCCCAAAAACAAGATAAGGCTGCCAAATGTACCTTGAGAGTGCTAAGGGCTAACCCTTTCTCCAGACCATCTTGAAGAAATAACAAAAGTTGTGGCAGTGTAGCCGAGTTAGGCCGAATGCGACGTTGTCCACACCAAGCTTCAAAAATCTTCCAGACCTGCACATATGCAAGCGAAGTTGAAGTTCTCTTAGACTGCAACAATGTGGAAACCACCGATTCCGCATATCCCTTGCGTCTTAACCGGTCCCCTTCAAGAGCCAAGCCGTAAGCAAGAAGCGATCCACCTGCGGCATCAGCACGGGCCCTTGAGACAATAAGTTGATTCGAATGGGTAACCTCCAAGGAGAATCTATCAGGAGACGGACCAGATCTGCATTCCAAGGTTGGCGAGGCCAATCCGGGGCAATGAGAATCACCGTCCCTCTGTGGCCGGCTATACGTTGAATGACCCGACCGAGCATCGGCCACGGAGGAAACACATACAGGAGCGTGTCCGACGGCCAGGGCTGGACTAGAGCATCCAACCCCTCTGACATGTGTTCCCTGCGTCTGCTGAAAAACCGAGACGCTTTGGCATTGCAGATAGCCACCATCAGATCCATCACCGGCTGCCCCCAGCGAGCCGTAATGTCGTGGAACACCGCTGCGTTTAGTTCCCATTCTCCGGGATCGAGAACATTCCGACTGAGATAATCGGCCTGCACATTGTCCTTGCCTGCTACGTGCGCCGCCGACAAAGCCACCAGATGCTTTTCTGCCCAGAACATCAACTGCTGACTCTCTTCTAATAAGAGCACACTGCCTCTGCCACCCTGCCGATTTATATACGATACTGTCACCACATTGTCGGAGAAACTCGTACCGCTGCGCCCTCTAGCAAGCTTTGGAAATGCCGAAGCGCGAGACGCACCGCTCTGAGTTCTAATCAATTGATCGACCAGGAGCTTTCCTCAACGAACCAGACTCCCTGCGCCACACGAGACTGACAGTGAACTCCCCAGCCTGAAAGACTGGCGTCTGTGGTCACCAGCACCCACTGCGGATCCTGCAAGGGAACCCCTGCACGAAGATGCTTGACATCCAGCCACCAAAGTAGACTGTGACGCACCATCTCCGGACAGACCAACCGCTGAGAGAGAGGTTGATGCTGCGGAGACCACCTGGAAAGCAATGCTTGTTGAAGAGGACGCATGTGCGCTCTGGCCCATGGAACTAAATCCAAGGCCGCCGCCATGGAACCCAAAAGTTGCAAGTAGGTCCACGCTGAAGGAGCTGGGAGCCGCAAGAACGCGTGAATCTGCCATACGAGTTTTAACACACTGTTCTCGGGTAGGAATACCGGACCCTCGTTCCGTATCGAAGAAGGCCCCGAGGTAAGTAAGCTGTTGCACCGGAAGTAATAGACTCTCTGCTCGGTTGATGACCCAACCGAGCTGTTCCAAAACCTGTACCACTCGAGCCGTTGCCGCGACCGAGTCTGAGAGCGAAACGGCCCTGATCAAACAGTCATCTAGATACAGATGTACCCTGACACCTTCCTTCCGCAATGCTGCCGCAACCACTACCATCACTTTTGTGAAGGTCCGAGGTGCCGTCGCCAGACCGAATGGCAAAACCCGGAACTGGAAGTGGCCCATAGGAACCGCAAACCTCAAAAACCATTGATGTTCCGCCCGGATCGGAATGTGCAGGTAAGCCTCCGTGAGATCTATGGCTGAGAGCAGCTCTCCGGGACGCACCGCTCGAATGACGGATCTTAGCGTCTCCATCCGAAAATGCGGAACTTGCAACGTGCGATTCACATGCTTGATATCGAGAATTGTTCGAAAAGATCCCTCTTTCTTGGGAACCACAAAATAAATCGAGTATCGACCTAATCTGCACTGGTCGGGAGGTACGGGAACCACTGCCTGTAGGGATAACAAGCGCTTCAACGTCTCGGCAATGGCTTGCCTTTTTGGCCCCAGACCACATGGCGACACAAGGAAGGCCTTGATTAATGGGCAAGCGAACTCCAGCGCATACCCTTCCTGAATGATCTCTAGCACCCATTTGTCTGACATTATAGAGGTCCAGGCCGAAAGAAATTTGTGTAAACGGCCTCCCACAGGAGACTCCGGATGGACCAGCCGAACTTCATTGTGTCTTTTTAGCGGAGGCCTGCTGGGAATTGAAATAGCCCCTGCCGAAATCTCTGGCTCCGCGAAAGGACTGCCCACGAGACCCGAAACGGCCCCTGGGATAGGGAGCAAATCGGGCTCCTCGGAACCTCCAAGAATCTCTACCTTGCCCCCGTTGCACAGTACTCACTTTAGATGCCTTTGGACGATCCTCCAGCAGCCGACCTCCCTTGGAGTCCCCGAGATCCTTAACAATCTTCTCCAAGGCTTCTCCAAAGAGCAGCTTACCCTTATAAAGAAGTTTACTGAGCCGGGACTTAGAAGAGGCGTCCGCTGCCCAATTCCGCAACCAAAGAAAGCGCCTGGCCGCGACCAGCAAGGCCATGGACTTAGCAGCAATTCTAACCAAATCATAGAAGGCATCCACCAGGTATGCCGCCGCTGATTCCAACTTAGCTCCCTCCGCAGCAGACCCCTCTCCTGGATCTGCATTACCATCGCTTTGCAGCCAACAGATGGATGCTCTAGAGACATAAGTACCACAAATAGAAGCCTGCAGCGAGAGAGTGCTGGCATCGAAGGCCTGTTTCAAGAGCCCCTCCAGCATACGATCTTGAATATCTTTAAGCGCCGCTCCGCCTTCCACCGGAATAGTTGTCTTCTTCGTCACCGCTGACACTAAGGCATCCACTCTAGGCATTTTCAATAATTCCATTTCCTCCTGTGGAACAGGATATAGGCGACCCAAGGCGCGACCACGCAGTGTGGCCTTTGGGTACTCCCATTCAGACTCAATCATTTGCTTTATGACGCGATGCACCGGAAAACAGCGTTGTTCTGTCTTAAAGCCTTGTAATAAAGGATCTTCCAGAGGTTCCTGAGACACTGCGGGCATAGTAAGGTTGAGAGCTCCCAAAGATTGAGCAATAAGCGCCCCCAACTCTTCCTTGCGAAAAACCCTAAAAACATTAGGATCTTCGCCTGGCGCTATTTCACCATCCTCAAGCTCCGCCGGCCAAGGGTCAAAGCAAGCCTCCGAGAGGATCTCTCCATCCTCTAACCCCTGAGGCTGCGAAACTTGCTCTATCCCAGCACCTAAATCAGACTCCGGCTTTAATAACTGCTGAGAAGTACCCTCCCCGCAGGGAGAGGTACCTGTAATAAATTAGAACTGGGAGCAGCAGAGCCTGCCTGAGAGGACTTTAAAAGAAAAGCCTTATGTAGTGCCAAAATAAACTCTGGTGAAAATAAAGCAGAAACATTCTCCTGAGCCTCAGGCAGTTTCTGTGAGGGCTTACCTGCAGCCGCAGAATCCTTATTAGATTTTGTCTTTTTCTTCCCTGGTTTATGGTGCCCCGCAGGAGAAACGGCCGGTTCCATCAAGATGGCCGCCATTCCCGCCTTTTCTGAGGAGAGGAGAGCCTTCTCTGAATCTAGTACCGCTTTGCCTTCCATGTGCCGGCTAGCAGAGAAAAACCGCAGCGAAATAAAGAGTAGTTACTCACCTGTAACAGGTGTTCTCCAGGAGCAGCAGGAATCAGTCCTCACTTATGGGTGTCATCGATGCCGATGAAGCCCCAGCGGAGCATTTCCCCAGCTTTCCATGAAAGCCTTTGGGAATGCTGGCACGCATGCGCGGTTCCCTTCCCGCCTAAAGGTGCCATCTTACCTCAGTCAAATGACATAGCTAAGAACGGCACACAAAAAATGTAAAAATTAAACTATGTACAACTGCAACTCCAAGGGGAGGAGGGACGGTAGTGAGGACTGATTCCTGCTGCTCCTGGAGAACACCTGTTACAGGTGAGTAACTACTCTTTCTCCAGGACCAAGCAGGAAGTCAGTCCTCACTTATGGGCGACTCCCCAGCTCTGGGCTACCAGGAACCCAGGCAGAACAAGAGAACTCCCTCTAGTCTCAGCAACAGAGAAAAGGCTTTTCAAGAACACACCCTCCCACAGATAGCCCAACCAGAGGGCAGGAGGGCAGGAGTTGCGTAGACCTCAAAGAAATTCCTGAGTACTGCTTGGCCAAAAGCACTGTCCCTACGGGACTCCCTCTCCAGACAGTAGTGGGCTGCAAAAGTCTGGCTTGAAGACCAGGTAGCAGCCCGGCAGATGTCTTGCAATGGAACAGAGCGGAGATGAGCCACTGATGCAGCCATTGCCCTCACACGGTGGGCCGTGACCCTACCCTGCAAAGGAAGGTCAGCCGCCTTGTAAGCCCAGGTGATACAGTCAGCCACCCAGATGGACAAGGTACGCTTGGACACAGGCCTCCCCAAGTTATTGGGGTCAAAAGAGAGGAAGAGCTGAGAAGCCTTCCTGTGACCTTGCGTACGGTCAAGGTAGAAGGATAAGGCCCTCCTACAGTCCAAGGTATGGAGAACTGTTTCAGCCTGACTTGCATGAGTCCTAGGGAAGAATGTTGGAAGAACCACCTCCTGGTTGAGGTGGAAAGAGGAGACAACCTTAGGAAGGAACTTAGGGTGAGTCCTGAGGACTACCCTGTTTTTATAGAACCTGGTGTAAGGCCTATCACAGAACAAGGCCTGAAGCTCACTCACTCTCCTAGCCGAAGTCAGGGCTATCAGAAAGAGAGTCTTCCAGGAGAGGAAGCGTAGAGGGCAAGTAGCCATAGGCTCAAAAGGTGGTCGAGTCAGCTGCTGCAAGACCACATTCAGCTCCCACTCAGGAGCAGGAGGACGTATGGGAGGTTTGAGCAGTAACAAACCACTGAGAAACCTGGACACCAAAGGGTGCACAGACAAGGAATGGCCCTCTACTAAGGAGTGGTGAGCTGCCAAAGCAGAGAGGTGGACCCGAACAGAGTTGGACTGAAGACCCAGATTGGACAAGTGCAGCAGGTATTGCAGCACTACAGACACTGCACAGGAGAAGGGATCTTCTGCACGTAACTGACACCACAGAGAAAACCCATTCCACTTGAGAGCATAGGTCTTCCTAGTGGATTGCTTTCTAGAAGCTAGGAGAACCTCCTCAACCTCCTTAGGCAGGCCCCAGGGAGCCAACACTACCCTTGCAGCCTCCATGCCATCAGATGGAGAGATTTGAGGTTGGGATGTAGCAGGGAACCCTGATCTTGAGAGAGAAGATCGGGCTGCAATCCCAGGGGCAGAGGAGGATCCACCGCCAGCTGCAGCAGGAGGGGGAACCAAGGCTGCCGAGGCCACCTGGGAGCTACCAGGAGGACTGAGGCCCTGTCTTGGAGAACCTTGAACAGTGTCCGGGCCACCAGAGGGGTGGGAGGAAACGCATAGAGTAGGCCCTGAGTCCAGGGAATCAGAAAAGCATCTGCTGCTACTCTCAGAGGATGCGGTTGTATGGAGCAGAACTTGGGCAGCTGGTTGTTCAGTGGACTGGCAAACAGGTCTATGGAGGGACGACCCCATTTGAAGAAAATCTTCTGAACCACTAAAGGATGCAGCTGCCACTCGTGTGGTTGCAGAATCCTGCTCAATTTGTCGGCCAGGTAATTCTCCTGGCCTGGAAGATAAACTGCTTTGAGTAGCATGTTGCGTTTCAGGGCAAAGGCACAGAGGACCTGTGCTTCCTGACAAAGGGGCTGGGAACCAGTTCCTCCCTGCTTGTTTACATAGAACATGGCCACCTGGTTGTCTGTCTGTATCAAGCCAGACTGATGGGCCAGGGAAGCAACAAAGGCCTTGAGTGCCAAGCGGATAGCTCTGAGTTCTAGGAGATTGATCTGCTGGGACGCCTCCCAAGGAGACCACAGGCCCTGGGTGCACTTGTCCAGGCAGTGTGCTCCCCAACCCAACAGAGAGGCATCGGTGGTCAGCACCACCGTATGAGGTGGCAATTGAAAAGGCACCCCCACCAGCAGATTGGGGGTGTGCAACCACCAGTTGAGAGAGGTCAGAAAACTGTGGGACACTCTGATCCTATCCCTGAGGCTTCCTGAGGCCTGTGACCACTGAGTCCGAAGGCACCACTGGGCAGGCCTCATATGGAGCCTGGCATTGGGGGTCACCTGAACTGTGGACGCCATGTGGCCTAGAAGCCTGAGACAGAGTCTGGCGGAGACCAGGGACCTTTTCAGAAACTTGCTTGCAAGGTCTATGAGCCTTTGTGCTCGGTCCACTGGTAAGAATGCTCTTGCCAGTTGAGAATCCAACCTTGCCCCTATGAATTCCAAGTTCTGGGAGGGGAGCAAAGTGGACTTTGCGAAGTTGATGACAAAGCCCACCTTTTGGAGCAGGTCTATGGTTCTGCTGGTGGCCTGCTGGACTTCGAGAGACGTCTGGCCTCTGATGAGCCAGTCGTCTAGGTAGGGAAACACAAAGATGCCCTGATTCCTCAGGTAGGCTGCCACCATTGCCAGGCACTTGGTGAAGACCCTGGGAGCGGAAGTTAGCCCAAAAGGCAGTATCCTGTACTGATAGTGGTTTCCTCCCACAATGAATCTGAGGTACTTTCTGTGGTCTGGATGAATGAGGATGTGAGTGTAAGCATCTTTTAGATCTAAAGAGCATAGCCAATCTCCCTGCTGGAGGTAGGGCAGAAGAGTCCCAAGAGTAACCATTTTGAACTTATCTTTCACCAGAAACTTGTTCAGGTTTCGGAGATCCAGAATGGGTCGAAGACCACCGGTTCTTTTTGGTACCAGGAAATATCTGGAGTAAAAACAGTGACCCTGGAAGTGGGGAGGCACAGGCTCCACCGCCTTGTCCAGCAACAGCCCTTGGAGCTCCTGGAGGAGAATGGCAGTATGAAGGAGGCCTGAGAGGTTTCCCCTTGAAAATGTGGCGGAGGAAGTTGGTGAAAATGGAGGGCATATCCTCGATGGACTATGTCCAGCACCCAACTGTCCTGAGTAATCAGGGGCCACTGATGGGTGAACAAGGCTAGGCGGCCTCCTGTGCAGGGCTGGGACTGCATGGGAGGATTGGCTATACTCAAGGAGTCAAAAACCTCCACCCTGCTGCGTGGGAGCAGGGGCCGGAGGCTTGGAGGCAGACTGCCTACGGGGCCCATTACCCCGGCCCTTGGCTTGCTGACCCTGTGGGGCAGGTTGGGCAGCCTGATACTGCGGGTACTGTTTGTAGGCAGTGCCCTTCCTCGGGTAAAAGGGCTTTTTACCCGGGCCCTTCTTCTTATGTGAAGGGGCAGAGGTCTTCGACAGCCTTGTCTGTGTGAGGTGCTCAGTCTCGAGCTGTGCGGCCTTCTCAGCCACAGGCTTGCCAAAAAGGTTTTCACCTCAGCAAGGGACATCGACCAGCTTGTCCTGAACCCATGGCTCGAGGTCCGATGACTGCAGCCACGCCTGGCGTCGAGCTGAGATGCCGGCAGCCGCTACTCGGGCCGAAGCCTCGAAGCCATCGTAGGCGGCGCGGGACATGAACTTCGAGCATTCCCGTATCCTCGTAGACAAGGACTTAAAACTCTGCAAGGGCTCCCCGGAGAGACCAGCAGAGAAACCGGCCAATTCCTTGGCCAGATCTCGTAAATACATGCCCATGTAGAGCTGGTAAGTCTGGACATGGCAAGCAAGCATGGAGCCCTGAAAACACTTTCTGCCGACTCCATCAAGGTTTCGGGCTTCCCTACCGGGAGGCACCGCAGAGTGCATCTTCTGACTTTTCAGACGATGCATGGCCGATTCCACAACCATAGAATGATGTGGCAGCTGTGCTTTCTGGAAGCCAGGACTCTTACGGAGCCGATAAATGGAATCGACTCGCTTGCTCAAAACCAGCGCCGAGGCCGGTGCCTCCCACATACGGAAGAGGAGCCGTTCCAGCATCGGAGGAACCGGGACAGTAAAGGCCTCCTTCAGAGGAGAGTCATACTGGAAAGCATCGAGCTCTTCAGCTCGATGCTCCTCCTCGGGGTTAGCCGGGATAGCCAGGGCAGCGGCCATATCCCGGACAAACTCCGAGAACCTAGTATCCTCCGGAGGGGATCTACTCTGGGGTTCAGACTCAGGTGAGTCTGACGGGACACACCGAGTCTGAAAGGTGTCAGGAGACTCCTCATCTTCTGTCTCCCAAGCCGACTCGTCCGACGTCGAGTCGGGGTCCGACGCCGCAGGGCCCCTGGGCACCCGCCCCGACGCCGGAGGCACTGGCATCGAGACCCTCGGTCCCGAACGGGAGGTCGAGGGAGACTTCGACCGAGGACGACCTCGAGCCGCAAGAGACTCAAGTATCGGCTCGGTCTCCGGGGTCGACTTCGAGGTCGATGTCCCGGTGGTCGGGGCAGATGCGCCAGACAGGCTGGCCATCAATGCCCGCTGCTGGTCCATGAAGGCAGACATTCTGCTCTCCAAGGCTGTCGCAACCTGAGGCTCAGCTCGGGTGATGCAGCAGCCCCCGACTTGGGCCCCGGCGGCGCCAGGCCCGACGTCGGTACTCGGGGAGGCGAGTCCTCGAGGACAACAGGACTTACGTGTCCAGCAGACTCCGGTTCTATATGAGGAACTTTGGTCGGCTTCTCCTGGTCCACGGGCCCGGGACGACGGTCAGGAGTCTTAGACCTGGACCTCGAGGGTCCAGGGACTTCTACCAACGCCGCCCTCGCGAGCCACTTCTTCCTCTTACGTTCCCTCTCGGGGGACCCCCTGTCCGAGGAGCTCCGACGCCTCTCGGGATCGGAATCCCGAGATGTCGAAGCCTCAGACGAGGTCCGGGCATGAGCAAAGGCCGAGTCGGAGAAAAGCCTTTCACTCTGCTGTTGACGACTTCGGAGGGCCTTGGAAGACATTTTTCCACATGGCACACACGATTTAGAATCGTGGTCCAGGCCCAGGCACCAAAGACAGCAGTCGTGTGTGTCGGTGAGAGACATGATCTTTTTACACCGATCACACTTTTTAAGACCACTGGAAGCCATGGGGGAAAAAAGGGTCCCCGCGAGGTCAAAAGACCGGCCTTCCAGGGAAAAGAAAAAAGTTGAGGCGCGAATGCCGAACCACTAAGGGCAAAAACCCAAAAAGAAAAAGGGGGTTCAATACCGGTGTACCGATCCCGGCGGGAGGGGAACCGACGACGAATCCGAGAAAAAAAGAGCGAAATAACGCTAGAAAAAAATCCACTTTTAACCGGGAAAACAGGACACACGTCCGATGGGCTTCACGGAAAAAGAGAGACTGAGGTAAGATGGTACCTTTAGGCGGGAAGGGAACCGCGCATGCGTGCCAGCATTTCCAAAGGCTTTCATGGAAAGCTGGGGAAATGCTCTGCTGGGGCTTCATCGGCGTCGATGACACCCATAAGTGAGGACTGACTTCCTGCTTGGTCCTGGAGAAAGAGCCTGTGCCGAATTGAAAAAGAAACGCGGTGTTTCCATATGCCCGAAGTCCTGCCGGTTCTCAGAAGCCTCCCCGACGGTACGGTAGTGCCCTGGGCCTAAAAAGTAAAGCCCCGACGCTAAACAAAAGAGCACCCACCTGACAGGAATAGCTCAGCACCGTGTTCTTGCCGTCCCACTGCTAGCGGGAAAAGAAATCACGGCTGCACCTCAGAGGAGAATGGTTACTGGGGCTCCCAGGACCAATCCTCCGGCAAAGTAGACACTCTTTCAAAGAAAGCAGGCTCTGCCTTCTGTCACTGCCCCAGATCGGCAGCTTTGGACGTCCACTTACTTTTTTTTTTTTTTCCCCAAAGCAACAGACTTTATAGAACACACTAGGAAATATAGTAGAAAATCAGCCCTGCTAGAGCTAATCTACTACCAAATTCAGTGAACCAATATAATAAAATCACTATGTGTTACACCAGGGAGGCAGTCAGCCAGACGTCCAATTCAGCTGCTGAGGACTGAAAGACTGGAGAACTGACACCAGGGGGCTTAGGCTGTCAGCAAAACTTGGAGTTTTCAGTTCTCAGCTGCTGAAGGGGATTGACAACCCTAATGTACCCTGGACTGACCCGGAGAGACGATATGGAACAGAGGTTCTGCTGATGCATTCAAAGGCTGCACGATTCACAAACTTGGAGACATCTTGAACATGCTTAGAGCAAGAAAGTCTTCTCTTTTCACCTGGGAGAAGTGGGCTCATAAGCTCCAAGTCTCCTGTAACTTCTTTGAGGAACATGCCCATATATAGTATATATGAACTGATCCTAGCTGAAAGCATGGAAGCCTGAAAAGTTTGACGCCCAAAAGCGTCCAGAGTTCTGCATTCATGACCTGGGGGATTGGATGCATGCTTTGCACTTTTCATCCTACGCATGGCTGACTCCACCACCATTGAATGGTGTGGCAGCTGAGTCTTTTGAAATCCAGGACATGGCGGAACTCGATACATAGTATCAAGCCTCCTAGAATGAGCAGATGTAGTCAGAGGTGTCTCCCACATTCTGAGCATCAAGTTATGCAGAATTTCATGGATGGGCAGAGTGGCTGCCTCCTTTGGAGCTTTAGGATATTGGAGAATTTCCAATTCCTTTGCTCTGGGTTCCTGTTCAGGAGCTACCGTGACTGAAAGGCCTTTGGCCACATCACGAATAAAATCTTGAAAAGACATGTCCTCTGGAGGTGATGCTCTGCGTTGGGGAGAAGAGAGATCTTCCGGGAGAAACCCTCTGGTACCAGCAGAATTGTCAGAGTCTTCAGAATAGGAGGATTCGAAGTATTCCTGACCACGATGCTCATGCAAAGCACGGTCCCAGTATCGATCAAAGTCGGTACCGAGTTGATCCGGTACTGATCTATCGATTCTAGCCAAAGATGGCATGGGAAGAACCCCCACCGGGGCCGGTACCGGTACCGGTGCCCGTTGAACCATAGGTGTCAACGGTACTGCAACTGTGAGAAGAGCTGCAATGCTGCGTTTGATAGCGAGGAACCTCTGGTCTATTGACGCTGCCGATGCCTGGGTGTCGGTACCGGTGAATACGGCCGGGCCCCCTGAGCATGGCACCAGTAGTTCTTGTGAAGTCGAGACCTCGAGAACATCCTGGAGCCCCATTGATGCTTTGGAAGCTGAAGCCTCCCGCCGGGGCTGTTTTATTTATTTATTTATATTCTCTTATATACCGCGCTATTCTGTATCAGTGCGGTTTACATTGAACAAACTGAAATTACATTGAACAGGGCATTATAACTTGGAGATAAGCGTAGGCGCCGACGTCACCCATGAGTGAGGACTGACTTCCTGCTTGGTCCTGGAGAAACTATTTTACAGGGAACATAGGCTATGGAGGGTTAAGTGACTTGCCCAAGACCACAAGGAGCACCTGTGGGACTAGAAACCCCAGTCCTTCCGGCCCAAGGTTGCTGTCCTCTAGTGGGATCTGAACCCCCGACCTTCCGGCCTGAAGTACCTTGCCCCAACCACTAGGCCACTCCTCCACTCCAGTTTTGCCAGTGTGGTTCCCTCAAGGGCAATGCCAATGGCCTCTCGATGCTTAGCAGGAGAGCTACCCTTTGAGGACCGGCATTTTTGTTTAGTTACTTGAGATCCATGGGAGGACGAGGAGGCTCTTGAAGATGTTGATGCAATGGATCTGGCATCCGAAGAAAAGAGAGTACTGAGTTTTGCAGCCCGGATCTGTCTTCCTCTCTTAGTCATCCCCATACAGGAGAGACATTTAGATGGAGAATGTTCAGGCCCTAAACATTTAAGACACCAATCATGGGTGTCAGTGACGGAAATGGTACTGCCACACTTAGTACATTTTTTAAAACCACTAGTTGGTTTTTCCATGTTTCAGGAATATGAGGCCTAATGCCCAAAATGGCGTCTAGCACCGAAAAAGAAAAGTTTCTGAAGAGAAACAGTTCAAAGTATAAAATGTTTTGAAAAACGGAAAGAAAAGAACCGGCGGTACCGGTAGGCATCGCGTGGGGGCAAACGCGACCACAAGAAAACAATTTTAAAAACGGAATTTTCTGTGGTGACAGGTCCTGTCGGCTCCACGAAAAACGAAGAACTGAAGAGGGACAGTTGGAAAGGCAGGAAGGCAGCGTGCATGTGCTGAGGGATGCTCCCAAAAGCGTCCCTATTGGACGCTGGGGAGCGTTCCTGCGCAGACTCCGTCGGTACCGACGATACCAATATGTGAAGACTACATTCCTGCATGTTCCTGGAGATAGACCAATATGCCCTTCCGAGACAATTCAAGGGAAAACGAGAGTCATTTCAAAAACACCTCTGCTGCACAGACTATCAGCAAATGTGAAATACAAAGCCAAATTCCATGAAGTGTGTCCAGTGGGCAGTCACACACTGTAGCTTTCTTCAGAACACTGTCTGGGGGTCATTTTATGAAAGGGCGCATATGTGAAATGTCAAAAAAGGTGGCTACTTTATAAAGACCATATAGGTGTCTATGTGCCTTTATAAAACAGAAATCTAGAAATAACCCCAGTAGCACAAATTTACACCTGCTGTAAAGTATAAAGACACATGTGTACAGTATTCTAAGCATGGACACATCTTTGTATAAAACAAACACACATTGCATCTTCAAACCCCCCCTCCCCCAACCCCTCTTCTTTTCTCCCTCTATACACCCAGTCCCTTGGTGCTCTCATCTCCTCCCATGGATTTCAGTATCATTTATATGCCGATGATGCTCAGATCTATCTTTCTACACCTGATATCTCTTTGACACTCTAGTCTCGCATCTCTACCTGCCTGTCTGACTTTGCCACCTGGATACCTCATCGCTGTTTGAAATTAAACATGACTAAAAGTGAACTTTTATCTTTCCCCCTAAACCTTCCTCCATTCTCTATCTCTATGGATAACACTCTTTTGCTTCCTGTTTCCTCAGCCCGCAACCTTGGGGTCATCTCTGACTTCCCTTTCCTTCTCCTCACATATACAACAAATAGCTAAAACCTGTTGTTTCTTTCTCTATAACATTAATAAAATTCACTCCTTCCTTTCTGAGCACACTACTAAAATACTTTTCCACTCTCTAATTACTTCGATCATTAGGCATGTAGATAGCTGGGTGGCTGGTGGACGTGAGGATCACCTGGTAACATGCCTGCCTGGTGCGAAGGTAGCAGACCTCATGCGCCACCTAGATAAGGTCTTAGATAGTGCTGGGGAGGAGTCTGCTGTCTTGGTACATGTCGGTACCAATGACATAGGAAAATGTGGTAGGGAGGTTCTAGAAGCTAAATTTAGGCTTTTACGTAGGAAGTTGAAATCCAGAACTTCCAGGGTAGCATTCTCCGAAATGCTTCCCGTTCCACGCGCAGGACCCAAAACGCAGGCAGAGCTCCAGAGTCTCAATGCGTGGATGAGACAATGGTGCAGAGATGAGGGTTTTGGATTTGTTAGGAACTGGGGAACATTCTGGGGAAAGGAGGGGCTCTTCCTAAGGGATGGGCTTCACCTTAACTGGGATGGAACCAGGCTGCTGGCATTAACCTTTAAAAAGGAGATAGAGCAGCTTTTAAACTAGATAATAGGGGAAAGCCGACAGTCACCCAAGAGCGCATGGTTTGGAACAATGTATCCTTGAAGGATACTACCAAAAGCAGAGAGGTTCCAAAAAGGAGTAAAGTAGCCCAAATGCCCTCGAGTATGGAGCAGACAGAGCTTAAAGATTCCAAATTACCCATGCCTATCAATAGCCAGATTAATATGAATAAAATACAGTCTCTAAAATGCTTGTATGCAAATGCTAGAAGTCTAAAAAATAAGATGGGCAAGTTAGAATATATAGCACTAAATGAGAGGTTAGATATGATTGGAATATCAAGGACATGATGGAAGGAGGACAACCAGTGGGACACTATGATACCTGGGTACAAACTATATCGTAATGATAGAGCTGATCAAATTGGTGGAGGGGTTGCGCTCTATGTTAGAGAGGGCATTGAGTAAGAAAGGATTAAAGTTTTGCAGGAAACAAAATTTGCTGTAGAATCTCTATGGATTGAAATTCCATGTAAGAAGGAAAAGGCGATGGCAGTGGGGGTGTACTATCGACTGCCTGGCCAGAATGAACAAATGGATGATGAAATGCTCAAAGAAATCAAGGAAGCCAGCAAAAGTTACAGCGCAGTAATAATAATGGGTGATTTCAATTACCCCGGTATCGACTGGGTCAGTGTCACGGTAGGACATGCTAGGGAGATAAAGTTCCTAGATGAAATAAATAACTGCTTCTTGGAGCAGCTGGTTCATGAACCGACCAGAGGGGAAGCCATATTAGACCTAGTCCTTAGTGGAACACCAGATCTAATGCAAGAGATAAGGGTGTTGGGGCCACTTGGCAATAGTGATCATAGCATGGTCGCCTTTGATTTAATTAGTGCAGGAGGGATAGTAAGGAAATCCACAGTACTACCTTTTAACTTTCGAAAGGGAGACTATGATAAAATGAGGAAAATAGTTAAGAAAAAACTAAAAGAAGCAGTTGCAAAGGTTACATCAAGCTTGGGTGTTGTTGAAAAAATAATATCTTGGAAGCCCAGACCAGCTGTATTCCACGCTTTAAGAAAAGTGGAAGGAAGTCCAAAAAACTGCCAGCATGGTTTAAAGATGAGGTCAGAGAGGCTGTTGCCAAAAAAGCATTTTTCAGGAAATAGAAAAAAAGAGCCAAACGACGAAACCTGGAAAGAGCACATGCACTGGCAAGTCAATGCAAGGCATTGATAAGGCAGGCAAAGGGAGAATTTGAGAAGAAGCTTGCTGTGGAAGCAAAAAGGCGAAATAAAGACTTCTAAGACTTTAAATTAAATAAATGACTGCTTATTGGAGCAGCAGGTTCATGAACTGACCAGAGGGCATGCCATTTTGGACCTAGTCTTTAGTGGAACATCAGATCTGGTGCAAGAGATAAGGGTGTTGGGGCCACTTAGCAATAGTGATCATAGCATGATTGCGTTTGAATTAATTAATGGAGGAGGGATGGTAAGAAAATCCACAGTACTACCTTTTAACTTTCGAAAGGGAGACTATGATAAAATGAGGAAAATAGTTAAGAAAAATCTAAAAGGAGCAGTTGAAAAGGTTAAAGATTTCCATCAAGCCTGAGTGCTGTTTAAAAATATTATCTTGGCAGCACAGACCAGCTGTATCCCATGCTTTAAGAAAATTGGAAGGAAGCCCAAAAATCTGCCGGCATGGTTTAAAGGTGAGGTCAGAGATGCCAAAAAAGCATCTTTCAGGAAATGGGAAAAAAGAGCCAAATGATGAAAACTGGAAACAGCACAAGCACTGACAAGTTAGTTGAAAGGCATTGATAAGGCAGGCAAAGAGAGAATTTGAGAGGAAGCTTGCTGTGGAAGCAAGAACATGTAATAAAGATTTTTTTTAAGTACATTCGTAGCAAAAAACCTGTGAGAGAGTCAGTTGGTCCATTAGATGATAGAGGGGTTAAAGGGGCACTAAGAGGCGACAAGGCGATAGCGGAGAGACTGAATGAATTCTTTGCTTCGGTCTTTACTGAGAAAGATGTAGGGATGTTACACATGACTGATGTGGTATTTAAAGGTGCGGAAGAATTGAAGGAAATATTGATACATCGGGAAGATGTATTACAACTATTAGATAAACTGAAGAGAAGCAAATCACCTGGGCCAGATGGTATACATCCAAGGATGTTGAAAGAACTGAAATATGAGATTGCAGACCTGCTATTAGTAATCTGTGAACTATCATTAAAACCATCCCTAATACCTGAAGATTGGAGGATCGCCAATGTAACACCAATTTTTAAAAAGGGTTCCAGGGGTGATCGGGGAAACTACAGACCAGTGAGCCTGACGTCAGTACCGGGAAAAATGGTAGAAACCATAAAGAATAAAATTACTCAGCATGTAGATAGTCATGGCCTAATGGGAGACAGCCAACATGGCTTTAGACAAGGAAGATCTTGTCTTACAAATCTGTAATGTTTTTTTGAAGGTGTGAATAAACACCCACAAATCGGAACAGAAGCGAGGGACATCTTGAACAATTTTCAGAAGACTGTGTTCGTGAGAAACTAGCTCAACTTAAAGTAGACAACGCGATGGGACCGGATGGGATACACCCTAGAATACTGAGGGAACTTGGGGACGTTCTAGCAACTCCACTGACTGACCTTTTCAATGCCTCGTTGGAGTTGAGAGTGGTGCCAAAGGACTGGAGAGAGGCTCATGTGGTGCCTTTACACAAAAGCGGAAGTAAGGATGTGGTTGAAAACTAAAGGCCGGTTAGTTTAACTTCGGTGGTGAGTAAATTATTGGAAACGCTGCTGAAAGAGAAAATAGTGAGGTTTCTGGAGTCCAGCAGATTACAGGATCCGAGGCAGCATGGATTCACCAGAGGCAGGTCTTGTCAGACAAATCTGATTGATTTCTTTGACTGGGTGACCAGGGAGTTGGACCGAGGGAGAGCTCTAGATGTGGTGTATTTAGATTTCAGTAAAGCCTTTGACACTGTTCCTCACAGGCGACTTATAAACAAACTGAGCACCCTAGGGATGGACCCTAAAGTTACTGCTTGGGTTAGAAATTGGTTGGGTGGGAGGCGAGAAAGAGTACAAGTTAATGGAGCTCACTCTGAGGAGAAGGATGTTACCAGTGGTGTGCCCCAGGGATCTGTCCTTGGTCCGATTCTTTTTAACATCTTTGTTAGTGATATAGCGGAAGGGCTGTCGGGTAAGGTTTGCCCCTTTGCAGATACCACCAAAATCTGCAATAGAGTAGACACCCAGGAAGGTGTAGATAACATGAGGAGGGATCTAGCTAAGCTTGTAGAATGGTCTAGAATTTGGCAGCTGGGATTTAATGTTAAAAAATGTAAGGTCATGCATTTGGGCTGCAGCAATCCAAGGGAGCAATACAGTATAGGAGGTGAAGTACTTTTGTCCACTAAAGAAGAGCGGGACCTAGGCGTGGTTGTGTCTGATGATCTTAAAGTAGCTAAACAGGTAGAAAAGGCGACGGCAAAAGCTAGAAGGATGCTTGGGTGCATACGGAGAGGAATGGCTAGCAAAAAAAAAGGAGGTGATAATGCCTCTGTATAAGTCTTTGGTGCGACCTCATTTGTAGTGTGCAATTCTGGAGACCGCACCTTCAAAAGGATGTGAACAGGATGGAGTCGGTGCAGAGGATGGCTACTAAAATGATTAGTGGGCTTCATTATAAAGCATATGAGGACAGACTTAAGAGGATAGGCAGGATAGAGGTGATATGATTGAGATGTTTAAATACCTCCGTGGCATAAATGTTCAGGGAGAGAGCCTCTTTCAATTGAAAGCAAGTTCTGCTACGAAGGGACATGGGATGAGGGTGAAGGGAGATAGATTCAGGAGTGATATGCGGAAATATTTCTTTACGGAAAGAGTAGTGGATGCGTGGAATAGTCTCCCAGTGGATGTGGTAGTGACTGAATTCAAAAAAGCATGGGACCAACACAGAGGATCTCTAAAGGTAAAAAGTGGACTGTTGTAGTTGTTGAAATGGAAGGACAGACTAGATAGGCCATGTGGTCTTTTTCTGTCATCATGTTTCTATGTTTCTAGGTGGACAAAGGTGAGTCGGTTGATATAGTGTATCTGGACTTTCAGAATGAAAGGTCCCTCATCAGAGACTTTTGGCAAAACTAAAGAGTCATGGGATAGGAGGCAGTGTACTACTGTGGATAGAAAGCAGAGGGTAGGGCTAAATGGCCAATTTTTCCAATGGAGAAAGGTGAATAGTGGTATACCCCAGGGATATGTGCTGGGTCCGCTGCTTTTTGACATATTTATAAATGACCTGGAAAAGGGAATAATGAGTGAGGTTATCAAATTTGCAGATGACACAAAACTATTTAAAGTTGTTAAAACCCAAGAGGATTGTGGAAAATTGCAAGAGGATCTTGATAAATTGGCATCAAAATGGCAGATAAAATGTAATGTGGACAAGTGCAAAGTTATGCACCTAGGGAAGAACAACCCAAACTATGGTTACACGATGCAAGGTTCCATATTAGGAACCACCACCCAGGAAAAAGATTTAGGCGTCATTGTGGATAACATGTTAAAACCCTCAGCCCAGTGTGCAGTGGCGGCCAAGAGAGCAAATAGAATGCTAGGCATCAAAGGGAAAGGAATGGAAAATGAAACCAAAGATATTATAATGCCTCTATATCGTTCCATGGTGAGACCGCATCTTGAATATTGTGTGCAATTCTGGTTGCCGTATCTTAAAAAGGATATAGCGATATTAGAAAAGGTTCGGAGAAGAGCCACCAAAATGGTAAAGGGAAAGAGTAGTTACTCACCTGTAACAGGTGTTCTCCAGGAGCAGCAGGAATCAGTCCTCACTTATGGGTGACGTCGGCGCCGACAGAGCCCTCGCGGAGCAATTTCCCCAGCTTTCGAAGAAAGCCTTTGGGATTGCAGCGCGCATGCACGGTCCCCTTCCCGCCCAAGGGTGCCATCTTGCTCAGTCGAATGACATAGCGGAAGACAGCAAAACCATAAAAGAATGACTGCAACTCCAAGGGGAGGAGGGAGGGTAGTGAGGACTGATTCCTGCTGCTCCTGGAGAACACCTGTTACAGGTGAGTAACTACTCTTTCTCCAGGACCAAGCAGGAAGTCAGTCCTCACTTATGGGACTCCCTAGCTTAAGGCTACCGGAGACCTCAAGCTGAAAAAGAGCTCCCTCCAGCTCAACAGCACAGAAGGAAGGAATCTTCTCTGAATACGAATCCGGCCGGTAGCCCAACACCAGGGCCGGAGGGAAGGAGTTGCCTAAACCTCAAAGAGATTGTGGAGGACTGCCTGTCCGAAAGCACTATCCCTGCGGGACTCCCTCTCCAGGCAGTAATGAGCCGCAAAAGTCTGGCTGGAAGACCAAGTAGCGGCCCGGCAACAGAGCGGAGGTGGGCTACAGACGCAGCCTTCGCCCTGACACGGTGCGCCGTGACTCGACTCTCCAAGGAGAGGCCGGCTGCCCCATACGCCCAGGCGATACAGTCAGCTACCCAGATGGACAAAGTATGCTTAGAGACAGGTACCCCCAACCGATTGGGGTCAAAAGAAACGAAAAGCTGGGCAGATTTCCTATGCTCACTCGTACGGTCAAGGTAGAAGGACAAGGCTCTTCGACAGTCCAGGGTATGCAGAACAGTCTCAGCTCGGCTGGTATGCGGCCTGGGAAAGAAGGTCAGAAGAACCACCTCCTGATTGATGTGAAAAGAGGAAACCACCTTCGGAAGAAACTTAGGGTGCGTCCGTAAGACAACCCTATTCTTGTAGAACCTAGTGTAAGGGGGCTCCGACACTAGGGCCTGTAGTTCACTAACGCGCCTAGTGGAGGTAAGGGCTACCAAGAAGAGAGTTTTCCATGACAGGAAACGAAGGGGGCAGGTAGCCATGGGTTCAAAAGGTGGGCAAGTAAGCCTTTGCAAAACCACATTGAGATCCCAGTCAGGAGCCGGAGGGCGCAACGGAGGCTTAAGCAGAAGCAGGCCCCTGAGGAAACGCGCCACCAAGGGGTGCGAGGAAAGAGGCTGGCCCTCCACCGGCGAATGATGTGCAGAGAGAGCACTGAGGTGGACTCTGACAGAGTTGGATTTGAGGCCTAGATCGGAGAGGTGAAGCAAGTATCGCAGTACCACCGATACCAGGCAGGCGAATGGGTCCTCAGAGAGCTGAGAACACCAGACCGAGAAGCGACGCCATTTAAGGGCGTAAGATTTCCAGGTGGAAGGTCGCCGAGACGCCAGGACGACCGCTTCCACCTCCGGAGGGAGCAAGAGCGGAGCTAGGACTACCCTCTCAGCAGCCAGGCCATCAGGTGAAGGGCCCGGAGGTTGGGGTGCAGGAGAGTACCCTGATCTTGGGTCAGAAGATCGGGCTGAAACCCCAGAGGAAGAGGGGTGTCCACCGCTAACTGCAGGAGTAGAGGAAACCATGGTTGCCTCGGCCATCGGGCGCTATCAGGATCACGTAGGCCCTGTCCCGGACAACCTTGAACAGCATCCGGGACACCAGCAGCATGGGAGGAAAGGCATACAGTAGGCCCGTGGACCACGAAATGAGGAAAGCATCCGGAGCTACTCTGAGGGGATGCGGGTGCCGAGAGCAGAACCGGGGAAGCTGCCGGTTCAGGGGACTGGCAAAGAGGTCCACGGTGGGGGAGCCCCACCGGCGGAAGATTTGCTGGGCAACGCCGGGGTTCAACCTCCATTCGTGGGGCTGCAAGACCCGGCTCAGCTTGTCGGCCAGGCAATTTTCCTGCCCGGGCAGGTAAACCGCCTTGAGAAGGACGTCATGGTCGACTGCCCAGGAGCACAGTCTCCGGGCCTCCTGACATAGCAGGAGGGAGCCCGTGCCCCCCTGTTTGTTCACGTAGAACATGGCAACCTGATTGTCCGTCTGCACCAATACAGACTGACGAGAGGTGAGGTGAGAGAAGGTCCGCAGAGCTAGGCTCCAGGAAGTTGATCTGTTGAGCCGCCTCCCAAGGAGTCCAAAGGCCTTGAGTGCGTGCTCCCTGGCAATGCCCTCCCCATCCCAGGAGAGAGGCATCTGTCGTCAGCTCCTGGGAAGGTGCGGGAGACTGTAAAGGCATGCCGAGTACCAGGTTGGGCAGGTGAAGCCACCATTGCAGAGAGGCGACAAGGCAGTCAGAGATCTGTAGTAGGTCCGCCAGACTCCCTGTGGCCTGATGCCATTGAGTGCGAAGACACCACTGAACAGGCCTCATATGTAGACGGGCGTTCGGGGTGACATGGACCGTGGAGGCCATATGACCGAGCAGCTGCAGGAACCGTCTGGCCGGGACCGGTGACGCGCTGTGGAACCTGCCGGCCAGAGCTATGAGCCTGTCGGCTCGCTCCCGAGGCAAGAAGGCACGAGCCTGCAGAGTGTCTAGCCGTGCCCCTATGAACTCGAGATCCTGAGAGGGGCGCAACGTGGTCTTCCCGAAGTTTATGACGAAGCCCAAGTGCTGAAGCAGAGCCACCGTGCGTTGCGTGGCCTGAGCAACCTCTAGGGCCGACTGCGCCCGGACGAGCCAGTCGTCCAGGTAGGGAAAGACGAAAAGACCTTGAAGTCTCAGGAAGGCCGCCACCACTGCCAGGCATTTTGTGAACACCCTGGGGGCGGAGCACAAGCCAAAGGGCAGCACGCGGTACTGATAATGCTTCCCTGCCACCACAAATCTTAGATATTGTCGGTGGTCCGGATGAATAAGGATGTGAGTATAGGCATCCTTTAGATCCAAGGAGCATAGCCAATCTCCCTGCTGGAGGTAGGGCAGCAAGATTCCAAGGGTAAGCATCTTGAACTTTTCCCGCTGCAGGAACTTGTTGAGGTTGCGTAGGTCCAGTATGGGCCTGAGGCCTCCTGTTCTCTTTGGGATCAGGAAGTACCTCGAGTAGAACCCTTGACCCCACCACAGGTGTTGGGGCACTGGCTCCACAGCCTGCTCCCCCAGCAGCCCCTGCAGCTCCTGAAGGAGTAAGTCCCTGTGCAGAGGGGGCCTTGGAGGCTCCCCTGGGAAGTAGGGGGGAGGCACCTGGTGAAAATGTAAGAGGTAGCCCTTTTGAACCACCTTCAGCACCCAGGCATCGGATGTTATGGCTGACCACCTGTGGGCAAAGTGGATCAGCCTGCCCCCCGTGCTGAGCGAAGGATGCGGGGGGGGGGGGGGGAAAGGTTATGCTGGCATAATCAAAAAACCCCGCCCTGCTGAGCAGGGGGCTGTGTAGTGGGCTTGGAGGCCCTCGGCCTACGGGGGCCATTGCCCTGCCCCTTAGCCTGCGGACCCTGACTGGGAGCCGCAGATGCTTGGTATTGAAGGTGGGGTTGCTTATAGGCAAGCACCTTCCTCGGGTAAAAAGGCTTCTTCCCAAAACCCTTCCTCTTCTGTGGAGGAACGGAGGTCTTCCAGGACAGGCGAGTCCTAGTGAGAGTCTCGGACTCGAGTTCCGCCGCCTTATCAGCCATGGGCTTGCCAAAGAGGAATTCACCTCTGCAGGGGACATCGACTAACTTGTCCTGTACCCATGGCTCGAGGTCGAATGACTGAAGCCAGGCCTGCCGGCGGGCACCGATGCCGGCTCCGGCTACTCAGGCCGATGCCTCGAAGCCATCGTAGGCCGCCCGGGAAATGAACTTCGAGCACTCTCGAATACTATCGGACAAGGCCTGGAACCTCTGCAAAGGTTCCTCGGAGAGACCAGCCGAGAACCCGGCGAGCTCTTTTGCCAGGTCTCGGAGGAACATGCCCATGTACAGCTGGTATGTCTGGACTCGGCAGGCAAGCATGGAGCCCTGGAAGCACTTCCTACCGAGGGCATCCAGGTTTCGGGCCTCCTTACCCGGAGGCACCGAGGAATGCATATTTTGACTCTTAAGTCGATGCATGGCCGATTCCACAACCATGGAGTGGTGGGGTAATTGCGCCTTTTGGAACCCGGGGCTCTTGCGGACTCGATACATCGAATCGACCCGCTTGCTCAACACCGGCGTCGAGGTCGGGCTTTCCCACATGCGGAAGAGCAGCCGCTCCAGCATCGGAGGAACCGGCATAGTAAAGGCCTCCTTCGGGGGAGAGTCATACTGGCGTGCCTCGAGCTCTTCGGCACGAGGCTCCTCCTCGGGATCCGCGGGGAAAGCCAAAGCCTTGGCCATATCCCGCACAAAAACGGAGAAGCGCGTATCCTCCGGAAGGGATCGCCTTCAAGGCTCCGACTCGGGTGAGTCGGAGGGGACGCACCGAGTCTGAAAAGAACCGGGTGACTCGTCCCCTTCTGTGTCCCAGCCCGACGCCTCCGTGGAGGAATCGAGGGGCTCCGTGCGGGCGAGGGTTCGTCCCGACGCCGAGGCCGGCGTCGACGACCTCGGTCCCGAACGGGAGGCCGAGGGAGACCTCGACCGAGGATCGACTCGAGCATGCATCGACTCGAGGATCGACTCGGCCGCCGGGGTCAACTTGGGCGTCGACGTCCCGGTGGTCTGGGCAGATGCACTGGCGATGCCGGTCATCAAAGCCTGTTGCTGGTCCAGGAAGGCAGTGATACTGCGCTCCAAGGTCGTCAATCTTAGGTCAAACTCAGAAGACCCAGCAGCCTCCGACTCGGGCCCCGACGGCGTTAGGCCCGACCTCGGTTCCAGAGGGGAGTCCAGGAGGACTATAGTACTCACGTGTCCAGGCAGCTCCACCTTGAGGCGAGGAAGTTTAGAAGGCCTCTCCGCCTCCGAGGACTCGGGGCGGCTGGCGGGGCTATGCGACCTGGCCCTCGAGGGACCAGGTGCGTCCTCCGACTCCGCAAGCGCGAGTTTCTTCTGCCGACGATGTTCCCGGCCAGGGGACCCCCGTTCAGAGGAACTCCGACGGTGCTCGTGGCCGGAGTCACAAGACGTCGAAACCTCCGACGAGGTCCTGGTCTGACCGGACTCGGGGTCAGAGAAGATTCGGTCCTTTTGTGACTGCCGACTCCTCAGCGACTTAGAGGACATTTTGCTGCATGGACCACAACTCAGAGTCATGGTTGGGTCCGAGGCAACGGAGGCAGCAGTCATGCGTGTCGGTAAGAGACATCAGTTTGGAACAACGATCACATTTTTTAAACCCGCTGGCAGCCATCGGGGGAAAGAGGGCCCCCGCGAGGTCGAAAGACCGTGCCGCCAGGGGTGAAGAAACAAGTGGCGGGAACGCCAGTTAGAAGGACAAAACAAAAAAGAAATGTGAACGGACTCGATAGGGATATCGAGGCCGGGCAAGAAAAGAACACGCGAACCGAGAAAACAACAAAGAATTAATCAACTTTTTCAGCGTCTGTAGGGCTCCGCGGAAAAAAGAAGACTGAGCAAGATGGCACCCTTGGGCGGGAAGGGGACCGCGCATGCGCGCTGCAATCCCAAAGGCTTTCTTCGAAAGCTGGGGAAATTGTTCCGCGAGGGCTCTGTCGGAGCCGACGTCACCCATAAGTGAGGACTGACTTCCTGCTTGGTCCTGGAGAATGGAAGGATACTCCTATGAAGAAAGGCTAAAAAGGTAAGGGTTCTTTAACCTGGAAAAGAGACGGCTGAGGGGAGATATGATAGACGTCTATAAATTAATGAACCGAGTGGAACGGGTAAACGTAGATCGATTGTTTACGTTATCAGAATATAGAAAGACTAGGGGACATGCAATGAAGCTACAGGGTAAACTATTTAAGACTAATAAAAGAAAATATTTTTTCACTCAACGTGTAATCAAACTCTGGAATTTGTTACCGGAGGATGTAGTAAAGGCGGTTAGTGTAGCTGGGTTTAAAAAAGGTTTGGACAAGTTCCTGGAGGAAAGGTCCACAAACCATTATTAAGAAGCGACCCAGGATATCAATGCTTGACCCAGTACAAGCATTGTGGAACCTGTGTCTTTTGGGGAAACTGCTAGGTACGTTCTAGGTAGTGACCTAGATTGGCCACTGTTGGAAACAGGATATTGGGCTTGATGGACCTTGGTCTGACCCAGTATGGCATATCTTATGTTCTTATGTACTTCCCGTCTCATCTTCCTTCTTGCTGGTCTCCTTCTTAGCCACCTTTCTCCCCTTCAATCTGTTCAGAACTCTGCTGTACAGTTAATTTTTCACTAACCTTGATATTCTCATATAACTCCTCTCAAATGAATTCACTGGCTTCCCTTCTGTTTCCGTATCCAATTCAAGCTTCTTCTTCTGACCTATAAGTGCATGCACCCTTCTGCTCCTTTCTACCTTTCCTCTCTTCTTTTTCCCTACACCCCTCCTCGTGAACTCCGCTAGTCTTCTGGCTTGCTTCTCTCTTTGCCCTTTTCTTTCACTGTCAACTCCAGACTTCGATCCTTCCACCTTGCTACTCCTTATTAAGTGCCTGGAACAAACTCCCTGAGTCCGTATGTCAGGTTTCATCTCTTTCCCTTTTCAAGTCCATGTTAAAGGCTCACCTCTTTGAAACCTCTTTTGGATCCTGACCCCCTTTTCCCTTTTGTCTCCTTACCCTTCTTTTCCCCTTATTCTTTGTCTTGGCTGTCTTAATTAGATTGTAAGCTCTCACGAGCAGGGACTGTCTCTATGTTTGAATAGCACTGCATATGTCTTGTAGCACTTTATAAATTATTATTAGTAGTAGAAACACCTACATGTGGTGCATGCTTAAGTACGCGGAATTTTGTCTATGCGTATCTTCAGGCCCACAATTTTATACAAGACTTTGTGATAAGGAAGCTTATCATAGCTCAGGAAGGCACTAATAAGATCATAAGAACATAAGATATGCCATACTGGGTCAGACCAAGGTCCATCAAGCCCAGTATTCTGTTTCCAACAGTGGCCAATCTAGGTGATATGTATTGTGATAAGGAAGCTTATCATAGCTCAGGAAGGAGCTATAGAAAAGGTGAAGTGACTCTGAACAAGCAACCTGTCAGTTCTGGTAGAAATAAGAAAACAGAATTTTCCCATAAAAGACTACCAGTCCCAGAATGCACCAGGTTTCCAACAGCCATTAGAGGAGCTGAAGTGGGGAAACGTGTGTTCAATCAGGAGGGCTATGAGGTAATCCCTAAGCACTCATCTCAAAGGGAAGGGCCTGATTCAGCACAGCTGCGCTGTGTTAGGGAGGAGCACTCATCTAAGCAGAATAAAGGTAGAGTTTATTCTACAGAGAATTATCCTGAGGATCATCATCATCAGAAGCAGAAGCCAAACCGGACGGACAGAGAGGGAAAGAAACCCTTTGGAAGAAAGAGGAGAAAAGCCTTTGAGAGGTCTAGAAGAGTCCAAAGCAGTACGTATACTGGGAGGTATTCCAAGGGCCAGCATACACCATTGGACTGGGGAAAGCCAGAGGAATGGTGCTGCAGAGCTAGGAATCTCCAGACGGTACCTGTGAGAGAGATGGCTGCACGTGGAAGGGACCCTGTGCCAGAAGGTATGTGAAGAGAGATCCAGTGTCCAGGGATCTGGATTGGAAGGCTGGACATAAGACATAAGAACTGGACTACATACTGGCCAGGCTATATAGAGAGGAACTCTAACAGCAATGGAAGCTCAGGTATGAACACTGATCTATGCCCTAGCTATAACCTTGAAAGACAGCAGGGAAACAAGTATTCTCCTGAAAGTGCTCCATTGGGAGATTCATCTGTGCCAATCCATGATATTGAACCCATGCTTGTTGAAGAAGAGGGGGTGATAGCAGATGAAGAATCTATTTACATGGACTGCTCTCTGTCTAAACTCCTTTGGTGATTTTCTGTTATAAAGTACAGCAACCATCACAAAGAAATACAAACTTGTTCTTTACTCTACTCAGAAAAGCTCCTGTGTAGGATTTCTAGCCACGCAGTAGAAAGCAAGCCAGCTAAGGGGTTTCAGCTGGATAACTGCTAGCAATTGAGCCTTACCTAATTGCTTGTGAGCTAGGAGAGAATCACTTCTGAATCTATGTGGGAAGATATAAGAAGTTTACCTGAAAAGAACAGTTTTTTTCTTTCTTTGTGGCTTTTGGTTTGTTGTTTGATATATGCTAAGAAAACATTAGCTAATGCCTACAGAAAAGACCAGTTTGTACCAACCAGGTCTTATTTCTTTTGCTTTGCTTGCCTGACAAGTTTAAAGGTTGTTTTTCCTGATTTTGGTTTTTTTCAAGTTAAACACTGAAAGCAAGTAACCTGATTTATGTGCTACCAAGCATATCTGTGTTGGGAGAAATAACCCCATAAATAAATATCTTATTGGCTTTACCCAAAAGCACAACTAATTATTGTGAGCAGCTGTGTCTGGTGTGAATGAACTGCATTGCCCACAATCCCTTGCAAATCATATAGATATATGCACTTACCAAGACTGTGAAGATTCTCACCCAGGCAGCCGTCTGACAACTTTTACCACGTGTAAAACATGCTTCCTACACTGAAAGATTTAGAAGATTCTCCTAGGGACAAGCAGGATGTGTCAGCCACACATGGTGACGTCATCCGACGGCGCCGTGACGGAGTGCTCTCTAGAGCTCAGATAACTGAGCATGTGCGAGAGGCCCCACCTCCCCAGCCCGCCCCTAGCCCGATCAGTTCTTTTTCTTCCGCCTTGCCTCAAGACGGATAGTCAGCTCTCTCTGAGTATTCTACTCTACCTACTATGCCGGGTTTTAAAAAATGCCCAGACTGCAACCGGAAAATGAACTCCACCGATACTCACCGGTGCTGCCTTCGTTGCCTCGGAGCTGCCCATGCCATCGAGGACTGTGCTGCTTGTTCCAGGATGTCCCCCAGGGCCATCAGACACAGGGAGCATGACCTCAAAGACTTCCTCGCATCGTCCAAGAAGCCCGCAGCGTCCAAGAAAAAAAGCAAAACCAGCAAAACAAAAGGACTGCCAAGCGTGGCCTCTGCTCCGGCACGGGATGCGCCCTGCAGGGCCTCCTTCCCATGCCGTTCCGAGCTGCTCCCCAACGGCACACAAGCCCACGATGCCGGCACAGGAAATCCACCTCACAGGACTGACTCGGTGAGTACGCCGTCCCACGTGGCAGAACTCAGTGCCCCGGAGTCCTCAGCGGCCGGCCAAGATGGCGCTGGCATCGTGGCAACGGGTAGCTCCACCCCTCGGCCTCCCATTGGCTCTTCCACCGGGATTTCCCCTGGCTCCGCCCACTCCAGCACAAGGAGCCTTTCTACCCGCCCCGTTGGGTCTAACACTCCCAGACAGCGCAGGGAATCCCCTCTGCAAGGCGTGAATGCGCCCGGCTCCGCCTCTGGCTCCGCCCATCTCAGCAGAAGGAGCTCTTCCACCCGCCCCGTCGGGTCCGACGCTCCCCGTCAGCGCAGGGAATCCCTGTTTCAAAGCGCAAATGAATCTGCCAGCCCGCGCCGATGCAGGGAATCCCCTTCGCGATCCAGTCATCGGCGCGGCAGAGAGAAGAACCGTCGGAGCAGTTCCAGGGCGAAAGAGGAAAGGAGCGCCAATCTAGCACATGGCTCCAGCAGACGCAAGAGGAAACGCTGCTGCAGCTCAAAGGATCACAGCCATCACAGGTCCGACAGAAACACCGGCTCCTGCTCACACAAGCACAAATCCTCTAAACACAAGAGGCATCACAGGAGACAGCACTCATCCAGTTCATCTTCTTCCTCCTCCAACGCCTCCCCCTGCTCTACTACCTCCAGGAGAACGCAATCAGAGCGTTCTGCAGAGGCCAGAACATCCGAGGCCATCCTGCAGCTCCTCTCTCGCCTCGTGCAGCAGACGGCTAACCCTGCGGATCCAACACAGGAGCAATCCCAAGACAAAGACCAACCCAGGAGGCACTCGGCTACTGCCAGTGAGCCCCGCCGCAGCCCCGCTCTGTCTCCTGCTAGAGACTCTCCCTCCCCGGGGCGCGATGCTTCTTCGGGTGAGGAGGGAGCTTTATCCTCCTACGACAGTGATGTCCAGGACGTGGGCCTGGGTTCCTCTGCATCCAAGGACTCTTCCGCTCAGCCGGACAACCCGGAGGAGCCTCAGCGCACCCTACCACCCGAGGATCTCACCTACCCAAAATTTCTACGGAAGGTGACAGACCGCCTACACTTGACCACCGAGGACTCATCCAAGGAAAAGGAGCCAGAGGTTATGAAGTACCTCAGTGCTCCCAAACCAGCGCTTGCCTTGCCACTTCACAAAAAATTGCAGGACACACACAACTGAGTGTGGCAATCCCCGGCCTCCGGACGCGCCTGTCACAAGAGACTGGAGATGAAATATCTCCTGCATCCGAGTCCGGTGTTCCAGAAGGCGCAGCTTACACACCAATCTATCGTGGTCTCATCAGCTTTGAAGAAAGTTAAGTCCACCCGCAACCAATCCAACCACCCGCCAGGCCGAGACCCTAAGCTCCTCGATGAGGTGGGCAGAAAGGTGTATCAAGGAGCAATGCTCAATGCCAAGGTGGCGGCCCACCAGTTCCAGCACATCCTCTTCCAGGATGCCCTGTTAGCCGATCTCAAGGGAAACTTGTCAGCACTCCCTAAGGAGAACCAACAGGCGGCCTCTGCCACACTGCAAGACCTGGCCGAATGCAGCAAGCACTTGATGAGCACCGCGTTCGACGCCTTCGACACTGCCGTCCGGACCGCAGGCACAGCCATTGCGGCCCGACGCTGGGCGTGGCTCCGTGCGTCCGGCCTTAGAGAGGACACACACAGCAAGATTGCGGACACCCCTTGCACAGGCGACTCCCTGTTTGGGGACAAGGTTGCAGATACGGTGAATGACCTCAAGGAACACTGTACCACCTTACAGACACTGGCAGCAGATGGGCTCGAACGCTCCTCCGCTTCTCAGAGAGGGAGTGCTTACCGCAGGCCATACTATGCCGCCAAGAAGTACGGCCCCGCCAAGAAGTGGCAGGCCCCAAGGTACAAACAACCCTACCACTCCTCCTCCTTTCAAAGGCAGCAACCGCGAGATCGCAAGAAAAGGAAACCAGCCTCATCACAAGCCGCAAAGACCACGGCCCCCTTCTGACAACCAGCTGCAGACAGATCCACCCCCAGTACAACAGGAATTGATACCTGTGGGCGGCCGTCTCACTCATTTCCTACAGGCCTGGCAGACCATCACAACCGACAAATGGGTGCTACAAATCATCGAGTCGGGCTACCGTTTGAACTTCGCCTTCCCACCTTGTCAGACAAAGCGACCGGTCAGCGAGACACCTCCACACCTGGCGGCAGTGATGGCAGAACTCATACAACGCCTGCTCGCCTCCCGAGTGATAGAACCAGTACCCCCGGAACAATACAATACTGGATTTTACTCCCGGTACTTCCTGATTCCCAAGAAGTCCGGTGGCTTACGACCCATACTGGACCTCCGCAAGCTCAACCTTGCCCTTGTGAAGGAAAGATTCCGGATGTATTCCCTCAACTCAATCCTCCCGCTCCTCAAAGCAGGAGACTGGCTGGCCACCCTGGACCTGCAGGACGCTTACTCACACATCCCAGTCCACAGAGATCACAGGAGATTCCTACGCTTTATAACGATGGGCCAACACTACCAATACCGGGTGCTACCCTTCGGCCTGTCCCCGGCACCCAGGATCTTCACGAAATGTGTGGCCGTGGTAACGGCACACCTTCGCAAGAGAGGCGTCGCCATTTTTCCCTACCTGGACGACTGGCTCCTCTCTGCCCCCTCACCTGCCTGTCTGCGGAGCGCGGTGCACACAACCACGTGCACGCTGGCCACGATGGGATTTCTCCTCAACAAAGAGAAGTCTCGTCTGCTACCGACACAGTCTACGGAGTTTATCGGTGCGCTAATCAACACCAGCACCTTCAAGGCATACCTGCCGGAACAGAGAGTAACGACCATTACATCTCTGGACAAAAAGATCTCCTCATCCAGACAGTCCACGGCGCGCTGCATCTTGCGCCTTCTCGGGCACATGGCGGCCACCACCTCAGTCCTCCCTCTGGCGAGACTCCGCATGCGCCCCCTGCAGTGGCACCTCCGGGCTCAATGGAAACAACTTTCACAGCCTCTGCATGCCCGCATCAACATCACGATACAAATCAAGAAGGACCTCCGCTGGTGGACAAAACCGAGCAACCTGTCTACGGGCCGGGATCTCCATTCCCCCAGACATCAGATTGTCCTCACCACAGACGCCTCTGCCACAGGCTGGGGAGCCCACCTGCAGCACATCAACACCCAAGGCGCCTGGTCCAGGGCAGAGCAGTCTCTCCACATCAATCTGCTCGAGCTACGGGCCGTCAGATACGCAATTCAAGCATTTCAGGAACGACTGACGGGAAAACCTGTCCTCGTCCAGACGGACAACCAAGTCACGATGTTCTACATCAACAAGCAGGGGGGAACGGGGTCTCGAGCCCTATGCAAGGAAGCTCTGGATAGCTGGTACCTGGTGCTCTCCATCAACTGTATCCTACAGGCGACCTACCTGCCAGGGGAACAAAACACAATAGCAGACAGACTGAGCAGACAACTGCAACCCCACGAGTTGTCTCTCCACCCGGGAGTTGTGGACCACTTATTTCGTCGCTGGGGCACTCCCCAGATAGACCTCTTCGCGTCAGAAGTCAACACGAAGTGCCCAGTCTTCTGCTCCAAGCTTCCATCCAGCAGAAGCCTCGCGGCAGACGCATTTGCAGTGCCATGGGGCACCTGGACGTTGGGATACGCTTTTCCCCCTACGTTGCTGATCCCCAAAACACTTCAGCGGATCATCTCAGACTGCCCACATCATACTGATTACACCCTATTGGCCACGGCAGATGTGGTTTGCCATGCTTCTTCGTTTGGCACAGGAGCCGCCTCTGCGGTTGCCGACAAGACCGGACCTTCTCTCTCAGAACGACGGGAACACGCTACACACCAACCTTCAGGTCCTAGCCCTGACAGCATGGAGATTGAAAGGATGAGTCTCACGGCCCTTCATCTATCTTCAGAGGTTCAGCGAATCGTTTTAGCGGCCAAACGACCATCCACCCGCAAGTCTTACAACCTCAAGTGGAAACGCTTCAGCTTTTGGTGTGCAGATCAAGGTCTCCAACCTGTTTCCTGCCCAGTATCCAAAATCCTGCAGTATCTCACCCACCTTTTTGACTTGGGACTGAAGCCGCAGTCTATCAGAGTTCACTTAGCAGCAATTGCATCCCTACACGAGCAGGGGAGGGGCGCAAACTCAAGAACCCTAGCAGCGTTGCCCGTTGTGGCCCAGTTCATGAAGGGCCTAGTGAACCTCTGGCCTCCAGTTCAAAAACCTGTGCCTGCTTGGGACCTTAACCTGGTACTGCAGCAACTCACACAAGAGCCCTTTGAACCGCTCCAGTCAGCTGATTACAAGTTCATGTCCTGGAAAACGCTTTTCCTCATTGCCATCACCTCTGCCAGACATATCAGCGAGCTACAAGCGCTCGTGGCGCATCCACCGTATACACAGCTCCACCACAACCGTGCTTCTCTCCGTACGCACCCCAAGTTTTTGCCCAAGGTCGCATCGGAGTTTCATGTCAATCAGCCTGTCGAACTACCAATTTTCTTTCCCGCTCCACACTCCTCCCCGGAGGAAGAGCGACTGCACTCCCTGGACTGTGTCAGAGCCCTGCGCACTTACATTGACAGGACCTCCGCCATCAGACAAGGAGCACAGCTTTTCGTATCGTTTGACCCCAACAAACCTGGCCGGCCGGTCGGCAAGCGCACACTGTCCCGTTGGATCTCGGCTTGTGTCACTTACTGCCTCCAGAAAGCAGGTGTACCGGTGGCTGGCAAGGCTGGAGCGCACCAACTTCGCGCGCTCTCTACCTCACTTGCCAGTTTACATGAAGTTCCAGTCTGAGACATCTGCAAGGCCGCCACCTGGTCCTCTCGGCTCACCTTTCAGAAACACTATTGCCTGGACCTCCTGGCGGAGTTGGATAGCACATTCGGCCGCACTGTCCTGACAGCAGCTACCAAGGTTGGGCCGCCCTCTGCCTGCGGCCATGTCTAGAATGTTAATGCTTATATGGCACATGTCTGTTCAGATATATGAATATGTTGCGTGTTTGCACACACTGTTATAGCACCGTTATGATGTTTTTTGCACATTCCACGCGTTGCCTACTTGCACTGTTCTACTTGCACTGTTTTCCTTGTGTAATATGTTTACTGTTCTTAATAGCGTACTTATGTACTGACCTCCTGCGCGAGTGTCCGTCCTATTGTGCAATATGCTACTGTTCTTAATAAACTTACTCATGTACTACATCCTGTGCGAGTGTCCATCTCCAGCGCATGCCTCCCTCATCCACCACAGCTACTCCTACAGCTGGGGAGACACCATGTGTGGCTGACACATCCTGCTTGTCCCTAGGAGAAAACGGAGTTACTTACCTGTAACAGGAGTTCTCCGTGGACAGCAGGATAAGTCAGCCACACTCTCCCACCCACCTTCCCCTGTATGAGGCAGGCCTGCTCCCTAGCCTGACGCCTCGCGGCGGAGCTAATCACTCACTGATCGGGCTAGGGGCGGGCTGGGGAGGTGGGGCCTCTCGCACATGCTCAGTTATCTGAGCTCTAGAGAGCACTCCGTCACGGCGCCGTCGGATGACGTCACCATGTGTGGCTGACTTATCCTGCTGTCCACGGAGAACTCCTGTTACAGGTAAGTAACTCCGTTTTATCCAGTTTCTCCACATAGGTGCTACTGGTGTGCAGTAGATGGGATTCTCTCCCTTGAACTTGATCACCTTGTTTGTTCTTACTTTTCACACTTCTATCTCATTCCTTATTCCCACTTTACAACTTGTACAAAGAATCCAACAGTGTCCCATATTTTCCCTTCATGGCTTCCTCAGTCCTTTTTCTAATCTAGTCCACCTTTTTTTCTCTAATGCCCCCTACCCCTCTGATTTGAGAGCATTAGTACTAAAATCTAAATATCAGCAGCATCCCATAAAGCAGTGCAGCAAGGTCTGTTAGCATAAAAAGGCCCAGGCCTGCACAATAGCTTAGAGGTGATGTCTGAGATGTGTTATTAAGTACTGATGTGACCTTGAGCAACAGTAGCAGAAAAATGTTCGTTTTTCAGACAAATAGCAGACTTAGACTTCTATGCAGAATAATCAAGAGCTTTATTTATAGCAAGATACATGTTCTACAACTGGCAAGATGTAGAGATCTCTGCCATATACTACTACTGATCATTTGTATAGCGTTACAATGTAATCTATTTATTGATTTATCTAACACAATTACAGTCATAAAGCAGTGTACAATAACAAAATACAGTCAAACCTCGGTTTTCATGATTAATCCGTTCAAAAAAAGTCTGACTAAAACTGAAACGTATGAAAACTGAAGCAATATTTACCATAAGAAATAATGTAAATCCAATTAATCCGTTCCAGACACCCAAAAATATTCACAAAAAATACATTTTATAGAGAATAACTATATTTTTACATACAGAAAACAATGAGAAATAAATATAAATGACTAATGAAATGGATAAATGAACATTTAACATCACTGAAAGCAAGCTAAGACAGTACTGTACAGTACAGTATGTTAGCATCTGGCCTTAGCCACCCCTGACAAGCTGCTGTGCCCACCTCTCTTCGGAATCACATTGGATTCAGCCCATTAAAATAACTTTACTTTATCTGCTCAATGCTTCAGAATGGCAGAAAATCTTAATGATATAGCTTCAGACGTACCCTGCAAGAGAAAGAACTGCCTCCCACATTCATGCAACATCTCTTGCTTACGTTGACAGCTTTTCTTCCCTGCTACCTCCGAGCCTGAGGGGGCGCTCCAGAGAACGGGCAGGCGGTGGACAAGATCGGGGCCTTCCTCTCTGCGCAATCCTTGCCTCTCTAACTCTGACCAGGCTCGAGGATGTGTTTCATTTACGTGCTCAGCTGGCTTTCCCTTCTCATCACGCTGGCGATCGGTGAGTCCAGGGGGCAGTGCTGCAGGGACCGGGCGGGCGTTCTGGCAGTGTATACAGGCCGGTGTGCAGCGCGAGGGTGTATGTATTTACAGTACTGTACTTTACGAAAACCGAGGCGATGTACGAGAACCGGGACAAAATCTCAGTCAAAAAAGACGTTGAAAACCGAAGCGATGTATGAGAACCGGGACAAAATCTCAGTCAAAAAAGACGTTGAAAACCGAAGCGTATGAAAACCGGGGCAAATGAAAACCGAGGTTTGACTGTATATGCAAAAACAAAATTTTCAACAATTAAGTAATGACAAAAGCCTTCTGGTACCAACTAGTTGGCTTGTATGCAAAGAAAAAAAAACATAGTAAAAACCACCAAACTAAAAAGTCAAGAGCTCAGTATTTCAGTGGGACTGAGGCTGTAACACTATACGCACAACTTATTTGTATACAAGTTATGCAATTATCCTTACTCAATCTACTTAAGTGCCACCAGAGAATATACATAAATAACTCTTCTGCATTTATCTTCAGAATAATATTCCATCTAGCAATAAACATTTCTGGCCCATCCACAGACTGCCCCAAATCCCTATCAAAAAAAAAATAGTGGTAATACCCTACAATAATAATTCACTATGGGCCTGATTCCGTCCTGGACGTCGATCCCCTCTTATGTCCGGTCTGAATCGGACGTAAAGAGGGTATTGTGATTCTGATCCCGCGGGGCATGTCTAGCCCCACGGAATCAGAATCGCGAACAGTCCTGCACCTGCAGGCCAGGAATGTGATTCAGTCCGGCCTGCACATGCAGGACTGTCCCCGGCTAACTCAGTCAAGGCTCCTCAATGGAGCTGCGGCGCCACAGCGTCATGTTGCCATGGCACCATGTCTCCATTGAAGAGCTGCGATGTCAGCTGCTGGACTGCAGGACCTCATTCTCCGCAGCCCGACCCCCGATTTTGCCTCCAAAGGCCAGGGTCAGGCTGCAGGGACTGCCTTCAGGCCCCCCTGCCCCCTGCAAGCCGGGCCTGCCACAAAATGACATACGGGGAAGTTATTTCACCTCAGAGGTGGAATAACTTCCCCGTATAAGTCGCCAACCCTGGACATACAGGGCCGACATTAGAATTGGCCCTGTATGCCCAGCGCTGGCGACCGCCCAGACTCTGCCCCTGAGCCCCCCAATCTAACTTCCCTGCACAACCGGCGGGGAAGTTAGTCGCAGCCGGGTGAAGGCACGAATAGCGAGGTTGGACGTCCTGTTGGGCTGTCCATCCCCGCTATTCGTGGCACAGAATATCCCCTATATTAATAACACCGCCACATCAATTTTTTATAATTGAATTTATTACATAATTATTATAATATATTTCTACTAGAACACTGCAAATAAGACAATAACAATAGAATTACATATGCACCCAAACCATTCATACACATCCACCACACAAATACAAAAGATCTGAAAACTTCAGTTCAGAGGTTTCCTTTTGGTAAATCCAGAGACTCTGCACATATTTAATTTAAATCACTTCAAATATGCGACTATAATTCAAAATCTGATGGTTACACTGCTCGCAATACTACTTCTTAAAAGACTCATCGGAAATTTTCACAACCTTCACTTTTGCCACACAGGAACCAAGTGCTCAAGATTCACCAGACACACAGGGAATGGTGAATGGTTCAAAATTGAAGGCGCTCCAAACCACTCCAACTCGGCCATTGGTTTCACCTTAACAATCATCCAGTTGCGCCCCCTATTTTCGCTTCATGGCTTCTTATTACTCAATCCTTTGTCATCTCATCCACCTCTTTTTTTCTCTAATGCCCTCTTCCCTTCTGATTTGACAGCATTAATATTAAAATCTAAATATCATCAGCATCCCATAAAGCAGCACAGCAAGGTCTCTTAGAATAAGTAGACCCAGGCCTGACAATAGTTTAGAGGTGATTTTTGAGATGTGTTCCCACAAACATAGAAACATAGAAATATGCTGACAGAAAAAGACCACATGGCCTATCTAGTCTGTCCTTCCATATCAACAACTACAGCAGTCCCCTTTTTTCCTTTAGAGATCCTCTGTGTATGTCCCATGCTTTTTTGAATTCAGATACTGTCCTCATCTCTACCACTTTCATTGGGAGTATATTTCACGGATCCACCACTCTTTCCGTAAAGAAATATTTCCGCATAGCACTCCTGAATCTATCCCCCTTCACTCTCATCCCATGTCCCCACGTAGCAGAACTTGCTTTCAATTGAAAGAAGCTCTCCCCCTGTGCATTTATGCCATGGAGGTATTTAAACATCTCAATCATATCACCTCTATCCTGCCTTTCCTCTAAGGTGTACATATTAAGATCCTTAAGTCTGTCCTCATATGCTTTATAATGAAGACCACCAACCATTTTAGTAGTCACCCTTTGCACCGACTCCATCCTGTTTATATCCTTTTGAAGGTATGGTCTCCAAAATTGCACACTGTACTCCAAATGAGGTTGCACCAAAGACTTATACAGAGGCACTATCACCTCCTTTTTTCTGCTAGCCATTCCTCTCCCTATGCACCCAAGCATCCTTCTAGCTTTTGCCGTCGCCTTTTCTACCTGTTTAGCTACTTTAAGATCAGACACAACCACGCCTAAGTCCCGCTCTTCTTTAGAGGACAAAAGTACTTCAATCCCTATATTATATTGCTCCCTTGGATTGCTGCAGCCCAAATGCATGACCTTACATTTTTTAACATTAAATCCCAACTGTCAAATTCTAGACCATTCTTCAAGCTTAGCTAGATCCCTCCTCATGTTATCTACACCTTCCTGGGTGTCTACTCTATTGCAGGTTTTGGTATAATCCGCAAAGAGGCAAACCTTACCCGACAGCCCTTCCGCTATATCACTAAAAAAGATGTTAAAAAGAATTGGTCCAAGGACAGATCCCTGGTGCACACCACTGGTAACATCCTTCTCTTCAGAGTGAGCTCCATTTACCTGTACTCTTTGTCGCCTCCCACACAACCAATTTCTAACCCAAGCAGTAACTTTAGGGTCCATCCCTAGGGTGCTCAGTTTGTTTATAAGTCACCTGTGAGGAACAGTGTCAAAGGCTTTACTGAAATCTAAATACACCACATCTAGGGCTCTCCCTCGGTCCAACTACCCTGGTCAACCAATCAAAGAAATCAATCAGATTTATCTGACAAGACCTTCCTCTGGTGAAACAATGCAACATATCTCATATATCAACCTCTCGTTACCTTTAAACTCATGAATTTTTATAAAAATATATCTTTATTATCCAGTTCAAAAGAACCATTTCCACTCAATATCCTAATTGAGACCACTTGGTCTCAAAGTTTGCCAGCGAAAAATAAATTTCTATTCATGCTGATATAAGCCCCAGGTAGGATCATTTCCGACCAGCATAACCACCACTTCATCTACAAAAAAACTGTTATCATTAACTGCATGGTGCTGCTGCCCCCAATGAATAACCAAAAGGGCAGATTCCACCTGTCCATGAATTGCCAAACTGTGCTCAATGATTCTAGTTTTTATAAATTGGAAGGTATGGCCAATATATAACTTATTACACAAACGATGGCATAAACCACCCTGCCACTATTACAATCTGCAATATGTTTAAGCCAATGAACCGACCCCCAAACTGGATGATTAAATTCAATTGGCTTCAATACCAATGGATACGTCACATATTTAAGAAATCCAAACACCTGTACCAGAAGTAATCAGACACATTTGCAGGCCACACATTTACTACACTTCTTTTGGCCCCACTCAGCCTCAACTCCCCTATACGACTGTTTTTTAAAGCCTGAATGCACCAACTAGTCATGCAAACTGTGCCCTTGAGTATATGCAAAACACAGAACCTCAGAAAAAATACAAGTGAGCCTGCAAGACACCGCAATATTTTAAAATAAAATTACAAATCGTAGACGCCTCAGATGAAAAAGGTAACACATATACATGAATCACGTCTTTTCTTTAAGGTGTACCAGATAACAAAAATTCCTGATTAATATATTTTGCTCTTTTATAAGCCCTTTGCACTATTTTCTTGCGGTAGTTTTCCTGAAGAAAAAGACACCACACACCCGCATAACCAGAGATTGTTTTTCTCAATCAGAATTTAAAAAAAAACACATTTTAATCAAAAAACTGGCCTACTGGTAAGTTATCTCTTAAATGACTCAGATAACTACTACCATATTTCAACAAATAATTACGATCTGTCTTTTTTCGAAAGATAGACGTCCCCAATTGGGATCCCTCTTTTATAACCATAGCTTCCAAAAATGAGATAAACTTCTCCTCTATCTGAGAAGTAAACGTCAAATGAGGACTCTGTAAATGAATCCATGTCCAATTCACACAACAAAATTGCACCACCCTTCCAAATAACCAAAATATCATCAATGTACTGGACCCATTAAACCATATGGGTCCTCTACATAAATTTATTTATCACATCTTCCTCAAATGCTCATACAAATAAACATGCCATGGAAGGAGCTACGGTGGCCCCCATGGCCACCCCAAAGATTCAATGAAAATGAATGATCCTCAAAAGAAAAATAATTGCACATAAATACAACAAGCAGTTGCTCCAGAAATGCCATTCATAAAGTAGTCAACTGCAAACCCTTAAGGTAGTGAACAAAAGCAGCCTGCTGAGGAATGCTGACATACAAAGAGATTATATCTATAGACACTATCAACAATCCATCTTCATAGTAACATAGTAATATAGTAAATGACGGCATATAAAGACCAGAATGGTCCATCCAGTCTGCCCAGCAAATGTACGGCAAGAGTAGGTGCACCCATCGCTCTGTGCAGGCCACCACTCACCATGTCTTTGTTTAGGGGTGGACCCACCACTCCATGTAGGACACCCCTATTTGTTGAGAAGTTAGATGGTTCAGTTTATTTTGTTTCTATCCTGTTGCTATAAAGGAATTCGCAGTGCTTGTCCCATGCTGTTTTGAATTCCATCACCGTGTTTGCCCCCACCACTTCCATCGAGAGAGCATTCCAAGCATACATCACCCTTTCAGTGAAAAAATATTTCCTGACATTGCCTTTCAATTTTCCACCTTGCAGCTTCATGTTATGCCCTCTAGTTTTGCAGCTTCCCCGTCTTTGGAAGAGGTTTGTTTGTTCATCGTTCCTCTTTAAGTATTTAAAGGTCTGAATCATATCTCCCCTATCCCTCTGTCCGGATAGGCCTCCTTGCCACATACCACCCTACTTAAGATATTACGGGCTGGTGCAGGTTGTTGAAGCTCCTCCGAACAGTCTGTAATCCTGGATAAGGCATCTGCATTGTGGTGTAGTTTCCCTGCCCGATGCTCTACCTTAGATAAAACGGCCACCCCAGATCTTTCCTGCCAGGGTTTGAGCACGTTTATATAGTAAACTTGTCTACGACCCTTACTACTTTCTACCTCATAGGATACTGGGCCTACTTGTCTGACGACTTTCCATGGTCCCTTCCATTGGAACTCAAATTTTGGGGCGGCGCCCATCACCATTACTAGGACTTTCTCTCCCAAAACTAACTGGCGGGGTTTCGCATCCTGATCATATCGTTCCTTCTGGCGAGTTTGATTAGCCCGTAAATTCTCCTCAGCAACCTGGGAGGTCCTACTTAAGCGCCCTCTTAAATCTCGGAGAAAGAGCGGGACTCCCATGGCCTCTTTCTCGGGCTCTATCCATTGCTCCCGTAATATATCTAGGACTCCCCGAGGGGCTCGACCATACATTAATTCATAAGGGGATGTAATAGCGAAGTGTCCGCAACCAATAAACCCAGGAGTCTATTGACTAGAATTCAAACCTGTTTAATGTGCACAGACTCTGACAATGATTACATACAAAATGGCTGAGCCCTGAACTACGTTAAACAGCATATATACCTTTCTTCCCCAATCTAATACAGATCAACCTCCTCATTGGTCTTGGTGACCCAGCTACTTTCATCCAATAGCCATCTGTGACTGGGCTTACCCCCGTGTTCCCCCCGTGCAAATCTCTCTCCCCATGGCTCAAAACTTTAGACATAATATATATTCTGCTGAATTTCAATCTGCTTCTCTCTACAAGGTCAGTGTATTAGCAAGGATACAGCATGCAAGCAATAATACTGAAAAGACATCTGTGGTGAAACCATAACAAAAAACAGTGGAAAGGTTCTACGTTCTTATCAGAAGACAAGTTTTATCAAGGCAGAGCAAAGCGGTTTTCTACTGCTACTGGCATTCCTGTAATATTCCAAAGTCAGCTATAATACTCTAGAAAGGGGGGGGAGGGAGACTCAAGCAGAGCTGACAGGCAGAGCACCTTTACATTTACAAGATGAATTAGGCCATCGCCTATCACATTCCCTCCTTTTGATTATTCACACCCGCACATGAGAAAGGGTGAGAACCAAATCACACATATATATAGTAAAATACTTCAAACTATGGTAGAGGGCTCACTCCGTGGTATAGGGTAATAGTCCCACATTGCTAATATTTGTGCAGTTGCCTTGCAGTCAATAATACTATCAATAATGGAGTTCAGCATACGCAAGCATAAGGGAAGGAAACATGGGCTACATAAGCAAACAGCTACAATCAAGAATACAAGTATGACAAGTGTCTTCAGGCCGCCTAGGCCTGAAAACCAAGAACCAAACTAGCCATCTAGTTGCAAGCCATGCCACGTTTGGACTGGGACATATGTTTGCTTTCTCATGTGATTGGCTATGTCTTCTACAACCTGTCCTTCATTATCTATTTGTAAGCAGCAGTTAGTTAAATTCAGCTTGCCACATACTCCTCCTTCAGCTGCAAGCAGATAATCTAAAGCTAAGCGGTTCTGGTAAATGGCTGTACGCATCTGTGTGGCTTGTTTAGCTAACAAGGTTAGTGCAAGTTTCATTGGTTATAATTTCAACAACAGCTTGCAAACGTATAATACGATCTAACATATATATAGGGGTGCGGTAGCCTCAAGAACCATCTTGAGCCCAGGTAGCAGGTCCATAGTAAGAAACAATTCGCTCTGGTGGCCATTCTTCAGAGGTTGCATCCCATTTGTCCCACTGGCCGATTTTCAGAGCTTCTCGCTTCTGTCAACTTTTATATACAGGGAACCCCAATTGTTCTCTGTGGGAAAGGGGCAAAAGAAAGATGGCCGTATTGTTCCAAGAACACACGCTCCTCCCCATTTAGCAGGGAGTTTAGCATATGCTCTGGTGCCACAAATCCAATATAGTCCAGGTGGAGCTTGCCAAGTGCTGTGTGTAGCCAGATTTGTCCATATCCTGGCCAAATAAGGAAAGATGATCAGAGGATTAGAAGGTTCTGGGGTATTTGCACCTGACCACCAGGAAGTCTTCCCAGTAGTGGCATTATAATGTCTTTGGTTCAAACAGACCAACTGTCCCACAGGTGCATTCAATTGTGGTCCTGTTCGCGCAAAACATAGATTACCCAATATGGAGTGGGCTAGGACCCATTCATTGGTAGTGTTATGCACATCAGTTTGGTTATATGGTACAGAATAATTCAGTTCTTGTGCTTCCCAAGGCCACTGGTCTCCCATTTGAGTTCCTCCACAAAAGAGACAGTCCGAGACATGGAGGCTGGATGCTACAGCTCCAGCTAGTTCGATGAACAAATTCTGTGAAGCATGGGGAACTACAAATTCTGCCTTCATGGCCTCATGGAAGGTATGATGTATGCGATAAGGTGAAGATACATGAGTCTTTACATTCAGCTGGATGAATATAATGGTGCCAGGATCAGTTCCACCACCTGCTATACGCAGGCCGAATCGAAATCCTTGCTTCCACTGGCTGGGGTCGAAGATCTGAAGTCTTAGGGGATTGAAGGTGCTTTTCTTGCACTGTTCAGGTTTCAATAAGGGTAATCTTTCCAGCAGCGCCTTGCGATTATCTCCAGTCTGTCCTGTATGGCTACCAGACCAGGTAGCATAGTACACACAATCCCATTTCGGACAGAAATAGTCTGCTTCTGCTGATTTGCTATATGTTGTTGGGGAATGTATCCCAGTGCATATTCCCCAGTTGTACGCACCTTCAGGACACATATACTTCTCATCATAATAGTAAGCTTGCTCCCAGGATCCACACCTGTAGTAATTATTTCTATTAATCAGGTCACAAGCATCAAAATACAGGTAAGCAGGTTGGTTAGGATCAGAGAGTTGACTTGTAGCGTTGATAAGGGCTCCATCTTCATCATTCCATCTCAGTTCCAGGACATAGTAAGATGGATTCTGGCGAGGTCTGAAGCAAGTACGAGTCTTTCCCTTTGTGCAGACATTCAGTTCTGTACCATTATAGATACACCGGCTGACTACACCGGTACAAGTGTAGTAAGAGTGATAAAGCAAAGTCTGAGTAACTTGCATACCAGTTCGGGTGGTAGTTATACAGGCTGCACAAGGGGGCAAGGCAAGAGTGGTTCTCAAGAGTCCCAGGGCTACCGCAAGAAGGAAATAGCAGCAATTGGTAATCATCATGATTATAGTCTTTGATGATTACTGAGGTAGATAATGGTTGATTGAGGTAGATAGTTAAGGATTGATAGGGTGATACAAAACTGAAGGACGTCTCTTTGAGGAGCAGGTTGGCGACGTCTCTATGATGACAGATCTTTTCTTCGCAGCGTGAGTCGCAATGGTGCTGCAGGATTAGCGATCGAAGTCCAAGTGCGACTCTCAGGAACTGTTGCTGGCTTCACTCGACTGTGGTGGATCCAGGAGTCGATCTCGGCCACTTTAACTGCTGTTGGAGTAGATAGCAACACAATATATGGCCCTTTCCAATGAGGCGCCAGCGGTGTTTTCTTCCACTCTTTTACCCACACCGAGGCTCCAGGCTTGAAAGGATGCAAGGGCTCTGTTAGATTGATAGGCAACCAGTCCTGCACCCAGGTATGAAGGCTCTGCAAAACAGAACTTAGAGCCAACAATTCTTGCCTAGTGATTTCTGATCCAATTTGATTCATATCCCCTCTTATCCCCTGTATTATAGGCGGGGGCCTCCCATACACAATCTCAAATGGGGATACTCCTAATGGCGTAGTGGGGGCTGAACGTATTCGGAGAAGGGCAATGGGGAGAGCTTGGGGCCACTTCAGGTGGGCTTCCTGACAAAGTTTGGATATCTGAGACTTCAGGGTACGAAGTACGATTCATTCTCTCTACTTTCCCTGAACTCTGGGGCCTATAAGCTGTGTGTAACTTCCATTGTATTTGCAGGGGAAGGGCTAGCTGCTGGGTTACTTGTGATATAAAAGATGGCCCATTGTCAGACCCCATAGTCAATGGAATTCCAAATCGGGGAATGATCTCATGGAGCAAGGCCTTAGTGACTTCTCTGGCCTTCTCAGTTCTGGTGGGAAAAGCTTCCACCCATCTAGAAAAAGTACAAACTAGGACTAGCAAGTAACGATATCCATTTGCTCGTGGCATTTCTGCAAAGTCTATTTGGATATTTCCCATGGGGGTAACTTCTACTGACTGAACTCTTGGGGGTGGTACAGGACCTTGCCGGGCATTGTTCTTGGCACAAGTCACACATCTTCGGGCTACTGAGGTGGTCAAAGGTCCCAGCAAGGAGATATAGAAATATGGCTTCAGAGCATCTGCCATCTTTGTTTTTCCATAGTGTGTGGCTTGATGAAAGGCTTGAACAAAGGCAGGGCCTAGTGCTTCAGGAATCACGGTCATACCAGGGGTTGAGCTCCCTTCAAGCAGTGGTAACACTATCCATCCAGTTTCTGATAATTGCCCCCACCCCCTCCTTTTGACAGTAATGGTCCATCTCTATTTTTGGTATATCTGGGTGTCCACGCACTAAGAGGTACTGGAAATATGACTGCTTGTATTGTGACATTTGGGGTGATAATTTGTCCTGCAATGGCTGCTTCTCGGGCTGAGGCATCAGCAAATCTGTTTCCTCGGGACACTTCTCCATCTCCAGTTTGATGGCCTCGGCAATGCATTACAGCAACGTGTTTGGGGGCCCATACTGCTTCCAACAAAGTCAATATTTCTGGGCCATACTTGACAGACTTGCCTCCTGAGGTGATCAATCCACGTTCTTTGTACAGGGCCCCATGGGCATGTAGTGTTGTAAAAGCATATTTAGAGTCTGTATATACATTTAGGCTGATTCCTGCTCCAATTCTGAGTGCACATGTGAGAGCTATCAACTCAGTCTTCTGTGCTGAGGTTCCTGGGGCTAGGGCTGACGATTCTACTATCATGTCCAGAGTCACCATTGCATAACTTCTCCATCTCCAACTTCAGCCTGCTCCTCCTGCCCAATCGGGGCAGCCCAGCCCGATTTAAAAAGGAGCGCCAGAAGCAGCGACCCTCTCTCCAGCCCTGCACAGCTCCCCGGAGGGAGTGTGCTTCCATCCAGCTCGGGCCACCGCCGACGTTCCAGCCTGCTCCTCCTGCCCAATTGGGGCAGCCCAGCAGGTTTAAAAGAAGAACCTCGAAGGGCGGACCCGCGCCTTGCGGACCCGCGCCTGAGGGCCTCGCCAGAGGGCCCTTTGGCGTGGCCCTTAGGCAGTGGCACACACGTGAGCACCAAGACTCCATTCAAGATCACATTGAAACATCGGCATCACTTCAGCGGTTCACCAGCTTGAGCTCCCCTACGGTCGAGCTCGCTCCCTCTCAACAGCTCCGCCTCTCCTCAAACGTTCTACAGCCAGCACAGCCTTCCTCACCAACAGAGCGTAAGAACTGGATGCAAAACGAATAATCCAGAAGGCCTAAGGTACAAACTATCTGACACATGGTACCTATCTAACTGAATTGCTATACCTCATTGCTGCACTATATTGCTACACCTCATTGCTATACCTCAATTGCTATACCTCATTGCCACACTATATTGCTACACCTCATTGCTATACCTGAATTGCTATACCTCAATTGCTATACCTGAATTGCTATACCTCATTGCCACACTATATTGCTATACCTCATTGCTACACTGTATTGCTACACTATATTGCTACACTATATTGCTACACCTCATTGCTACACCTCATTGCCACACTGTATTGCCACACTGTATTGCCACACTGTATTGCTACACTGTATTGCTCTACTGAACCACTATACTGAATTGATAAACACTTCCACTAACACAACACATCACTAGAAAAACACATACATCACCACAAAACACCCATTAACCTAGAAACGCCCCATACCAGAAACATAAATGGCTTACCCATTATTTACTTTTGCCCTACTCTATACACTGGTCAGCACACTCTATGAATCAGTTGTATTGGCAGATGGATGCAACCCTATCCAACTAATAAAGAGTGCAAACGGTAAACAATACAACAACCAATACCACCGGCACCCAAACCCTTCGCACAGAAGACTGTCACACTTAATATATATAGCTATAGAGACCTCAAACTCCACAAAACATAAAGATACAAAGCATCAACAAGAACTAAGGTGCGCCCTTATCAACGCACATTCGGTCCGTAATAAATGGCCGGTAATCACTGACCTAATCACTACGCACAATCTAGACATGCTAATGGTCACAGAAACATGGATCTCTGAATCGGACAATGTCATACTGAATCACCTCACACCACCTAACTTTTCGATCTACACCTGTAATAGGGAAAACAAAAGAGGTGGAGGTGTACTGATCCTTGCAAAAACAATGCTACAATACCGGACTAGCCTTACCAAGAGCACACATCTCCTGAATACACTAACCATCCCCAGCAAATACAATACTATTAACCTCATTTACAGAACCCCAGGAATCGGATCAGATGAGCTCTCAGACATCATTGATCTAGCATGTAATCCAGAAGACCCCTCCAAACCTAACTGGCTACTAGGAGACCTTAATCTCGCTTCCACTCAACCCACTCTAGCCAAAGCCTTCCTTGAAGCAATGGCTGACCTCAACTACAAGCAGGCTATAACTGATCCCACCCACCAAGGAGGGAACCCCCTTGACCTAATATTCATCCCCCATACAGCTATGAGTACATCAAACCAACTTGACCTTAATATCTCACCAGTCCCCTGGTCAGACCACAATCTAATAACGTTCCAGTTACCAACGCAACATTCTACGTGCTACCGCCCAAGTGCAACGGATACATCAGGAATCGCACGCTTCAAGCAACTCAATAGGGAAACAATCATTAGTGACGTTCTCCCAAAACTTGCTCAACCAGCGACCAACCTGAATGACATGATGTCCAACTGGAACGAGACCCTCTCCCATTACGCTCAACAGCCTGCCAACAGCAAAAAATCTACACCTGACAGAAGAGACACCAAGAAACAGGCCGCCCCATGGTTTTCCCCGGAACTAC